>JAOXNO010000041.1:39209522-39300919 GCA_028565335.1 Limnodromus scolopaceus
CGGGCACGTCCCGCCCGCCCCCCTTAAAGCTGCGTTTTACCCTGTCCGCAGCGTGCTCTGCAGGCAGGGGAATAATTTGAAAATGAGGTGTAATTGCTTCCTACATTAAGCATTTTTAAACGCTTAAGTAGACGGCGAATTTCCTACGTTTTAATTACAACACAATATAACTGTTACTTAATAAATCTCTGTCTAAATCTTTGTACTCGCTAATCAAATCCCATGCCAGGAGAACAGCTATAAAAGGCTCAACTGTTACTAGTTGGGAAAGCACAGGTTTGGAAAACTTTTTTTTTCCGTGCGATGGAGACGTTTCAAAACATATCACAGGTCTCTCAGATTGTGACTTCCCTGCTCTTCATTTATTATGCTTATAACGAAGTTGAGGAAAATCCGCGATCCCTGGTTAGCATGTTCCCATTCAAAGACAGAGGGTTTGGGCGTGTTTTTCGGTTCTGTGTCTGGCTTTGGATTCCATGTCGAGGAGACTTTTGTAGCTCGGATTTGGTGCTGAGAGTAGCTCAGTCAGAGCATTTCAAATTTAAGATGTGGAGCGCAAACTGCGGGAATGCTTGGAAGGAGGTGAATGAGGCAGAGTGGGAAACATCGTAGGCCCCAAAGGTGAACAACCACTGTATTCTATACATTACCTTGCAAACAATATACTGACCTTAATGCTGTCATATTTGTTTTGTATTACATTTTTCTATTATCCCATTATTATTCTGTTAATTTCATATTACAAATAACGAGCAATGTAGTATAGCCATGACTGTACAGTTAAAGATAGAATTAGAGTTAATATTCATCCTTCCACAATTTTCTTTAGAAATGAAACAAATAAAGTGTTAGCAGTCTTCCTAAAAGCGATGGAAATAGCTTGTCATTATTCTGTTAAGAACAGCTGTACGGCCGCTGCGTTGTCTTAGGTTCCTGGCTGGGCCTTCTGCACACAGTTCTGCTGTGCAGGATCCTGCTCATAGGTTGTAAACCGTCGCCTCTGTTGGCATCTCATTTACCTCAACAGATGTGTTGAGGAACAGTGTTATGTACATCGGGTTATTTTCAATGCTGGTGTTGGAAACTATTTTTTATCTTTTTCCACTCTTTCAATATTTATACTTTCATCTCCACACTCTATCACTGTTCAACTGTCAAAATCAGTCTCAAAGTTTTGTTCAACCTTAAAGATCACCTGACATATGTAATTTAAACATATTCGCTATTTGAAAATGGAGCAAATTGCTATTAATAAAATGGAATTCATTTATCAAAATACATTGTCCAGAGAGTTTAAAAGGGTAGAAAAGCGAAAAAGTATCTGAAAGGTCATTTTCAGAACCCTGCTAACTAAAAGAAGACACAGAGGAGATTCCCCTCCCAGTCCTTCCCCATAATAATATGGGCAAATAGAACTTGATTGTGGAAAGTTCTAACATATAGACCAGCCTATTCATGTAATATTCAGACTTGCTTACTGGAGAATTAATCCACATTTACATTAATGGCTTTGTCTGTCACAAGCTTACTGCCTTGCTAATTTAGAATATATTCAGAGGAAGTTCATGTCAAATAAGAATGTGAAAAAGTGATTTTTTGCAGTTTTCACAATATTCTTTTTCCCAAAAGTTCTGTTCCAGGCAGGTGAAAAGTGAAGTTTATGAACTGAACTCTTGCTGCACGTAGCACTGACTTACTAGCTGTCTGTTCACTGAAGTGCAGTGAGTCTGGGGTGACAGTCTGTGACAGTAAAGTCTCACCAAGAAGCTCTGATGTTCCTAGACCTTTACCTAGTCTCTTGCAAGGCGTACTGCTTTGGGTATAAATAGATGAGCAAGGGACAGGAGAGAACATTGGTTCATTTGTACAGGTCTAACAAATGGGTATCTGGAATCGCGGAAAATGGGGAAGCCCAGTCATAATTTATGTGCCAGAAGGACTATGGTGAAATAGGCTCTGTCCTTGGACTTCAGGGTGCTCTGTCTTTGGACTTCAGGGTAAATGATATTTTCCTCATCTTGCATTACAAAAGCTGGCTCTTCAGAAGGCAGACAGCAGATTTCCCTCAGAGAAGTGACTGTTCTGTAATATTCCAGGTTTTGCTGTATTACCAAAGTCAGCGGCGTCTACACGAGGAGTAGAGCAGCAGGGAATCAGGCGTGCCTATTTTACTTAGGCTTTCCAATTACACAACAGGAGCAGAGAATGTGCTCTGAAGTGCAGTAACAAAGGATTTTGTGTCAGCGATAGGGAATTCTGCTGTTTCCAACAACTATCAACTATACATTGTAAGCAGCAGCAACATTCAAGGTTCACCTGTCCACAGCTTGCAAACAGGTCCATAGCTACTAAGCAAGTGAAGGACGTGTTCCCCAGCCTTAGTCATGGAAGATAATAGTTTACTTCTCAAGAAATCCCCTGGAAACTCCCTCTGCATGAGATAGACAAGAAAAATTGAGCCCAAAGAACAAGGTCTTCTGTAGTTTTAAAATATATTTATTTGATTCCTCCTTTAAATTGATATACATTCATTTTAACGCACAGGATCCTGTAGGCTTTTTTCAGGAAAAATTCTTGTCGACCTCCCAGACTTGTCAGTCGGCAGCCAAGGCCGATCTCTTTGATGGCTTTGAACGGCTGCATTTCACCTCTTGTCCCACACATCAGTGGGAATTCATCCTGGGAAAAGACTCCACAAAAGAGGCAGGAAGACTTCATATTTTTGCCTCAGCAATATGCAGTTACGCTCATTTAACATGAAACCGAACCTCTGGATGTAGAACATTTTTCACTTTAAGTATTATGAATTTCCTGATGTCTCTGTGGCCTCTGTTTGTGATGTTCTTTGGTATTTGGGTTTGGGGAGTGGAAGGCTCTGCCTGGCAGACTGTGATCCTGTACCAAACGTTCCTCAGGAAATCACAGAGATGCCTTGTCAAGTTTCTATTTGTTTTTAATTACCTGACGTCCCGAGCTGTCATTTATACGAAAGCAATTGCATCGTATTTTTCTGGTGCATCATATTCACAAATTTGTCATACCGCTTTGCAAACAGAGCGACTGTGAATCAGAGAGACTGAAAAGGGAAATAGATTTTTCTGGGAGTGTGACAGTTTTGGGTCATACACATTTCATACAGAGCTCAGTTATATCGCAGTATTTATCCGGAGAGACACATTCATTGTGTTGGTGGGGGAATGGCTTTTACAGATAATTATATTATTAATACAAAGGATGAATATTCTGACTATTTTATGCATTACACAGTTTATACTGACGGCTGCATTACCAAAAAAATAATAATTGGAATCACAGAAATACAAATGCGTTTGTACCCTGCATTTGAAATGAAAACATTTAATAAATACTTATCATATTTAAAATGTAGTTTTCAGACATCTGATGCTTGTGACTTTCTGTACTAAAGTCATGGATGTGCAAACTGAAAAAGTTGTGGTCTATATTTACACATGTATGAAAATGCAGACATATGTCTGTACGATTTGTTGAGAGGCAAATAGCTTTGGAAGTATTTTTTTCTTTTTTTCAGAATTATTTGCCGTTTGTATTGCAGGAAGCAGATGTGCTTATTGCCAAAGGGAACTGACACTCATTAACGGAAAAAAACCTTGTAACTGGGGGCTAAGAGCCAGCGGTTATGGCAAACTCGCTCCTGGAAAGGGTGAGCTATTCGGAGGCCTGATCCCAAACCTACCGGAGTTGCTGAAAACACTCCTCTGAATTCAGAGGGGCTTGTGAACGTGGTTTGGGTGAAGTCTTTCTCTGACATATTGGGCAAACCCCAAAGCAGCAACTGCTTCATCTCTGACTCAGCTGAACTTCATCAGCTTGAGTTAGTGGCTTGAGTTTTGGGCTTTGCTGGGAAAATGTTCCCTGTCCTTTGATTGCTTTCTGATTTAGGGGCCATGAGCTCCCTGTGCTTACAGCACGTAAGAGGAAGGCTCCATTTTAGGGCAAGTGATGGCAAATTATTGTGGGTGCAATTCTGGACAATTATTTGCACAGAAAATGTAGGCAATGTAAATATTTAGTTCTGATCTTTCATTGTAGATGAACAATGTACTATATATGCTGTAGCCAAAGCATTTTTACTGTTTTTATCTGCAGTGCTTAGAACCCACACCATATGGTAACTTCTTTAGGAATAAGATGAAAATGTAACCTTAAATATTATGGCCAATTACATGACCATCCTACACAGATTATTTATTGAAAAATATAATTAGCAGATATTACTTATTTTGGCATCTTACATTCTGACTAGCTCAGGATTCAGGAAGTTGGATTCCTGCTATAGGTCTGTGCAAAATCCATCAATGATAAATGTTCGGACCTCCTGCTCCTCACTCATAGCCAGGGGGTGGAAAGGTGTTGAGGAGAGATGCCAATTTGCTCTTTTGCTATAGTAACTAACAGAATTGTTAGCAGCGTTCCTGTCTGGTGCAGGGGTTCAGAGCTTGGCTCGGAGACTGTCTGGTTCCGTGTCACTCTCATTAGGATCTCCAGCCCAATGCCTGCTATTAAAATACTGTCACTAAGATGGCTTGCTTGAGGTCTAGGCATCCATGTCATTGCATGTTGTGGGTGAGGGGCATGAGCTGATCCCACTACATGCACCCGATTCCTTCCCAGGTGATCTGGATGGCACCCCATTCGAACCCCATTTGTGAGACCTGCCTCTTACTGGCCACCTGCTTCCACGGCCAAAACACAGTGCCCTGCCCACCAACCCACATGGCTTCAGGGCACTCCACCCGGATGAAACTAATAAAGAAAGTCAGAGAGGTGAGTGAATGGTATAATTCAAGCTGCACTCTGAGCACCCTCTGCTCAAAGGGCCCCAACCCACCAGGAACTCTACCATGACAAACAGGACCAGGGACCGAAAAGGGAGAGTGGTGGGAGAAACCTATCACAGCCAAGGAGCAGAGTGCCAGGGGCAGGGGGATTAGATAGGACTTGATCTGTTCAGTCTTCTGGTGCTTGCAGTAGAGTGGGAGGTAGATAAAGACTGTTATGGTGTGTCTGGATTTGTCTGTTGCGGCAATTTATCAGCTCTTAGGAATTGCTTACATGACCTAGTCATAAAGATGACGGGAATTCAGCAATCGATGGGCTGTGATTTCACCCTTGTTGGCTTACCAGCTTCCCAGTAACTGCCTCTACGGCATCAGAGGTTTGTTAGACAAAGGGGACTGCTGTTTTTGCTCTCCCTGAAGAGGACAAAGCGGGGACTTTACCAGTTTGACCTCACATTTGCCCAGCTTCTAGCCATCAAGAATCCTTTTGATATCTGTGTCCATAATGTCTCCTCCTTCCAACCTCAGTTTAATTTAAATAACACCACGTTGAAATTTCAATATATTGTTAAATATATTGTATTTAGAAGGCATTTTTTCACAGAACTTTTTGCTAATACTTGTAGTTTTAACAATCAGCGTAGAAAGAGCAAATATTTATTCCCGTCAGTGTATTTGCTTGTTTAATGTCCATGCCCTGCCTGACTCCAGATTTTGCCAAAATATCAAGGGGAAATTATTGTGCAAATTTGTTCTAAAACTATGGAAATCTGTTAGTTCCTATTCAAGGGTGTTTGCTTATATGGCATGATTTTCTTTCTGAACTTTCCGTTTCTTCTTGTAAGCACAGGATATCTGTCTAAGGGATACTCATATTGTGTCTTTGTCATGAAAATTAAGCTTTCTGCTCACAGCAAACAGAGTTTGTTTTCACTCCACTTGGAGGTAGTCCAGTTCTGAGGTTTGTTAAATAATAGAATATAATCCAAGACCCAGCACCTTCACTGGGAAGGCCGTGACTTCTAGTTGTATCATCCTTTTTAAACTGGAGTGTGAATGGAAAGCACCCATTCGGTGACTGTACAGACTTTGCACAGTAATCTATGTTTGGGAGACACTTTTTGGATGGACATTAGTGTGTGCCATATGTTGTGGATTTCACTTCACTGCGAAAACCATCGAAACCCATCCCTCTTCTGAAGAAGCACTGGAAACCCTTGCTCCGCTCTTTTCCCTCTGAGTGCGCTTGTAAAACCAACAAGCCCAGTCCACCTTGTCTCCATTGTGCCTTTTTGTCCTACCTCACGTTTCCTCTGTTGTTTTTGTAGTGGATTCCTCAGTCTCTGAGAAAGAGTTACGTTTTTTTCACTTTTGTTTCGGCTGTAGTTTGTTTTGGAAAAGACATAAAATGCCCCTGGCTCCTTGGTGATGGTGTGTAAATTCAAGTTACTATTACTATTTCCAAAAGTGGGTTTTTATTTCCCTGAAGAGGCCAAGATTTAAAATTTGATAAGAAAATATAATTAAGAGTGATCTTGATGCATGTCGCAACTATAGTTAAAACACTCATTTGATATTATCTGATTTCTGTGTTATTCAGTGCAGCTGGGGACGCCTATAAGTAAAGGAAACAAGTTTAAGTTAATAAAAAAGCACACTGAACATGGGGAATGGGTCCACTTATTATTAAGGGAATGAATTTTATTTTAGAAGGAAGTAGTGTGATTTTCTTATGTAGTACATTGTAAGGCACTGAATTTAGTAACAGGAGAAATAACTGTAAAGAAAGCAGCATCTTTGTAAGAGACACCGTATGGGATTGGGTAACTAATTACGTTTGGAATTTTAAAGCCCTTGAGCATGCAAATAACTTTTTTTTTAATTGTGACTTCAACTAGAATACCAGCATTGCTTCCTATGACTTACAGTGAAAGATAAATATTGTAATTCTATGTTCTTGAAAGGTCTCTTCACATTTTTTGAAGCTCAGTCTTCTGGGAATCAACCCAATTCAACTGAGCAGCAGACTGACTGTAAACCCCTTGCCCATATGTTATTTTAAACGCTCCTCAACTCCAGCGTATTATTGCTGTCCAGTCTTCCCTGAAAATAAAGGCATATGTTTCAAAGTAATGTCCTACCTTCAGAATGTTCCCCCTTCTGTTCAAGGTTTTTTGGATGTCAAAATTATTTAGTGACGATGTACTCACTTTTCAGAGTCTGTTCTATTCTCCTCTCCTTGCAGTGAAATTAATAGAAAATTGAAGGGAGGATACATTCAGAAAAATATTTTCTTTCTTTAGTTTTCATAGCTAATATGAGCTCTGAAAAGATTTTTGCAAGAAATTTTTCCAGCATTATAAAAGGACAGCCAACACTGTTTTGTAGGGTGAACACTAGATTATTCACATACTGCTTAGCAATTTTATTACATTTTTCTTAAAAAGATTTTTAATGAAAAATGGTATAATAAACTGGAGATATTGGCTCAGTGCTGACTTTTGTAATCCTTCTTCTTTAGGTAACCCCGACTTAGCTGTGTGGGCATGTTAATTTTAGTGGGATACTGATCTGAATGAGTGTTTGTAGGATCGTGTCATTTTTCCCATTGATGCTGAAGTATTGAATTTAGCTTCAGAATGTAGCTGTAATTTAGTTAAATACAAGTTCTACCCATGTATTATTTAAAATTATTCACTTTAAAACCTTAAAAGAAACATAGGTGTATTACTTACATCTTTAGGTAATGCCCTTTTCCTAAATGAGATTTCCATTACAGGCCTGCTGCTGATGATTTACTTGGAAAATTTGTTTACTCTTCCCTTGGGATCTCATATGTTGGTTTGATTTATAAATCATATTTAACCTCCAATTAAAAAGGGAGATTTAGCATGTTTGCTTCCTTTATGTTTGCAGTTTGTTTTTGATTGCTTCTAGTCTTGTTGCCATAACCTTTTTGACTGATTATGTGCACGTTACTGAGAACGTGAGATATCCTCTGGGTTTTTAAGGTAATTTGCTCTTCGGATCGAAGGACTAGATATTCACCTCTGCTCCCTGCTACGCTTTTCCCTTGCTGTGGAAAAGATGACTTTTCCAGTAGCTACTTTGCGACTGTGTTTTCAGGACATTCAGAAAAGGTCCAGCGCTCCCAGAAGTTGTTTATGTTTTTCGTTTTGAAAAATGAGCAGCGAGAGGGTGTCTGTCTGCGGAGCGGCGGTAGCGTCCCTGCAGCTCAAGCCACTGCCAGCCCTGGGCTTGGCCGGGCAGCTGCCGCGCTCAGGCAGACGGTTGTGATGACACCTCTGCAGATTTGTTTCGTTTGCTCTTGGGGAAAGGCTCCGTGCTGAAGGATCAAGGCAACGCGCTGAGCTTGCTGATCCAAGGACAGAAAGGATTCGTTCCATCCAAGTCAGCGTCAGAATTGAGAAATCCAAAGGAAACAGCAACCTTATTCACCAGAGGTGTGTTCCCCAAATCTTGACACCACAGGCTGAACTTCTGCTGATTCCAGCAGGGGAGTTTGGGCTGAGTCACTGTCCAAGCTCACTAGGGCTGGTGAATTAGGTGACTCAGGCTTAAAGCCTATGTTGTTTCTCCAGAAACGTTTTTTTTTTTTCCTAGACATTTAGAATATTTCTACAAACCATGCACTCTTAGTCTATGCAATAAATTATCTATTTAATAAAATACGGTAAGAACTACATTACAACGGGCAAGTCATTCAAATAATTGGACATAATAACTTTAAAATAAGAAGAATAATTTACATTCTTTTGGACACTTTAGAATTAGACTATAAAACTGAGGTGGCATCAACCTCTGGCACCAAATCTCTTTTTTTTTTTATTCCTGTAAACCTGAAATGAGATCATTGCATTATTCTTATTAGTAATAACTAATATAAATGCAGGTCTGTGATTTTGAATACTATTTCTGAGAAACTTTAGGTGACTGAGTCATTTTCTGAAACATTTAGAAACCACATGGGAATGGATTGCAGGGAGAGGGTCTAATTTTGGTACTTAGAGAACACACACCTAGCAAGCAAAAGGCAGAGAAGGAAAAGTAGAGAAGGGGATGAAACAAAACAAAATAATATCAAGTAATTAAAATATAGAGTTTGGATTTATATCATTATGTCTGAAAGTGGAATCTAGCTTGTGTATTTCTCTGGTGTTAACGTGACCAAGGCAGAAAAAAAAATTCAGTTGGTTTGTCTGACCTGGATTGACTGGGAAGTCTGTCCAGAAAGCTTGTGCCCTGTCTCTCCTTACCATGAGGGAGAGAGGAGACTGAAGCTGTCTGACACATTGTACCAGCATAACCTGCGTAACAGAGATCAAGGTGTGTGGGGCAGAGGAACTGTTCCGACTTTTAGGAGTCCAAACAGCTAATGGAAATTAGTTGTTCCAAAGACAATCCCACATAAGCTTGGTTCACCCACCCATCCCCTCTGTGTCCCAAATCCCAAACAGACTGAAAACAACAACAGACGACGTCATCTCTAGTTAGTATTTTACCTAAAGTGTCTAAAACTAAAAATTCCCTCCGTTAAAACTACCGAACCAACTCCTTCACTGGTGAAAATACGTGCACTCCATTTGTTTCAGCAGCATCATTTTATGTGACCTAAAGCAAGCCTTTATGTCCACCCTGGCTTTGAACTCTTTCCTGGATATTCATTTCACTGGCACTGGTGCGTACCAGCAGTAACTCAGCAGAAAAGCACCAGACCCAACTTGTGCTCCTGACCCAAACACTGTTGTTTTGCAGGTATCTTTGTGAGAACACATTTAACTGAATTTGTGAATTGGTGGGAAGTTGTGAGTTCTAGGTTTTGAACACCGCTTTAAAATTTGGAAATACTTATTTCATCAGTTTTCCTTGATAGAAGCAGCAGCTCAAAGCAAATGTTTCTCTGGGGTCTTTGTAGAAGCTGGGCTGTAAGCACTTTCAATCAGGAACCCTTATCACTTGCACAGCACAGGTTCTAGTTCGGTTAGAACTACATGTTTGTTTGTTTGCTTTAAAAAATTAGATTTCCCTTGAAAAGCAATGGTTTAAATTAAGAAAAAAAATATTTATAAAACTTAAAAAGCAGGTTCAAGGAGCTCTGCACTTAAAACAAGTTCTAAGGATTTTAAAAAACCATAAACACCATGGGGTTCTCGCACTCCTAATTATGGATGTTTAGATTTTGGTGTTCATTTCCTCTGATTGAAATACTGCAGGATGAATTATTCATCCAGTATATACAGGGTCGTGGAACTTAATCCCCTCCATTTATTTTAAGTGAATGTCATGTTTGTAAAAAGTGCCAGATTGACAGACAAGATTCAACCCTTCTGATAACCTACACATTGTACCTAAAGCTGTTTAGAAGTAAAAAACTCTTGAGGTTAAAATTATTGGGTCAAGTCCTTCACTGATGAAAGTCAAGAGATGAAAAATCTTTTTTTTTTTTTAAAGCAGCATGGTTTTAAATCACATAACGTGAGGTTTTCTCTATCCCCTCAGCTTTAAATTTGGATCAGAGGAGGCCTCTGGCTGCTCTGTGGGTATGGCTGAAACCTCCCCTGAAGCAGAACTGTGCTCTGTGCTGGGCCAGTCCTTACACATCCCTGTGCCGCCTGCTTGGCTGGCTGAAGGCACCTACTGGCATTCACATCAACATGGGTTTGAGTGGTAAAGCTTTGAGTGCTGGAACTGAAATAAGAATGAGTCATTAAGTCGGCGAGGCAGCGACAGTGGCTTTCCAGCACTAGTGGCCTCTGGCAGGCTGCAGCTGGCGGTCCCTACACAACTGCCTCCACGTCCTGCCCTCAGTAGTTAGGACAAGATCTTTCTCACATTCAAAATAGTTAGACACTATAAAAAAGATCATTTACCTCAGTTGCAGTTTACCTGAAAGATGGTGGTGGTGGGGTAAGGCAAAAGGGTTGTTCTGTCTGTTATAAATCAGGGTAGGTATTCTTCTAAATTAAGCTTTTACAAAAAGACAGCAAATCTTTAGTCAAGTCCCATCTGTCTTATCAGTAACAACCCAAGTAGCACCTCCAATGTCATTCAGTAACAAACGGAGGCTTCTCAATTAATTACAGTTCAGAGACTTTCATTTTACTTCATGCCATAAGACCACACTAAGGAAGGCCATACGACAATAAATAGAAGTCGAGGAAAATATGTACAGTTAAATTAAATATTCATCAACAGTGCCTGAGTTAGTGAAAGCTGTTCAGGAGTTCAGATTTGCCCCAAATTTCTAGTTGCTGAGAAACCCCTGGTAGCCTTGTCTGTAGGCCAGGACATGGATTCAAGGATCGGTGGACAAGCAAAGAGGTGGCTTTTTGGCACATCGCCTGGCACAGATCTAGCCTCTGCCCCCTGTGCCCCCTCTGCTCCAGCATGGGGTTGGCAGGGAACAGCCATGGGACCCTGCCCGACCCCTTGCATGGACAAGGTCACCCTGTTTCTGGCAGAAGAGAGGAGAGCCACTGGAGTGGGTATTGCATGGTACTGCTCACCCTCAGGGCTAAAGAGTTGGCCCTGGTCTGTTTTATCTACATGAATAGACATAGTCATCAGCTCCAGGGATGTTTTTGCCTGGACGCAGCGTTTGTACATAGCAGGAAGTCATTTATTGAGGACCAAAATTTGCCTTTCTCACAGGTAGCACTACCCACGTACACTTGGTTGGGGGGGGAGAGGTGCTTGGCAACGTAATTGCATCAAGCAGTATTTCGTCTTGGCATAATGCAGCGCTATGCACAACTTCAAAGGATGCATTTAAAGTCTTATTCTTCCTCAGATGAGATGTTGTTAGAAGATCTGCCTTTTCTAAAGAGCTCTAAGAGGAAGTGCCAGCGGTTGGAGCACAATCTAGAGCATCCTACAGCACAGTGGTCTGTACAGCACATGGGAAGCATTTTCTCTTTTCTGTGGCAAATGAGAACTCTGGCTTTTCCCAGAGCCACATGTAGTAGAGGGGAGCAGTGAGAGCACAGGAGGCTGAAGGGACATGTTCCTCCTTTGTGGCCTAGGAGGAACCCTTTCAAAAGCAAAGCCAAGGGTTCATGGGACACGGCCATTCATACAGAGGAATCCTATTTAAAATGGGGCTTCCAGGCACATCCTTGAGCTCACTGCTTGGTACCAGCCTGTTTGGGAGTGGGCAAGCCCGGAGAAGCAAGGTGGCCTCGCAGAGTCCAAAAAAACCCTCTTCTGAGCCTTAGGGGCTAGAGGTTTGTGCTCTCACAATGGCTTTGAGATTCTTTAGGGACTTGCCCCAGGTCTTTTCTCCTTTTCTCCTTCCAGCAGCCCTTCAGGTTTTCTGCAGTTCTTCTGCAGGATCCCTTTGGGCTGTGGCTCTCCATGTCCCAGGGTTACAAAATGCCTCTAATGGCTCTACTACCTCAGTGAAAAGGTTTTTGTTGCTGTTTGTTAGAAAAAACAGAGAGGTGCTCTTTTCTTGTTTCACATTCTTCTGAAAAGCACTTTACACAGTGGAATAGGCAGGGAACTTGAAGAACAGCAGCTTTTTAGGGCCTGTCACATTTTTTACTTTCCAGTAAATTCAGTGAAATGATTTTCCATGTGATTTAAGAAGTGTACTAATTTACAGTGCAATTATTTGAAGGTTTGTATTAATTAGCATTGTTGCAAACACATATTTAGGGCTAAGGCTAAAGTGTAATTCTGAGACACAGTAGGGGACATGTAATTGGAGTTGAAGGTCAGGTCACATATTTGGATTTTCAAAAGAATAAGGCAAGTTCAGCTTCAACAAAGTGTTTATGGATTTGGAATGACAATTACGTTGCTGCTGCAGCTGTATGTTTTGTACTAATTAATATACCTATCGGAGGCTTGTGGCTGGGATCCCGTCACTGCCTCCTGCTGTTTTAGATTGCTGTACCCGTTTATATTGACTCCAGCAGGATTACTGCGTGGTTTCCCAAGTGGCAAGGAGAGGATAGTCCAGCCAGTGGAACTGGGATTTACGCTGGTAGGAAACTCATGAGCCTGAAACCAGGCCAGCGCCGTTACGGAGGTTAATACTGGAAATGTAGGCAGGTGCAGTCGAGACAGGAATTGAAGAAGTGAAATGTTAACCTCACATGAAGTTTTAGCAGAAACGAAACTCTGTTTCATTTCTTAACCCTACGCTATCCAGGTTAGGCCTGTTCCTGCCAGGTGATTAAAAGTAACAGATGCTACACGATTTACTGAATCAATACCTGTTCTTTCATATTTATACAGAAAACATTTTTGGGAAAAAATACCACCCCAAAATCCTAAAACATAAACACTAAACAAATTGGAACTTAAGCAAGATAAAAGATCCTGGTTTGTACCTGTTCTGCTAAAGCATTTACAGGGTGTGAAATAAACCACCAAACACTTTTTATTTAAATAAGGAGTCATTCATTGTGAAATCCTGCTGTGGCAGACTGAAGGACTCTCCCTTCACTATTTAAATAGAAACCCTTCTCCCCAGCCTACCGAAGGACCTAGGAAAATAGCTTGCAGGAAAGGACCCAGCCCTGCAATTGTTTTGTGCACAGAAGCCCTATTGAAACCAGGAGAAGCTGTGAGCAAAGAACGTTTGCAAGGTTATATCCCAAGTACCTAGAAAACAGATTTTTTTTAAAAGACATCATCAATAATAATAATACTACTACAGTTCTGACTCATGCTCTGAGCAAACAGTTACCGAAGAGTTTAAGATGTTCCCACCTCCCCCAGCTGCTTGTTACCTCTCCGCTCCGGGGAGTGTTGCTTCGGGATCTGTGCCCACGCCTGCCCGCTGCAGCTCAGGGCCCAGCCCACCCTCCTTCAGGGCTGGGGTACACAAGGTGCTGGGATGGGTCCGTCTCTCCTGCCGCTGGAATGGCAGTGGTCACTGCACACCCAGCTTCAGCTGCCACAGCACTACCTGCCAGGGCACCACCACAGTGGGGCCAACGTGCACGGGCCAACATCCCGTGGGAAACGTGGGAAAGGTGGGTAAATGTTACAACCCACCTGCTCCAACCCATGGGACATTGCCAGGAGGATGAAGGTGCTCAGTGATAGAGATGGGACAAACTCATCACAAACACCTCCAGCAGTAGCTCTCAAATGTAATGATTAGATGCAACCGTAGGCTTAAAGAGTCCCTGAACAGCAGCTTGCGGGAAGGTGGGCGGGAGTACGGGGGGCGCTTGGTTGTTCCTGCCCTACTCTCAGGGTGTGTTCCCTAAACATCTGTTGCTGGTCCCTGTCTGGGCCAGGCTGCTGGGAGAGGTGTGCAGGACTGATACGGGGCAGCTGGTCTTAACAGCAAAGCACAAGGGGGCCCCTGAAATCCAGGAGAGTGGTTATGGGTGGCCCTCTGGGTGTCCTCCCTGGCCCTGGTTCTTGTACAAAGCCCCAGCAGCATCTGAGGGCAGGTTCTTTTATGGCAGATCCACTGTGTATTACTCTTATAGAAACATGTTTCCTTTTCCTTTCAGGCACCCAATGGCCTCCCAGCTGTCAGCAGTTTCGTGTCAGCACCAGCCATGCCTCCCTACGCCACACCAGCCCAAGTGTCACCTTACATGACGTATAGCGCTGCTCCATCCGGCTACATGGCGAGCCATGGCTGGCAGCACGCTGGAGGCACCCCGCTGTCCCCTCACAGCTGCGACATCCCCGCCTCGCTGGCATTCAAGGGCATGCAGACGGCCAGGGAGGGCAGCCACTCGGTCACAGCCTCCGCTCTCTGATGCAGGAGCTGGTCTAAGACCACCACGACCCTGCTGGGTGGTTGTCTCCTGAGCCTGGCTCACGGACTGCTCTCTTCCTGCCAGCGATACCTGGCGTTTCTCCTCGTGACTTGTCTGCCATAAGGCTTTTGGGATTGAAAGAGCTGAAGACAACATCAGAAACTGAGAGAAGTGTGGTGTTGCGCTCTTTAAGTAAAGACCTTGCGTCCCTCAAAGGGCTCGTGGAACCTTGTCCCACTCTCTCCTGGTCAAACCACACGTATTTATTCTTAATCATCACAGACTTTCTAAATGTGCAATTGTTACTAAGATTTGTGTAAAAATCAATAAAGAAAAATCACCACAGAAAATTCTGCTATGCCTTGAATCAGCAAAGGCGGCTCAATGGGAGGCGTTTGCCAATTGCCTAGAGAACAACCCTTTCATCAACAAGGTTATACAATCCACTGCTATTCAGAGCTCATTTTTTGGTTGTTTTGTTGGGTTTTGGTAATCAAATATAGAACCAAGGCAATAGGCGGCTCTCAGATTCTTCTGGCATGTCGCCATCGTCAGGCAGTAGTAATACCTTTGTGTTTTTATCCATTTGTAAATATAGGCGTTTGACAGCATTTGTTTTCACCTTCCAGTACATTTATTTCTACTCTTTTTTTTTTTTTTTTAAGTTTAAAAGGTGACTTTCTAGCTATTTTCTGTGTCTTTGCATGGTGGGGTGGTAGCCTCAGGTGATGAGGTTTAGGTAAGATTTTTTTTCGTCACGTTTTTGTGCCTACAGTGGAGGCTTCAGCATTTCGTGAAATAAATGCAGTTATCTCTTTAGCAGAAGATTCAAAAGCAGAAATCCAGTCAAGTAACTCTCCCCAGCTATACCCAGCCTCCTAGATTCATGGAACACCACTCTTTTGTTAAGTGTACAAACAGAAATGGGTGGGAAATATCTGAACAAAACTGAAAACTGTAGAGGAAAATGCGGTCAGTGTGCAAGCTGTGCAGAGATGCTTATAAACCCATGTCAGCCAACAAACCCACTGAGAAACAGAATTGTACCGTCATTGTCGGCTCCCTTGTGTCCAGCATTTTCAGCCCCAAGATTATGTTGTAATTTTTTTAAGAGGAAGTTGTCTTTAATTTCTGCTTTAATGAATGTAAAATATGGCTCTTGGTAAAGTTTACATTGTTGTTCTGGAGCATTTTTTTCCCTTATAGGTATACTGGTGGCGGTGCTACAAACATAGATATTATTTAATATTAACAAATTCCCTTTCTACATTTCTGTATCCAGTGGCAAGTACTCTGTGCCAGTTATTTTACTTTAAACTTTAATCCCAAGAGAACTAACATTCTGATCTTTGAAAATTTCCCTGTTTTCCTTGGGCAATAATAAAGTTCTGACTATTCTTCCAGAATGCTTTCCACATGCTGTAGGTATGTTCAGAATATGACCATGGGAAAAAAAAAAAAAGCCTGGTGTGACATTTCATATCCTTCATAGAACATTAATATATTGTGTATTTTTATAGAAGTTGTGCAATAACTTAAATTACACTAGAGATAGTTAAAGCAGAGGAGAAAACTTCATTCTTCAAGTATTGCTCTATCTGCATACCATATTAAACATTCATTAAATGGGAAGGTAAAACACTGTGCCCTCTGCGGATTTCCAGCTTTCATAATTGAAAAGCTGGGGTAAATGTTCATAATAATCTAAGTAACCCATACATATGTTATGTACAGTATATCCACCGAAATACAGATGGACTTAACTGGCTGCTGCCACCTTTCCTTTTTGCATTAAAAATAGTTACTGTAACTGTATTTCTATAAAGAACACAGGTATTGTATTATGGCCCTAAGGAAAGAAAGATCTGATCTCAGATCTGATCCCATATTCTTCAGCCTCCGAGGCATTCAACAGCTGTTTAGGTTTAACGAGATGCTGAAACCCTTGTTATTCAGTAGAACTATTTTTAAAGAATGTATCTTTGAAACCACTAAAGGTAATGTGCACACAATTGCATTTCCACTCTGCCACACTGTTAGTGACGTGACGGAAGTTATTCTGCCTTTTTGCAGTTGTAGCTGAAATTAGATGAGCCATAATACCATGAAAAAGAAATCAGTTTGATTCTAGACAAGCTTTTCGCTAAAAATTAAACGGAGAAAAAAAAAAAAAAGGATAAGAAAAATATTATGAGTCAATAAATGATTAATTTCGCAACAGGATTTTAGCTTTCAACCTTGTTGCTTTACTGGATTATAGAATTATTGAGGAAATCTCCCTATTGTTACCCATACAGCACAAACAAGGTACATCAAAGGAAAAAAATCTGGAAAAAAAAGGAGTCTTCCAAGGCACAGCTTTTTGAGCTCCAAGAATTCACAAGCCCGTAACAATGTGTGCTTATGTAAACAGTTTTGAAAATTTTCCCGAGCAACAAGACATCATTTCTGGAATAAAAGCCATCTTTCCTGACGTTCCCATGAGGCTTTAGTGTTTTGGGAGATACTTGGAGAGATAGATCCTTACCTTGTATCAGTTGTTTGCATTATCTTGTCTTTAGCAAAATCAGGATAATTTATAAAGCAAGGACAAGACGTGATGTTAATTATTCCTCACGTGGGAATACACTAGCATGAAGGATTTTTGTTTGTGTTTGTTTAGGTACAGCTCTCTGCGCATCTGCCTGTTGTATAGAACACCTTACCCCCACGCGGAAAGTCACTGGGGCTGTGTGCAGAAAGTGTTGCTCTGAGCGAGCAAAGGTATCTGACCTTGCTCTTGGTGAACTGCCTGTGATGGATTTTTTTGGTGTGAGTTTTCCTAACAATGTTTTTTTTTTTTTAAATTCTAAGATGCAGAACACTTCTTTACACAAGGACTTGTTTCCCTGCTTATATTAATGGGTAAACTGAAAAAGACACCATTTTAGCTTATTAGCCACACAACTTTAAGCCACTTTACAATAAACGAAGGAGGAAAAGGGATTTTTTAAAAATAATAATCAAGGATCAACTGCTGCTGTCAGGTACAGGGGTATACATCTGGAGTGAACCCACTGAGGTGAATGGATTAATTTGGGAAATATGCAGTATGTGTGAGTGCAGAATTTTTAATCTGAAAAGCCTACACTCCATTCCCAGAATGTCAAATGTTTTCAAAGAAATCAGTGAAGCCCAATACTCCCTTCTATGACGGCCCCAATGTGTTTTCATAGTCCGGGTACAGAAGACCTCTGGTGTGAAACTGAATGAGACCCCCTATTACACCAGGACTGACGGGGGATTGGGCTGGCATGCTCTTGGGTTTGTTTCCTAAAACAATTCTGTGTTTTCTGCTTTCTAATGTTTTTTTTTTTATCAAGGATCAGGCTGAGCTATTAACTGAAAAAAAATCATGTTGGAAAGGATGTAAAACCAAAGGCTATATATGTATATATAGTATGTTTAAAGCCTTTTATTTTTATATTTTGAATGCTCTAAATTAATAAAAGACTAATTATAAAGCCTTTTGCTTTAATTTTCAAAATTATTTTAGTAGTGTCTTCTCTTTGGCTAAGTACCAATAATGAAATGCAATGACAATGAACATTTTTTCTTAAAATTATAAACTGTAAGAGAGCTAATTTTATTGATTTCAGCTATGAAGTAGCATAGGTATGAGAAGTAGCTGTTGTCAAATTTAGACAAAAGAGAGGTTTTTGAGCACGTCAGTACAAGCATCCTTGAAAGCGCTGAGAATGCATTTCTATTTTTAGCTTTTTATTGCTCTTGTAATGCATTAAAAACAGTTGTGAGACGAGACTTCACATGTGAACTGTCATTTTCAAGTAACAATCTGGAAAGATATTTCTTTAGGATTGCTGGGAAAAAGGCTTGTACGTCCTTAAGAGGAAGAACATTGCAAGTTAACAGTGTGAATGTAGTGTGGAGTGATACAGAAACTTTCAGCAGCTGCAGATATGCATTCATTTGACAACAAACCAAGTTTAGATAAGGAGAACATATTTATAACGGAATAATGTGTAATTTTAAGTTATTTAAAGAGTTCTTGAAAATAAATTGTAGAGCAGCACAACTGCATGAATGAAAACAATGTCTTCAATAAGCATAGCAGAAATTATCATATTTCACAGAGCTAGTTAAAATAACTAGTAAAGACAGGAGTACATAACTGAAATATTATTTATATTTACAGTGGCTGGGAAAAGGAATAATTTTAGCTTCAGAGCAACAGCTTTTATCTATAGAAAGGTGCATTTCTTTGAAGTGTATGGCTAGCTAATTATGACTGCATATATGCTATTAGCGTATAACATTGTTTCTCCATCCCCCAGTGGTAATGAAAGGCTAAAGGGACAGTCAAGGTGTATTGAGTATTTTTAACACAGGACAGCTCTTTAAGCAATAGTATATGAAGGTGGACAAAACATGCACAGTAAAATATCATATGCCTAAAAGTATTTTTTTCTGTTAATTTATTTACGCATTTCTTCCATGATTCTCACAGTTGTTTTGCACTTTTATGTAACTTAATTCAGACTAATTATGTTCAGTATCTTCTGTGACCTGAGCGGGATTTATATGATATATATGGCTAAGAACGAGTAGGACATTTAACAGTATGTGTGTTTTGAAGGTTGTGGCTAGTCATGCTGTCCTTTTTCTATCCTAACTCCCAACAACTTAAGAAGCTCTTCTATCAGTGTTGAAATTGTACTGGACTGAACTGAAACTGGACCCAAGACTGACACAAGTGTTTGCAGACTATGGGTCCCGTGCTTAACCTGCAGTCAATGGAGCTATCGGTTCACACTAGCTTAGTATCTGGCCCCATAGGATTATTTCATTTTGTCCTTCAAAATCCCCTGAAAGTTATTACCTTGCCATTTCAGCTGACATTTTTCAAAAAATGTACTGACTATATAGCATAATTCAGTGTCCAGATTTTTCAGTTTGTCCTTGAAAAACTAATTTGTTCATATGTGTCCTTTTTATTTTCTCTTGATCTGGTAAAACAATTAGAAATATCAACTGTGCTACTTATTTATGCACTTACAGAAAAGCATGTGTTTAAATGTTTTCTTGGATCAGGACCTGAAGACCAAGTTTGTTTTGTATAATACTGATGCATTAACATCAGTGTAATCTGAGGGCACTCAGCACTGTAAAAGATGACAATCACTTTTACTTTATTAAAGTGTGTTTTAGAATGCATATAATTTTAAAGAGTACATTTTTCAGAAGTGCTACTTGTGATCAACTGTGTCTTGAAGCCATGCATAAACGTGTTCGTAAACCAAAAGCATCACTGCACCACCTGGAAGAAAAGATATTATTTTGCTACATACAAAATTGAGTATTTTCAAGATTTTGTAGAGCATCTGTAGTGTGTAATCTAAACCAGGATATGGCAAAGCCTTATTTGCAAAATGGATAATTCCACTAATTTCCTAATTCATTAAAAATTCACTGTTTCTTAAACCATATCAATTTTATTTAATATTAGACCATGTGAAAAGCCTATATAGCAAATCAAAATCACCTTCAGTGTGATTTTTCCTAACATTTTTTCAAGATTATTATTTTTCTTCGTTCTTTTACAAGTGAAGCTTTTAATCTGAATATGTATATATTTGTGTGTTTGTTTAGAGTTAGATTTGGCCAATGAAAGAGCAACTTGAGTGGTGGAATGACAAAAATTCATCACCAGGGTGATGAAAATGCTTCCAGGTAAGATTCAATAAAAGTTCTCAACTGTTTGTTTACCATGTCTAAAGCAAAAGATAGCGGTATTGAAATGAGTATAATCTTCCTGTGCCTGTACCTGGCTATGAATCCATACGCGAAGTTTTGATCTGATGAAATGGCATTATCTGCTAGAACTGACAACAGTATAAAATCCTAGCTTGAATGCCATAAAATATCTTTACTGTTAGTGAAGCCAGACTAAAGCCCTTCTGTAACCTGGGTGTAACTACCACATGAGCTAAAGAAGGGATCATTTGAGCAGAAGGTGTGTGTATATATACATATATATTTATATGCATATATAACTAGGCATATAGAGAAGCTTCTAGTTGGACAAGATGGGGAAAGAGACTCAGATTCCAGGCTGCAGCAGTAACAGCACGTGCTACTTCTGGGTGCCAGCACTGGGACACAAATATTTTCTTCCTTTGCCTTCACCTGTTGGCTCAGTGAGCAGGTTAGAATGGCACCTCTAACAAACAGGTCTTCTGCTGAACTGGGCTGACCCTTCTAGGTAGATGGGATAGGCTCAGACAACCAGGCACACAGAACAACCACATGAGTTTTCCCATGTTATTTATCTCAACAAACCACCATCAGACTTGAAATCCTCTATGAACAGCAACTCACAGACAGCTAGACAGAGCAAAAGTTTAAGAAAGGCTTTGACCAACAAATAAATAGACACAATGTCTAAGACGTGATTTGAACACAAATCAAGGCTGATTCCAATTCTCATACTGTGTGATCTGTTTGTGTACCTCTTTTCCTGAAAGCATTCACATGTTGAAAGAAGGAATTACCTTTCCAGTCACAATAAAGATTGCATTAGTGTTTCATCGGAAAGCCAAATCTTTGCAGCAGTCAATGGGACTACAGCAGTGTTTAAAAAGAAGTGCACATTTAACCGACTTGCTGGATCTGGGCCAGAACATGTAGTCATTTGTAAGATGGAAAATTTTATTCCAAAATCTGCTGTGCTAACGCGTACTGGGGAAGCGAAACCCTGCCTTCTCTTTGTCCTCTATATAATCTATATTTTTGGAGTAAGGGGGAAAAGGCTTTTAGCTTCAGAGTTATGCCTAGCTGCCTTGTTTCCCCTCCCCACCTTCTTCCTTTACCCTGCACAATAACCAGGCATGGTGTAGCACTCAGCCAGACGGATTGGATATGCAAACATTTACAGACAAACCTAATGCCTCCTTTATACTGCAGAACAGACTGTACCTGCTTGCTTTTAACCATGTGTGTTCTTGCCTATTAAGTCACCTTGCACAATTGGAAATACAATTTCATGGGAATGGGATACTGTTCAAATTGGGGCTTCTGCTCTTTTTGACACAGACTGCCTCTGTGAGCTAGCAAAGTCTAAGGGCCCAGTGCTTTGCTTTCATGATTAATCAAAACCAGTCAGGGAAAAACAGTCTAAAAGTCACAGAAGATCTAGCTCTCAACCACTGTGCTCCTGCATTTGGAGTAACAACTAGTTGAGAAGGGGGTTAACCAACAAACCCAGTTTTAAGCTATCCTTGTCCTCTTAGCCTTCTCAGGCCGTGCCAGTCTCTTCCCAGCTCATGCTATTGACCTTTTTGTGTGTGTTCTTTACAGCTCCTGCAGAGCACAGGAGAAGAAAGTAACCAGAATTTGATATGCTTGGGCTATGCCTCAACTAGTTGAGAGCATTTTTACTGGGGAGACCCTAACCTGCATTTTAAAGTGACTTTACGTGGGTACAGAATAGTCATAGTGAAAACAAAAAATCACATTAGAAGGAATAGGAAGCTTTAAGAAACACTTCCAAAGGTTTTACAGTTCTGGCACTTGCATGGATGCGCTTTGGCTTGTTCACAAATAAAGAAATTGCCCAAACCAGCAGTTACTTGGATCGTCAATCATCTGACGTGTATGTGTAAATGATTTTTTTAGACACATATTTAGCCAAATTAATCTATGATACTATTAGATGATGCTATTATCAAAATAAGTCATTCAAAAGAGAAAGAGATTTTGATGATTTCTGTTACACTGTTTCATTTATTTGACTGATGCTTACTACATTTTGTCAAGAGACTGAAAACAGGAAGAGAAAGCAAGAACAAAAGCAATATAGAAATGACAGAGGGAAAATTACCTGGACCAAGCCTCATGATCTTGGGAATCAAGCCTTTGTACAGAGCCAGAAATCTGCAGCAGAAGAAAAACAAACAAAACTTTTCAAACAATATTCTTGCTCTAAAAGAAGAATGGAATTTTAGCACATGTTTGTTAAAATGCTGGCAGAGCACTTAGAAGCAATTATTTGAAATTACACATGTTCAATAGCAGGCAGTATCTGGATTTTAACATTTTACAGAGGCAGATCAGATGAAGAGAAAAAGTTAATCAATGTTCAGTCACAAAAGCTACGTTGTGAGACTGGCCAATCAGAAATATGACTTTAATCAGTGAGATGGTTTTACTTTCAAGACAAGTCTGTTAACAACAGCTGCATACATGATCAAAATGACTGCTATAATTGAATATCAAAGCGACAACTCAGTCCCTACTTGAGAAATATTTTAAAAAGTTGGAAAAATGTTATTGCCAGAAGAATCTGTCCCCAATTTAATTACTTCAGCAGTCATTTTAAAGGTACAGAGGTCTGTATAATTACATTGGGAAATATTCTGGTTTTTGTTGATATTTTCTTTTTATAAAATGAAGAGTTGAAGAAATTACACGGGAGATATACCAGGCCTTTATTTTGGAACATAAACTTTGACTACCCAATAATCATCTCGTAAGTCTTTTGTAAAAGTTCACATGAAGAGGAGGATATCTCTTTGCAATTCTAAAATACGTTTTCAAATTGTTACATTGTGCTCTTTTGATACATGAGTTCAGGGTGGCTTAACGGTCCTCGTCAAATCTGAAATATAACAACGTGGTTTTATGGACCCATATGAACTAAAACAGGGGTCTGGACATTTATTAAAATAAGAATGTTTTACCCTTCTTCTTTATAGACTGTTGCCATAGTTTTAAAACAGGTTCTGTACTTGATCTCTCCAGGAACTGGCTGTGGTCCTTGAATCCTACTTTTTGCAACATCAAAAGGAATGTTAATAATTGAGGCTATTGTTCCTGAGACTAGCCCAATTCCAAATTTCCTCAAAAACTCCAAATTTGGATCCTACAAGAAAAGAGAGAAAGAAAGAATAAAAAGGGAAACGGAAGGACCTATGCAGGTTAAGTACTATAAAGTAATATGCATTTAATCAGAAAACTCACACAACACAACACACTCATGTTATTTTAGCGGAACACATTAGGATTTCCTATGCTGGAACTTGTTTTCTTGACAATCCTATTGGCTATGTTTTTACACATGGTCTAAATTGCTGAAGTACACATTTCCTCACACAGGATTTATAAACACAGTTCATAAAGAAAGACTGGTATGGCATATGGGGATGATTTGTATAATTGGGCTTCACAATGTACTTAGTATTACTGTATCAAAACAGGAGAAATCCAAGCACACTATTAGCTAATTGGCCAGAATATTTTACAAATGACAGCAACTTCCACCATGAAGCCTACTAAAACGCTCATTTGTGTGTTGGACCCCCAAATGCTAAATTAAATAAAGGCTAATCTCAGTCTGCTGCCATTCCCCTCCAGGTTTTTTACATTTATTTTCACATGTAGCTGATCCACTGTACTGAGAAGTGCTAGCTTCCTGCTATTAACAATCCAACTCGGCGCAACTGCAAAAGAGCCTCCACGTTCTGTGCATTATAAACGGTGGTAACTCACTCAGCTAATTGGCTGAAGAATTTACAACAGATTGTTTCAGAACCCTACTCTATATTCACAGTAAAAGTTAGAAGCAGGTTAGAAGTGCGTCTAAAACCTTCTTTGCGCACTCACAGTTTATTTGATCTTTCAGAGAGACCTCCTACCTTGGCATTTTCTATGACATCAAAGAATTCAGAGTTTATCTGGGAGTCAAAGTCTCTTGAAGCAAGTTTGATCCTATTTCTCTAAGTAATGGAAGTCACAGGGAAGTGTGTTCCAGTGTATTTCCTACACACATATTTTTTTGCAAGTGGTCTTCAAACAGCAAGCACACTTTTTTGCTATATCAGACTCTATATATGGAGTTCCATTTTTTTTTTTTCATTAAGGTACTTTAATTATAGAAAATCATCAGTAAAACAAGAAAGGATCTTGCAGTGTTTTACTATCAACACAATATTAAAATGAAAGAGTTCTTTGTTTCCCAAAACTGTATGTTTGTGACTGAAAAAGGAAACAATGAAGACGTTTTCCTTTCCAGATTAGCAACAAGAAACATAAATTAAAACTTCCATAATATGCATTGGACAAAGTCCATACAGGTGTTTAGAGAGAAATGTTAAAACCGACAGGGCCTTTTATTAGTTGCAGAAAAACTTAACACCTTGATATCGCAAAACATGAAACATACCGGTAATACCTTTTAAAAATTAGACTGGCTTGTGCTACATAAAGAATTGTAAGACTTTATTAGCAAAAAGCTTAGCAGCAAATTTCTGTTTATTCTGTAGACATCCTGATAGTGGTTTGAAAGCAAATGAAATAAAGCGAGTATTTCTGGTATCTAGGGAAGAAAAAAGAACCCCTTTTGAAGTTGTAGGGGCAGCAGTATGGCTGCCCTGTTCCAGCATGGTGCCTACCTGCCTCTGGGCAGCAGACGCATGATTACACCCACACCTGAGAGCTAAGTACTATTCCAGATTGTATTAACCTCCTCAAACCAGGTTGCAGTGAGGACACTACCACTGCTCTGTTGGCTTTTCATAGTCCAGAATGGTCTGAAATATCTTTATCAAGCAATTTGGCGCAATGACACGTTCTTCCATAGCACCAAGCACAGTGGGCTGCCCTCTGGACTACCCAATATTTACTTGTTAAGCACTGAATTTCTAGCCTTGTTGCTCCTGACAAATCTGTCATATTTGAACGACCAAACACTTTCATATTTCGGTGAATCTCAATGCCAGCGCTGCCTGCTTTGAGTTTGAGAGTGCCAAAGAGTACAGGGCATAGTGGGAGTCTGATCAAGTGAGTGTCTATTGAAACCAGACACTGCACCAACACCACTAAAGGGAAATGACCACAGATTGCTTTATTTCTGTTCAAGTTTTGTGACACAGAAAATGCTGAAAGGCAGCAATTTGCTCATTCACAAAACTGGATTCTAACCAAATGTGCTATGATATACACTATCTTTGCTATATAACTTGGGTTTTTATTACATATCTCAAGGGAAAGGTTTTTGTGGCATTCTCCACTGTAATATCTGTATCATTTCATTTGTATAAGAGATTAAAAAGAAATTTACCAATAATCAAAAAGCTTTTTTTTTTTTTTCTCCTAAAAGCACAGAATAGTGGCTTTTTACTGTGCTATTACTTCAAAGTGAAAAAAAGAGATTCACAACCATAATTTATGCCTCTGCAATGCTTACATGGACAAAGGAACATTGGCTGCCTATCAAGCAGGTGCAAGCTGGTGCATCAGGAAGCAGTGTCTTTTTTTTGATACCAAAATCTGAACTTTTTCTACACCATGGCCAATGCCAAAATATTCCTAACAATGTAGGACCCTGTGAAAGCAGACATGAGGATAACATATCTGTCTAGTGCTAATGCTGCAAGTGGCTCGCAGAAGCAGTTATCATCATGTCATTGTCTCTGACTTCTGTACCGTGAGTTCTCTGACTGAATATTATATGTTTCATATTTGGT
The DNA here is from genome assembly GCA_028565335.1 of Limnodromus scolopaceus. Taxonomy (NCBI): domain Eukaryota; kingdom Metazoa; phylum Chordata; class Aves; order Charadriiformes; family Scolopacidae; genus Limnodromus; species Limnodromus scolopaceus. The sequence goes on from JAOXNO010000041.1 coordinate 39,235,617, forward strand.
ACAATAGAAAAAGAGATTCTGACAGGCTTCTTTTGCTTTCATAAATGGCAGAGCTAGAGGAAAACCATGTATGAATTCTGTTCTTGGGCAAAGATGATTTCTGTGCAGTATGAGTAGAACATATAGAACAGAAAGCTGATTTTAGATGCTGCCACACCACAGTAGCATACACCACAAGGAAGAGAAATGCCAGTTTGCTTATTCACAATGGATTAACTTTGCTGTGGCTGGATAACATAATCTGTGATCATCTCACCTTTTTACCACGCTCTTCACATTTCCGGTACACCTGTGTCCCTGCCCTGTAAGAACCAGCAGCCATCAAAAATAAAGAGAGAAGCAGGTATCACTAATAAATGCCATATTTATGCATATCCTGCTGGATTTCCCTGCTTTCTTTGGGAGAAAAAATTTTGAGATGTGATCTCTCTTCTTTTTATACTTAATTACTCCTACGATAACACTTTAAAAAATGTGAAGACTCCATAAATTCCTCCTGAATCATATGTGGCTTAATTCCTTCTTTTATATTCCTTAATGTCTAGCAAGAGAAAATTCTAGCCCTAAATCTACCACATACACACCAATGTACAAGAGTGTCACCCACTGGAGACAGTTTTAAATTATCAGTTTCAGTCTCCAAAGCCCTGGGCTTTCCTTTCCCTACCACTTTATTAACTTGTTTCTTTGCTGGGCACTTTGTCAAAACCTTTGTTTAAATCTTTGATCTCAGTCTAAAGCTCCCATTCTATCTTCATCCATACTGATGGAAGGTCACTTAATTAGATAAGCAGCATAGACATTAATCCAGCAATGAAATAACCCTTTGGTAAAGGCATGTATACTTGGAACTCAGCTAATTTAATTTTTTCAGAATCATAGAATGGTTAGAGTTGGAAGGGACCTTGAAGGTTATCTAGTTCTCATCCCCCTGCTGTGGGCAGGGAGACCTTCCACTAGACCAGGTTGCTCAAGACCTCATCGAGTCTGGTCTTGAACACCTCCAGGGATCGAACATCCACAACTTCTCTGGGCAACCTGTTCCGGTGTATCACCACCTTCACAATAAAGAATTTCTTCCTAATATTTAATCTAAATCTACCCTCTTTCAGTTTAAAACCATTATTCCTCATTCTATCACTACACTCCCTGATAGAGTCTCTTTCCATACCTCCTGTAGGTCCTCTTTAAGTACTGGAAGGTCACTATAAGGTGTCTCTGGAGCCCTCTCTTCTCCAGGCTGAAAAACCCCAACTCTCTCAGGGTGTCTCCATAGGGGAGATGCTCCAGCCCTCTGATCATCTTCATGGCCCTCCTCTGGACTTGCTCCAACACGTCCACGCCCTTCTTATGCTGGGGGCTCCAGAGCTGGACACAGTACTCCAGGCGGGGTCTCACGAGAACAGAGTAGAGGGGCAGAATCATCTCCCTTGAAAAATTATTTGATAGTAGATAATGACTCACCATAGTAGATGTATTTGTACTGATTTATACACCCATCTTAGGTGCAATCCAAGGGTTCAAAGGCGGGATACCACACTCGCATATGCGGTGGAGAGAAGTGGGTACCTTCAAAAGAACAGTTCAAAGTCCCTAAGGCAGGTTACTTAAAGTAACCAGAAATAGATAATGTGGATGGTCCATCATCATGCATAATAGTGTTTAGAAATCTGACTCGGGAAACCTACTTATTTTTCCCTTATGAGGCCTTGTTCAGTATGAGTAAAAGTGGCAGAATGTGTCACAAGGAAACTTATGAAAAATCAATAAAGTAAAAAGATCAATAAATATTGATTTGTGTAACTGAAGCTATATTCAGATGTTTGTTTCCTTCAATACTGGGAAGTTTACCTTGAGAGCTTGTCACTGTTTTTTGGTTTTGGTTTTTTTTTCGGTTGATGAAGGTACATATCGTATGAGAAAGAACCCTTTTATAAATACATTATAGTACTTCTGAGCACCTTGAAGATAAGTCCGCTATAAAAGAATATTGCTTACTGGATAAGGAGAATGCCAATTCCTGTCAAATTGCATGAATAATAAATAACAGTAATAGAATAATGTTTGAAGTTGGTATCCGCAAAACAGCCTACTGAAGTTAGCCTGAAACTAATACTTAGAGTGAAATATTTGCATTACGTTTCTTAAACTCCTTTGAAAATGTTAGCTATAATATTAGTTTTATAGATGAGTTACCCTTGGCACAAAAGTGCTAAAAGTGATTTTAAATGACTGCTAAATTTAAATACGTTTGCTGAAGGTCACATAACAGGTCAGCAGAGAAGCCAGGAATGGAGCTGAGAAGCTTTGCACTGTATGTTGCACATCCCACCTCCCTGTGTGTGACAAGGAGGACTTAAAATGACAAAGCTTTAGTTTGGCCAACTCTGGTTCTGCTCAGTATACCTAGGAATTATGGGACAGAGGGAGATAGGTCAGGAATAAGGGAGGTAGAGTTGCTTCTTGGCTTTTATGGCTAAAGCGAAGTGGCTAAAGCATGGGAACTTCTGTGGCGAGCTAAGAGATGCCACACGACCTGATCTAGGCTACCTTGACTATAGTCAAGTGTTTGGCAGCAAAACAGGCTCTAAGGAACTGCCTTAGCCAGCCTGATACTCGGTTTTAATCACTAAAAGGAGATTCCTACGGCAACAGTGGGAGAAAGGACACGTGGGTCTGAGGAAGGGGAGCTTCCAAGACAGAGGAGAAAAGGTATATTCAGAGAGAGGCAAGGTGGGAGATAGCTCGTAGGAAAGCAACAGGGAACACATGAAAAACTGAAAACAAGTTGCCTTAAACACAGACACTGAGCCTGAACCCAGAGGAAAGACAGGGTCTGGGGCTTCCTGCTGAGTCACAGAGGAGGGCTGGGAAGGAAGGCTGTCAAATTCTACTCTTAGAGAGGGAGAGGCTGGTACAGCTGTTTTGGAGGCATGCAAACTCCCCACAGAAATCAACAGTAAGGAGGAGAAAATGATATAGACTCACTGCAAGACTCCAGAAAGGGTGAAAATAAAAAATGACACTGAGTCTCGTCACTGTTGTGATTCTTTTAAAGAATATTCACACAATTTTTGTTTGTGACTTAATTAAGATTTGACCGCACCTTAAGGAGAAGCTTCATAGTTTTATTGACCCTGAACTTCTGTCCATCTCATGCATTTACATAGTAAACTCTTTATTGTAAACTATAGCTTGCTGTCTGATTAGCACAATGATGGTCTGATCTTTGTCAAAATGCGTAAGAAGTGCTGAAATCATAACTACAATAAGCATATTGATGATCAGGAAAGGCATTCCAAAATGCATAGTCACAGCTTCACTTTGTTTGAATTGAATGTGCTTTTTTCACACTGGTATTATCTCAGATTGCTCCTTGAGTGCAACCTCACTGGAGCAGACATTTATTTCAGTTCTTAAAATCCACCTGTCAGATGTCTGACAGCTTAAGAAGATGAATGACAGCCACTAGGATAAATGTCCTGGCTAGTCTCCAGAGTGACATGTCTGCCTGCTGTACAAGGTATATATTTTCAAACAGTTTGCAATCCTCTCAGTGATTTGTTTTTCTCACTATATAATTTCCTGATAAAATTATTAATCATCCTCCAGTTTTATAAGTAGCATTATTATCTATTATTTACTATTTTTCCATCACCTTTTGGACCTATAGGGCAAGGATAGGACTATATTAATTCTAAAATAAACAGCTGTGCCAAAGAACTTTTTTGATGGAAGTAACAAAATAAGAGACAATAAATACAAAAGGTACAGAGTGCTGAAGATTCAGCTCTCCCACATAGAGCTGGTCTACATAAACTGTGCATAAAGTGTTGGGTTACAAGCAGGTCACCTTTTCATGGCATCATTAAGACGCTAACTATGCAGAAAAGGGCACCCAGAAACGGATGTCTTACTGCTTACTCCTGCATCCAGTACCTTTGTCTGCACTATCTACCTTCAGTCTCAGTTATACAGTAATTTAGGAAACAGAAGAAAAAAAAAAAAAGAGTAACTCCATGAATACCAGAATTAAAGAAGTTTGGTGTCCCGTGTGTTCTTGTGGCTGATTAATAGCGATGTCTGGAAAGGTGCAAGCTCAGACTAAGGCTTACATGGGCTTTTTCCCATGGAATTCAGTCTTCAATAAGGTATAAATTCTCACTGAAATTTTTGCTCACTGGGGCACTCATAAGATGCATTTGTAGGATCTCGTCTCCTTTTAAATGATTATTTGTATGTCTTGCAAGTATTTAGCTATTTTAAGACTGCCTCTCTGCCAGCTAAGGTTGAACCTGGTTATCAGTTTCAGCATTATCCTAATTTCTGTGGAAAAATGGAAGAAATTTGTTTTTTCTTCTTCACATTTTTATTTTGACTGAAGATTCCTCTCCTGAAAATCCATATCTGTCTTGCCTACAGGAACGCTGCAGTACAGAAGTAGTTGTGGTAGCAACAGACTCTCCTCCTTTGATGCAACATCTTTTAGTGACGATGGGCTAGGATGAAGTCTTTAAACAATACAGGCTGTAGTTTCCACAGCCAACAGGACACCTCAGATTGGAGACTGATCAAAGCATGGCTTGTAACATTGTACTGGATACAGCACTGCCAATTTTTTTTTTCCAGTTGACAGGTCATCCTGAAATCTGAGCTTGGACAGTAGCTCTGAGGTTATTCTGTTTCCCACTCTGATTCAGTTTTCTAAATCATCTTGGTTTACTATTTTTCCAACTGTGTGGTACCACATGCCCATTTCACCATCTGTTCCTACACATAACTTCTACGTTGGCATAGAACTGAAAATGACTAAAAATAAAATTGTTGTCTACTGTCTTACTTATTTGCCAAGCTGAACAGACCATTTTGGTTTCCCATTACTTCTTCTTTGCCTATTGAAATTTAGAGTCCTTTCTCTGACAAAACACACTGCTCAGCTCCCACTCTGTGATGCAGCTGACCTTTCTCCAGGAGGCACATCCGTGGCAGCTGGGGCAGGCAGTGCCTGACTTGAAATGAGTTGTGCAGTTGGCCACATTTCAAAGGGGGCTTTTAACAGACAGTGAGGAAATTTCATATCATTAAAAAATATGACAGCCACTTGGAGGTGGTAGTGAGCAAAGGTTTTAATGAAACTAGCGTTCACCATCAAACCTAACTATGATAAAAAATTGAAAAGTGAGAGCTGCTGGACGCCTATGAAATATGCTATAAAAGCAGGTGCCGTAAAACTGAGACGATGTAAATTTGCAGACTAATTTGATTGCTAGTGCAGATGCATAGCTGTTAGTGCTCTATGGTTGATACATTAGTGGCAATTGAAACAAGTCTGGCTTATTCCATTTTCAGTAAACAGACCATGAGGTTGACTGTAAATGGTCTGTTTAGCAGAATAGACTGAACATATGAAAAATTATTCATTACAAACATTTACAACCCACACATGTCATTTATATCACTTGACCACTCAACATAAAAGGTTTATTGTTTTTGGCAAAATAAGCTGCGAACATCCTTAATTGGGATGCAAATTTAATGCACAGTTTAGCACTGTTGACAGCTAAAAGGCTCCTACGGACGTTTCCATACATTTTTCCACTTACGTTACAGATGGTGAACAGCACATATATAGTCAAGAGCCAAAATTATTTCAAAAGTGTAGTATTCTTATTTCAGAATTTTTATATGTTTGTCAATATCACAAGACTGACTTCAAGATTTTCTTTTCGGGCAAAATATACAAAGTGCAAAAATTTGGTTTTGTAACGAAATCAAGCATGTGAGAAATCTTGAAAAGTTATGACTGTCTAATATTTTTCAGACTAGCTGCAAAACAGCTTCCATCAAATTCTTTGTACAGGTTTGATAAGTCTTAGCTTCTAGTACCTGCCCGCTGACAGAAGAGGTTTAAGTTACAGGTTGCAAAATATTGTTGGATACCTCTATTTTCCAGTCAATGCATGTAAACGCCTGACACATACTGTTGGCTAACACAGGCCAGATGAGGCCTGATCTGTACCCTGTTAAATTCAGGTTAAGATTTGCATTGATTTCACTAAGAGTTTGATCAGAATTATTAGCTATTTCTATATGTGCAGAACTGTCTATGGCACTGATTCCAGCTGGCCTAGAGAGTCCTATTAACTTTATTAGCACTATTAAATGCCATTACCATCCAAAACAGACTGGCTGCATGAAAGCTGCCTGTCCTAGCTCCTAAGCCATACCCAGGAACAGTGTTGGCTGGCCTAGGCCAAAGCTGTGCCAGGGAACATTTAACAGCACAGGTGATTGAGTTTCAGTGATGCTGCTCAATTTACTAGCACAGATGTAGCCACCGTGCAAGCCACTTTGCACTGACCCAGCACAAGGCAAACTCTCCACTTTTTTGCAGTTAATGCAATCAAATTCTACATTGATTAAATTGCCTTTTGCTTTTGATAGTACATACTGGACTGCTGGGACACTGGCTGACACCATTGAACTAATTTCTCTTCTGTTTTCTAGATGTATTTAATCTCTGTGTTATAGATGTTAACAATTCTCTGTATCATACAGAATCTGTATAAAGTGCTAATTTCTCTCAGACCATAAAGCTCTGAATCTTTCTAATCATGGAATATTTTTTTCTGATTTTTTAAACTCTGAAATGCTAGGAAAACATGCTTATGCCAAATACTATTTTTCAACTGCTACACAAGATCACTTCAGGATTTTCATAGAAGTTGCGGACAAGCTTCTTTGTCCTTGCCTGCATATGATTCTGAATGTTCTGCATGATAATTATAGTTTCTTTGTCTTTTGATCAACATAAACCTTAAACCTGTTTACTCCTATCTTAGTATCAAGCTATGCTTTGAGTTTTTAGAATGTGTGATTAAAGTACATTGTGAAGTATGCTTAAGTACACTGAAGGAAACCTGTAGAAACTTGTGGGTTAGTTGCTCTTGAACAATTCAATTTACTGTAATGATCTGCAAATAAGAAGTGGAGCTTTTCCCCATTTACACAATGTTGCCAACAAAAATACCAGGCTACTCAGAAGTGCCGAAAAAAAAGAGGTGTTACTTCATCTGGGAACAGAAACTGATCCCTTTTGATGTAAACTGCAGCTTCTTGTGTGAGTATCACTACATATTACACCTGTGACTGTTTAACTGTCATCATCTAAAAATCACATTGGTGAAAACACAGTTCAGTAAGTAATGTACTGGAGTCATTAATAAACCATTAGCTGTTGCTCACGCAGTCATTTAGTAAGTTGCCAGTATTACCACGTTTATCCTTTGTTGTAAAGGGAAATGTTTCCTTTGTTACGTAAAGGAATATAAGACTATCAAATACAATTGCTTCAAGTGAAACTGCAGCTATAAAGATTCTTTTTTTTTTTAAAATTACGAACTACATAAGCCCCTGTGCATGACCCTGTAAGTCCTATTTTGGGCTGGCTCCCTACCATATGGATAAATCTGTCCTGTTGCCCTTCAACACCAGGTTGAACTCTCTTTTGAGTAAGTAGTCCTGATCTATGGCCAGAATACCCTATGTACTCCAGCTTTGCCATCTCCTCAAGCTTCGCCCCTTGTTTTGTGAATGTTGAAAGAAGTTCTAGAAACTGATTTTTCTCTTCTACGCCAGTTCACCACAAAAAAGTGCATACATACCTAACATAAGCATAACATACCTGTATCCCAGTTTCTGCCTCTTTATATTGCTATCGTGGTACAAAGGGAAATTAATAAAAATGAGAATTCAAACATGACTACTCTATTTATACTCTGCTTTTCTTAAAACATGAGAAGTACAAATCCTTGGTTCACTTCCATTAAAATGCAATAGATTTCTGCAAAACAGAGAGCTAAGTTAGTCAGTATTTATTACTAAATACCACTGCTTTGCACAGAAAAATTAAATTGCCAAACCTCTTATCTGTTTGTCTATTGCATTGTATGAAGAACTTACTTTATTGACGGGAAGAATGTTTTTCACATTGAAGTAGAATCCAAAGTAAACCATGTTAAAAACTCCATGACGGCCCAGTGTTGCAGTAAGACCTTTGTTGAGTCCTTGGAAGCCCAGACCATTGGTTTTAATGATCTGCCGAGCTTGAACAAAGCTAGATGGTTGCTACACAAGTTAAGCAAAAGAAGGAAGAGATCATCTTTACAAAAAGAAAACAATAATCATAGCATCATTTCAATCCTGTTGACAAACACAGTGTTGCCAATTCTTGTAATTTTATCTTAAGTCTCACCATATTTGTTATTTTCCCTTTCCTGCAATCGTGCAAAAATCACAACTTTCATTAAAAAGATTCCTCATTTTTCTGATTGTAGAAAAAAAAAGAAAGTATGACTTGAGTACTGTAAAAAACTGGAGAACCCTAAAGCAAAGGAAGCGGTCTCAAAATAATAATTAAAAAAAATAGATTTTATAGAGCAACATGTGGCTTTGAATGTGTGAATTTCACAATAGTTTTTTTATCATTGATGCTGTGCTGTTAAGACTATGATGGATGAAACCCTTACACAACTAGGGTATATAACAATTATTCTGGACAATAAGAAGATAAAAACAACTTCTCTAGTAAAACCAAGGGCACAGGAATATGCATGACGAAGGAGTAATAAAAGGGACAGAATTGAAACAGGTCATTTTTAGCTAGGGAAAGCTAAGAAAAGCCAGGAAAAGTGTAGTTAGATTTTGAAAATCAGAACACCCATTTAAATTCCAAGGTACAGATTTAGAAAATTGACTTTAGAAATCCTGGTTTGAAAACAATGCCCAAAAGGCATAGAAATAATTTCAGTCAGCCAACTTCCATTTAGCGAAAGGCAGTAAGGAAGAAAGTTCCTCAGAATCCACTTATGTAAAGATCAGTTTCTCAGACAGGATCTGCCTGACTATACACACATTTGATCTATATTCCACTATACTGTGGCACTCAGAATCAGGTGTTCCCCTTCTGAACATTTAAGATTTCTTTTTAGTAGAATTATACAAAAATTCCTTTTTAAAAAATTGTTGATTTGAGGTTGTGTTTCTCCAAAACACAAAGCCAGCTCTGGGTAACCAAATATTTAATTAGAAAGGCAAAACATGACTTCCACTAGGAGGCTCAAACATGAAAATACAGAAGAATTTTGACTACGAAGATGTGAATGCTGCTAATTTCAATACACTTATTTGTTTAATAGCTTTCCATTTCAAAATATCACTGTGGTAGATCAACAGCATCAGCCAAATGATGCTTATTATATCTGACACAGCATATGACTGCTTATTTAGGTGACTGACAAGTTTATTCTTTAATACTAAGTTTCATTCTGTTTTTTCATATTTTGTAACTAATATTATGCTGTTAATGCTGTGCATACATTTTACTATAGTTTACTTTTCTAACTACCCCCAGGGATTCAAATCAGAATCTATTTTAAAATGTGGATACCTAACATGGAATATGGCCCAGATACTAGCAATAACACCTTTTCTCATGCACAAAACCCAAGCATTAGATCTTTAAAAAATAACTAGAGGTCCTGAATAAAGTGATTTAAGCTGAATACAGCAACTTTCAATAGTAAGTTATCCCTTGTTCTCATCTTGAATGCAGATTTACTAATGATGAAGAGGGGAAGCCTATCGCTTGCTGACCGCCTGAGGTGGGATTCACCAGTTCAAATCTAGATAACTGCAATGTTTATATCTACGTCTGAGCTACTCAAAAAGACTCCCTTTTTCAGTCCTTTAGCAATAGAAGGCTTTCCTACCCTTTTTCCAAAGTAGGCATCTAAAATGTCAGCTGATCAAGGCATATAAGGTCTGTTTTTCATCACTGATGATGGAAGACCCCAGGATGACTAATTCAGATGGAGGAATTTATTGTATAAACATCTGGAGCTTAATTCACTTCACACAACTATTGACTTATACTTAATAGAGACCTGGTCAGTTGAATCTGGAGTCAGATTCTTCTCATCATAAAGCAGAAACTTGCATTTGTTTAAATTAATCACAACTCTTAAGTCAACTGAGAAGATTTTTATTACCATGCTAGCTTCTATAGCCAGTGAGTTACCCATGGCCACAGGGAAAAGAAAAATTAAAAAAATAATAAGAAAACCAAACAACAAGGTGTCAGGCTTTCTAGCAGTTTACCTTAACAAAACGTCACCGTTATTTTTACCTGTAGCAATCCACATCAGAAAAGTGCCTATACGTGATTTATAGAGGCCTTCCTCTTTAAACCTATCAGCCCTAGAAAGATGATCTGGTACCACAGAATAATTCAGCTGTCACTGTAGTGTGTGAATATTTGCTTTGGGGGCGTGCAGGAGTCCGGGTGTGGGTGTATGTTTTCATGCTCTTCCTTGTTCCTTTTAAACAAGATATATTTATTATTTCAATACAATAGTCAAAGAAATATGTGAACTGCATTAGGTTTCATCATATAGTATAAAAGCTACAGAATGGGATAGGTACATACTTTACTTTTCAGAAAAACAGTGCCTGGTGATGAAATGAGTGCACCATTGCCTTTTGCTGTATAATACAACATGCATATGCTTCTCCCAATAGGCTTGAATTTACATGCTTTTGTGTGGAATGTTCTTTAACATATTATTAATGAGAACTGGAGATCATGGTAATGAAGTCATGGGTGTTTTCCTGATTTACAGCAAAATGTGAAATTTTAACACTTTTAAAAAGAGATATATTAAAAATTGAAATGTCTTGTGATTTTACTGTCTTTGTCATTTAAGAACTTCAGTCTGTTGGATTTTTTGAGTAGGGCAAACAGACACTTTATTTACATTTTAAGTCTAAACTAGGTTCCTAGTGGACTCCCAATAGAATTCTTTTACAATTTTTTTGGTATGATAATATACTATTATTTGGATTTTGTGAAAATTTGCATTCAAATTTAATTCAAAGAACACCCACCCAAAACAAACACCTCAGAATGCTTGTTAACAGCTAAACTGTGATTATTAGAGTATTCTGAAGGTCCAAGGTGGGGATGCTGTGCATAAAATTTACTAATTAAAACACCCCAGACTATGTTATAAAGTTTGCAATAGAGAAAAAATTAAAATGTATGAAGTGAAAGGATATCTTGGTCTCTTGCAACTTTACAGGAACTAGTTAGCTGAAAATACAATACTGGTGTATTTACACACAAACCCAAAGGTTTTATTAAGATAGATAAATTGTATCTTCACAACTGTGAGGCAGAAAGATCCAGAATATCTGCTTAGTTTACTACCGCTGAAGCAGTAGTAGTCCATAATTTTTGTGTATCACCCTCCTGAGAGAGAGATCCTCTTACATACTGCTTTCTTCTACTTTCGGTCTTTCTCCTTCCACTACCCTCACCTTTTTATTCCTGTACCGTATTAGCTTTCTGTTTCAGTGGCTTTGTTGCCCATGGTTAAAAAATGTCTATGCTGGAGGCTTGGAACAACCAAACATCTATTTCACAGGCACTGAGAATCAAACAGAAATTTACCAAATGTTTTAAAATTTATTCTGAAAGAGAATGCTTCTCTGGAGTTATGAGTAGGTACCATCTAGTCTATGACATTTGGAAATCAGTGGTAGTATTTTGGCAAGGTGTACCTGAGGAGCTTCCCCCAAACAGCTTATCTAGACGGCCAGGTGATAAATCCTTTACTGTGCATCCCCCAAAAGGGTTCAGTTTGTGCAGATGAATGTTACAAAGCATGCAAGTATTAACTCAGTCATAACTTAATTGTAGAATATGCAAAAAATCAAGTCTCAACAGGGATTCAGCCAACCTCTTCATGCCATAGCTTTGTGATTTGGCACTTCTGCCATGGTACAGCTGATTTCTCAAAAGATTTTGAAAGAGCTGATTAGTTAGTCTTATTCACTGAGAAAAGAAAGAAGGAACTGTGTGAGTGCCTTCCTTCACTTTAGCCTGGAACATTTTCTACATTAAAATTAATTGAAGCTGGTGTATTCCTGGGAACTCTTGCAGTGATTTGATGAATCACTGTTTTCCAGTTTAATCTTTTCCCGTTTCAGCAGTACCCAGAACTGTGGACAAGGTCAGTTGTGCACACTGACTTCTTTGAATGAAACAATATTTGAATAATAAAAGTCTGAAGTGAAACAGGATTTTAAGTTATCGATATGCTTTATTGTATAACTTTCCCAGTTTGTGCCTATAAATTTGGAGACCTATAATATAAATAATTTCTTCCAATACTCTGAAATCCACCAGCTACATTTTAAACATACAATACACCAGTGGGATGCTGGCTAGGGCATGGGGCTGTGGTGTTTCATGTTGAAGTCTGGAGTCTGTTGGGGCAAATGCAGTGCGGACAAGGGGCTCGGGTTTGTACTTCTGGATTACAGTTCCTCAGAGTGCTGGGTGCCGGCTGCTGTGGAGGACTCGAGGGGGCACTTCAGGCACAGAATATTTACAATGGAGATGATGACACTGCTGACAATACTGTACGCATCTCTGCATATCTGCAGGCATCGTCTATGGAGTCTCTTCTCTCTTTTTATGTTTCTGTTAAGCTTGTGGGAAAATCATTTGCATCAACCCAATATATTATAGGCGTTCTGCTCTAAATATGAACTTTGAAGAACATTATGCCTAATAAAGCAGAAAAAGAAGAATGGAAGAGTTCTCATACCTCTGCGAAGGCATTCCGATTCGCCTGTAAGGTAACCTTTACTACTTCGAATGGGTTAACCACAACTGCCTCTGTCAACCCAGATCCCAAGCCGGCAATGGCAAATGCCTAGGAAAGTTAAAATTAAAGTTAAAAATTAAGGACTAAAATTTCCCATACATCAGATTATGAAACTGAATGATACAATGCAAACTGTGAGATTACAGTAATGCAGCGGTATTCTATTACTAAACAAGTTTAGCCCTTGATTAGATGTTGACAGTTCATGAAGACAATATGACAATAGCCATAAACCACATTCCAAAAAATACAAAATAAAATGTCATAGCACTGTCAATGAATTCTCTTTTCAGCTAGAAGAAAAATTGTGGTACCAATTTATTATGAAAACATGGAAAAACAATGCCCTCATGTTATCTTTGGGTGGAGTCTGAATAAAAACACAAATATAAATGCAGTTACGCAGCACTGAAAAAATAAAAACTCTCACTGAGCAGTAAGCATATAACACTAACATATTAACTTAAAAAAATAAAAGAAATGTAAGAAATTCAAATAGTGCGGTACTTAAGCAAATTGCACCAGTGGAAGAAAAGTCCACCTAAGAAAATTTCAATCCTGAAAAGGTTTATAGGGAAATAAGTGGCACACATGGAAATGTCAGCACTCACTGAAAGAATGAATTAACTCCATTTACTTAGAAGCTGATGGTTCATTACAGTCACAGAAATGTAGATAGTTGCTGCTTTGCTTTCCATCATGACATAACATTTAAAAATACCTTAATTCATTTGTAACATAAAAATAATATTGAAATATTTAGGTCAATTGAGAAAATTTAGAGGGGTTAATTTTTGTCATAATTTTTTCACGTTTATTACCTCCATTTAACATCTCCAAATTTTCTAGACGCTGAAAATAGTCCCAGGACCAAAATACAATGTACTGAGTACAGTTGCTGAAATTCAAGGGAACCAATGGTACAGAAAAAAACCAATAGTGAGAAAAAGAACTTATTCAACACAGAGGGATTTGAGCAGGGACTCTTGAGAGCTCAAGAAAGAGAAGAATGGTAAGTTAAGAGTGTAGTGGCAAGCTCGAGCCTTACTGATTTTGGTGAACACTGTGTTACCACCAAATCTGTTTTTCCAATATGAGATAGGAACAAAACCTAACTCCACTGATGTATAAGGGAGTTTTGCCATTGACTTCAGAGGAGGTAGCAGTTTCCTATAAATAGTTTTTTTCAGTTATAAAGTTTTTAGAATAAGACTGAGGTCTATGTTTTTGTTATACTTGTACGATGCCTTGCAGAATAGCACTTTGATACCTGGTTGAGGTCTCTAGTCACAATCACATGAATAAATAAAAATTGATAATATTCAACTTTTTTTAGCTATTTTGCAAGAATGAATAGTGACAAGCTGCATACAAACTCTTCCATGGTGACTGTCACTGTTCATGTTAACAAGTGTCATGTTGTTGTAGGGAATTATTTTGAAGACATTTGATATAAAAACATAACTATCTATTAAAGTTTAGGCCCCCAGGACACTATCATTTTGATAAATTCTGTTATCAGTATTTTTAAGTGACATGTGTGTTATGAAAAACTGTTGGTTGGACTGGTCCTTTTAATTTTGGGCTCCTTCTATGGGAGGGAATGGGTGGGACACATTAAATTAGAACATGAAATTCTGTATCCATACATACCAGTCCTGGGGGTAATGATGCATATCCCAGTATCTTCTTGTATTGTTCAAAGGTGAAAAACTGTAAATAAAAGTTAGACTGAAATTGCGTTGAAAAAAATTATGTTACTTATGCAAATTATCAAAACCAAACTGCAATGGAGCTTCACTACCTCATATCCTGAGTAGCTGTGTGCAGTTCTGCAAAATAAACATATGCCACTTTTGTTTCACACTCTCTGTAGTAGTAGACAATTAGGTTTCAGAACCGATTTTATTAGTATAGCATGCATAATAACAGCATAAGTGCAATTAAAGTAATGTTTCATGTAAGAGTTCACCTACAACACACAGTTCATGTTTTTAATTTATAAACTTTTCCTCTAGGATTGGATTTTCTTATAGTAGTATAAATTAAGTAGGTACTATAATTTCTCCCAAGAAATCACCCTCATATCTTTAATATAATCTACTGCAATCACATTCACTTTTCTCAGATACAACTCTATTTCTCATCCAAAAGACGCAATTGTAGATTTTCAAGATGGATAGTCTGTAGATTTTTAGAATCTTTTTGTGTCAACAGACACATTTGCTTTAGTTTTTGCTCTTTACGAGTAAATCTTTCACTCAATTGTCTGCTTTCAGTCAGTGGAGCTTAGAAGTTCTGAGCATCTGCAATTCCTTAGAGGGTGAGGTTTGAAAACCATGCTCTTGGTTGTTTGAATTTCAAGAAAGAAATTAGAAGCCTAGTTTCATCTACACTAACATTGAGAAAGGCAACCACTTGTAAATGGTTCGCTTTGCAACCTAACATTTCTTGCCACCCAAATCCATTAATTTTCATAATATCTTTTGTGAAACCTTCTAAAAATCAAAGCAGAATAAGTTAATGGATTTGTTCTTCTAAGAAGAGTGTTGAGAATAATCCCAGCTGCACTGAAGTCAGTAAGAAGCTTCCCATTGACATAGGCAGATGGACTTTCGCCACCTATTTCCTTGTCTGTGGACATGAAGTCTAAGATGCACCAGTCAACCTACACTCTAAAGAAAGAGTATTTGTGACATTTTACAAATTATTGGTAAGATACCCTCTGAAATACAGCATGCAATCTTGGCCACCTTGGTTCAAAAAAGATTAACTCAGACTACAGCATATTCAAAACAGGGTTACCAGGACCATAAGGAGAACCTAACGATATTTTTAAGACTGAAGAATGAAGGAAAATATATGCTTGCCTTGTTTAGCCTAGCAACAGAGAGGCTGCAAGAGAATGAAAAAGAAGGAAAGGAAAGATAAGTAACATAAAGTAAATAGGTATAAAAGTAAAAATTAGTCATAAATAGAATATAGCTTGAGATCTGAAGAAGCTTTCTTACAACCTAAGGACTGGGGTTCTGAAACAGCCTTCCAATCTGAATTATTGGGGTAAAAATCTTAGCCACTTGTAAGGGAGAGTTTGATAAGTTTATGAAGGAAATATAGGACAGCAGGGGACTAGACTTGCTGACCTAAGAGATCCTTTTTAGTCCAGTGCTTCTATGCACAGCAAATGTCCCTAAACCCTATACTGTTTCAAATTCATATTATGCAAATATGTTGCTGAAGCCACTGAAAAAGCACTTCAGGTTGATGCCACATAAGACAGTTCTGAGGGCAGTGAAAATGGTCTTCTAGCATTAGGAACGAAGACAGCAGAAAATTTTGCAGGTTATAAACACTAGATATCTGAATTTCAGCTAAAACCAAAGATATTTGAGGTGTTATTCCATGCAATTTTCACACCTGGAACACAAGATTGTAACCACAGGTCACTATTTGTGAGTCCTGTAATTTATCCAAGAAGTATCCACGTGCAAAAGGAAAGTGGCTTTTCAGGGCATGTCCAGTATTAAGGGACTGAACAGCAAAAACCCGTCACAGCTTCACCAAGGCTGCGTCAGCGCAGGTGGATATCTACTAGAGTAAGAGCTGTCACACCCCTGCATAGTAAAAGTAAATAACTAGAACCTCTGACTTTCCTGGCCACTTTCCAAGGCTGACCTGCAACACTTGATTAGTTTCAAGTAAGATGATTCAAATGAAGGTGGGATCCTCTGAAAGTCTGTGCATTTTGCTCCCACACACGAGTCTGTGATCCCTCACACAGCACCTGCCCATGCATGTGACAATCAAACTGTATCACCACGAGAGGAAGGCAAGGGGAAATAAGGTCAACAGAGATATGGGAATCTTAAGAAATGTAAGGGAATAGGTACGTTTTCAGACAAAACAGAAAGACTGGGTGACTCGTGCTGGACCTCAGCCCAAGAAGACAAGCTCAGTCCCTCGAGGCTCATTCATCACAGACTTATTAGAACAAAACAGCTTTTCCACAAACCACGTATACAGGAACATGAGTAATAAACACAACATTGTTGTTTTAACTTGTTTAGAACCCTGTCCTCTGGCAAAGTCACTAACGTTCTTCAATCATCACCTGCTTCAACTGAAAAGTCACTTGAACCACACCAACATCAGCGGAGAACTGGGTGTTCACGGGTTAATAATACCACCACATTTAAAGCAGGAGGGAATGTTTATTAGACCTCTGTAATGCAAAATTAGGGTCTTACATTGTGAAAACTGAAGGACTGATACTCTGGCCAGTAGATAGGTACATTTTTGTCCTCAATAAGGAATTATTATTTCATTTTGCAGACAAGGTCCTAGAATCAGGATTTTAACTGCTCTCCAAATAGCGTACAGATTGAACACTAGTCTTGCAAACATCCTGCAAATATGTTTAAAATTGTTGTTTGGACCTTGCCAACAACCAGAAAAGATACTTAGATAAACTGTTACTTAGACTGTAGGTCTATCTTTTTGGATACCTGAAGATATTAAATAGGTAAAAGGAAGTCTCTGAGAAAGTGTCAGTTGCGGGTGGGTGAGTTACTTCACTGAACTAAATTCATTTCTTATCGTGATAAAATTTGCTTTATTCTCTCTCCAGCATCTTTCTACTCTTTGTTACCCTCCTAACCTTTAATGGAATTTCTGGTATTCCTTAATGTTTTCCATAGTGTCACAGATCTGTAAAATGGTTGTAATAAAGGCAGAAATATATTACCTAGCAATTTCTTGGTCTTAAAAATGTTACCTTAAAAATCAATAGCTTCCTAGAGTCATAAATAAAATAACTACTTAATAGTGACTATGCTTTATATAATTTCTTAAAGAAAAAAATCAATAGCAATAAAACTCAATATAGATGTTGCTGGGTGTACCAGAGTGGCTAGTATACACACAATTTTGCCAAAAAGTATCTAGTTATATCATATGGATTTATATCATGTACATCGACCCAAAATGTTTTTAAAAACACAGAGTAATTTGTCTTTTACTCTACAGTTGTATTAAAATAATAGCTTTGTGCAAAAATCTCAGAATAAGTGTATTTAAAACATGCTTTCGTGTATATAATAACTGATATTGTGCATCTGGTAAAGATACACTTTAATTCAAGTTACACAGAAAATAGTCAAAGTACTTACCAGATGTCTCAATAACTCTAAGGTAAAAATATATGCTTGAAACAAGATGTCTGGGAACACATGAACAATATAAATTTGCCCCAAAAGTTCATCTGTTAACCATTGTACTGGCATCATCACTTCTTTCCTCCAAGTCCAATCTAACATAAAGTTATAAACTTTGACTTTTCGTCTTCCAGAAATACCAGCTTTCTTTTTAGAAAGGAAATAAAGAGAGAGAAAAAAAAATAACAAGACAGGCATGAGAACCTAGTTGACTAAAACTGAAGCTGTGTCTTCAACACATATGTGTAACTATGGCTAAGTAACTCCATTTTAGTAGGTTTATTTTTATTTGCAAATCACCACACCAGATAAATACAATATTCCAGTAGCACAAGTAAATTTTTTCTTAGTATAAAATCTGCCTTGTGCATTCTCTATACACTTTTATGGGATATAAAAGATGCTATAATTAGAAGGTTTCAAAAAGTTCATTACAAACACAAACCAAGGCTGCTGAAATCTAGACATCGCCTATCTACCAAGTCGCAAAAACAGAGGCATAGACATATTCTCCCTCTAAATCTCACTAGTCGGATTGGCCGTGGACAAGGGACTTCTGGGCACCTTTTGAAATGAGGAAAACTATTAGAAGAATAAAAGGTGGAGAATGAGCCAAAGCAAGTGGTTTGGGGTCTTACATTCATTTATATATTTAGATAAATAAGGTTAGTGGGAATTTGAGACAAGCTGGATTCTCTTCAAGTCAAAGCATGGGTACAAACTCTGCTTTGGATATCAGAAATTGTGCTGATGCGACATCTCACATTGAATAGCTTCAGTATCCAGGATCTTACAAGTATATAACTGTCCTGCCCCATTCTGTCACTGAATCCTTCTAATGTAGAATATAGCTGTTGTCTCAAGGTAACTTAAAGATCTCCTGGGGTCCTAGAAAGAACACAAATTTTAAAGGAAGAGTGTGAAGAATTAAAGAATTCAATGATTTAATTGAAAAGGATGTCTTGCAATTAAACCTGATTCTCATGGTTGCAGAAACACTACTGAGCACTCATGTAAATATCCAAGAATTAGGTAGAAAGTATCTCACTACGGAAGCACCAGTAAGACATTTAAGCAGCTGTGAGCTTGTGATGTACAAGAAGAGGTTGAGAGAACTGAGTCTGTTTAGCCTGGAGACGAGAAGGCTAAGGGGATCTAATTCCTGTCTTCCACCCTTTAAAGGATGGTTACACAGAAGACAAAGTCAGACTTTTCTGAGGTGCATAACAGAAGCACAGTTGCAACAAGGAATTTGAACTGGATATAAGGCAAAATTCTTCACAGTGGGAGCAATGAAGCACTGGAACAGGAGTACAGAGAGGCTGTAGAATCTCTGAAGATTTTCAGAACTTGACTACACAAGGCATTTGAGCAACCTGATCTAACCATGCAGTCAGCCGTTCTTTGGGCAGGAGGCTCACCAGGTGACCTCCAGAGACCCCTCCCAAATTAAATCTTTCTATGATTCTATAATAAAAATATTGAATATTCTGGAGTTTCAGACAATTTAACCAATTTGAATGAGAGAAAGTGACTCAAGATTTTTGGATGACTCATGTTAGTAGGACAGAAATCAAACCTGGGTTTGTACTTTAACTAAATATCTGCTGGAATCTAAAAGGCATGATCAGACTGACTTTGATCTGTTTCAAATGAAATTAAATGAAGAGACAGAGGAAACATCACAGTCTGAAGAAAATGAGTTATTAGGAATCTTTTAAATATCATCCATCTATTCTTCACTGGCACTTCACTATTAAATAGAAGTTTAGTTTTCTTAGTTGTACGAAATAATTTTGAGATAGGTGTCATATGTAGTTTGCATCTAAAATGCCAATGCAAACAAGAAGATGACATTACCAGAACTCCTGTAGGATTCTGTTACAAGGTCACATCCTGTCACTTTATACAAATATTATTCCTCTGTAAAGGAATTGGAATGTGAATGATTAATTGCAGACTAAGGACCAGAATCATATGCAGCCTTTTTAGAAAGAAACAAAAAAAGAAAGAAGGGAAAATCAAGACATTCTGTATAATAGCTGCTTTTAAACACATTTGATGCAACTACAGGAAACTTCAACGTTCTCAAGTTAAAGGCAAAAAACTTTTGCTCATAACACAATGGATGCTTTGATAGATTTAGAACTTTAATACAAGGTGCTTAATTACTAGGTTTTGATTAAAAGTTTGCAAGATTTAATTGATATATTGATGTATTTTGCTTAGGAATGTTACTAAAATAATGTTCTATAACTCAATATAAAGGATAATAAAAGAAAATCAGATCAACATTTGACAGCGAACACACTTTGATAGGCTAACATCTATTTCAACTTTAAGAGAGCTGGAGCAAAATGTTCTTTACACGCTGGAGAGAGTTGTATCCATTACTTTATTCAATCTATTAAGAAGTGCGAGTATGGAATAGAGTGCTCGTTGGAGTACAAGAAAGCTCTGGACAGCACTGCAAACCTACAGATATACGACTGCAAGTTACTGAGTAAGTACTTATGAAGAGTGGCTTCTTTAATGGCTTCTTGTGTTAATCTATTAAGCTATTCTTAGTTGTTTTGTAAGTTTCTAGGGATTTTTAGTGAAAAAACCCCACACCATAAACCAGAGGTATTTACGAGGCTAAAATATCACTTAAAGTATTTTATTAACTTTGATTATATAAACTAATTGTAATCTGTTTTTCAATAACATTACATATACAGGTAAAAAATAGCATTTAAGCTAGCATTAGCTCATCCTACACTTCTTAGTCAAGCAGTTTTTACTGTGCTATCAACAGGAGAGACTCCTCCTACTAAAAATCAAAGGATCAATATGTCAAATAAGTTTAAGATTCTAATGTCAATCAGTGGGAGTGAAATAAAATGTTTTATAGCTACCACTTCCCCAACACACATTTTTAGAGTAGGAAGTATGGGTTTTTTACCTTTACTGCCCTTTTGGGTGTCTCAGCCAAGATGGGAGGCAAAATTCCTTTGTAGAAGCCAAGCAATCTATTGAAGAAAAAAAATTATTATTTTTGTATGGATAAACAACATATCATTACCATTAACACCAATTCTATTTTCTCTTTTGAGTAAAGCAACTAACCTTTTAGCATTTCCATGCATACAGACAAACAACAGTACCCTTTGCTTATTTGCTAAGTAATAACGTGCCATCAATTCTGTTATGTGCCAGTGAGATGACATTAAAAAAAATAAGCTCATTAATGAAGAAGTTGAACAGAGTTTGATGCAGCGTTGACTGCTGGGGTACACTGCTAGTTACTGGCCTCCAGCTAGACTTTGTACCACTGATCATTGCCCTTTGGGCCTGGCTGATCAGCTAGTTTTCAATCCACCTGTCTGCTCATCCAGCCCATGCTTCAACGGCTTCTCTATGAGGATGTTATGGGAGACAGTGTTAAAAGCCTTGCAAAAGCCTAGGAAGGCAATGTCCACTGCTCTCTACTCATACACTATGGAAGTAATTTCCTCATAGAAGATTATCAGGTTGGTCAAGCATGACTTCACCTTTGTGGATCCACATTGACTGCTCCCAGTAACTGCCTTATCCTTAATGCACCTGGAAATGGTTTCCAGGATTAATTGCTTCATCACGTTCCCAGGGATCAAGATGAAGCTGACCTACAGGTGAGCCTGTAGCTCTCTGGATCTTCCTTCTTGCCCTTTTGGAAGATAGGAGTGATGTTTGTTTTCCCTCCAGGCACCTCTCCCATTTGCCATGATCATTTAAAGATAATTGAGAGTGACCTTGCAATGATATCAGCCAACTCCCTCAGCATTCATGGGTGTATCCCTTCAGGGCTTATGGATTTATATATGTCCAGTTTGCTTAAGTATTATTTAACCTGATCCTCTTCCATCAAGGGTAAGTCTTTCTTATGCCAGGCCTTCCCTCTCTCTCCAGAGCTTTGGATTTTTGAAGGCTGGTCTTGCTACTTAAAACAGAGGTGAAGAAAGTGTTCAGTATTTCAGCCTTTTCCATGTCTTGTGTCACCAGGGTCCTTGCCCCTTTCAGCAGCAGGGCTGCATTTCCCCTTGTCTTCCTTTCACCATATAGGTACTTATAGAAGCCCTTCTTGTTGCTCATCACATCCCCCTCCATGTTCAACTCCAGGTGGGCTTTGGCTTTCCTAACTGTGTATCTGCGTGCTCAGACAGTATCTCTACATTCCTTCCACATTACCTGTATCCCTGCTTCCACCTTCTGTATACTCCCTTTTTGTGTTTGAGTTTTGCCAGGAGCTCCTTGCTCAACCACACAGGCCTCCTGGGATTTTTGCCCAACTTCATGCATGTTTGCGTGGACTTCTCATGAGTGCAGCTGATCCTTGAATATCATTCAGCTTTCCTGGACCCCTCTTCCCTCCAGGGCCTTATTCTATGGACTTTTCCAAGGAGATCCCTGAAGAGGCTACAGTCTGTTCTCCTGAAGTTCAGGGTTGTGATCTTTCTTTTTACCCTGCTCCCTCCTATCAGAATCCTGAACTCCACCATCTCACGGTTATGACAAGCAAGGTTGCCTTCAACCTTCATATGCCCAATGTGGGCTTCTTCATTTGTCATCAGCATTGGTCTGTTCTTTAATTCTCACCCAAAAGCTCTCATCATTCACCCCCAGGGAGAGCGCCATGCATCCCAGCTGCTCTCTTCCAAAAGAGCAAATTTCCCTCCTCGTCTTCCTGGCCTGTGCTTCCTAAAGAGCCTGTATCCCCCCACCGCAGCACGCCAGCCATGTGAGCCCACCGCCGCATCTCTGGGATCCCAGCAAGATCCCAGCCCTGCAACTGCACACAGATCTCTAATTCCTCATGTTTACTCCCCATGTGCCGTAGTGTGCAGGCACTTTAGAGATACTTTCTTTCTTACATGCAAATGCTTGAGGTGATGCCACATAAGCCCTGTTTTGTTAATTTTGTGTTCCTCGTTGTTCACATCACCCCAGGTGCTTTGCTTGTCAGCCTGTCCATCGCTCCCTCAGAGCGGCGGTAACTCTCATAACCCTCCCTACTGGTTCCTGGTTTAAAGCCCTCTTTGCAAGGTTAGCCACCCTGCGGCAAAGAGACCTGTGCAAAGATATCACCGTGCACGTCACGTCAAGCTGATCTGTTCACTGCAGCTGTAAGGTCAACACTGAAGATTTTCTGCTGGAGGAATCCCTATGCTGAACCAGGAGAATCCACAGAGCTCAGCAACTATATTCATGGCCCTACAAATCCCTAAAATTTTAAGGGATCTGTAACTGGGTTTCACTGCTTTATTCCTCTTTTCCTCTGTGGAGTCAAATCTCACCATGAAAAACAGACAGGAAGGAGTTAAGGTCTATTCCTATGGAACACATTAACTTTAGAAATCTAAAAACACGTGAAAACTTTGAGGATATACATCCATATATGCAATATGTAATTCAGTAAACATGGTAAGGACTAGCTCAGTATTTAATTATGAACTGTGGTTTAGTTTTTTTTTTTTTCTTCCTCATTTGAAAAAGAAAGAGAAAAGAGGTTACTAAGCACAGCCAGTGAGATGAAAGGAATAAAGGAAAGGAGGAAGTAGAAGACAATCCCATCTCATCACTGCCTATTGTCAACTGACTAAGTTTTTTGCATAAAGTGAAGGCTCTTTTAGAACCGTCTGTGCCTGAGGTGGAGGACAAGCAGCTGCCCCCAACTTTTCCAAATAATGCTTTACAAATCATTCCCATTAAAGGTACAATTATGTGAAATTTTTGCCGAATGAGCTATTTACTTGGTTTTAAAAAACTAGTATGATAGTAACAGAAACTTGAACAGCTTTGTCAGTCAGAAAGTACTTACACACACAACAATCTTACTCTTCTTTTTCCCATGATCAATAACACTGAGTTAGCCTACCTGCACACAGTGTATAAAACTTTTCAGTCAACTAATGAATGGTGATGACATTTCACATTTGAAAGGTATTATCACCTGGATTAAGACCTTTCTTCAGAAAACTGATGTTCAGAAAATTTACGGAACAGCAGCAGCAATCGCTGCAGCGTGTGACAGAAGAGAGAGGACGTGACATCATATCCCTAGCTAGAGACACTGGAAAGAACAAGTAAATCTCTAACAGAAACACAGCTACATCTTATTTTGTTTCAGCATTAAGGGTCTAAATGAACATCACCATTCAGTTGTATTCTGGGCAACGGCCCAAACTCATCTTTGCAGCAGTTGATTTTGAAACATTACAGTCAATCATATCTTCTCAATTTGTTCTTTCGGGCTTTTGCTATCCTTCTGGTTTCCATTTCTCATTTGGAAGCCTTGAGTCATTCACCCTGGCAAAACAACCAACCTAAATCAGTTATTTTCTCCAAATTATACCAAAATTGGGATCTTGCTTAGTTTGTTGTTTTCTTCCTCTGTCTTTCACATAATTTTCCCTTTAAGGATCTAATAAAGCTGATTGAAGGCATGAACATAATATTCCCTTTCTTCTATTGCTGTCAAATCCAAGTCTCTTACCCACATTGTTTTATAATTAAAACAGAAAAACCTCTTAGGTTCAATTCTGCTTTCATTACCTCTGCATTATCCCAAGTATAAATAAAAGACCTGGGTTTCATAACCATGTCAATTACGTTAAACGAATGCGCGACTTTCTGATTTTACAAAATTTTTTATTTCAACAAAGAGAAGAAATTTTTAAGACATGCTTGGTAGAAGGGTGGGTGTTGAAAAAGAGGAAGAAAGTGTGCCTAAATGTAATAAAAATTACTTGGAGTTTCACTTATACCAGGAAAAAGGTACCTTTTTATTTTGTGGTATGTAGTATGTTGTGAATTTATTACTACCAGAAAGTAAACCAATTGAAAACAGGGTAATATTACTTTAATAAAGCTATTAGTGGGAAGTAATCTTTATGTTGACCTAGCTGGAGATTTAAAAGATTTTAAATTCCCAGAAAATTAGTGAGTGCTTAGTGAAGGCAGGCACAAATTAGAACCTACTGCTGAGAAAAAGGGACTTACAGTTAGACATTTTTTTTCAGAGCAGCAAGCCACTACCCAGGTCCCATGTGTAGTTCATCCTCAGTCACAGTGTCTACAGCCATTTGCCCAGCTGAAGAGGTGTGCTATAGGGAAGGCTGGGTGTCATTCAGGGGCAACAGGCAGAGTTGAAAAGATATTAAAGGTTCGACACATTCATAGAAAACCAGGCTTGGACACTGTTGTTCTCCAAAAAGCTTTTTTTCTTGTGAAGTATGTTATGTATATTATCCTACTGCAAATGTTAAACACATGTCCCCACAGGAACCTCATATAAAGCTATCAATGACACACTTAGCCAAGCTAGCTTCTGAATTTCTATTCTGGAAATATATTTCTTTACTTATTCTGTGTCTACTGTACAGATACCTGCCACTTTAGATACCAGCACTAAATAGTAGGTACTTATTTTCATAGCATATTTCACTTTTTTCGCTGTGAGTATTTATACAAATCACCATCAGTTTCAACACATGGGAATTAAGCAAAAACAGAACTTTTTTTCACAGCAAGTAAATGTAATACAGAATTATATGTTAACATATGTCTGTAGTAGCACTGATGTTGCACTATATGTTAAAAGAAGACCAAGTATCCGGCTATGAGAATACTAGAAGCAGACCAACTCATGAAAGAAACCCCTCAAGTAAGTTAAGGCAGCACAGAGTACGAAAAGTGACTGGTTAAAAAGGAAGGGACTGTCAGTGAAAAGTACTCTGAAGATACTTAAGAAAAATACTAAATAGCGGAGGATCTGGCTCAGAAAAAATCAGACTGGGCAAGAAATGGATTAATAATCAACATCAATCTACCTCACTTATTCAAAATGACAGTCATCACCATATTCACTGCATGTGGGTCAGATTATGAAGTTATTATGATCCATCATCCATGTGACTTTGTTATTCTTACTGAGAAATGAGTCTTTCTTCCACGACTTTTAATCACCTCTCAATCTTTTGGTCAAAATCCTTGCTAATTTTTGGCTTTCTAGTCTGCACTCTGAATTAATATAAATTACAGGACACACCTAAATATAAATCCCTCAACAGAAGGAAAGATGAAACATTCTCCTTCCTTTCTTGTGTCTTTTGTGCCGCAAAAAGAGGAAAAAAAAAAGGAATCCTTGTTAAAATTTCTCTCTATTCAAATGAGGGTCTAGCCCTCTCCTATACCACATATTTCTTACATGCTTTCTGTGTTTTGCTTTTCTCAAATAGCTAAAAAAAATTCTACTAAGGTGCAGTTTGCATTCGCATTGTTGTGCATTGCATTGCAATGCCCCACACTGCCTCAACAGTTCTTCACATGTAAAAAAAGAACATCTTGTTCTGGTTTTTTTCTTTTTTTCCCAAGGATGATTATAAACTAGTTAGTTAAGTGGTACATTGCTACCACGTACTGCTCGAGTAATAGATTAATGTGTATTAAATTAAGTTATATTTTTAAAAATGGAGATACACTCACGCCTCCGCCACTTGCCATGCCAGCGCCAGGGGCCTGTGAAGCTGGGCTAGCAGCTGCTGCCGAGGGGGAATCGGGCTACCTGGGAGGACGGGAACTGCTGGCGGGTGGAGAGGCAGGACCCTGCCAGCTGCAGCATGCCCCGCTCACTCCACCGCTGCCAGCCCCACAGCAATCTTCTCTCTGCCTGGTCCTTCTTAAGACTTTTCTTGTAGTCTGGCCCCCATGGCCAGCGAACGAAATCTCAGCTTTGCCCGTGCTTTTGAGAAACCTTAAGATGGTCTGTTTGATGTAATTCCTGTTGAAATCAGTGCAAATGGCAGTGTTATTATCACTGGCAGCTGGTCTAGGCTCTTAGAAAATTGCCTGCGTGTAATCACTAGCTGGGCTGTAGAATGGGTCTACATGTCTCATTTCTTACAACTGACAGCATTTTCTCCCCCCAAAGACTTTCCCTCTAGCTGCCCCTTTGTTTGCAATAGGAATAAGCTACAGACATGCCAAAACAGCTTTGCCTAGAGCTTCTGAAACAGAAAAATTCTTCATTGCATTTTGGATTGTCAGAATTGGCAGAATGCTTCATTTGTTCAGTAGGAGTTTTAGTTGTTCAAACACTAGAAGAGAATTTAAGGTGGGTTTCCCCCCCCCCCCTTTTGCTAACAGTACTGCCGTAACTGGTACGACAGGAAGCAGTCACTGTTTTGAAGTAGCTCCACACCTACGTCTATTGAAGCTAAAGAATGTAAGAAAATGATTCATTTTCAGTTTTGATACCAGAGAAAAAAACAGCCTTTTGTAGCTATGTGCTTAGAAATATGTGCTTTTAGTGTTTCTGACACTAAAAAAATAATCATAGAGAGGATAATTAGATGTGTTTTCTGGAAAAGACTGACAGCATTTTTCTTTGTTAAACTGATGTTGTAATTCATTAAATGAAAAATCACGAGATGAGCAAAATTTCTGTGCTTGCCCTGGGAGTTTGTCCTACGCAGATCGGTTGTGACTTCATAAAAATACAACTTTAAGTTATTTTAATTTCATCAGAAAAAATGTGGCTCAGGAAGGAAATTTTTGATTGCAAGTTAATGTTAGCCTTCATTGGAATAAGTTATACTCTTCAATATCCACATGCATAATCCCTAGGGAGTTATATGACTACATGTATTCTTTCCCATCTGCTGCTAAATATGAGATTCAAGAGGCTTTCAGTGTCATTATACAGATTAGTGACTCTCCCAAGAGGACTCTAGGTTCACGATACAGTCAATAACTTACAATGAGATTTAGAAGACCAACTTTCAGAGATCATTTTGTGTTTGTATGAGTTTTGCACCTGCAATTATTTGTGCCTGTAATTTAGGTTACTTAGACGTTTTTAATTTACAGATGCAATCAGTGATGTAGACACTTAAACTGAACTGAACTGCAGGCAACCATAACTGCAGGTGCAAAATTTAGTCTGCAATGATTTGGGTTCATAAACACATCAATGTTCCGAAGTCTAAAGTAAAACTAGGCCAGTACTGATTTTATAGTGCTTTTAACAAACTAAAAAACTTACTTATTTTTCCTATTTCTCAAAAACATCTCAAGGCAGCACTTTTTAGCATTAAATAGAATACGATATCATTAAAAACATACAAACATGCACATAATAATTAGTTTGATTCCATCTTCTAGCATTTTGACCTTTGAGGTATTTTTCTTACTCCCTTTACAGTACCTCTAGAAGGAAATCATAAAAGATCCATGATTTTGTAACAGTAATACTGTTGAAAGTTGCACCAGAAGAGAGCAACAGTCTTACAGGCACAGAGATCAAAGTGTGCAGAATTTGTAGCGCTACTTAGGTAGTGAACGGCGCCATGAATACGTACACATACTGGCACTTGAATTTCCATCTGGCAGACAGTTGAGGTACCTGGATGTACCATGGGAGTGAAAGGTATTATTACACAGATGTGTGAGGAAACTCACACAAATGGCAATTACCTGCCTGAAGACAGACAAAATACCTGCATTCTGTCATAAGAAAGTTATTAGAAAGAGTTTTATGTACTTGGGAGCAAGAGAATAACCCCTCGAAAAAGCAGAAATTTCTTACGGTGCTGTCCCTGGGTACTGTGACAGTGTCACACATCCTTTTCTCCCCTTCTGGAGTGCCATCGTGCAGGGCCAGAGTGATACAGCGAGGGCACAGGTGTGAAACCAAACTCCAGCCCTTTGTTCCATCCAGCTCACCCCAGCCCAGGTTATACTGCTTAAGAAAACTTTGTCAGATGAAGATCTGAATTATACACTGACTGTTGTGGATGCTGGAACAATTCCCAAAAGGACACCTCCTATTCTTCATGCACCAAACACAAACACCCTAAAAATAGTGTATGGATTAATACATTTTCCTCAATGTTATTCCAATCTAAGAACAAATAGAGTTTACAATATAAATAAACTTGCTTTTCTTTTTTTTTTTTTTTAAAAAAAATCAAAATACATTTAAAACATGAAACCTCCCTTTTCCGGCAATATGTGGCAGTGATTCCAAACTGATTCCACCTTCAAAACTATGAAACTCATACACTATGGTGGCATTCCTCCTGTCCTTCTCACACAAGTCATAAGATAAAGCACCACAATGTCTTGTCATTAATTTCTTACATTACTAATCTTCCCTCTGAGTTCCCCTAAGAGAAAAAGGATAGGCAAGGTAGGTTTCAATGACTGCGAAAAGAAAAAGGCTTACCAAAGATTTATCAAAGGATTCCAACCAAAGTTGAGTGTTAAGCAATCAGGAATGGATTTTGCAAGGCTTTAAACCAGTGATATACTTCTGTTACTGATAAAAAACCTGCTACAAGATTGTGATGCAGAAATACATAAATACCTTCTCAGATCAGGTCAACAGGCAAGACAAATGTGTAAACGGAAAAATCACGTAGAAGTAGCTGCGGTAATTATTATTATTGCTATCTATTATTCAGTGATCTACTCTTCTTTTATGTAACCATGTCCACCTGCCAATAGTGTCCTCATCTGCACAGACATCTGTAAAGAAACCTGACAAATGTTTTTTAAAAAAGTAATGCAGTCTGTGTCTCAGTGATGTGGCAGTTTCTGCTGGATTATTTATTTTTAAAAAAAACTTCCAACGTGTTCTTTGAGCAGCAAACCTGCCTCAGCAGGTTTAACTTGTACATGTCTTTTGAAATGTTTTCTTTTTCTCAATGTACTCTTCTGAACCAGCACCCTTCTCAACTTGAATTCCTCTGCAAAAAAGAAATTTTGCCACTTTGGCATTGAATAAACAAAACAAACTAACCCTCTCTCCCAAGTTACTTTTAAAAGCATGCAGAGTATTTTACTTTAGAAATGAAGAAGGCATTTCAAGTAGCAATTCATGTAAATGCAACACAAGCTATTTTACAGCAGACAGCATGATGTCTTTTGTGTCAAACCTTTCTGCATTTTATGACTTAAAATAATAATACACTTATAACCATCAATATGTCAAAAAGAAAGTCAATCTGGGTCAAATTTGCTTTTCTTCTAGATCACTAATTTTCTCTGAATTTCCAAAAGAGAAACCTTTTTTGTTGTGTAGCTCACAAACATGCCATGGGGCTCGCTCGGTAACCAGCTCTGAGCTGGATTTAGAACTCAGCCGGATTAGCTGGAGATTATCGTTGCACCTCTGCAGCGGTATGATTTGCCATGATCTCACACTCTGTAAGCGTAGCTGCAATTTGCAACCACACTACTTCCTTGTTCACCGTCATCAGAGAACATTACAAAGTCAATATAAACATTTCACTAGGCGTGACTAAATGATTACCTGCTATCCTACAGAGCTGATTTAGAGCCATGTGAAAACCTTCTCTACAGACTGTAAAACCAGCAAGGACAGACAAAGACATCTACATTTTTTAAACTTTCTTAAAGCAGTCAGAACTGCAGTTTCATGGCAAACCTGTGCCTGGCAAACTGCTGTCAAAGACAAGAAAGTCTGTGCTACCAGCAGATTTGCAAGGCAAGGGTGCCCAGAGAGCTCCAAGTGCAATGGTTTCTGCTATAATTGCAGCTGGTCTTGAAGGAACAGGTGGTGAAGTCGTTCGGAGCACCGGGCATCCCCAGGCAACGCTCCGAGAAAAGGCATCCAATGCTACCAGCATTGATACACAACACAGTACGTTCTTCTATAGGTTCTGTTTTGCTGTAAGTTAAAAATGCTGAAAAACCCACACGTGTCAGTGAGCTTTCAATAAAATCTGTGTCTGCAGTTCAAGAAAAAACACCACAATTTATGATTTTGTACTGAAACTATGTAAAAATGGCAATACAGTAAAAAAAAGAGAAGCTCAGCATTGTTGACGACAGCCTTGTGTTCTCCTTTTGGGTGACAAAAATTCACACAAGGATATCACCTGAGGCCAGCTGAAAATTATCTAAACAGGTGTATAAATAAAAAATGAGAGAAATTGTAAATTCTCAAGCAATAGTATTTCTGAAAGCAGTAGTTTAATGCTCCTTCTGCCATGATGTGCTGGTTGGTTTATGATGAGTTTTTCTTCCAAGGAAGAAAATATTTTTAGTAAACAAATTTTTACACTTTCTTACGTAAAAGTGAGTAACGTAACAGAGCTATGGACTCTTCACAGATTCAGCTCCCACTGAAGTCAAAGTAGTACTCTTATTTTAATAGAGTTTATACCACGTTTTGCAAAGAGGTTTTAAGAGAGTTTGAAGAACAAACCTACCGATTTTCTTTCAAAGACTACATGTTCCTTACTTTTTTTCTCTAAGCATTCAAGACATTTTTGAACCTGTGGTTCTTTCTTCCTATTTTTCTTCAGTTGTCATCTGTGAAGCCTATAAACCCAGTTCCAAGTAAAAAAGTCCTGGTACCTTGTGTTTTCCAGAGTCAAAACAGAGGAGACTACTGCTACATTCAAGTTTTAAGCAAAACCAGTGATTCTAACTTATGAATACTGATATATGTCTATTGCCCTATACAGATCTATACCACGAACAAACACAACCAGGCTTCCATGAATAACATTGTACATTTAGATTCATGATTTGTAACAGAAATAATTTTTTGGTTTAGAGACACTTAAAAAATGGCCAAATGTACATTCTGATAGTGAACGTATAAAACCTACACTTGAGGATATAAAAAATCATAAATAATCAATAGAGAGTGGAAAGAGAAATGAAATGCTTTCCATCGTCTCTGGGGCCTGCCCTACACATGGACCCCTCGGAAACCACAAAATATAAAGCAGTGCCTCATAATGTAATGAATACGTGTACTTTGGAAGAAAAGTACATTTACCACACATACAGACTCAGAACGTGGCAGAGCATGGAGCCCTGGTACCGCAGCTCGAGTCTGCTACCATTTGAGCTAAAGCAGAACTACATTAGCTGGCACTAACAGCAGTTCATTTGTCCTGTCTGCGGGCAAGCTATCATAAGTCAGCAGCACAGCACACACACAGCCAGAGTCACTTTTCAAGCAAAATGAGTAGAGAAAGGAGGGAAGGAGAAAAATGCAACCTTGTATTAAGTTTAATGTATATACCTGTCTAATTAATTCATTTTTCAAAATTATTTAAGCCTCTGGGAACACAGCCTTCCTACGAGACGTTATAATTGAACGGCACTACATCACAACAAGTCAAGCACGTAGAATCATCTCAGAGATGACGAATAATGAAGTATTACTTGAGATTTTCAGCTTATTCACTCCATACTTGTTTGTGATGATGTGGTAAAAAAAATGCTTTGGATCTCAGTTTTAACCATTTTACTGGACATCTGGTGTTTGCTGCTTAAAGTTTCACTATTACCAGGGTCATTGTAATTCTATAGCACATCTGGGCCAAATTCCCTGGCAGTTTTTAGTGAATTTTGCGGCAGTGGAAACATCTGTAGCTGTGCACAGTTCCACACATACAGAATTGTGAGGAGCTGCAGAACGTTCTTGGCTCTTTTGCATTTCAGTGTCCAGGAAATTACCCACTGGTAATGGATGATCTTTTGGTAATTTTTTTTTTTTTTAGTTCTTCTGTGGGATATGCCCAAATCGAGTAAAACCACACAGATTCTAATCGCTAACATTTTATTTTCATCAGTTATTAAAGTAAACACTGGTGCCTCAATCTTCATGTTTTCAGAAGTACACACAGCTTTTGGAAACATTTTCTTGGAAGTGGGTGGACTGATGCAATGCGAAACTGGCCTACTGTCACTGAGAATTTTGAGAACTGCAAACAAAGGCTAGGCTACAAGAGCTGAAGAGAGTAAGAAGAGAAATTTAGCAACACAGCGTCACAACAAAGGACCAGGCATGGTAATCACTAATTCTTACCTTCTAAGGTAAAAATGAAGATTCAAGAAGTGAAGTATTAACATAAATCTGCCATTTGTGCATAATCAACTTTTGTGCTAAAATTCTTTTAAAGACTTTACAGTATAATTTAAGTTTCATGGTTTTTTTTAAATGATAGAATAAAACTATTACTTGTTACAAAGAAAGGCCTGTGGGTATGAATGGTCCGGAAAAAATAGCCTTTTACTCCCCAGATCCTGAAGTATTTTTGCCAACTGGTTAGGATTAAATCAATATATTACAATTGCCTGGAATTTATCCAAAACTTTGCTTTGCAAAATGTAACAAAACAAAACAACAACAGCAACAAAAAGAAAATCCTAGCACCAGGGTTCTTTGCAGTAGTGTAACACATCACTGTCTAAGCCACCCGAGGAGTAAACTAAATTTGTTCTGTTATTTGCTCAGTCACTAAGCAGTTCTTGTTAGATGTGCTTGGACTGGCAAAGTGACTCATTGGACAGAGTAAAACCTCATCTATATTTCAGCCCAAATCCCAATCTGAATTAAATACTAAATTCTTAAGAATTATAGTAAAGATACTGAAGGAGGCTTATGCTGGGGATACAATGAGTTAACGTTTTTCCAACCTCCAAAGACCCTTTGAAAGTAATTTTACAGAAGAAAACGCAGTGTGCCAAGAGGATCATTTAGAGGTATAGCAAGGATTAGTGATAACAGACAATAATAAGCAAGAGGGGCAAAGAACTGGACAACCTGTATATACGGGTAGTGCAGCTTTGAGAGGGGAACATAATGATGCCTGCCATAGGAGGCAGTATCTATGACAGGAAACAGGTCAGAGAGATTTAAAACACATTTAATAAGTGCACAAATACCTGCATTTAGTAACTACTTGTTAGAGGGCAAGTTTTCCTCAACAGTGCACCTGGTTTAAATACCTTCCTAACAAAGCCTTCCCCAGATGCTCGTACCATCTCCATGCCACGGTCTTCCATACTCACTCGTGATAATACAATTATCAGTAAAACTGCACTGTGTACCAAGTCACTGAAGAGTGGAGAAAGGAATCCAAAAAAAGGAAATGCTGGGAGCAGTAAAAGTCTTTCTGGAATGGAAACCTTCTGAAAGATAGCAATGTACGTGGAGATGACAGGACAAGAGCAAAAGAAGCTAAGATGTTAAACACATGATGGATGCGTAACCAGAGCATTTACGGTCTGAAATTCTGTTCAGGGTGATTGAAGGGATGCTCAATAGGGATAAAAAGACCTTACACATTGCTGTAGTTGTTCTCCTACAGATTAAAGACAACACGGGTCTTGAAGGCAGGGAATCTGAGCAGCAGGCTAGGTGGAATGCAGAAAATGGATAGGAAGAGCCAGAGACGATGCCTGGAAAAGGAAATTTATGATATTCCCTACCAGACTGAGGCACAAATTCCTTCCTTACCCCCAAACTGTAAATAGGTAAGAGTCTGAGCCTCCCAAAATAAAACCCCTCTCCTCCCCCAATGGATTTCCTTTTTACTCAAAAGACTAATCCATGGTACCACATCTTCATCTGTATCCAATCATGCTTAAAAGGAACGAAAAAAAATGCTCTCTATCATGCATCTAGTCAATTGTGCATTAAGAAAAAATAATCCTTCTTGATCCCTGACAGTGACTTGCTGAAGCTCTGAAGCATGATGTAAGTACAGTCATTACTATAATGCAAATCTCCAAGTGGTATGGTAGGTTTAGGGCAGTGCAAGACTTCCTGTTCTTGAAGCTTAATACAAGACAGGGGATGAGTTATGAGACGAGACTACAAACTCAGAAGGGACCCTTTAGGATACATCACTTTACTCATACAAGCTTTCATCTAGAAACTACATTAAACAATATTTGGAAAGAATTAAGTAATGGCCCTCCAGCAAAAGCCCTCCAGATGATTGTTCCAGTGTTTTCCTACATTCAGAGAAAGCAGTGTTTGAAGGCTGCATTTGCTTAACATCAGATTCCACGTAGTGGTTGTGGTGAGCAAGGCTGAAAGCTCTTGAACTCACAGGTGCCAGAAAACCTTTTCCATAGGTGAAAAGTATATAGATACATTGCAATCAAGCAACTTTTCAATATTTGCTTTCACAACCAGAAAAACAGCCCCTTGAATTTTGTGACACAAATTATTTTCCTCCCAAAATAGTTTTATGGTGCCCTCAAATTTCTTCAGTATCTCTATATTTTCTTTGAAGTGTTGATTTAATTCAGGGTTTTTTTATCAGTTGCATTACCAAAGTTATATACAGAGGCAAAATTCTGTGTTTCCTTACTATTCCTTAGTTGCACACAGCACTTTTCTTTTTGTATATTTCTATTTGTATCAAAACTCATCGATTGCGTGATCCTTTTTGCCATGGCATAGTCCTATGAGCTCATGTCTTTAAAAACTAATTATTTTGGTGTTACTGCTTCCTAGAGACAATGCTCTCTACATTGTTGATATAACAAATATAATCTGAATTTTGGTTCCCTCTTGAATTACTTTGTATTTGGCCATATGAAAATGCGCTTAATTTCATGGTGACCATGAAATTTGGTGTAGTTCTAAACCATTTCGCATTTACTGCCCCACCAGTTTTTGTGTCTATTGAAACATTTAACAACAATTAAAAGTTCACAAGGAATAAAACACAATACTGATTTAAAATACTTATTTTAATTTCTACTTTCTGTATGTGGCTTTTTGGGGTTTTCCTATTTAACTGAAACTCTTCCCAATCTTAATTGTTGTTCCCTACTTGATTCAAAAATATTAAGGGCTGGGATGAATTATACATTTGATTCTAGAGATAACGATGTCTTTGAAGCATTCCCAAAGCCTGAGAAAGCCTGAGAAAAAAAAAGACTTTAACTGATAATATTTCAGCATACATATTTAAAGTGTGCGAGAACATTAGTTTCACATCAGGGAAATTCTGAATTCCGTCATCTGCCTGGAAGACAGAAAATTCACCCTCCCAAGATAACTAGGCTCAGTGATACCACAAATCCACTTTAGCCCATTTGAAGCTACATTCTGTATCTGGATTTGCGGAGTGGGGCAGACTTTTTCAAGAGATTATTTATATAATCAGTATTGAATGTTACAGCACTGAAAGCATGGAAGAGAAGCCCTTTTATTTGATTTATGTTATCTAGGTAAATTGTTTTCTAGGCGTTGTAAATTAATAACGATAACAATGATGTAAAAATATTTCTACTCTTACACAGTAGTTATCAGTTATTTATTACATCTCGACAGATTGTATCATAACTATTTTCTTTCCATCCAGTAGTAACATGTCCCACTTTCTCCCTTTGCGTGAGCAAAGGACTGCCTAGTGGTGACTACAGAAAATGGCTTATGAAAATATTAACTATTTAGAATGGGCAGGAGTTAAAGAGCTAAAATCATGTGGCCGACTAGTTTTCAATCAGGTAATCACAAAGGCAGTGCAAATGGCTTGTTGTATTAAAGCCAAAGTTGTAAACTACCGCCTTACTGATAATAGCCTTACCAATTCTCTGTCATCTTTTTAATAAACCACTCCATCTACTTCGTGTTGTTTTTCTTCATTTTGCATTCCACTTCATGCTACAACCACATCCACACTGAGACATTTTGGTGTCCAGGGAGTATCTCCAAATCCTGGGCACTGCGCCCCACCAGCCTTCCCTTGCCTGGTGGGGCTTGCAAGCTGCCCTTGCCCTTTTGTGTTCTCTGGTGGCAGCTGCAGCAACTGGGATTTACCATATTGCCTCCAATAGCTCTGGCTATTCTTGAATTTTCTGGTTTCACCCACATTTGGCATAAACTAGTACTGCTGTCAAAGAGGAAATAATCCCACCTCCCTCATCTTCCTTTCCCAGTCACTCTGTCTGGCCTCCATACTATCCCTTCCTTTCTGCTGGCCAAAGTCTGTGTCCCTACGTCATGACCTAGCCAGGAGGAACCCTTCTGGACTACCAACACATGTAGTTTTTAATGGCCAAGTTAATATTACCCCGATCATTTTTCCAACATCCACAACTCCTGACCAGGTGCAGAAGTGTGTGTGCTGGCACAAAGAAGAGTCTGGCACAAAAGCAGGAACGTACAGCTCTGGGCACACAAGATACACCATTGCTTCTTCTGGTGGCAGTGCTGGTTTAAAACATCGCATGAAACTGTGGCTTTGGTTAGACAGAAATCAGGATGTAGCCTATTATGCTTTCCTCTTTAACTTGATTTTTGATGTATGGTTCACATCTTGCTGTATATTATACTCATCCAGCTGTGCTATAATAATGGCACTTTTACCCTCTCATCAGGCAGTAATTTTGAATTAAGGAGCCTCTTCTAGGGATGGCTTCTAAAGTACAACACATACCACCTCATGAATGTGGTAACTGATATGTCGACATTCCAGAGTGCTAAATAGGTGAGGATGTTGGCTTTCAGGAACAATCTCTTGCCAGATAATACTTCATTATCTGACAGACCATCTGGTTTCCAGTCCGTCAATGCTATATTAATACCGTCAGCTCTCTATGCTTGATTATTGCCCAACATTTCTATTACTTTGTAAATAACAGAACTTAAAAAAAAAAAAAAAAAAAAAGTCTTCCAGAGCCTGAGCAAGACAAATCACCACTTGCTCATGTACTTGTCATTGTCATTTTTGGATAATGGCCAAACAGTGGATTTTTCTCCATGTGACTTGTGAATTCAGAGCACAGCAAAACCCATTGTTATCAGGAGAAAGATCACCAACTTTTAATTGCACAAGATATATAAACACAGCTGGCCTAGTGACTCATTTAGTAATGCAATATGTTTCTCCCTAAAAGTCTGTTTCAGGTGTGACCTCAGGACTCCTTCTATTCCAGTTGTTGAAGTCTGTGAGATTTACAGTGATTTACTCCTAGACTCCTGGGAATACTTAAAGGAATCTTTCTTTTCTGGGATTTCAGAAGGAATGTTTGGACTGTAAATGAGAAGCTGTATCTATTGGATATCCTTTTGGTGTCTGTTCAGAGCACCCTATTTTAAGAATGACTAATCAGAAGAACGTGCAGTTGATAATTCCATAAGCAATAACAGTTGATCTCTTTGCAGTAAAATATACATTCCTACAGTGGGAGGAATGTCACTGTGGGAATGTCATGACATTACAGTAGAAGATCACGAAGAACAATATTAACTGCATTTTGAAAAGAAAGATTTATATTAAAATATGAATAAAAACAGTGTTTTAGTGTAGTTAGTAATGGAACTACTATAGTGTAGTTAGCAATGGAACAAAATTTTTATAAATATTGTATTGGCTTCTAGATGAAATACTTCTACTGTGAGCCAAGAAGCTGGTGAATACTCAGCCCTCATTTGCTGCAAGCTCTAAGTATTTGCCTTTTGTGTATAGCTCCCCTTTCCATGGGAATCAGCCATGAGCATGCTTAGAGGACTAAGCATGGTCTGCCTGTGTCTCTAATTTTTTTCAATAGTCTTGACTTAAAATTTCAGTTATCCCTCAGTAACTGATGTAGTCATCTCTGGCAATACATAGGATCATAGAATTTTCTAGGTTGGAAGGGACATTGCAGATCATAGAGTCTAACCATCAACCTAACTGACAAAAACCACCACCAAAACATATCACTAAACACTATGTCTACCCATCTTTTAAATACCTCCAGGGATGACGATTCCACCACTTCCCTGGTCAGCCCATTCCAATGCTTAATAACCCTTTCAGTGTATAAATTTTTTCAAATATCTAATGTAAACCTCCCCTGGCTCACCTTGAGGCCATTTCCTCTTGTCCTGTCGCTTGTTACTTGGGAGAAGAGACTGACCCTCACCTCTCTACAATGTCCTTTCAGGTAGTTGTACAGAGCAATAAAGCCTGCCCTCAGTGTTCTTTTCTCCAGACTGAACAACCCCAGCTCCCTCAGCTGCTCCTCATAAGACTTGTGCTGCACCTCCTTATAAGAGTTGTTCTCCAAGTCTTACATGGTCTAACTTAAATATCTGGTTCAAAATCTAGATGCCTAAGGAAATCCTACAGCTAAATAAATAAAACTCTGAAGAAAATATTTTTGAAGAAAGGTTGTGGTTAGCTTCCAGTGAAAAATGCATAAATAATCAATTAGAGAAATGCTCAACGTTTCTTATACTCTCTTTTCCCATTAATTGAATGCTTTTTCAGCAAGTACTCGAAACACTAATGATCGTACTCTTATCAAGCATGTCTGAAGTCCTTTTTCCAATAATGAAACACAAATATAAGCAAGTTATGATAAAAGAAAGACCAAACTGTTCCAAAAAGTAGTTACAACTAGATCATATCCATCTTAAATGTCTGTTTTAAATTTAATTTTTCTCCATAAGTCAGGTCAAACAAGAAAAAACAGGAAACAGAAATTAACTAGAATAAATTTCTTTTATTCCAATTTACTACTCGGTGCCTATAAGACTCCAAAACAGATGCCTCTGAGCCTAACTTTGGTAAAGTCTGAGGTACTGACTGTTTCTCTATTTCAGAACAATAAAATATTAATTTAATAGTTTTGTAGATGCATATTATGTATCTCAACAAAGGTGCAGCAGCAGATGCAGCCCCGATGAAATCAAGTTGTGAAGCAGTGGAACGTGCCCGTTATGCTGCACAAGAGGCAGCACTGCCCCAAGGGATGCTAATGGTAGAACTAAAGCCCCGTAAGTATCCTTCTAAAACCATGCCAGGCTGCATTCATATGCTCGCAAAATAAGCAGAGATGCTGCTTCCCTGCCTCAGTAACGTCTATAAAAGCTTGGCAAGAGGCACTGCTCTTTACTTCTGCAGCCAATGCTATCCCTGCAGCACAGATCTGCTTTTATAGTGTGTTTTCTTTCCCAGCAAAACCAGAAATTCCTCTTCAGGGTCTGGAAACGCTCCCCCCTGTGCTGCAGTCCCACAGTGTCCATTTCCCATTTCCAGGACCATCCTCTCTTAAGTCCTGCTAGTCTGGGGCAACCCCTTCAGCACCCAAACTCTCAGCACTTACAGAATTGATGCCCTGTGCTGTGCTACCAACTTCATGTGCTTCGTTATTCAGTTACAGGGAACTTAAGTCTAAAGTTGAAAGTTTTAATAGGAGAATATACCGTAATGTGCCATAGCCTCTCAAAGCAGAAGGCCTGTGGCAACCCATCCATCTGCTTTCTGATGACAACACCTGCTCTGTTCAAGCTTTGGGTAGACCTGCTTAGTTACATGCTTGAGATTTTATAGTGACCAGCCTCCCTGGGAAGGTTGGTGATGTTGAAGAGAGAAGTGAGGACTGAATGCCCAGTTCAGGAGGCTGTAACTGCTGAAGGTGGTGCAGCCCCAGGCACCTGATATGTTGCTATGCTGAGTGAGAAACAGGTTGATGAAAATCCACAGACCCAAGCAAAGAGACAACTGTTTCAGACAAGCAGAGGAGAACTGGGTTTCATGAGCAGAGACTGTGCTGCAAAGAACAAGATTCCCAGCTTGGGGTACTGCAAGACTCAGATTTACTCTGTAGAGCAGCCACTTGACTTCAACCACAGAAGCTTTAATATCCCAACTCTTATTGCTGCGTAAGTGGCCCAGTGGGGAGCACTTTCTTTCATTTATGATTCATGGTTCACAGTCACCCCTCAAAAACAGACACCTACTTATCTTACAGTCAAGAAGATAAACACCTATAATTTTGCAGGGGAAATGGTCAGAAGAACTGGTTACCTCTCTTAACCAGAAAGTCAGGTTCAATTGCCCTCTTCCACATCTGCAAGGGATTTTTTTAAAATAAACTCATTGTGATAAAGAGTTTAGGGAAAATAACTAGAAGCCATGACTCTATCCAGGTGCACAGGCCATGTTCTCTGAACAGATACAGCCTGAGGTACACAGTTGCAACAAAAATGTAAAGTGAGCATTCCCATCTCTACTCTTTGTCCTCTGTGACTACCAAAAGAGGCTGTAAAATGGTGATTAGACCACGCTCCAGCAAGTGGGAGCAGAGGGTCTGGCTTCCTGTGTGTACAGATAGAGTAGGAATCTCCAGTTACTGGGCAAGCCCTTTAAGGTATTGTATAAAGGAAAATATCTTTCAGAGGCTACTATTTCTCAAAAACAAGGAGGCAGACACAACTGTATTTTACGAGGAGCCCAATCATATGGGTGTGTTTTAGGCATGGAGCCTACCAGGTGTCTCCACCTGGCAACTGCGTGTGTTTTCTTACAATAAGAGTTTTGGATTTAGGTGACAGTATCTTTTCCTGGATATGGCTTTTTAGATTTGTCTTATCAGTGTCAAATCCAAACTTTCAGGTATGGCCCAGAAAGAGTAGTTTAACTTGGATTAACTCCAATTTTTTAATTTAAAAGAAGAACAATCACAATTTGGAAAAATAGTAGCTTATAGCTTTTTCATGGGTCAATGCATCAGTTTTCATGACACTATAAACCAGAAAGTCTTTACCAATGATTAAGTAAAATGTATCTCTGCAGGACTGGTTTTATAAGTAATTTTATTCACAAGCAATTCCCACTGTAGCTGTTCTACTTGGGGTCTTGTCCATGCTGCAGGTTGCAACATGTTGCCCTTTGTCCCGGGGTCTGTCCTGGTAGGACTTTCTAAATGTACGTGGGTTTTTATAGCAGTGCTCTGACCACATCTTCCTCCCTGCACTGATTTGGCCAGCTTTATCATCTGTATCCACAGTATCCACTGTGTTGGATGATCCCTGGTAGGTTGCTAAAGAAGTGTTGTACTTGGCTCCAAGGACAAAGCAGATTTTGTCCCACACACTTAAGGATAATTTCAAAGTTCTGCTGCACAAATGGGTGCTTAATTTTTCTGATGAAATGACTATCAGGCACACATATGAAGTCAGTAGCAAACCCTGAGGGCTAACAGAATTCTTCGTTCAGCTGGTTTTCAGTGATGGGCAAGCAGTGTCATTTAGATAGTTCTGTTATAGTTACACATATTCTTATATAAGTGCTTTATAATGAACTTCTTCCTGTGAGAGATTTTCTATTCACAGGTGTTTATAAAGTGGTCTCAGATGAATCACAGAAGCAGAAGCTTTGGTCATGCATCAGTTAAGATAGGAAATGTAGATATCCAAGGCTAGCTGGAATACTATCAGGCATCCCCACATTTCACCATTGCTATCTGCAACATTTTCTACGACGTGAAAACTCTATCTAAGATTACGAACAAGATCCTTCACAAATAAAATGAATTGCATTTTTTTAAAAAGGAAAACAGAATAATAGATGATGACTAGCCCATATATTTCAGGTACTGTCGACACAATTTTATCGGAATTCAAATTTTATATAATTCCCATGATTTGTAGAAATGCCTGTTAGACACCTGTTGGCAAAATGCATGTGTATTATTTACATGACAGAATTCTAGGTGTCTAAATTCTGCTTTCCATGATGCATATCTTAAAACCTAGGGCAATTGTAAAATTAAAAAGTGTGTAATTTAATATGTTGTCCTAAACACAGCTTTAGGTAATATGCCAGAAAAGGCTTAGAAAGGTAGTGCAGAAGAACTTGGTAAATAATCTGTAATTTTTGCAGGTCACTAATGAAGGTGGAAAGAGTGTACTGTTTACATAGAGCCTACGGTGCTGTAGACTATAGTGATCACACAGCAAGACCAAAGTAAATTTATGTGCTGTGCTCTTGAAGGCAATATGAGCTTGATTTTGAATGAAATAACTTACCTGGCAAAGAAGGAATCAAGGAAAGTCCTAAGGAGTAGATAAACAGCAGCAACTTATACTTGTCAAAGATCCAGAATTTCTTTTTTTTTTTTTTAAATAGTTTTAAAGCATTTGTATCGTCTAAGCAATAAGAACCAGGATCTCTACACTTTGAGTAGTTTGCATTCAAATTTGCTCTCTTCCTCTACTGAAAAACAAATAACGTTCCTTACATAAACCAAAAAGTATACATTCCAGTTTTCAGAGTGTCTTTATCTTATTTTGCATTATTTCACACCTACCTTTGGAAATATTTTTATTCTTCCTGTCTGCATTTGTGTCATCTTTTTGGTATGGAACTCTGTCTCTCTAACTTCTCTAACCACCACCACTCCCCAGATCCTTTCTCTGTCAAGTATCTGCTAAGAATGTATTTCCTATAGGACGTCTTCCAGTATTAA
Source organism: Limnodromus scolopaceus (assembly GCA_028565335.1). Lineage (NCBI taxonomy): Eukaryota > Metazoa > Chordata > Aves > Charadriiformes > Scolopacidae > Limnodromus > Limnodromus scolopaceus. The sequence goes on from JAOXNO010000041.1 coordinate 39,278,611, forward strand.
CACACCAAACTATACAAGTTTCATGGTTTTTCTCCTGACTGACCCTTCCCTTCTTATTTTTTTTGCAACATCTATGCTCATTTTCTTTTTTATATCTGATTTAGGTCATCTTAGTGGTAGCACAAAGGAGAGTACTAACATTTAAGAAACAATGGGAAGGAATAAATAGACTGTATGCAATACTGCCGTGAGCTTGACTATGAAAATGAGGGTTGTATAGAAATTACAGGTTGAACTTGAGGGGATTAATTATAATTTAAAAATAAGCATATACATTTAAGGAACACATATTACTGTCTATATTACAGTAAGATGATAGCCTATCTCCCAGAAGCAGGATATCTATTATGCCATTTGAAACTGGAGTTTTTACAGCAAACATACTAGCTAGTAAGTAAACAGTTATCCAGAATGTTTATGGATGTGGCTAGAATTAACATTCTTAGTAGCCTCTAGTCAGCTTAAACTGTTGGTCATGCAAGGTTAGTAACAAAGGCTAACACTTGTATGGCTTATAGCTTAAAACAGCCCATTATATTTCATAAGTACTAGGTTTACTTGTATGCTGGAATATAAAAAGGAAATTCATTATCTTTATGTCACCAGAAAGGATTTTAATGAATTATAAATTCTTTGGGCACTACCCGAACTTCCCAAAAAATTTGCAAACAGCACGAAATACAATTCAGCCTTTGCCATGGACAGATTCCAATGTCCTTGATAATTTTTAACTCTACCTTCATTCAGAGTAACTTCCAGAATAATGTCAACAGTAAATAAAGTATAAAAAGACTTCAAAATCTGGTATAAGAATTACTAAGATCATGAAAAAAACCAGCTATAAGAAATACAGTCTGAATTTTGAACATCCCACTCCCAGTTCTGATTATTTCATGAGTGACCTGTCAGGATCTATGATCATCTCTCTGTGTGCCTCCATGTTTAGTCAAAACATTTGCACAGAACATAAACGTTAAGACATAAAGTAAGAGTTATATTAAAACTACTATTTAGGTGTAAAATCATATATAGTGAGAAACACAAAACTGTATTTTCTGACAGCCCTGGGTTCTGCTTCTTAAAAGAGAAAGAAAATTAAAGGCTTGATAGAATGGCTTTAACCAACAGAATACTTTCCATTGACTTCAGAAGGATGTGAAGCAGGCCCTTAAAGTAGCAGCTCGTTTGGTACTGACTGCTAAATTTATAGCACTTCTTCATTTTCTCTAAGCACAACAGCATCGATTCATCACACTGCAGTAACAAAGCCGTAACCCGATATATGACAAATATTACAAGCTTAATGGCTGATGTCCATTACTGACGGGACCTGCTCACCATTTAGAAAAGATTGGCACTGAAGGATTACTGAGCAAACATAGCACCTGAAAAAACTTGCATGCAGGAGTCTGTCATCAGGTGTGTGATCGAGGGCATTATCCGAGAACGCTGGCTCTTATCTTCAGTTGGAAACTGCTGCAATTGCCAACAATTCTCAACAAAGAGCTTCCGTCATGGAAGGCTGATACACCGAGCCAGTCTGGTGATGGTTTACCTTCCCAAGGCTTCATTCCTTTTTATGGATCACCTGAGACCAAGCAGCACACCAGTCTTTAATAGCTTAAATAGCAGGACAACCTAGCAAACTGATGACAATCAAGGGAAAACCAATCCCTTTTGGTAGAAAGACAAAATTCCAAGCATTCCCTCATGGTAACTTAGAAAGACTTATTTCTAAAACTGCATTTTCCCAAACAGGATGCTGAGGAAAGCTTTCTTGCCACTGATCCCTAGCATTTTGCAGTGACAGATAGCTCTCCCTATATTAAACTGCTCAGCAGTAAATTTTTCACCTTTTACACCAATATCATTTTTCTCAGGAATACGTTAAAATACCTCTTCCCCTTTTTCTTTCTGTAACACTAGATAAAATTACTATAATAAAGTTTTGGAGAAAGCCCAAGAAAAATTGCTATTTGTACAAAAACATCCTGTTATTTTTCTTGTTGTAATATTACAGCTTTGAAAAATTATTAATTATTTGCAATTATTAACATGAGCTGTAGAAATACTCATGGAGACATTTTATTTTTCCCAAAATTGTTACAACATATTTCATTTGTACAGGATTTTTTAAAATGTAACTGAAAAATTTGTTTTGCCTTTTACATGCTTCCTAGAGAAAACCTAAATTAGTTTCAGAATTTTAATTAAATTACCAATTTATTAAGAAAAGACAAAAAAATTGAGACTAAATACTTAAATATGTTGTGACCCAATAAACATAGAGAAATCTGAATATTATGCAAGTATATTATTTTGTGTTTTCAAAGGTAGTGGCTTATTATGAGAGAATATATTAAAACAAAGGCTCAAATCCTAATTAGTTAGTACTTTACTTTTATCCACAAAATGGATTCTTCTAAATTATGGTGGCAATCAAATGAATAAATATTACCTATATACCAAATGGTAATTCATACCAGAGATAGATGATATTTCCAAATAAAAGTGGTGTGAAAAATGAGATCTTAAAATATCTAAGACCTTTTTTTTATATTATAAAGCATTTCATACAGAAAAATATCTGAATTAAGATTTTTGTTTTAAGACATCAGTGGAATATTTAATTTGTTATAAAATGGGATTTTGCAAATAAAAGAAGGTATATTGATCAAAATTATTTTTGTTATGTTGGGATAGAAAGTTATTTTATGTAGGATTCAAATGATGAAAAAACGGGTTTTATTAAGAAATGCTTTAACTGTAAGTAACCTGAGCCCCTACCCAGATTAGGTGGTATCAGGAGTGTAAAAGTATTTGTCCCTGCCATAGAGTTCAACTGCTACAAAGAACAAGGAATAGATGTATTGTGTTTGGCTACCAAATTCTGTGATGCAGAGGTGTCTGCTTATTATGGAAAATTCCATTTATCAGATTAAAATAAACCCCAAGAAATCATTCTGTGCTTGAGACACCCAGTGCATGATAGTCAGCTACAAAACAGTGTATATGCAAGTTCAGGCAAAGCCAAAATACGCAAAAATACACAAACATTGAAGGCAAGCTGTAAGAAAAAGAAAAAAGCATGGGAATTGGTCTTGTATTCATAACTGGAGCCAATCCTTCAGTCAGAGTTACTGCCCCATGTGCTACACCAAAGCTTCAGAACTTGACTGTGAAGTGCCTGCCGGCTTCCTGTGAAAGAAGCTTTCTACGCTGGATAGACAGAATGCAACGGTACAGTTTATCTGTGCTTCTATGCATGCATTCCTGTAAGGAGATGCAGTGTGTTACGCACGCGTTACACTTCATGTAAACATTTTTATAATTAAAAAAAAATATTTTTATTGCATTAAAGTTAGCATTGTTATTTATAGGGTAAAAAAACACAGCAGACCGTAAGGAAAGTTGCATAAGCAAAGAATGTGAAAACTAAAAACTCGATATCATATGTATTTAGAATTTTATTTTCTTTGAAGAGGCAAATAGCACAACAGGCAAAATGAACTATTTTTCACAGTTTGGTTCTCAGAGTCATATGGAATGCAATGTGCCCTGAAATATCAGTTAGCATTATACAACAATATACTCTTCTAAAATATACTCAATGCTAATTCTTCATTTTACCTTACTTTATTTAAGATGCATTCCATGGAAAATCTACGTAACTGTCAAATACTCATAACTATTTATATTGCTTTTTTATTTCAAGTTGGAGCATTGCTTTAGATGAATAGTCTCTCCTCCGTGGTCAAACATAGATATTCTCAACATTTAGTTGACTAATTTTCTTCCATAACGTGAAGCATGATATACAAGAAGGCTTAAACTTGGATAAAGAATAAAGCAAAGAGAAGAGGGGTTGGTAATGATGTTAGAGATGAATGCTCAGCATACCTAGCAGTTACTGTTGCAATGGCAGCTCTACGACTCAACAAAAAGAAGCCTGTCAGGGAAAGATTGTCTTTCTAACAAACACGTATTTCAGAAGTTTCTTATATAATGCAATTCATTTTTCAACATTTAAAAAGAAACAAAATTAATTTATTGGGAAAAAAATATTCTCAGATTATGGCATAATATAAAGTTGTTAGTAAAAATATTATAAGTAACATATAACCTACCCTCAAAAGAAGAAAATGATGAGTATTGAAAAAATTCTACCTATTCTAATAGGTAGATGTAGTCTTACTACATCTTTGTACTTTACAGTTAATATAATGAGCAAATGTAAAGCTCAATTTTTTCTGTAGCGAAAAATATTCTATCACTGAATGCAGTACTTGATTTTGCATAGGATCTTCATCTGCATTTTTCAGACATTTAAAAATTTTAGGGGTTCAAATCAAGTAGAATTATATATAAATAAACAACCGTGGACTATAGTAATTAAAAGGATTGGCATAAAATAGACAAAGCAGTTTTTGCAGATGTAACCAATGAAGAATATGAAAGTAGATGAGGTAAAGACGTGCAGATTAGACAGAGGTATAATAGTGTCATTATAAGTAAGTATGAATATAGTCTAATAAATATGCTAAATCTATGTTTTCTCATTACTTAGGTCAAGACATGAAAAAATTAATGAGGAATTTTTCTTTTCCCGGCTTTAAACTACAACTTATAAACTTCTATTTTAAAAACAAAGCTTTCAACCTAAAACACCGGTGCTCGTTTTCACGTGCATGCTTCCTACAACTTAAACAAAAATGCTTTACTTTGCATTTTACGCTGTCTGCCAGGTATTTCCTGTGAACATCCCATCTAAAATCTCTTGGTTCTAGTAACTAACGTCTGTAAAGAAAATCCTGGCAAAACTGCAGTTTTAAGCTTCATGAGCAGCCATTTTAAACAGAAAGCTGGTTTCGTTGTGTTGACAATCCCATTTTAAACTGATTCCTTCCAGATGAAAAGATGCTTTTTCAAACAATGTAATAAAAGTGTAAAGTCAGCTGTTCTAAGGACATAAAAGTGATTTATCTGTTCTCTGGTCACTGCTTTTTCTCTTGATACAGTGGAATTTTTCTTTTAAAGAATAGGTTAAAAATTAATGGCTACTAGAAGCCCAAATTACAGAGAAGTGAATAACAATTTGCCTTTTAAAGTTACACAACATATAACTGCAATTAATTTTGCATCCCATGATGCATCCACTATTGTGTTTATGAAATGTCAAATGTTAACGGTTAGATTTACATAATAGATAAATAGTTAATTCTGACAGCTGACTTGACAATGTCATCAGCAGACTTCAGAGCTATTCCCTTTGATAAGAAATAGGTTTCAGCCAGGTTTCAGATCCTTTTGTCTGCCTATGGCTGGGCACGACAGCCTTGCCCTGGCTCAGATTTGAGAGACCCCCTGCGCCTCCATCAGGGCTAGAATCAGTGTCTCACCTTTTAAATACAGGTTTCAATTCCGGGGACTCTGATGGCACTATATATATGTATATACCATTTCAGAACAAGCAAGTTGTGTAGGGACAGATCCCCAAAACGTGGCAAGATCCAAAAGTATGAATTAAGCTTAATTTACCCACTTAGCCTTAACAGGCTAATTTGTGCTAATTGATGAAATCTTTGCTCAGAGCATATGCAGCCTTGGCCATGACTAATCTCGGAGTGGTTTTGGTAATCTCCGGACCCGAAAGGTTCTCATGAGCTGAAAATTTTCATACAGCCCTGGGTGAGCCCAGGAAGCCCTGGAGAAGGGCAACATGCACGGCACACCGTGTGCGAGCCCTTCCCAGCTTTCCAACTCTAGGTGGCTCTCGGCTCAGCAGCTCGGCTGCCTGTGGAGCACCCTCTGCTCTGCGCCACGGGGGCTGCACCCGAAGGCACAGGCGGTTTTCGGGGCTCAGCTGCGGCACCGCGTCACTGCCTGAAGCTGGGCAGAAATGTCCCCATCAGGTTCCTGGGTGCAAACCTTTGCTTGGAGCACAGGGGACTGTCCCTGTCACCACGGTGAAATACTGCAGCCCCTCATGCTGAACCAGTTACCGAAGCGGTAGAAATTCGTGGCCATTATCTTGGGCTACCAGATTTCGCAGATGTGTTCTTCACATTCAGAAAACATAAACACATTATGGAAATCCGATGATACAGCGTAGTATGATATTTTCCATACACTGGACTAAAAGAAGGTTTTTCAGAAGCATAATTATTACATTGATCTATTTAAACAAGATCTTTGAAACCAACAGGAACATAATGTGGTGAAAGGATAAATGTTCTTGAATTTCAAAATCCTAAGGACTAAAATTTTAAGTTTTGCTGATCATTTGCTAACTAGAGTAAATAGATAAAAATGGATTGTCAACAACACTTGTAGGTATCTTCTTACTACTGTAAGCATCTTATAATGCAGTCATCTGACACCAAACTGAGGCCTGTAGGAGCTATTGCTATGAATACTAATACTATAATGAGTTCTATTTATGTCATATTAGTAGGAAATAGAGACAATCAAGAAATCATAACTCTAAGATTAAGACATTCTGATTATGAAAATATTTGAAACTTAAAAAAAACCAAACATGGACCTTTGAAAAATACAGAACAGACAATTACCCAGTGTAAATGAGTGTACCTCCAGTGGCCTTAGCAAATAATAACAACTAATGCCAGTTAAGGTCTGGCCTGTTTACTTCTTAGGTGCTTATAAGATTTACATTACTTTATTGTGTTGTGTTCCTATGGGAAATAAATATGTATATGTTTTATCTTTAAAGCATATGATTCTCAGAAGTGATTCTCTAAAAGTGTCCTTGTTTACTGTGTTGCCATGGGTACCAGATCTAATTTTGCAAGTAAAATGTGTGTCAATTGGTGATAAAAACATGGTTAGCAAAACGCTGCCCTTAGTTACACCAGTACAATCTCGTTGTATTTCAGAGAGCTATACACATAAAACAGGGAATAGAGGTTTTTCACATTCCAGAGCCATTTCTTATGTTTTCAAGTGTTAACATATGAAGATGGGGGTAGGGAACCTTTAGTCAGGAACAGAGAATTCCTGCCTGAAGGGGATGATGAAAACCTCATGCCAGTAACATCACTGTAAATACTGCTGACTATCTGGAGACAGTGCAGTCCACTGAACAGGGCACTAGCCTTGCAGTCAGGATATGCAGCTTCAGGCGTAAAACTGCCACTAACTTCATGTATGCCCTCAGACAAGCTACTTCACAAAATGGGTTGCCAAAGAAGTCCTCAGACCCCTTTCTGAATTAAGAACCTATATGAAAGAATGCAGTTTTATGTCCAACATGCATGTTCCTCAGAGCTTTGATATTAACATGCTACCATGGGGCAATCAAACAACATGGTATCAGGCTGTCCCACGAGAACCACCTGTGTGCAAGCCCCTGTCCTGATCTACTCGATGCCCTGGCACTTTATACCTCAGTATCCCCGTCTGAACAGTTGAGATGATGGTACTTCTTCTGTGAAGAGTTTAGAGACCTATAGGTTAAAAGAACAAGTATCATCTTTGTTTCACGACTGACTAGTGTTGCAAAAGCATCTGGTCACTTGGAATTGTTGGTAAAACTTCATTGGATTATGAACTGGTTAATTTTTATCAACTTAGAGACTAAAAAAATGCAAGAACATTTTATAAATAGGCATGCATTCACATACGTACATGCATTTTAAAACATAATCAGGCATCAGAATTTCCTGAGATTTTTGCTGTATTTATTGGGAAATGAGACAAAATTGAATTAGCAAATGTGAATGCTTATTTCCAAAAGGAAGCAGAATGCACACCACCTTCATATAGACACGCGAGAGATGTCTCCTTTGTGACCATATTTGATCTAAAACCTGGTAAGCATAATATATATCACAATCTTAAAGTAAATTATCAGGAAAATACTGTCAGTCAAATTTTCTTCCTTCCTCTTCTCTAACCTTGACAGCTGTCTTAATGATGTTTTTACTCAAAGCTGTACCACAATTTAAATTTTATGGCTCAGCACGCATTCAAAGTAAGAACAAAAATGACAGTTTTAAGACACAAGTCCAAACAAACTATGGATAACTAAATAAAACTGAAAACAGTAAGACCAGCTATTGCACGTAGGTCAGATTAGCACATGGGGTAAAGTGAGAGTAAGTAGCACAAGAACAGTAACTGGGAAAGCAGATCTGTTACTCTGCATATATATGTCATGCATTATGAAGAAGGAACTCTTGCTAATTACCCAGAAGAAATTCTGGAATTGTTACATTGTGTGACACCCTAAAGTCAATGCTAAGGCATCTCTTTTTGTGCCTTTCACTGCAGATCTGTGAGCCCCATTCCTCACAGGGCCACATGAATTCTGTCTTCCAAACTACACAGGCATGAGGGCACTTGCTGAGTGCCTCCTCCGTAGGTTTGCTCTGCAGGTTTGCCTACAGAGGAGCTGTAAGAGCCAGGTCTCATCCAACAGAAAAAACGGCAAAGTGAATTGCTTACTTTCAAAAGTAAGTGGACAGATTAAACAGTTGATAATTTTAATTATGTACTACGAGAACTTGTTACCTCCCTACCTAAATTTTGCAGGCTTATGCTTTTTGAACATATGCAAATACTAGCTTTTCTAACACTGAGCATTTCTTCTTTAAAGATATGCAAAGCAAGCACAAGGATTCAAAAATTCACCTCTAAGACACTAATTTTTATCCACAAAAGCTATCAGATTTGGCACAGGTTCACCGTTCAAGCCAATACACTGTCCTTCACAAATTCATTTGCAGTTCCTAATTCAGCAAGGTGTTATAAAGCTTAATTGACACCTTATCTTTCAGGGGATATTATTTCATACAGGAATGCGATAATTATTTCTGATACTCCAAATTACAGGTTTTTAGTGAAGTCTGCAATAGTCACAATAGTATGGCAGGAAGATGCCAATGTAGCATAATGTGATCCACAGAATAATTCTGCAATGTGTGGGATAAAGAGAAGAAAAATTAGCAAAATATGACGGACTATGGGGATTCATCAGGATAGATGCAGATAGACATTTTGGTACCGTTGTGCCCTTTTTTGCATCTTCAGTCTCATGTACAAGTCTCATGTACTTGCTCTTTTACAAGCAAGGCTTGTACAAGCATTATGAGTTTGTAAATGGTGAGGCAGGCCTGTAGGACTGGAAAGGAGATGGGTCTATGTATAGATATTTCTAAAGTACAAGCACTAGCAGACCTTCCTCAGTGTTCAGGTGAAAGTTACTGTTTCTGTAGTGGGTGCAGAAAAGAAAAGGTGCCTGTACGTCAGTTTGCAAGATCACAGTCTCTGAAACTGGCAGTGCAGGCAGGTCTTTACTGCGAAATAAGATTCTTGAAGGTAGCAAGCAAGCATGGATCCAAGTTCGCTTCTGCTCCTCCTGCTATGAAGTGCTAACAAAAAGCCAAAGAGTGGGGCAGATAGCTGTGGAGGGAAATAACATCTTAATCTACCACTTCTGCTTGCCTCAGAGCACTTAAAGCAGAGCCTAGAGCCTGGTCTTTTGATACCACAGGAATTTATGCCTCCAGTAAGTGGAAATGAATCTCCGCTTCATAACTGCTCACTGGGAAAAGGGATTTTTGGCATGACTGATCATGTCACACTTCCCTGGTCAGCAATTTCATTGAAGGATTCAGACACAGGGTAGCCAAGTATTTGTATCTTGTATAACACTTATTTGGCAGCCTTCTGATAGGTCTCCTCAGCCCAGTTGGAAGAACACACATCCAGCTGGGCCCCAGGAATGGGCAGTGATGATTGCTGGTGAGTGCCAGAGGCCGGTGCTTGCCTGCAGGGCTGGCAATCCTGCAAGTCTCCTTCCCTGACCTGTTGGCAATTAGCAGCAGCCGAGTATCATCTGCAGCCAGCTGGGAGAGCCAGGCCTCAAGAGCACTGCTGTAGTCTCTCAAGCACTTGTTACCACCACAGACAGCATATGGATAGAGGCAGGACAAAGGAGAGTGCTAGCGAATTCCTTGATTGATGAACGATCGCTGATATCATGGAAACCAGGAACCCTCCAGCTTCTGCATGTTTGCTGACAACTCCGAACTCATCCAGCTCCTGCTTAGTCTTGGCTGTTCTCCCACCTACTCCACCCATAGCTGAGAAGTTTTACGCAGCTTTATAACCTAATCCCAGTAATGTATGAGTCAGGGTGTCGCTTATTGAGAAAAAGAAAGATGTGTGGTCATACAGACAATTATAGGTACCAGAGAGTGGTAAGGTGGCGCTGAGACTAAGACAGGAATAGTTATAAAGCTATTGGGCTGTGCAAACATGAAGGTAATTGCTCCTTTCCAAACCAAATTAAACATAAATAATTAATAACTCAGTAGAAGTAATAAAGTCTCAAATGATCAATGACAATTGTGTTTTGCACTTTCCCAGGACCATCTAGTTCTAAGAAAGGCTAACAGAACTTTAAACTGTAGCTTATTCAAGTGCTGAGTTATAAAACTGGAAACAGGACGCTACTGCCCTTTCTATTTCAGGCAACTTAGCCAATGAATGAGAAAGGAACAGGTTTCTTGACTGAGTGCCTACCAAAAAAGCCAACTGTAACCCAGAACATTTACTGTTAAAATTATGAGCCCATGAAAATCTAAGTTTATAAGAACAAAGTTGTTTACAGACTAGAAATAACAGCATACATCATTATAATGCTGTAACTGCAAATTAAGACAGTGCAGATGGGCATAATTTTCCATTCTTAATATGAGACACAACACCATGTGTCTTTAATATAAATGCAACATATACATTCAGTTAGACTGCTGGTTTATTCTTACATTTCATATTCAAACTTAAGTCATTGTCCAAGAAAAAGCGAGTGAACACAAATGCAGTAAAGATGATGATGATACAAAAATCAGTCATTTAACATAACCTAACTTCTTATTTGTAGGATCTAAGAAGAATGAAAGGTTTTCTCTATTAATGCTTTCAGTTAATCCTGTATCCAAACATTTTCCCCAATAAACATCAGATTATTTTTATGTTGGCTATAAAGCTGTCACTCCTCAATAAACAGATATACTCCTGGCGGGTTTACCTCTGCTGTCAAAGATCTGTCAATTCATGCACCATCTCATAAGCGAAACCAGAGAAGCTCGGACGTGCGGCTCCTCGTGAATCCAGCTGAGCCGAGGTTGCTCACCACCTGAGAGGATTTGCATCGCTGCAGCCCCCGTGCAATTGGCAGCAACTGGATGCTCCCAACACAAGTTCCCAAAAGCCCTGAAGTTAATACTCCTGCCTCCCTTTAATAGAAAGCTATGTGACCTTTAATGCTCTGCTCGACTGAGCCTTCCTTTAGTGAGTCTCAATTAAATTTTATGTTTTGTGGCTCCCATTTTCTTGTAATACAAGAAAAGAGTTCAAGGGATGGATCCTTCTTTGAAGAATTTAATTCCCCATGGAGAAAATTTATTTCCATCTAAAGAGCTGCTCAAAGTTTGGGGGAAGGGAGCTTTTGTAGGGTTTTTTTTTTCTTTTCATTAAGAAATATCTAGTATTTTGTGAAAATAAAGGAGTCTTCAGATTCTTTGAAAAGGACAGTGTTGTATTAGTGGTTAGACTGGAGATATTTCCTCTGTCCTTTTCATTATAATGAGGAAAAAAATCAGAGGCATGGTTAAAGAGATCCTGGCTATTAGTTGTCATGAAGAAGCTTTCCATGAAACGATAAGATTGCTATTGTGATATTGTAATAACAAAATGCTGGTTAATTTTCAGTAAGAGCATTGCAGCAAATGAAACAGTTGCATATCTGTTTGTAAAAATGAGCACTTCCTAGGCTAGTTCTGCATACTTATGTTCATTAATGTAACAAGGTCAAAAAATTAAGGCATTAGGAAGTATCTTGTCTGAACTGGACTCTGAAATTCTAGCGCAATGTAGTTGCTACTATTGAAAATATAAGTACAAATGAGCATAAGCACTATTCCCAAATGTAAACGTGTTCAGGAGTAGGCCAAGTAACATTTCTTTTCCACTATGTTCCTTTATTTAATTAGTATGTTCTGTAGTCAACATAAAATTACATATGTCAGTAGGGAATTCTGACTGCTGGAGAGAGGTGCTTAGACTCTTTATAGTCAGTGTACTTTGAATTAGATATTTCAGAAAATGAATCTAAAAATGCCACACACTGATGGGGGTATTTCATACTGCCAGTATGAAATAAACATGGGGCATGAATGAATTTCTTATACCCTTCGCCCAGATTTACATACCTGAATCTGAACACCTCATACGTTGCTTTTATTTGCTTGGTATCTAAACGTGAAGTTCTCTCTTGGTGCTCTCTTCTGCGTATTTTTGTGGTCACCCAAGGAGGGGGCTATCAAGATTCAAGGTTTCCACTAACTAAAATACTTCAAAGTCACCTCTCTCACTCCCTCACAGGTGTCATAATCACCATGCTCCAGAAACTGGACAACTTGTACAGATGGGAATGCAAGACTCATGAAGTCAAAGAGGTTTTTCAGAATTAGTTGATTAGTTTTTTTTATTTTTAGCCAAAATTTAGGATTATATTGTATCTGAGGTTCTTCATGTCCTTTTTCCTTAGTGCTCTAACCCGACAGAAATTTAGTGTAATCCACTGCTAAACTGTGATTTAAATCTATCGTAATTTCATGTAATCGTCTTCTCTTCCTGCTTAGAGAGTCTTGCCTACATAAACATTCAAAAATGCTCTGGTTTGGTTCCAGTATTGGGGCACGAGCACTCTACAGGAAAAAAAAAACAACAACAAAACAACACAACAATCGTCATCTTTCCTTTCTGAAGTTCATCCACAGATGACGACTGTGCTCAGGCCCTTCATTGTTTCTCCACAGTCAAACAGTTTACGTGTGTTAGGCAGCAGCTTCTCTGAACAGTGGGAAAACAGTAACGAAATCAAATCCATAGAATAAATGGTAGCTATGTCTCTCAGAAGGATTTGAAAAGCACAACACGTAAACCAATTGAAACACAGAGTATTTGTTTCCTTCTTCCTCTTCCCCAAATAGTAAGGGAACTGTATTTTGTACGGCAATTGTAGATTGCAGTGTCCTGCTAGTATTTTATACATGTGGATTGTACAAATATCCAGGTACACAACATAATAACGTAGGTAATAAAATAAAACCCTAAAATCAATTAACTTGGAAGCTGTCTCTTGATTCAGACTCATTCTCCAGATACGTCTACCCATTCTTAATTTTACATTTTGTGACTACTTCAACAAAATAAAAATACCAGTGAGTTTGGATGAGATAAATAGTATTTTCATGCTCACTGACTTAAACACTGAAACTAGTTCTGTATTTAAAATTACATTGACATAATTGGACATATTAATATTTTCCTATTATGAAAGCACAGTTTTCTTTTGAGAAGCAATAAAAATTAACATATACTCAGCTTAGAAAACCCAGAAGCCACAAATTATCATTTTTTGTGAAATCTTTTTAGCTTTTATGCATTTTAATGCCTTGTAGTGATAATGCACAACATTAGTCTTTCATCAAAAATTAATTTATCACTGATAAAGGCAGATGTGACAATTTCCTCTCTCAACACCTTAATGAAATTTCGCTACATCTCCCTACTTTAGCAATTCAAACCACCCAGTTCTATATCTAACTTCTTATGTAGTTTAGCTAAACCTCACTACAAGAAACAAAACTGATCTAGTTCTTCATTTTCACTGCTTGTCTCACCTCTGTTTTTCAATTACAGCTTGTGGACACACGAATGTGCCTCACTGCACCTATGCTGCCTCCATACATGGTGTCTATGCCACTGTACATAAGAACAGTTCCATTTTGATGAATATATGGATAAAAAATGGGTTGCTATTGTATTTACAAAGTTCTTATGGAAAGCCTGCCAGCTACTCAAAACTAGGATTTACTAATTAGAGTTACCTTGATTAAAGGGCAGCTCCTGAAGAGCTCCTGTGGCTAACAGGTTTAACTTTAAGCATATGATCAGTCCCATTACATTCACCGGCTTTAACCGGGCTGCTCATAAAATTAAGCGTGTATTTAAATGCCTTTCTGGATTGGAGCCCAAGTCCCTTAGAGGAGCACAGGCTTGGAGCAGTGGTACCTTCTGAAGCCAGTATGATTCAGGTGACTAAGGACCATAAATCATTTTCCATATTCTGTCAAACTGAAAAGCTGTGGAATTTTGCTCATACAGGTCCTGGAAACGTTGTCTGACACAGCTAACTGGGAATGCCAGTTCATCAGAGCTTGAAAACAAGTTCTGAATTTTGCTGAACTGGTAGTGGCTCAGGCTGAGCTCGTTCAGAAAACCAGGACAAGAAGATACAAGAGCCTAGATACTGCACCACGCCATCCTGCGCTCAGTACCGAAGCAGTGTTTGCCCCGGTGTCTCTACACAGCTGTGAATTCTGGTCTTTAAGCGTATCCTAATAGCAAAACTTGCTGTTTTGAGTTTAAGTGATGCTAACACTTTTCAAATTGTGCTCATTATGTAAGACTGCATGTTTGCCAAATTCTGGCAATTGCAGAAAAGGGTGGAATATAAAGAGGATCTAATGTCTGGAAAATGGGTGATTAAAAAAGGTCACATAAAATTGACAATTTTAAAAACATATACTCTTACCCTTCTCGTTGGAAAATAGTCCTAAAACAGTCCCCCAGGCTCTTGTAACCAGTCGGATCAGTTTTCCCTCTTTGAATTTGGAACCTAAAAAAAATACAATTTACATCACAGCATGAGAAGTCAGGGATTTTAAGTCACTTTTAACTTTCCAATTATTATATAAAAGGAGTTTTAAAGGTTTTTTTACATATCTGATTCATTATTATATACTGTTCCTGATATACTTATTAACGCTGCTTTCATAGAAGCTGTTAAACTAAGGAAAAATAGAGCTTTAGTAGTAACTTTTTTTGTAGTTTATGGAACTCACAGTATAGCTATCACCTTTGACATTTACACCTCTTTCTAGTTGTTTGAAAAATAAGCTGTTAACCCTGTGCCTGATCCAAAGACCATTGAAACTAATGGCAATCTTTGAGTCAAACCCTCTTTTTGAAAACCTGAAATGGAATACTATCATGGGTTTCACTATGAAATGAATCAACTGTGCAGTTTCTTTCTTTTTATATCTGACGCAATTACAATAAAAATCAACCAGAGACAAGACCAGAAATTACAACACCATTCATTTTTCATAATTTAATAATAAGATGAACAATAAAAGCAAGCAATGAATTATTTTAATTAAAACCTTGTTTTTTCTATTCACATTTTGACAACAATAAAGATTTCAACAGGAGGCTTGTAGCCTTGAAAGGAAAATCAAGATTATGATTTAAAATTGTAAACATCTTTTTATTTATGATTTATGGATAGCAGCAGTGAGTTTAACAAGCTATATTATTTTACTAAGAATCTCAGTTAGATTATCCTATCTTTTGCAGTTTTGAAAATACAGCCAACACATTCAAGTAAACAGCATGGAGAAATTTTGAATCCATTTTTCAGCAATTAAACTTCTTTTTAAACTGATAATTACTACATAGCACTTAAAAAAATAGGATATTGATGTCAGCAATTCTAGTCTAAAGTAGCCCCGTATCAACCACTAAGTTGGCTTTATCACTAAGTACAATAATGATTCTACACAACAAATAGCGTTCAACAGTTTCAAGGAATAACTGACATTATAGTCAAGAATGTCATATGCCACAGGTATGTTACTGTTCTGAGAAACATCTATTCTTACTTATTCTAATCATGATACTGAATCTCATTAATATGTAACAAACAAAGGTATTTTTAACTCAATGTTACACAGCAATGTTCTCCTCTCTTTCAACAGAATTCAGTAGGGTCAAATCAAGGTTTGTATTGTGGCAAAAGGCATTCATTGTTTTGAACATCAGTATTTCCTAAGCCATGTTCTGTTCTAACACATCTAACATTTTTATTCACTTTGAGGAAAAAACTTCCAGTGACGTAATACAATTCTTTGGGCAATTATGAAGGCAAACCCACACCTTTTTTGAAAACAGTTAGAAGGAAACACTGAGCCCCTCCATAGTTCTAATAAAAGTAGTTCAGGCACATCTGGGATCTCTATCTGGGGTAACCTCTTTTATTAGCACAAGAACTTGCTGCCAAGTTGGCAGAGAGGAGAATGCTATTCAATAGGCTTACATTCAAATAAGAGCTGATGCATAACATTTTGTCTGAAAAGAACCCTTGGGAAGGCTAATAGTTGAAAAAAATGCCTCAATGCCATCACACAAAGTCCAACAGTAATATCAGCTACAGAAGCTTTTACATTGTGGCAATCAAGCAATCAAAATTATAACATAAAGTAGATTGTATGTACATTTTAATATATTTAAGACTTGATTATTTATACCTCTCAATCAAAAAACAAACATTGCTTTCTTTTGCTTAAAGAAATCTTGCAAAAACTCACTAAAAATAACTTCTTCCAAGTATTTAAAAAATGAAGTTTTCTTATCCCAAACTCCTTTCCTTAAATTTCAAAATTTGGTCTGTTTGTAAACTCAGAACAATGCATCACTGTTTCTTAAAGATCCTCTGAATAATGTGCCTTCCCTCTCTTTCACCCTGCAAATGCTCAAGCATGTCCCGCTAACACGTGTGTAAGGTTCCCCACTAACTCATACATGCACAACCATTTGTAGAACTGGGGCTTTAATTCCAGGCTCACTGTGGAACTCCACAACATGGTGAACATACTTATAGAATTTTGTTTTACAGTTAACACAGTGTCTACTTCTCAACTAAATTTAAATGATTTAATAAAAATACATCTCTGACAGCAGTACTGAAAATCACAGCAGAAGAAATGCAATAATACCATATGTAATTTATGTGTATCAGATGAAGGATAACTTCTTGCTAGAAAAGTTAAATCAAAGAAGGTTTACACTTATTTCAGTTTTTGTTTTAATGTAGATAAGACCTTAGTATTAAATGAGTCCACTTGTAACACTGAGTCACACAAATAACATATTCCTTCCTTTAGGGTTTTTGGATCCATTCCTTCCCTAGTAAATCTTTTTTATAGCTTTAACAGCGATCCTAAAATAAATGCCAATTATGTGCTTCAACCTAGATCTGCGAATTGGGTTCTTTGATTCAGAATTGCTTGCCTCAATAAAATAATTCGTAACTTTTTTAATGAACTAGCTAATTGATCACCAGCACTTGTTATAAGAAGCTCAGAGAAGAGCTGAAAAAATCTTTGTTCTTTTTTCTGGAGGCAGCAGCAGTCAGTATGAGTAATCTTAATAATACAGACGAGTGAAAGCATTTACTTCAAAAAACAACCTGGCCTGTTTTTAATGATTGTTTAGAGGAATGAACACAACCGGGGATACGTAATGGCTTTCTCTGCTTCTAATCCATTCCTTTCTAAAAGCATTATAAAACCACTGAATTTCATGCATTTTTCAAAGCTGGATGCCTGACTTGTATGTTACTAGCTTTGCTATAACAAAAAAAAAAGATAAATTCTCCTATAAATATAGTCAGAGCATTAACTTTTGAACTAATTTATTATTTTGATGTCTGAAAACAAGAATGTGCAGGCAGTGTTCAGAACTTGCTGAATGGATATACAGGCAGAGAGGCTTTCCCAGGACTGGGATGAGTGACCTGCTCCTCGCTACTAGTGTACAACAAGCGTCAGAAGTCACTGGACACTCCAACACAGTATGTATATATGAAGAGCTTTATCACTCTAAAAATGACCATCAGGTTAACTTTCTTCCTCTCTCATTTTCTTGCTTCTTGGCTTTCCAGCCAAAATGCTGTGGTATCGAGCGCTCTGACCCTGGGAACACTTACAGAGCTGTGGGAGGCACTCTGGCTCCCAGGTTATCTCTTCCTACCCGGGACCATCCCTGGCACCCACCTACTGTCTGCCCTCTTGGCTTCTCCTTGCAGTTCCCACCTCCAGCTCCCGCACCATGAGGGACCTCACAATCTCCCTTTCTGGGTCATAGTAGCAGGGTTTGGTCTTTTATGCCTCCTTTGACTGAACAGTACCTTTGCAGAAGCTTTGTTTGATACAAACATGTCCTGATAATGTTTAAGAAGAGAACATCAGTGTCCTTCACCATTCACTCCAGATCATGGTTGGGATCTCAAAAAGTGGAAATCATGTAAAACCAATTGAGGTTTTGGGGTCTGTTCAAAAGGCAATAACTTAATTGAAAACTCTGCATGATTTAAATGCCTGAAAATATTTTAACTTATCCACACTAATCAGCACCACAAATACTACTTGTGAAATGAAGAAACCTAAATTATTATTTTGATAGCACAAGAGAGAGTATTTTTTATGGTTATAACAGTCCTTGATCAATAACTGTCAACAGGCTCAGCCCGAAATCCCACAATGCAGAAGAAGCTTGAGTCCTTTCATCAGTTCTCTGAACCACTTACCATTTAATAAGTGACGTATGATATTGTGGAGCAATGACTCTAAATAAACACACGTATCTCTTTCCAATGCCTAACTTACAGTTCTTGTTGGTTTTATAATAGCCAGTATTTTATTCTGAGTTTTACAAAATCCTCAGTCCACAAGATGCTTTCCTCCCCTCCTTCCTATTGAAAAAGTCCTCTAAGTAGTCTTTTCTAACATAACCAATATCTATAGGAGAACAAGCAGATGTGTGTACTTTCTGAAAAAAAAAAAAAATATTTTTTCTCTCTTCCTCTATCAGTTGCTAAATTTTTTGTTAAAGCTTGCTGAACATCTCATCAAAGTTGTCTTGTGGATGCCTGCCATTACAGTATCCAGGTATTTAGTGTTTAAATTCCGTTCACCACAATGTTACCTCACAACCTACCCCTTTTATTTACTATCTGGCCTGCAGCAAGATTTCCAATTCATGCTGAAATTGTTTTGGTTGTCTTAAAATCTAGAAGGAAGAAAGCAGTATTTTCATATCTAGATACAAGTAGATAGTCAGCAGTTAAATCCCAGCTATGTAGGTCAACCACAATGTGATGTGGAGCAGACTAGACTCACCAAATTCTTGCCACTGGGTTTGCAAAGACTATACTCTCATGCGTAAATTCCAGAATTTCTTCCTGCTTTTATACAATGCTGCTGACTAGTTCCTCAACCACAAAGTTCAGAGGGAAACAAAAACACTGACTCAGAGAACCAGGCTTTATACCATGTTGCAGTGCTTGCCAATGAGTGGCAGTCTTAGCTGTATTTTCCTTCTCTTCACATGTCTTGCTAGGATTTTGTCATGTTTTGACTTCGTTTTTACTCTGTTTTGAATAAAGCTCCTAACATTTCCCTCCATGATTGGGACTTACGCAGTACCAAAGCAAATAATCTCGGCTACTGAGGTGTTCAGATGCTATAAAGAAAAGGATGTTATATGGCATAACAACAAAACAAATTAATGCGCAACGTTAAATTTAAAACAACTTTTAAATAAATTTATAGCCTTTGGAAAACTGAAAGCAAAATTTATCGCATTTTTTCATTTTCAATAATTCCCATGATTCCAGAAACTTCTAGCTGTAGTTACCCCTACCAGCATAAGTTGATAAAAATGTATAATCTGAAACTTTATATAAATATACATTATTTAACAGTTCACACGCTTATAATAAAAAACAACTGCATTATAATTTAAATAGATTTTGATTTGCTAACTTAAACATTTATTCAGGTGTTACTACTAGTTGGTGCTATCTAGTGACGCTTAGATTTCATGCAAAACTTTGCACTGCAAAATGAACCTTGATAATTTATTTAACTTTTTAGCTCAAATTCTTTGCATTGCTTATGTTACTTACAGAATAATAACTAAATTGAGAGCATAATTCTGTCACTTATTTTAACAGTAAATCACATGAGCCGTTGAAGAACTGAATATTAGATTTCAAAACAAAAAACCTAATAATTTTAAGCCAAAGATATAAATTTTGCTAGTGCAGGGGCCATATTTTAAGTATTATAGTATTGGTATGATGATTCTTTAACTGCAAAAACCATATAACAATACAATAAAGTAGTAACATAGAGAACAGGCAAAGAACAAAACCTACCCCAATCTTTCTCCATAGTAGACATGGATTTGCCTCCATCTAATCACATAATTTTTCATACAGTTCATATTTACTTCACAAGTAATAAACCAGAGTCATGGGCAGAGAAGTATTACCAAAAATTACTTGAAAATCCAGCTAAATTAATTCCTCTTTGTTGAAATTCATGATGCTTTTTAATTTGTTTACCTCTGAGTTTTGAAGGAACATGTTTTTTGTTTTGTTTTGTTTAGTTTTATTAAGAAGAAGAAAGGAAAGGAGAGTGATAATGGAAATAATTGTAAAGATAACCTGAAAACTCAAAATTCTCTGCAGAGAATATTTGTATGCGAGTTAGAACATCAACTACCAGATGTGATAATCAATTAAAAAATTATCAAACACAAACTGATAAATTCTCACATTTACAAAAGTATTTATCAAACACTGCAATTCATCAATTTGTCCATTCCACATCTGACCTCTGCCTTATTGCAGTGCTGATTCATTCTTCTGTCTCCTCTCCCTGTTTGATTGGTTAGCCAGCAATTTGTACCTCATCTCTGACAAAAATTCTCAGAAACTGCTATGAAATGTAAGTAGGGCAAAAGGAGGAAACATCACCAGTGGATGAGAAAGAAGCAAACACATCTGAACAAGGAGTACATTCACAGTAAAAGTTAGAGCTAGATCAGCAACAAATTTAGTAATTTACAGCAGAATTTAGATGGAACAGATTGGCTATTCTGATCAAAATTTGAATCCAATAAGATCATCATCAGTTGCCCACTCCCTGTAGGCTAGCTCAAAGCAATTTAGCTAAACCCCCATAAAACAATTGATCTAAACTCTTTCAGCCTCGATGATGATGATAACTTCCCATGGGTGGCTTACCCTGAGCTTACAATTTTTTGAAAAGATTTTCCCTTAATGAACTGCATCATTGGACAGAGAAACAGCAGAGTCCTAAATATGACAAAATGGCTTAGGTGGTTCACTGGTACTCTCGGTCAGTTCTCTGAATGTAAGTCTTATTCTTAGACCAGACAAAAGTACACTAATCAGAAAAACAACTTCATCTTTCCTGTACTTCCTATTTCTTTTATAGATCACCTTCCTCTATCTCTTGTTTTTATATTCAAGATAAACAGCACATCATTCCATCAAAAATATCAGTATAAAGCAATACTATATATACCAAGAGTGTAATAAAGAGTTTTAGAAATGAAAGATATATTATGCCAGCTACTAATGAAGAACTATTCTATTTTTTTTCTCCTGCAGTAATTTTTCCCTTATGTGTATGTGAAAAAAAATACAGTAACTATAATGTCAGAAAGTTGTTTTCCTATACATGTAGTTTCAGAAGAGAATATTTAACAAAAATAAACTTGACCAAAAGCAGCTCACATTAACCCATGTAACTGTTTCATGGTAATCCACTCTGGTAATTTTGCTAATGAAAACAAAAATAACCAGTCATAGCAATTACATACAAATAATTTAATGATTTCCTGAGAAAGAAATACAGAAGAAACTAAGTTCAAATCATAAATATTTTTAATAATCTAATTCTATCAATTAGCGTGTGAGTGTGCGTACAGGGAGTTCAAAACAACAACAAAAAATTTAGCGAAAACTACCATTTTTTCATTCCACACTAAAAACTGGTCAGAGAAACATCGTGCATACTCATAGCTATGATGCTGTGCAAGTTCCCTTTTATTTCAAGAATGAAAATACTGAGAACACTTGCATGTTTCATAGTGAGGTGAAATGAGGCTCTGAGCTGGCATCCTCCCCAACTACTGCACATGCACAACATTCTCTGTCTTCAACCCCCAGCTTCCAGGTCCTGCTACGCTCTTGTGTTTCTGGGGTTCCAGCTACAATTGGCAGCTGTGGGCTTCAACAAGCTTCTCGCAAAGTACCAGCCTTTCCTCTTAGTTATGGACTTGTAACCAACACACATTTTTACTATCCTTTAGAAATTGCTCCAATGTTCTTCTGGCTGAAAATCCTATCTCCAAGTCCTGCCAGAGCAGGGACAGCTCCACTGGCCTCTCTGCCTTTCTGGCTACCTCAAAGGTACAATTTTGTCCTTGAAACTTTGCTTTGGCTGCCTGGATACAATTTCTGAGCACAAATTAAGAAGACAGCGATAATCATAAAGGGACAGCTGTATTTGAAAGATCACACAATTTTTTCTGTGAAAGATCATAGAATCATAGAATC
>JAOXNO010000041.1:39303264-39344051 GCA_028565335.1 Limnodromus scolopaceus
ACGAGGAAATTCTGAGTTAAAGACTGAAACTCAACTCTTACCCACCCAGCTGTGCCCCAATATTACAGCTTATATGGAATTCATTATCAGCCAGTGCTAAGCGACCTCAGCAATTCTTAACATACAGTAGGGCATAACAAGGCAAGTTAAGGATGAAATTTCCTCTGAAGCACTATGACTTTCTCTGCCGTGGTGACTTAAATTATAACTAGTAAAATATTGGAACACTCCTGCTTTCTGTAATAAAGTTTATCTGAAATAGTGCACTTCCCTCTGTAAAAAGCAAGCCAAAAATGTAATCCCACAACTTTAAGGAAAGCTTGCTCTGTCTTGAAATGGTAGCTTGCCAGTGTCCTTCAGAGTCCACAGATACATAATCACACTTTCAGCAAATTTTTTGTGTAACATTAAAATTTATCCTAGGAAGTAAAAGGAAACTTTTGACACCTGGAAATATACCTCGTTGTATGAAGATATTGTAAAAATAAAGAAGATGAGGTCTCCCAAATGCATTGTAGTGGAAAAATAGCAGTTATTTTCAGACTTCAGCAGTTTTGTTTTTCTAATAACTCTTATATTATTAATAGTTAACAAAAAAAAAAAATCTAAATTCCAGGCTGTACACTGTGGTCAGAAGACTAATTTTGATTATCCGAAACTGTGAATCACAGTTTCTACAGAGCTGTCAGGATACTATTTTTTTGCAGAACCAAAAAGCCCCACCCAATGAGATTATTTTCCTTATTTGTAAATACATTTTGAAAACTACCAAAGTTCAACTTCAAGCATTTTATGGCCCAGTTTTAAACACCAGAAAACAAGACTTAATGCTGTAATGGAAACACTAACAGGCTCTTGACAACAGCCGTGCGAGGCTGCACCTTTATATCCCAACACACTCTCCCAGCTGAAAAAACTCACTAGTTATCCAGGACAGTGTGGAAAAAGAGCGTTGTTATTTTAGGAAAGACAGTTGCTTGAAAATTGGCATAAAGTGGTGAAAATTAAAAAGGAAGGTTTCTTTTTTTCCCCAAACTCAACCTAACTACTCCATAAAGTAATGCACAAATCATTCATTATAATGAGTCATAACAATGATTTGTGATCTTCCAAGTTTTCATTTTATGCCCCTCTGTTTTTCCTTAAAGACAGGAGGATAGACAAAGACTGGAAACTTTGGGTCATATGGATCACGGCACCACTGCTATGTCTGGAATTTTCTTATAAATATCCTATTGCTCTGAGGTTCATAGGCCTGACTGAAACAGCAGGGACGATCTCATTTGTACTTTTATAGTTGTAGAGGGATTTGCAAGAGTTAACGCAATTTTCCATAATATTTCTTACCGACTTCAGGAATAAAGGGAGAGTTCCCTTTTTAATCAGTATCTGAAACATTGTTAAGTCTAAAGGAAAACAGGACTTCTTTCAGATTTAACAAGGCTTTTCCAAGTGCTGATAATTTTAAAGGTACAAAGCAAGGCAACTTCTGCAAAAGAGAGGCTTTCAGAAAAGTGTTTGTGGGTAGCAGGCAGTACAGTAGTCGGGAGGATATACTTCTCAGCAGATTTTACTGTTTCTTTGCAGCCTTGTGCCTTTTAAAGATTGTTTTTCCAAAAAGAAATCCTAAACAATTCCTTTTGATTTAATGAAAATGTTCAAATCAAGGAAGTATCGCCGGGTTCTATTACAGTGACGTCTATCACAGAAAAAAAAACATTTCACTGACCACCAGTTTGAAGCCAGAAAAACTCCTCCTTTCACTTCGTGCATTCACAGAAGTCTTGTAAAGGCATTTTGCTCATGTTCTTCTCCAGGCAAGCAGGCAGACTATGCTAACATGGCTGATTCGGCTCAGCTATTGAACCTGAGGACTGAAAAACAGACCCAAGAAAAGGCAGTTCTGAGGTTGCCGTGCAGTATTTCCCAGGGACTACTGCTTTGTTTCCTTACCATGTTCAGTACCCCTTCCGTACACGCACTTAGTCAAGTCTTCATAGCGCTACATGGACTCAGAGATAAAACCAACTGAATTACTGAATGCCTTCTGATAAATAAAATGGGCTTGCTATAAAATGACTGTTTGAAAAAGTGTTTCTGCATGCTTATACAGAACTAATAGGAAATTACTATACATATTATTGTATATAAAGAGTGGTATTATGCCTTCGTTGGTCCATAAATTGCAATTTGTTATCTAAAGCCAAACTGAGTAAGAGTACAATAAATAAAACCCTAAGTGTACTAAGTGGCCATGTAGGTGTGCCACCTCCCTCTTTTTCTTTGCAGATACACTAGCTAATGGGAGAAGCAACTATATGGCTAGCTCTTTGGAAGAAGAACAGCATAACTTATCTTCTTCCTAAATTATGCTACTCTTCCAAAGAGCTAGCCATATAGTCTGTGCTGCTGGTTTGCTGTGTGACATAACGCTGGCATTAGGTTTAGCTGCTCCATTGTGGGTCTAATCTTTGTGCACACAAATAGGAATCCAAGGATTCCCAGCTTTCCCTGCTATGGAGCCTGAAACACACCCAGAGTAAGGTGTGAGAAGGACTTACTGTATCTAAATGCTGCAGAGTACACTGGTATTATCCTTGTTAAAAATCTACAGCTTGTCTGACTTGTGGCCTGAACCACTCCCAAGAATAAAGCTGACCTTAAAGGCCTGCAGAAAGGAATCTCCAGTTTCATTATATGCAGGGGAGAGTTTTTAGCCTTTTTCTGTTTCAAGACTCTCTTGAAAATGCAAACAGCCATCCTGCCTACCAGCTAAGAGACTTATCACCTGCCAATTTATTAGATGTCATTTATTAGAGGTCACAAGATGCCAACTTGTCATTGGAAATGGCAGCAGAAACCGCAGTCTCAGTCAACAAACACTGCTGCTTTTGTTGCAAGAAGTTTTCACTATGAGCCTGTGGTCTGGGAAAAGGGCAAATAGGGAAAGTCAATCACAGGGGAGACTGATGGATGTATAGGGAGTGAGCAAAATTACCAAAATAGGTGGGAGAGAGAGGAGTGTGGTCCTGAAGAAACACTATGTCATTGGTCATTTTTGTTTTGACCAGTCATTGATCAAAACATGAGCAATGTATCATTGCCTCTGCTCCTTCCTTGTCATCTCTAACACTTATAACCAAGCACTGCAATTCTGCAATTTTCTCTTCTCTTCTCTCTCTACTACGGCATTGCAGGGATAGTGATAATGCAGACATAAATGATATCTGAATTACTATCTGGTATTGATTTACTGTACCATATCACATTATAAATCCATCAGCTTCCATTAACAATAAAAGCAGCTTAAAAATAGATCGGAAACCTATGTTTTAACTTCATATGAGGTACTCCTGTAGGACTTTCTATCCTCACCAATAAATATTACAAAAGGGTATGTAGTTTTCAGAGGTTTCCTAGACCTACACCACATCTCATCTCTACTTAATATCAAGAGGCATCTTTAACATGTCACTAATCACTTTCACCTGTTCTCTCCTTAGTAGAGAAAACTTCTTTGCATATGTACAAGAAAGAAACCTCTTTCTTTAAAAAAAATGCAGCTGATTTACCCAGTATTTACAGAGCTGATTCAAGAAGTAGTTTCCAAAACTTTACCAAAAATCCAATGTTTACCAGCAACAAACCCTCATTAGACTTCTAAGAATTTTTACAAAAGAAGTCAGGGTGTGAAAAAACCACCAAGTTATTTCATATATAACTCCAGAAGTTCTCGAAAATCCAGATATGATATTTTGAATGATTTTATACATGCATGCTTACATATACACATTCCTTGTCTTCCCTGTAATTACAAGGAATAATTTTTTTCTGTATTATCAGAGAAAAAAGGTTTTCAGGAAGAAACAATGAACATACCACGAATTCATGTCTTCAAATTCCTTATTATGCTTGGTATACACTTGCATGTTAGTTAACTAAACATAAATCAATAGATTGACATATACCATAGAGTTTAGATACCAATTTAACACCACTGCATAAAGTTAGAGAGGAGAATTAGAAAATCACTTTGAATTTATTATTTCTAGAAAGAGTAGACAAAAGTCTTTGAGGATTAATTTCATGCTGTGGGTTAAATTTCACTCTCACGATAGGCCAACTATTGCCTGGGGCTCTACAGATAATGAACCTGCCAAGGGATTAGCAAGGAAACACTTGTGTTATTATAAATCGTGTACACTTCCCTTTCTAACCAACTTCATCCTTCGTGACATTAACAAATTACACTCTCTGTCCATGTTTCAATATAATGCGAGGTTGTGAACGACGCTGAACCAATACTACATTAGATAAGATCTTCTCAAGGCATAAATAGCTATTAAATTTGGTTGAAAGATCCAGACCTCCTGAAGAGAGAACATAAGACATTTTATGTCAGATGTCTCCAAGACCCAGAGAAACATTTGTATGTAAAATTTATCTTAAGAATATCAGCTGATATAGTCAAAAATGGGTTATAGAGAAATGTTCACAAAAGAATTAAATATAACACAGAAACAGAGGAAATTTTATGGAGAATTAATCTACCACAAATAGTCTAAATCAACTCAAGCAACTATGTTAATCATTTGGTTTCACTGTAAACAATGGATTTACTAAAGAGCTCAAACACGTAATTCATCCTATGTACATTGGACTAGAAGTTTCAGTAATGATTTTATGCCTAAAGCTAGTTAAAATATTTATGATGCAGATATAGATGTTTTCTGTATTTGAGCCTTTCCTTCTTTCTTTTCTTGAAAAGCTTCATACTTTTATTTTTTACCTGTAAAAACCAGCTCAGTTTCTAGACAATCAATGCTGAGCTGCACTTGCATGCACTGGTAGTGAAATTGCATAATATTACAGTGTTAAAGTAGAAATGTGACATCATGAACTGGATCCTTCATTTACACACTATCATATAAACAGAAAGGTAAAAAAGAAGTCCAAGCTCCGAACTTTCTCATGCTGATCCAAATCAGCTTAAGACAGTATTCTCTGAATTTTAGAGATGGTAGTATTACTGCTAATGTCTCGTGTAAGGAGAGAGATTCCTAGAAGTGGTATGGTTCTAGTAACACATCTCACCTTCTACATCTTTCAAAACAATTAAGTACGACCACCAAAAGCAATTTTTTGCACCCTATTGCTTTCCCATCTTTGGCTGAAGCCAAAGCCCTCTTTGAGATGAACTATCTCCAGGGTGTGGCCCCACATCACTTCTAATCACCACACACTAATCATCCATATGAAAATACTCAGAGATTCATTCTTTGTGCTGAATTGTAAAAGGCACGGACATTTTTTTTTCTTTTATTCATGACCCCTTGCTAATGCTCCCTTAAACACTCAGAGGGAACATGACATGACAGGATGTCCCTGGACCCCAAATGTGTAAGATTATGATGTTGGAAAAGTGGCCAGTTTTGCCTCTTTGCTCCTATTTCTGAAAGCCCGTGAGCTCTGCTCTCCCTCGCTGTGGTTACAGACTGCTGCTCTTCCAGCCACCATGGGTCACGCCAAGCTATGCCAGAGGAGTCGGACCTACTGTGTGGCTGGTATTGTTCTCATATGGCCAAAACAGTGAAAGAGGAATCTCACCATTGTGCTCTCACAATATATCAGTATTATTTTCTTTACTGCCCACAGTAGGCAAGAGTAGTATCTGCTGTACTTCCCTCTTAACTTCCTGACTGGTCAGGAAATAATTTGATTGGATTAGGACACAGATAATGTAGAGTAATAAATGTCTCACCTTTGAGAATTTGCCATTCTGACTCCTTGGTATCATATTAGATGAGGCAGGTGCTCTCTTAACCTACCCATACAGCTGAGCCCGCTCTGCATCCAACAGTGGGACCAGATCTTTGGCCAAAATCAATTTTAATGAAGGACAAAACCTATTAAAATGACAACTGAGCATTCCCTTATACTAAATGAATACTTGAACAGTGTAATGAGTCCTGTGGCCAGAGCCCCCCATGCTCTTCCAGGACAGGAGGTGCTGCAGACTAGACTACTAGGATTCAGGTAGCCTAAGTACTGGGAAGGCAGTCAAGCGTCACTGACATCTTACTTCTTCTAACTGGGATGTAATTCAGTGAATGGTTCCTCTGATGGCAAAGCCAACTTAAGAAGATCACTGCTTGTTGACAGGCTCTCTGTTTTGCTGATGCAAATATTTATGAGGCTATGCAGTTGAGGAAAACCAAACACATTCCACCTGAATTTCTTCTATTAACCCAGATTGCTTTATTTTTCATGACAAATCAAAAGCTGCTCTTGGGTGAATGCATACAATTCACACCAAAATTAACACGGTTTTGCTTTCAATAATTACTTTCATTTTCCTGATGCAGCCTGTTCTGTTTTATACCATAGAATCTCACAGATACTATATTTAGCAGAGTATCCAAGAGACATATAGTCTCTTGGACACATCACATAGTATGTGTCCACCCAACTCAGCAAGTATTAAGCTTAAAGCAGAAAGCGAGGCCTCCATCTAAAGGGGTCAAAAGGAAACAGAGCAAGTAAAGGGACTGCTGCCAGGCAAAGTGGGAATGAATCGGAGAGGAGCAACCTGGAACAGGTTGTTAAAAAGGACAAAGAAGAGACACAGGGGGAACAGATTTGGTGGAAAAGGGCAGCCACTAGTGTAAGGTGGACAGAAAACAGATACAGATTTTTGGACCTAGAAGTTGAAGAGTGAGAAATGTGAGGCTGGAAACAGATGCAAATGAAATTATCTGGGCCACAAGGATCTTGCAATGATTTGTCCACATGCTTTATGACACACTCTTTAACAAAACCTTTTCAACATTTTCAGTGAGTGTAATTGTTTCATGAAAATCATATTCTCTGCCTCTCTGTGGTTTTTTTTTGGAAGGTTCATCCCGTGAAACTTAGAGAGAACTTTCAACTTCAATCATTCCCACCAGACACAATTCTTAAAACAGATACATAGAAATAAAAATGTGCAGCAAGAAGTTTCTTTTTTGAGACCCCTTCCTCCTTAAGTCAACAGGATGCATGATAGGCCGCAAATGAATCAGGCTGCAGCAGGAATAAAGATGCTGAAGTTGGTGTATAACATGCAGAAGAAGTTAAATGTGGTCATGTGGCCCATGTTACTGAAGAGACACATTATTATGGATTGTGCAACTTACAGTTTCTTGAAAGATAATGGCTTTAAATTCAGACATATTAAATTCACTTAGGACATAACAACAGTGTATGTTTCTCAGCTGGTCATTACTTGAATAAAAAAATCTTAAGTCAGCTTAAAACAATTTTATGCTATACTTTTAATGATAGAACAGTGCACATTTTACTTTGCATTAAACAATTTATGTTCACATCTGTCGCATATTACTCATTGCTTCTTTTCCTCTTCCCTGAGGGGAGCTTCTTGATAGCATTTTAGTGTCTGTACTTGCTAACTCTTGATTTACGAAAGCGTAACTACAAAACTAATGTAAATTTATTTTTAATTTTGATATTTCTACTTCCTCTTCATTGACTATGAATTGTTACTCTTAGCTTATAGAGGAAGAATTTAAAGAAAATCCTACCAACAAATGGAATAAGAGAAAGAAGAGATATACCTAATTGCCAAATATCACTTGCTTTTATTATCCCTGTTTTTTCCTAAAGAAAATCATAATTGGGTGTGATGGATAAGAACTATCATCTTCATAAGAGATCTGCCAAGTAGTTGTCAGCTGTCCAAACTGATACCCTGAACCAGTTTTTACCCTTTATAGATTGAGAACTTTTTATTAATATATGGCACGTATAAGTGAGGTCAGTGGGGAAATGCTTTTTAGTGGATAACCAGGTGGCAAAGGTTCTAACAGGCACTATAATGCAACAAACACGTTAAACATTAAATATCTTTTACAATTTTATCTAAACACTAAAACCAGTAACTAAAGAGAAACTGAATACATGTAACATTTTAATGATAAGTAATCAAAATGAATTAAATATTCATCTGTGCGAAGTGGTAATAATAATTTACCTAGTGAACTTATTTTGTGTCATATTTTTTCAAATTTACAGCTAATGTAAACTTTGAAAAGAGAAGAGCTAGGCATTGCTTGACAAGCTGAATTAATGTGTCTATCAGCATTAAGCCCATGCTACACAGTGACATCTCTCCAGTAGGTAAACTGCCTCTGAGACTAATGTGTCTTCACTTATTACTTCACTCCTCTTTGGCTAAGCTCTGAAATGCCAAGGGATACAAATGATCTTGTCTTCAAAATAATTTAAAGCCTGCTGTAATACAGAATGGAAAACACAGAGAGCAAGGTCTTGTCAAAATGCAAAATCAACAGAGAGTGTCAGGAGGCAGAGGTTGCTGTCTGTAATGTGATCCTTCCACACACCATAATCTCCATTTTATTTTGCCTAATGAGGCAAGAGTTAAAACAGTTGACCTGATCAAATTCAGATGGCAGCCCTAAAGGATGAGCCCCCTGCTGCACTCTTGTCCCGACACCCTTTGTTACCTCCAAGTGAGCTGAGACCAGGCTGTGAACCATGTAAATAGGAGGCTTCCAGGTTAATGAAAAGCTGCAACACCCTTCTAAATCAGGACAGAAGGTTATGCTTTTCTAATCCAAAGAAAGTTTCATGAACCTCAGTAATAAAGTTTAACGAATGCTGGTCATTTTGAACCTAGCAAATAGAGACTGGACAAAGGGTAATAGTTTCCTTAAAAAAGTTCCTTATTCTACAACCACTGCTCAGCACATATTAGTAGAATAACATGAATTTGTTTTCTCATGACAAATTCAAATATATCAATTAAAAAAGGATGTCTTGGGAAAAGGTAGTTAATGGTTCTTATGAACTGATGTTTTTATTAGGTGATGGCATGTTTGCTGTTTCATTTCATTAGTTATCTGCCAAGGAGTTTCTTTCAACACCAAATCAGAATCTACATGCTACAATCATGTAACACATTCAACATCAGCCCATGTGCTCCAGCTGCTGACACAGATAAATCTTTAAAAGTGGGCAAAACATAAAAATCGTCTACATTGTCTTTCAGCACATAGCATAATTTGCAGTCTTTTACACAATGGAAATAAAAATTGGATTCAGCAACTACATTTCTACCTTTCACTTGAAAGATGAGACTGTGTTGGATAGTACATCTATAGTGTCTACAGAGAGGTATGGAGAGACGGGGTGTGTTAATTTGTGCTTAGTGAGTGCGTAGCTTTTTGTTCAACTTTAAGTGTGAAGCCGGGGGCTCAAACATGCTCAAAAAGATCATGTAGATAAATGAAGTGGATAAGAGATACATAAAAATACCTCAATGTGTCTCTGGAGTTTTGTTAATAAGTTTGAATCCCTGGTTTGGGATGTCTGAATTTTTTCTAACATGAAGTGTTCCATATTATGAAAATATACATACTAACACATAGAGAACACATTAAAATAGACAGCAAGATATTGATGCCTGCGTAGTGAAAAAATACACATAGGATTTGTGCTTGGCTTACGCGTTTACATTGTTTTAACTCTACTGAAAATTTATATTAATTTAATTCATCTGTCAAAGAAACGTGCGACAGATTTCACATTTGCCATGTTTTAAGTTTATCTCCTGGGTGGCTATTCATTTGTTATTTAGTATATATTACAATTTTGTGTTCAGATTTCACCGGATTGTATTTTTAGTCCCTTTTTCCTTTCCTCAATTAGGCATTTTTGACACCACTTTTCATACATTTCAGTAATCAATTCCGAAGCCATTCATCAGGATTTCAGAAGCCACTCTTGAAAAATTAGACACATGTGCTCAGTGTAAAAGGGAACACAATGATTTATGACACAGGTCATTCTGAAAACCCGTGAGTTCTTCTCCAGTGACGTGCCAGAAATCACAACTATTTCTATAGGGCTGTGATCTGTTTATTATACAGCTTATGAGTAGTGCTCCACGTCTAATTCATTTTTAATGTGTTACATTTTTTCTGGTTGATTTTTGAAAACAAGATTTACAGTTGTTTAGAGTTTGACAAGAACAGTAAACTGCTGGTTTAGTTAATACATTTTAAAATGGATTGGTTAAACTATCAGCCTGTTTGCACTCAGTGTTCAAGCTATGAAGGCAATATTGTTTTAATTGCAACTACAGCAGTCAGCAGTTCTGTAAATCATGTGTTATGTATCCCTTGGGTGAAAAAACATGGATGCTCAATCTAACTGGCAGGGAAGAAATTAAATTCCTGGGTTCTCTTCAGTTTAAAAAGGGGAGACGGTGGCATTCACAACAGAGAAAGTGTCTTTCCAGAAGTCCATGACCTTAGTTACCTACTCAAGGGAGGGATGAGTATGCTTCTAAACCATGCAGTTCACAAAGCCTTGTCATTGCATCTGCTAGAAAGCTGCTTAATCAGCTCCTTCCCATTGGCAATATGAGAGCAATAAAGCAGCTCTGTCACACGCACAGAGCACAAATCAAATGAGGTTTTTCATGGCACTCACCACAGCTAAAAAGCCAGTGAAGTTGCTTACTGCTTTGATATTGGCACAACTTCTAACTACTGGTTAAGGGCAAGCTTATAGAAAGTATCAACTAACTAGTTCCTAGTATAGATGCAGATATGGTTTTATCAAGAACATAGGAGGGGTGTAGTCCTCAATTAATGCTACTTCACACACCATACAATTCTGATTGCATGACATCAACACCCATGCAGATATGCACCACAAACTTTCAGGCAGAGGGCATCTCTGCTGCTGTGAATGTGGGAAATAAGTTGTGCCCATCAAGCCTAGCACAAACCTCAGTGGCACTGAAGGCCTCTGCCTTTAGACTGGGTCAGAATCTGGCCAAAACTCTTGTAATTACATACAGCCTGTTGGAATTAGACATGCATTAAAACAGAACCCTTGCATATATTTTAAGTACTTAAGTATTATTCATCTTATTTACCTTCAGTCATCTTTGATTCAAGTGTTGACTTTAAAGTCAATCGTCCAGGCTCCCTGCAGAATCAATGCAGAGACATGCATCTCCAAAGCCCAATTCGTGCCATCCAAAGATGAGTATCAAGGATCAATGGAATTACTTGTCCTGCATAATTTTTCCTCTCTGTCCCTTGACTATAGATGGAGTTGTCTACCTTTACCTTTGATACACTTGCCAAGGCTTGAGCAAGTGCCCTTAAAGAAGGGGCACACATTTGTCAGTGGTCTATTTCCTTAGGTGGCTGTTTGGGTTTTGATCAATAACAGAGATATTTCACATGAAAATACAATCAACTTTTCGTAGTAGAGAGCAGACTTAAACTTGCCATCAAATTATTACCAAGTGTCCTCAGACTCCCACAATCATATCCTCAGGGCAGAGCACCGCTGCAGGTGTCCCAGTATTTTGTGGAGGTCACCACAGGAGTAGCAATGGTGAAATCTGAATAGGCAGTCCATTTTGGTCTGCTCTCTTTCTCCACAAGACTGCAACGCCTGGGGTAGGTTGTGCTCTTTGGATACGTGATATAAGCCAGACTGCAGGAGGATAAGGAAAGGGGCAGAAGGTCTAGGATAGGGGCAAGGCATAGGAAGGATTTCTGGCAGACTCAGAGCACCTCAGTGGCTTGAGCACCCAGGAACATGTACATGAACAGGCAGCTACAATAAAAACACAGATTTGATATATAGTCACTGGACTTGTCCACAATCTAAAAAATTGTTAAAAAGAGAGATAAAATAACAAAATGCTTGCTGAAAAATGCAACAGAATTAGACACTAATGTGTATTTTGCTTAATTCCAGAAGAGCACCCATGAAACAAATTTACTATAATTTAGTTCGCTAAAAACTGGTAACAAGAATGCTCATTTGATCAAAAACTAATGTCAGAAGCACCCAGATGACAACAGGAGAAAATATTTTTTTCTCAGTTTTGTGGGTCCACTCTGCAGATGGCTTGGCCCCTTTGTGTTTTTCTTCTGACCGTCAAACTCCCACTTTCCCCACTGTTCAGAATAGAGAATACCGTATGCATGGATAATGTTATATTTAAAGTCCAGATTAAAATCCTCATGTGTTGTAGCACTGTGCTGTGGCTTACATATGAAATGCCTGAAGACTTGTTTAAATGCAAGAAAAAATAATTTCCAAGTAACTGCATGAGCAAATGCAACCTACTACTTTGCATGCAATAATTGCTTACTTTGTGCAGAGACTGTAATTTTGCAATAGCTTTGGTTTGAAGGTCAGAAAAATTAGTTCTGTGTGTAAAATACACTTTTTAAAAAAGCAAATTTTTTACTCCAGTAGCTCTTTGTTTAATCTTAGATTACGACAATAGGATTCATCAGCTGACAAATGAAGGTCACTTCATGCAGGCAGGGGAGAAAGACAAACATGGTATTAGATTTTACACAAATGGAAAGACTTTATTTGCTGACACATCAGAGTAGAGGATGGTAAAACAAAAAGAATGTGAAACAGGAGTCAAGATTTAAATTGCTAGGTTTTCCAAAGATATATATCAACAATATCTTAAACTAATTTTGAATTCATAAAGTTCTCAGATTTGATATAGGAATTAAAAAGAGTTCCACAGGATAAGTTTACATTATTAAACATTAGATTTTATCTAAATTATGTCTTATCTCCATTTCCAGATGAATGTATTAGGTTGGCTGTTAGAAACATCTTTTCAGATCTTGTCTCCCCCAGGCCTGAATTATGTAAGCACAACTATGTTTTAGCTACTGTTTTAAAAGAGAAACTCTGCTGCCAGGCACTTTAGGAAGACAGGGTTTGCATTCAAATCAAAGAAACAGCCAAAGTCAGTAAGTCTCTGAGGACAGAATCTTTTCTAAACTAGTCAGGAGTGGATTTACTGTATGTAAGCTTCTGCAACAACGATAAAAGCAGCATGCACTCTACATCATATGATTTTTCATGTACACTGCACAGCTCTGCCATCTCTTAGTTATATCCCTCTCATCTGGGTGGGATAACTTCTTCTTTAGCAATATTTCTGGCTATATCACCTACTAGATGATTCTGATAAAATACTAAGGATGGACTCATTTCAAAAGAAAAGCTCTTACAATTAACTCAAGAATCCTGTAGCAGTATTGCCATAATTTGATTTGGTTTTAAGATGCTTACTTTTCTGGTTTTAGTCAAATTTAGCTAGAGTGATTAGAGTGATTCAGAAAATAAGTATTTTAATCTTAATCGCAAAAATAAAAATTTACCTCAGAAAGGGCATTTACCCAAAACTGCCACGCAGAGGCCTTTTCAGCACAGCTTATCTTAGCTCTTTAATTGATTGTTAATCCTTGAAAGTTTAAACTCTTTCAGTTTTTCCTCCACAAAGTTAACCAGCAATGTTTTACAAAAATTAGGGAAGGAAGAAAAGAATATTTGTAGTACGTGTATCTAGTAATTTATTACTGAATAAAACATTATTAACAACAGCTGAAAGCATACTAAAGATATGTCTTGCAACAATATCAGGGATAAAGATCAGAAATAGAAGACCTTACTTTAAAACAGCACAGGAAATATTCAAACGGGGGTTTGAATTTATGAGCTTTGATTGTTTATTAAAACATTAACCTGTGTAAAGCTATTGTGAAAAGTGACCAATAGCACATATAGCTGCACTTGTAGAAAGACTACAGGAGAAAAGAATAAAACGAATTATCCATATTTAAATTTTCCCCAAGCTCTTTGATTAACATGTTTCAAAAATGTCAATTGTTACATCCGTTTTGTTCTTGTCATTACTTCAATTCTATGTTCCTTATCTAAAATACATTGCACGCATTCTCCAAGTACACTTTTTTCTGCACCTCTACCAAAAGCACGTGCTTGGGAAGGAAAATAGAGAATACCCAGCTCTACACAAAATGCAAAAATGTGACCTTCCATCTTGTTATTTTGATTAAGGGGAATTGTAGTTATTGGAAAACTGAGAGGCAGGATACTAGTGGCTACGGTACTCACAATAGGATCTGGCAGAGATACATTGAAGCGCTCACCTTGTTAAAACGCAGTCTGTAGTTGAACCATGTGCACAAGTGAATATGCTGGAGGAATGTCTTAATCAGAGTTCATATTTTTAGACTTGCCTAGAGCAGTTACTGAGGTTTGAATAAAGAATTATGTCAAAGAGAGCAGAGGTAAAGGCACCTGTGTAGGTTTTGGGAAGGTCAAGTCCAAGTCTGACTTCTGATTCAAGAAAGGAGGAATTTGAACTGGTTCTCTCACTTCTTAGCTATATGCAATAATGACAAGGTTATTGTCTATTCCATATCAGAGTTTAATCTGTCAATTCTATTTTGGGATTAAGAATTTATTGCATGGCTTCTTCATAGGTACTAAAATATATCATTGATGCACATATCATTTTATATTAATTTCAGAAATACATATATAATAATATATATTTCCCCAAAGGCTTTGAAGTTTTTCATTGACTCTCTGGATTAGCACCTGAGCACTCAAGGAACATATCACTGATGCTGAGCCCATCATACTTTACTTCAGTGACCATGAAAATGAGGACAAATAGATCAAACTATGGTGAGCTTCTGTTTAACTACATGGCGGAAACCAGCACAGCTGGAGGCAATTCTTAGCAAATTGATCAGAATTCCTTTACTTTAACTACAGCTTAACTAATAAATAGACTTCCATAATTTTCTGCAATCAATCTAAATGTATTTGCAAAATTAGCGAAACATTTGATCCTGAAATGTTCACTAAATCTTAAGTATATATATTTGAAGAACTTACATGGTTTAGCTTTCTGCCAAATTGGAAAAGAATAACTGTTTATAATAAAATCTTGTCAACTAAGTAAACTTTGTAGAAGATGCATGTTCATAATTAATTTGCTATGTAACAAAACTGGTTGCTTTTTCTTTTTTTTTTCCAAATTCAATATTAACTTTTGTTACCAGGTTTGTATTCTGGTCTTTTGTTTAAAGATATTTTTGTATCAACTTTTGTAACTAATAGTAGTCCTACTGAAAATCTGAAAAGATTGTATGCATGTTGATGTTCTTTCTCCATTTTTTAAAGTAAGCACACTTCATCCAACAATGCAGACATTTTTCTGAATGGATCTGTTTCTTTTAAGGAGCTTTTTCAAATATTCTGTGAACAAGACAATGTTGAACTCCCTTTGAACATAACAGGCACTTGGAAAAATTTATGAAAATACACTTTTTAAAAATGTAATTGATCTGGCTTTCACCCTTTTCACAATTATTTCAGCAGTTACAGACTGGCAAAATCTGAAAGTAATAGAAACATCCTATTTGCTAAAATAAATGAATACACTAAGCTCTTTTTTTCTAAAAGCCCATGCTGCAATCCCTCCTAAGGGACAAAAAATAACAAGAAAAAGATGGAGTTTGAAGTCAAAGCAAACATAAAAGCTTTACTTACAAAAAATCAATTACACACCCCAATTTGTTTTTACCAGCAGCCAAAGGAAAACCTGGTTAGCATGTTGCAGGATCCAAACACCTTGAATCTACATGTTTCACCAAATTTTACATTATGGCTATTTCTAAGAAACAATCTAACAATTAGAGACACCTGTTAAAAGTGCCTGTGCTCTGTTCACACTTCATGTAGTATCTTAAAGTGACAGCATATTAAAATGTCAATGCAATTCTTTTGCATTACAGAAGTATTTATAACAGCAGAAAATGCAATTAAATTCTCTGCTCCTAAATACTTGTACTTGACTTGCTTAGCATAGAAGAAAAGTACTAAAATACACTGCTGTAGAAGGGAAAACTACTGAAAATAAAGATTATATTACTACAAAACAGAATTACAAAAGACACGGACAGAAAAAAAATTGGTAATTACACCACCCCACCCCAAATTTTGTGTACTTATTAAGCACATAAATTATTTCTTCTATAGATAGTCCAGCAATTTTTGATGCATAGTCCCATATTGTAAAGTAAGTACTGCAGATGAACAAAATATAACCACAGTGAAAGTATTTATTCAAAACGTTGCCTTTTATTATGTGCTCAGACACTACGCAACTTGCACACCAATGAAATGTTCTTTGAATTTGACCCCTCCAGCATAGACATAGGTGCCTAACTCATGTCAGAAGTTTCTGAGTGGGGACTAAGCCATGTTACAGACCATACTGAGAAACAGCATAAGATAATACACCTTCAAACAGTTTCTGCACATCCTTTTTATAGAGATCACAATATAGTGATGATGCCTTTACAGCAAAGTTAAACAAAAATTCCAGCTTGATAAAGTGGATTGCTACAGAAAAAATTCACTTTGAAAAACATTTGTCAACTTAGAGGAAAATTCCAAGAAATACAAAAGTTTACACTTATCAAAATCGAATTTCTAACAAAACTTGGCTTAAATATTCCATGTAATGAACTCAAGCCCATGTAGACAGTCAGAGCAGAGCATCTAAAGTATTCCAGCCCTATTTCAGTGCTCAGTACAGTGTGAAGGGTGCTGCACAGTCTTGTAGCAGCGCCCAAGTGAGAGATTAAATTAGGCTGTCCTTTAAAAAGGTTTCACGTTTTCTCATTTATTCAAAGTCACCCTTAATTTCCAAAAACTCTCATGTTATCAAATTATCCACCAATTTTGGGTGTATGTAACTGACTATTCTGAGCCACAGGACTTTGTGGAATGGATTTAACAATATTGTTATTAAGGTTATATTACTTTCACCCACCTGTCCTGACACATTGCCCCAGGTTACCACTTTATAGCAGAAGGAAGAAAATGAACTGTCCCTCAGGTGTATTTGCTCACAGTCTTAGCTTTAATGGATGTAATGTCAAATAAGTTTGATCATCTGTAAGCTGTGGTACATGAAGAGCCACCACTTTTCGTTTCTGATACACTT
Source organism: Limnodromus scolopaceus (assembly GCA_028565335.1). Classification (NCBI taxonomy): domain Eukaryota; kingdom Metazoa; phylum Chordata; class Aves; order Charadriiformes; family Scolopacidae; genus Limnodromus; species Limnodromus scolopaceus. The sequence goes on from JAOXNO010000041.1 coordinate 39,320,174, forward strand.
CTGCTACTGAGGCAGTAACCTCTGGCAGAAGGATGGAGGGGACAGGTAGGGCTGTTCTTTAGGACACACTTGGTAATCCTGGTATGCTTCAGGAAACCTCTGATGAAGGTGTGAGAGTGAGAGAATTTCAGTCCTTGCTCTGTTACTGACTACGGGATATTGTTTCAGTTTTCATAAAATGACAGAATCATAAAATGTTTTAGATTGGAAGGGACCCTAAAGATTATCTAGTTGCAACTCCCCTGTCATGGGCAGGGACACCTCCCACTAGATCAGGTTACTCAAAGCCACATCCAACCTGGTCTTGAATACTTCCAGGGATGGGGTCTCCACAATTTCCCTGGGCAACCTGTTTCAGTGCTTCACCACCCCCCACAGTAAAGAATTTATTCCTGATGTATAATCTAAATCTATCCTTTTCCAGTTTGAAGCCATTACCCCTCACCCTATCACCACACACCCTTGTAAAAAGTCTCTCTCCAACTTGTAGGCCCCCTTCAGATACTGGAAGGCTGCTATCAGGTCTACTTTTCAAATATGGAAGCTTTCAAACACCAGTATTTCAAGTCTGTTTAGAAGTTAACTTGTCTGCAGATAATGAAATAACCTCTTTCCGAAGGCTTCTGGCTATTTATTCACATCAACTGAAATCTGGTGCAACTGCACAAATTATGTCTTTCAAGAGCACCTGTAAATTGGCCTTGTGTTATACCAGTTTTATGATTTGTTACCCAAGACTGAAGTTTACATTATCCTTAAGCAATGTGATTAAGTGGGAGGAAGGACTGTGGGCCAAGCTTTTCAAAGCTGTTCCGTGTAGTTCCACTGCACTCAGGCTAGCCAAGAATAGTGGAACTGTTGTAGCCTCAGCACATATAGCACAACTCTGGGAGTTGTTCTAATTGATGCTGAATTCCTATTAGTCACAAGGGTCCGTCCTGGCAGCCACAAAAAGCTGGACTATAAAAGACATTCTGACCATTGACTTCTTTCCAGAATTACCTATTCCCATATAAGAGTTTGTGAGGAACAGGTGAAGCAGTCATTAATCCACCTCTATACCACCTACTACCTAAGGATTTCTGTTCCATTAAGAAAATTTTCCAGTGCCAAAATCTCCCTCAAGGTCCCTTGAGCTGTCAAAGTAGCATAAAAGGACAAGAATAAGACTTTGCCCTTCCTCTTCAACAGCTCTAAATACTTCTAAATACTTCTATATTTCTACAAAGGCTGTAAAATGAGTAAGTTGAAATGGCACCATTAATGGATCTAATTGATCTCAAAATATTGTTTGGCCAATCAGGGCAAGGTTTCATGTATAGTAGCAGAGTCAGCTGAAAATACCTGGTATTATCAACCTTGTTTCCCAGCTGGGATTTTCTCTGGCATTATGCTGTTTCTACTGGATGAGATGCTTTTCATGTTACTCAGAATGCATGTGAGCATGACACACACATCATCAATCTTTTATTTATTTTCTGATGATTTGTCATGCAAATCAAATAGTGGACTGAAAGGGCCTGTCTGAGTCAGTGAATTCAGACCCTGTTATCACAGGCAACTATGTCTGATATTGTTGATATACGCTAAAACCTAGTTCCTGGACTTAAATATATTCAGGAGAATTTAGATATTTTTCATAGAATCGTTGAATGGTTTGGGTTGAAAGAGACCCTAAAGATCACCTAGTTCCATCCCCCCTGCCATGGGCAGGGACACCTCCCACTAGACCAGGTTGCTCAAAGCCCGACCCAGCCTGGCCTTGAACACTTCCAGGGATGAGACATCCACAACTTCTCTGGGCAAATACTGCTCTGTTTTTGTTCTAATACTATGTATGAGAAGACAAAAGATCAGAAGGCCATCCATGCTGAAGTCCTTGCCAATGGTCAATAGAGGATCATTAGGTCAGTGTATGGCAAGGTGACAAATATATACCCTCTGTATTTCCAGGTTCCATGATTCTGGAGCTCAAGCTTCTTATTAAGTATGTCCTTGCTCTCTCCTATGTGAGATCATCTAACTATGAGAACAATTTTTATACATGGCCCTATACTTATTTGTATACCCAGGTTTACTTCACAGCTAGGGCAGAACACTTCACGTTCCAGTCAGCAGAACTGACTGAAAAACTCACAACACTGCCTAAAGAGATAAGTCTCAGTTTATCTCCTTCCACATTCCCCCCTCTCCAACTACACTTACTCTTTGTAGGACTTTTTTTTTTTTTCATTTTCTTCTTGTTGTTGTTGAATTAGTTTTTGACCAAGGTAGAAAGCTAAATCTGCTGAATGCAGGGCTTGCATGAGGGAGTATGAGGCTCCTGTTAGTAGCCATGTGTTATTATATCTGTTGAAACTGTAATATGAAATTTCAACCCTAATTACATGTTTCACAGAAAAGTCAACAGCTTTTTGTAACGTGTAGTCATTTGTCGTGGTAATAAAAGCAAACAACTTTTTCAATATTGTGCAATTTTATTAACATGCAACTTCAGGAATCCTTTATTCATTCAAATTTGGCGAAGTATTTAGACACATGAATTAAGTATTGCAGAGCTAATAAATGAGTACTCTAAAGAACAGGAATTAATTTAACCATGATTTAAATGGTCTGATGCCTCTGACTTAAGCTGTTCCATGATCAGTTGAACTGATGTAAGAGTTCACCTGAAACAAAACAGGGAGTTTTCACCCTCAGTTCCTTCTCCACTATTCCTACTCCTTTTTCACTGTGTGGACCTGCTCCTTTCTTTGTGATGGTTCTGATGCTCACTGAACCCTTCTAATAACCTGATTAAAATCACAAATTCATCAGAAACTGTACTAATTAGTCTTTTCCTAGGATGATATGTTGTATAGGCCCATGGGAAACTACAAGTTCTACAGCCTGTGTAAGGAGGAGTGCTGCCAACATGAGGGAGATAGGCATTTTGTCCTTTTAGCAAGAAGGAACTGCAAAATTGGAATTTCCCATCTCATGAAATTGAAAAATAAATTTCATTATATTCCTAAATTTCCCAAGACACATGCCATATACTGTAACAATGCATTATCTGTATAACAACAGGATTGTAAGCTGTGTCACTTCTTAGATATGTCAGATTGTTCAGAGAATAAAACAATTTGGCAAGAAAAAGACAAAATATGAAAGGGAAAGGGTGCATTGCTATTCATTTAAAAATTCTCCTTCCAATGACTAAATAAGGAAAGTATTTTGCCCACCTAACATTCTTGTATTATTTTTAGTCCTCCTATGGTGGAGCTCAACACACCTTTGGGGGAATATTACTGTTCATTCTATCTGGACTTCATATTCTAAGAGAAGATAGGAAAAATGGCAATCATACAAATAAAAGTTCTTTTTTAACCTGGAGACATAGCAAATAAGTCTATATATACCTTTGATTAGGATGCATTTTGCATTACAACAGAGCTGATCTAACAGTATACAGCCACTACAAAACAAATACATTTTAATTGCTAGTTTTCTAATATATCAACAACCTGAATCAATTTTCTCTGCACTTTTGCAATTGCTAGATCTAACATAAAGGAAATAGTGGGACCACAGTACATACACTAGAGCAGGGAGTTGGCTGGCAAGGAATCAGTGAGCAGGACTCTATTAGTGCCAGACCACCCTGTCACCAGATTACATGTAACGTCATAGTCCACTATAATGACAGTGTACACACACCTGTCTTTCATGCACATCTTTAGCATACAGTTTGGTGGTTGCTACTGATGACCTGTCTGGATTGCCCCTTTCTTTGTTCTGGTATTGCCTGTTACACCATTGTGTGAGGAATCAGTTCAGGAAACCAAGCCGGTAAAAAAGAAACCCAACCAGAAAATGATTAGGTGATCAGTTTTCCACTGAACTGCCGCTGTATGGCACTGTAAGTGTCAGGGAACAAATGTAATTCCAAAGTTCAAAATGCCGTGGAACCACATTTTCAAATTAAATATGCCTTCCTTCACTTCTTTCTAAGACACACAAAAAGCCAAAAAAGTTTTTTCCTTTTTTGCTTTTCCTTTCCTAATTTGTATTCCAGTTTAGCAATCTCAGTGCTATTTAATTCGATCCTTCCAGTTTGTAGCTGACTCACTCGGGAAAAAGTATCATGAGACAGCAGAATAATCTAAAGACCTGCAGCTGTCTACAGGTACTTTTCCCAGCCCAATTCTCATTTGTCTTGTCCTCCTTCCTCCCTTGTACTGTCTCTGACACCCGTCTAATTCCTGCGTTGAGTTGATTCAGCTCACTAACATGCTAAAGAAAGAAGTATCCGATGTACCTCCTGGGAGAAACCATCTTGATCTAGGTTGCTACACCTGCGGAGATGTTAGATGGATGGTATCACATGGAGCACTGAAAAGTATACGTCCCTTTTCTCTGTTCCCTGAACTACATCACGTACTTGCAGCACTTTCTAACCACTCCACTTCAGACATGTATATGGCAGCCAGTACACAGGGCATACTCAGGCTCTATTTTGTCCCTGCTCCAGATTTAGGGAAATGGATACAAAGTCATAAGGAATAGCAGTACTTTCGTAGTTACAAGAAGTTAGCACTGCTATGGATCAACAATCCATTACTGGGATAAGGGAAAACCAGGAAAGGTCACAGTGCCTCCGAGGCACAATCCCTTCTGTGTGCTGCTCTTCAGCTGGTGCCGCTGAGCCCTGCCCCTGCCTCAACTCGGGTTGTAAAAGCACAATCTGACCCGCTGCCTTCTCACCAGGGAGTCATCAGCTTACTACAACATTGCAGCAGCTAAAAACTTGCAAATATTTCCTTAGTTTTTTGGTTTTCTTTTTTTACTCTCTTGAGAAATAAATTCAAAAGACAGCTCTATTGTGCCAAGATTATTTTGGAGATGGTATTTTACTTGCATCCTACTCTACATGAAGACTCTTGTTTCTCAAAACCCCCTATAGACCTAGAATACACACTGATGCATCTGCTCATAAAAACATACAAAACGCATAGTTCATAAAGATATTATCTCTCTTTTTATTTATTTATAGATTCACTTGGCACTTACTGGCCTAATGCAGTTATTTTAGGGACATACTTAAATACAGTATTAGTGGCCAACTTCTCTGAGAGAATTATTGGCATTGCTACAGTTACATTGTGCTTCCAACATATACAGCTTTATTCTCCTGTATCCATAGCTTCTAAAAGCTAGCTCAAATACAAGTAAGGAAAAAAAAAAAAGAAATGTAAAGAGATAGAAAAATTTCTGTTTATTGTAAATGAAGACATTAAATAGTGATTTTCCGTACTTAAACTATCTCCCACTCTTTTTGCTACATGACCAAATACTATTAAAAGTAAACATAGTTTTTTTTCCTTTTACTTTATTATTATTTTTTTAAAACAAAGTGGTTCCTTGCTTGTTTTATTTTAGGCATGTTCCATCTATGGTTAGAAATCAGGCATAACAGTGGTCAAATGCAAAAATTGTGTCCATGAAGAAATCAGGCATGACCATGATCTAGCCCTGGATGTGATCTTAATGTTTTATACCACTGACAAATCATTAACATCTGTTAATAACTCATCCAGCTGCTTTCTTAGACTGTTTAAAAAAAATCTTATGTACACCATAGATGTCTCCAGCTCGTAGCCTATGCAACCTTTCCCAGCTGCTTAATCCTTATTTAAAATATTACTTTAAAATGCACACATTTTAAAACTATCCCATTTCTTTGTCTCCAGACTACTTTTGTAACTGTGCTAACATCTGTTCATTTCCACTCCCTAATTCCCATCTTAAATACTTATTTTCAGCACGTATTTTTCTTGTAAATAGAATCCCATGTACTTTCTCACCTCCTAGCCCTCCACTTTCTGCTTTCCGCTCTTGCTCTCATTCCACTCTATCCCTCATGGTTTCACTTGACTTATTATATTTTTAAAACAGGATTGATGTAGAGGAAAGATTATTTAAAGAACCGCTTTGATTATCTCACACTAATTTAGGCTTGAGAAAAAGAAAATGGGGGCATGCCATGCATCAACTGTGTCTAAAAGGGAGTACACAGAGGGAAAGGGGAACAATGTACGGTAAAGGGGGGTACAGGTAGTTGTTAGGGATGAAACTGCATAATGGAACTATTGGAACATTAGAAAATACTTCCTGGCTGTGTGAAGCAGTAGGCTATGCAGCAGCCTCCCAAGAGAATTAGAGAGAGCTTGTCACTCGGCACACTTTAGAATAGGCTGGACAAATGCTGTGGTTTGGGGCCAAGCAGTTAGCAGAAGCGGGGACTGAGGAGAGGAGCAGAGTGGAGCAGAGAGGAGAGGCTGCTGAACTCGGCAACAGGATGGGGATTTTTGAATGCTGGTACAGCAGTGGCAGGAGACACAACATGAAGGACAGACTGTAACACCTCATTTGGGAGCTGGCTCTGATTTTAAGTGCTGGCTCTACTGAAGTAGTCTAAACTGCCTCTGGTACAGCCCTGGATAAAATGCTAGCAGTTCTGGTACCATTCCTCACTGCCACGAACTAGCAGATGAACAGGCAAATAGACCTCCCATGTCGAAAATAAATAAATCAGATTCATAAATGACTTACAGGATATTTCATATTACATTGAGTGCTAAGACTCTTAATATTATTTATTTCTCATTATTAGAGCATACGTAGTACTGAGGCAGTTTACATAATTAAGAAAACGTACGTTACCATAAGTTACAGTAATTCTTTTTTTTTTTTTTTTGAGAGCAATACAATGACATATCCTGAGGCTGTGGGAATCTAAACAAATAAAATAACTAAACACATCTATTGTGTTTAATACAAACCATGTCACACACTATAATACTACAGGGTATATTTCTGTAGAAATATAGCTATCTTTTTCCAGATCAGTCAGCTGACCCACATATCCAAAACATTTCAAACTGAATTTCATTTCTGTCATGAAGATTTGGTCACGGTTTCTGACTCATGTAAATGTCCTGATTATCTGTTGAAATACTGAGGTACTACAAAGAGAATCCAAGTGTTTCTACACTGTATCTTATTTCTTTGGTAGGTTCTAACTAGAGAAGCAGTCAATATTGAGCATATCTTAGAGGGTGTTTAGTCCTAGGTTCTCTCCCTTTTCTTCCTTTCCCCATTAGACAGTGCAATGAGAAAAGTATTATTCTGTCATATCTGTAACCCATGGCATGGTTCTACTCTATAATTACAGTTTTGGAGCTCTTTTGTCACATTTGCCTATTCTGTCTAGATGAGGGTTATTTGTAGTCCCATATTATGAAAGGAAATATTTTCATAAAATTAAGATAAAAACAAAACGAAGGAAAATTCAGAGCTCTCTTGGATTTAAACTGCGAGTGCACAATGTGCAGCCAATGAAATCACAAAATGCAGTCCACACCACCCTTTTACAACTGTATCATGAGGACACAGCTAATCAACTGCAGGTTTTTCCAGTGCTAGAAAACTTAAACACGAAGAAACTTTCTACCAAGGAAGATGCTGTAATGCTGTACCAGTACAACCAAGTATGTCTGTGTACGTTTATTTTTAAAACATGTAAATATATAGATGCAGATTATAGAAGGGAAACCCTCAGGGTCTTGTCATATTACATGTTCTGCCCATGTAGTTGCCAGGAATTGTTTACATGAATTTTTTAAGTACTGGAAATCCAAACACAGAAAGAATATTGTGCCAGGGTATTAGAACGAAAGCAAAATGTAAATTAAAGGGAACTGAAAGAAACTATTCTAGCTCATTGTCCAAATTGAAGGAAAAACAAAATAACAAGCACAAAGTTATTAAGAGAACAAATGCATGCTTTCATTTTGCAAATGTCCATAGTGAAAAGGATTGACACCAGCAGGTTGGATAATATTCAATATGCCGTTTAGTATGATTTCCATTTATTCCTCAGATCAGCTGCACAAAGAATCATCTGTAAGGGTCTTACAAGACAGAGCTGTGCTTGGTCTATGTATAAGGACATATGGAAAGACGCACCAAAACAAAAATCTTTAACAAAATAATATGTCTCATTTTGAAGAGGATTAAGATCACTTCAAGTCAGCTTTGATCCAGCTTCTTTAGAGAAACCCAAAACACGCTTTCTGCATCTACTGGACTTAGAAGAAAATATGCAAGAAAATTCCCTCTCATCAGTCCTGGTTCTTGTTCAGGCATTCTTTTTCTTTTGCTCTCTGTGGGAGACCATCCACCTGCTCCCTCACCTGAAAAGCTCATCCCCTTATCTACTACTGCCTCTTTCTTCAATTCTCCTGTGATGGTTTGCACTGGTGTAGTATGTAGATCGCTAACTAGGCATCTGGTGTTTTAATTTATTTTATTGTATTCACCTAACAACCTCAGAAACAAGGAAAGGATTCTTTAAAAATGAAATAAATATTATTGTTCAATATTGAGTAGGGTGAAGATGGACATGGCTTATTTGGTGGGTGTTAGAAATTCCAGGTTGTTACAGCTGTGGAATGACTCAAGAAACTGAGGGTAGTTTTAGTATGGCCAGTGAAATGGCACAGACAACATGTTACCCAGAGCATGGTATCATCATGCCATGCTGTCAAAAGAAAATCAGTATTTTATGGTATTTCCGCTGTTTAAGAAAGCACCTACTATTGATTAAAAAAAAAACAAAACAGAGTAAATGGTAGAATGCTTAATTGAAATTAAAGAAAGGCTTAAGAACAGAGATTTCTGGCAGCCTGATTTGATGATGTGCAAATTCAATTTCTATCAAACAAGGGATATGATTATTCTAAAATCAAGAAACAATATATATTATATTTTTACAAATATCTACATTGATTTGAAATAGAGATATTATTAAGCAGTTCTGCCATTTGATCACAAATAACACATTACTACATGAGGACACGATGAAGCTGCATGTATACAGTTCCTTTTATACCAAAGAATCTTGACACTCTTTATAAAAAATACATTTGGTATGCCTATGAATATATAAAACCCCATATAGGAACAGAATCCCTTTGAGCAGCACAGCAAATCAGAGCATCGGTTTAACAGTGCACATCAATATTGTGCTTTAATTCAGGGAAGGATTTAAATTGGAATAGTATATCTAGCAGGAACTATAAGCACCTTGTACCCTTATTAATTCCGAACAGATTGTACATAGAAGGGAAACAAAGGGCAAGTTACAGAGCTCTGCATCACATCCACATCCAAATTAATGTAAACTTGAGATAAGTTCTTATTATACAGAACTTGGATCTGTGAGGAAATATTCAAAGTATTTCAATGCTGAAATTCAAATGCCAAAACCAGAGTATAAGCTACAATATGCACACAAACTCTATGAACAAATGTGCCAAAGGCCACTGATAAATCAAGTAAAACTAATCCCAGAGAAAAGCCTTGACATTTGGTTGAAATAAGGACATGAAGTTGAGTTGGTCAGGGATTATTTTCCTAGATTTTTTTTCCCTCAAAATGAAAAAAATGTTTCTCAGGAAACAATCAGTTTCAATACATTTTTACACTTCCTTTAGATGACAATGAATGTTGTTCTCTACATTTTCAAACCCAAACCTCTGCTTTCCTAGTTCAAAATTACTTAAAAGTAGTAGAAAAAAAAAAGGAAGTGAAAACTTCAAAAATTCCAAAATTAATTCAATTAAGAGTTTCATTGGCCAAAACTCATTGTTTTCCTAAGTCTTCTGAGAGTTCAACTGTTCATTCCAATACAGAATTTTCTGTTATCCTGATAATTTTCTCAGGACAGGAAGACTATTTTCTGCTTAAAACTGTTATGAATCTAACTAGAGCGGTTTGCATCAAGTAAAATGAACTTAACATGGCCTGATGCAAACCAAGTGAGCTATGGCCATTTGGAAATGGTAACATTGTTTAAGGACAATGAACTCTTCCTTAAACCAACGTTTTTCAGAAACAAGCTCCACTACTGCTCACTCAAACAAAAAAGACCAGAAATCAAAGAGGAATTAATGATATAAAGGAAGTAGCTCTTGCAAAACAACAGATGGAATGAGATCGGAAACACATGTAGTAAGCTGAACTTTTTTAATAAGACCAAAATGACAGAATTGGAACAAAGGAACAAAATGGATAAACACGCACACAAATCAGCAGAACAGTTGCTAACTAGAAATGGGTCTGTAAAGCAGAGTCCAAACCTGGATTTAGATCCCAAATTATTTTTTAAATTTGGGGCTTCAGATCGATGATGTTGGTCTAGATTTTTGCAGAAAGTGTGGCAAACCATAAAATCTCTATCATGACTAGATGAAAACTTTCTCCAACATTTCTAAGGTGTATTAGTTGTCTTATTTTTTTTAACGCTGATATTCTGGATCACACATAAAATGGAAAGCTAGTTCACATGAAGATTCTGATTTAACACTGAACAGTGTAAAAAGGTGTTAAAGTAGACGCAACGTGGACTGCAACTTCCCCAGATTCTGCCAAAGGTGAGAAAGAGCTTTAAGAAAAAAACACGGAGGTCAAATAGGTTGATCAGGAAAGCAAACTATACTTATTAATGTGTTCTCATGATACATGATAAATTGAAGTAAATACTTTTGAAAGAGTGCCTCCTGGGTCTCTCCTTAGGCATTGCTTTTGAAATTGCACTCATTCCAATGTGAGGCTGTGCTATGAAGACACAGTTAAGTCTGAAAATAGAAGACCTTGTTTAAATAAAAAGCAAAGAAAATTTAAAATTAGGTGGAACTGTCATTATTTGAATTAACCAGAGAAGTATTAAAACACTGCCTGTTGAATATATATTTAGTTTGTTAGGACACAAGTTACCCTGACGAATTTCCTGATAAAACAATAAACTACTCTTTTTCCAAGTCCTTTAGATGGTGGTTGGCTTATGGTAACATTTACCACTCTTAGAATACATTGTCTGGAAGTAAAAAAACCTTAATCTTCAAGTGGTATGAACTAATCTATCTCCACTGAAGTCAACACAGACCTGGAGTACAATTTTGTATTAGTCTGACACGAGAGAAACCACCTTTCTTTCAAATATTTGTCTCAAAACATATAGTGATGTCAAATTACTGCCAAAATGAAAGAGGTAAGTAAAGGATTCATCTAATCCACATAACATTTTTCCTGTTCACAGGACTTTCAGACACAAATTTTTTCAGATGTGTTATGTATTTGGAAGTTTTTGGTGATGTCTTGTTATTTTTTCTCTATTATTTGAAAGGACTTAATCATACACTCCTTTATATGTGTTTTCTATTAAATTCTGCCATGTAGACAACTGTTTAAAAAAGTTACAAAGTATGGTTTCCATTTCCTAACTACACAATACCAAGTCACATCCAAAATGACTATTTCTCCTTCAATACACGTTTCACAGTTTGTGTGAATACTTGCACAGGCAACTTTGGAATTTGTTTTCAAGAACAGTGGAGTCACTGAAATTCAACTGTATAAATACTGGTGATACTCAATGAAAAAGATAAAGCATATGTAAAGGTAATAAACCTGAGGAAATATTAGTCAAAATTTTATTTCTAGCTTGGAAGTTATCAAGCTCCTGAAAGTGTCAGTTTTATGCCAGCAACCCAGTAGTAAGGAAATTTTTAAAAAATGAAGTTTTTTTTTCCTGAAAATTCAAGCTGTTCAAGGCTATAGGACTACATCAACACATAACCTGGAGCCATCAGACAGACCACAGCAACATCCTCCAGTTATCAGTCAGACTTGCTTGACTTGCTCAAACATTAGCTTTCCCTTGACTTCAGACAATTCTGTGTAGTTCTCCCTTTCACTCACCAACTACACCTGTGAGCTGCTGCACAAGTATTAATTTTCCAACAATAAAACATTATTAAGTTCTGAATTTTGTACATTTGCTTAAGCCAAAACATATGCCACTAGGAGACATAGAATAAACTCTAGCTGGAAAAGCAGTTTACTATTTTTCATTTTAAAGTAATATCTATAACAATATCTTGTCCTGTGCATCATGACCTAACATAACCTTTTGTCATCCATTGGTAAGTCTGGTGTATAAAAATGATGTTACAGCCTGCATTACACTTAAAACCCAAAAAACGGTTCAAAATAAGGAAATTCTTTACCCAAACTAAGACACTTTCCTCCTCATTTTCCAGCAAAGAAAGATCATCTAGGTTTCTTAATTAAAAAATAGACTTTCTATGTCTTGACTGCATCTGTACCAGGAAACTCTTACTTGCTGGTGCTCTCCCTGCTCATACATAGGCACGCACATAATCCTATAAAGCTTGTGTTTAGGAGGGCAAGAACAGGGACTCAGTACTTTATTTAATCTACAGATGGCTAAATTAATCATGAATAAAACAGCTAACAGATTCTCTGTTATACTGAGACATTAAAAGTTTAGCACATTTTTTTAAATAGTCTCTCACCAGAAACAATACCAATAAATCTTGTAATTGAGAAAAGAGCTTTCTTTCATAGAATAAGTGGGATTCATAGAGCTAAAACAATGGATCATAGTTATCTCTATCTAGCTAGTTCACTCACATGAATTTCTTAAAATAATTATCTTTGGTGTTCTAATAGATAACAAAATGTTTTCAAACGTACATTTAGCAAAAAAACATTCCATTAAGCATGTGGCTTGTCTATAGTTTATAAACATGTATTAATATATATATATACAGTTCCTCCCTCGATGTGAAGAGATAAACAAGTCTAGCATTGTTACTGTAGAATAATAGAAAATTACTAAACAGAGAAAAGACATTGCAAAATGTTGTCACAAAAGAGCCAAACCATTTTCCAAGGTTTCCAAATAATCTCTGACAGGAACTTTCTTTTCTCCAATTTTTTATTAAAAACATACACCCAGAAAAAAAATCAATGAAGCAAAGATGTTAAGCCACCAGTCCAGTAGATGTGAGCCTTTGGCATCTTCCCTAAACTCCTTCAGAACGCTAACAGATCAAATAAGATTCCACTAATTTGAAAAGGCCACGGGACTCTTTCCACCAAACAAACACTTAATAGAAAAAAGGCAGGAAACACAAAACACCATAAAAATTAAGCAACAAATGGTGCTTTTATACATCCTTTCACCTAACCATAAAGAAAAAAACCCAAACAAACCACCAAAGCTGTAATAACTGGAAGTGATTAGGAAATGACAGATTATCAATACCATGTTAAAAAAGAGTAAATTCACTGCAGTAGTTAGAAGTACTGCAACAAAGGAATAAAGTAAATGAAAATGTATTGGAAAAAAGATTAAATCCAAAGTGCAGAATAAAAAATATTGTTTCATTTGAACCTCTCCAAGGCCATCAAAGAATTAATCTGCTATAGTAAATTTGGACCGCTACAAAATGAAAGGAATTGGCATGATGTTAGGAACATAGAATGGAATGGCAGATGAGATCAAAGGATATTCTATTCTTATTTTTGTCATTGACTATCAAAATGTAAGTATTTTCAAGTACTAACATCTGTGTAATATCTCTGAATACATCTGAAAATACATCTCTGAAAAACTAGCACTTAGGTGCTGACCACTTCTTCTGAGAGTTCCAGCTAACTCAATGGAAGAATTGAGTTAACTCAACTTCACTTAAGTTTCTTCAAATGAAGACATTTGCCAACGGCTTTTCTACTTGATTAAGCCCTTGGTTTCACCATGATCCATAATCTGATTTCTCTTGAACACCTATGTTTTTTAAATTTTTTTCTGCTTTCTTTTTTAATCACACTGTTTATGGACTCACATTTCACATTTAAAGGGTTACTAATTTTTATTTATTTATTTATTTATTTATTTAAATTTTGATACAGCTTCATAAGCATCACTGTACACTCTTTAACACTCTCGATTTCTGGACCTCAGATCTGATTAACATTTTCACTACTAAAAGCATGACAACACCAGTAAAATCTAGAACAGAAACAGGAAAATTTGTCCTTGTATTCTCTATGCGTGGTTTCTATCAGAAAGCTGAAAGTACATCTGTTGATTGCCAGATTGTCAGAACAGATGTGCAATTAATGCTTTTTATGATATATGATGTGGCATGTCCTAAATCATGAATGATTATAAGGATATGTATTAAGTTCTTTCAACCAAGACTAGAGGCATGAGGATGTGTAGAATAATAACCTCAAAGGCACCAAAGACATGAGAAGTAAATCACGGATGTTGCGTTTCTACTACACAAGAACGTGACTCCTGGTTTAGTACAAAGAGGAAAACAGGAAGAGGTAAAAGCAAAAGCTTAAGAGCTATAGGTGAAACCTGCCAAAATGAAGTCACTAAAGCACATCCGATGAGGACCACATGACAGCAAAGCAAGACAGCTTTTTTTTTTCTTTTAAATTTGGTCTTGTATTTGTTTTGCTTGTACTCTGCTGCTTCCAAGTCTTTAATTTCAGTCTTTTTGTGTAAATCTTGTTATAATAGCAAGATCTCAGTGGTACTTTGAAGAGCAAAGAGGACCTTTGAAACTATCAGGTGTATTGTCTCTCTACGAATCAACACATGCCATACTATGAAGGCATACAGAAGAATTGCATATGCAAACTCTGAGCCCTGAGGAGTACCCACAGCACCCCAGCAGCATTTAACGAGGATGGAACCTGCATTAATGCCCTCTGATGTTAGGCAATGACCACATACAGACAGTCTCCTGCAAAATGCAAGCTGCAAAAAAGTGTATCTCAAGGTCTTAGGCAAAGCCCAGAACGTGATTTAACCAGAATCTAAAAATACATCTGTAACAAGCTCACACAATGGGTAACTGGAACTAGAATCTCAAGTCGTAATTGACTGCTTCGAGCATATTGCAGAGACCACAGCTGTCCTCATCATTTGTTTGGGGCTACTTTATCTCTCGGTGAAGCTTTTCTGACTATATGACTGAGACCTAGATGGAGCTCCAGGAGCAGTATATGGTAATTATTGGCATTGCATGTAACACACATGGCATGAAAGGTTTTCTCCTCCTTATTGTATGCTTCTGCATTCTCCTTTGCTTTTCACTTATAGTAATGCTCACTTATGAATTGATATGAAAACTAAAAAGCATAGAAAAGCAAAAAGATATTCAAGAAACTAGAAACACAACTATTCTTTCTCCATCTGAATAATCAACATTGAAAAAGTCTTATTTGACCACATTTTCCAGGTCGCTTAATCATTTATACTCACATAAGCACAAATATTCAGAAAAGAAAATAGAGACAGATAAAAATATAAAAAAAAAAAAGATAAAAGCATGAAGTTACTTAGAATATGGCACACCTTATTTTATTATTTTGTCAGGTCTCAAAAATATGTGAAAATTATTGTGGGACAATACGGTATTTCCCAATTACATATAAAAGCGTTACTGCAGTGGAAGGTGTCACTGCCCTTGGCAGGGGAACTGGAACTAGATTATCTTTAAGGTCCCTTCCAAGCCAAACCATTCTAAGATTCTATAAAATAAGTGAATTTAACTATAGCCCTCTTCATGTTATAGGATTTTCTTACAAAATTAAAAATACATGTCATAAAACAGATTTAACACCTTTAGATGACCTCTAATCAGAAATGTGCCATGCTATTCAAATTCCATCTGTCAAATGCTGTGGATACAGGTAAGTAAATATAAATGCCATTAAAGGCACAAGTTACCTTACTTGGAGAAATTCTAGCATTTTCTTTTTTGACAGCTCCTAATTTGGACATCTTCCAGTGTCAACAAAACCTGTTCAAGCAGAATCTTACCTTGTTTTCACTACATCAAGGGGATGCATCAGGCAAATTTCTACAAGACCTATAAAATAATAATAAAAAAAGGCTTCATAAATATTTGTATAAATAGTAGTTTAATTTTCATTGACTCCATTATTTTTGAAGTTTGAAAAGTAAAGTAAAAACCTAAAATGTTTCATTTATGATACAGTACTTATATACCTTGTATATTAAACGTATTCTTGTGTAGTATATTGGAACTGTCAGGGATTTTAGACAGTAAATGGTGCTAGTTTTTCATTATAGTGGGGAAAGTGAGTACTTAGGCTATGTGATCAATTTAGTCGTAGCTTTTGCTCAGTTTTATGACTGAAGAATAGTGGGAACATTTGACTGGCATCATAAATACATTGTCTTGCTGAAAGTGGTGAAGGAAGGGAGTTCAGGTTGGCGCTGGCTTTTTTGTCATATAAGACTAATCCCTAAGGACACTGCTGTTATGCAAAACAGCGCTGGGGGCTAAGGCAAACGATGTTAAGATGACAGCAGATTCCTGAGCTGGCTGAACTGCAGCCTTACTGGTTCTTCATCCTGTCCTGCTCTGTGATGCTGCTAACGTGTAGTTCTGGCTTTTCACCTTCCTGCTCCACCGCTCATCATGAAAACTAATATTCATGTGCTGGGGACTTTCCGTGTCTGAGAACAGAGGGTGTAAATAGCAAAAGGGGAATGCCGAGAAAGAAGAAATCTGGAAGATCCCGAATGCACCTGCCACCATTGGCTTCAAAGTTGGTTCCGTTATTTTTTCCACCCACCTGATACCTCACAAAAAGTCCAGAAGTTTACGACCCACATTTTGCCTCTGCTCCCCAGCACACATAGCCAAGAGTTTCTCTAAATTTACTTGAATTTTCTAGGCTTGCCTACTCTTCTCTACTTTTCATATATCATCCTCATTCCAAACAACAAACATACAATAAAAAAGATCAGGATGACAGTAAAAGTGTATTTTTGAGATCTGTCAACGTGCAGAGATAATAAAGACAGCTACACAAATTTTAAAGGATTTTGAAATGCTGAGAAAATACATATGTGTACGTCCAAGATACTAGATTACCATTTTTTTGAACTTTCTGTGCCCTTGTTTATTAAGACTCTTAAGCATCCATAGTCTCTTTTTATCCAGAGTAATAAATTTAAATCTACAACATGCAAAACCAGTTTGTGAAGACTCTACTTACTATAATGTTTGAATGCACCCATTTAATCTATTTATTATCATAGAAAAAATAATTACAAAGCTTTTGTAATACAGAATGTGTCTTTTTGGTAATTCATGGTTAAGCTTCTGAAAAATCTTGATTCAGGAAAGCATTCTTATTCAAGTTCAAATATTTGCAAATTCCTTTCTTTATGCATACCATACAGTCCCACTGAAATCAAGCACATGCCGGTGTTCCACCAGATGCTCTCCTGGTTCAGATATCACTGTCTTAAGGTCCATATTTTGTCCTCTTATTTAATGGCACAAAATATGGCTGAGCTCAGGTGTCACTAAAGCTAAACAGTCTCTAATACCAGACAATTTATTACACTCTAGGCTGCTCAACTACTTTCCATTCTAACTAAGGCAAAGAAATTAACACAAAGTGAAAATCTCATTTTGAAATGTTCCATACACTGACTATTGAACTAATGGAATTTACATTTTGGCCCTATTTTTTGGCGGACTTGGTGGAGAGACTCTTGGTGGCCTTCATGCAGGAACCATGTTCTGCCTGGGTAGCGCACACTGCAGCACCGGAAACTTGAGCAATTTTTTTCATTACTGAATATAAATCTAAGGAAGGCTTAAAGTTTCAATTATTTTAGAACTAATAAATTTAGAGTTTCAAGTACAACAGGGAAATTGTGGGGTTTTAAAAGTTTATATAAGAAAGGATTAAATTCCAAAACATTATCAACTTTCTATTCCAACTTTACCCAAATTTTCTGAGTAATACAGGTACTTATCTAAGTAAGCCTTTAACACTGAACCAAAGCATTGCAGAGGGAAGATTCTCATTATAGTCAAAGAAGAGTTAGCCAATAAAAACAAAAAAGCTTTTAGCTCAGCCTATATTTAAAATAACCGCTTGTTTTCTGCTTGATATACTTCATATATCACATACATCTATTATTGATAATTGTTATATATTCCTCTTAAGAAGGAATAATCTATTAATATAACAACAAAGGACTGCAAAAGTTTTTGTACGAAATCAAGTAATTTTTGGATTTAGTAACAGAAAGAGGGCATAAACAATAATGCTAAAATTCTCAACTAGATGTATTTGAATAGGAGTGTACATGAATGTTAGTGCAGATGTTAAAATGTTTAAACCGAATTCTTGACATAAAATACTTGCTGAGAGTTCTAATTTAACATACACGATTTTCCAACTTTCCTATCATTCAACTCTAATGTATTAAATTTGCCAAACACAAAACTGGCCAGGTAACCCCTTACACCTAGTTTCCTGCCACTGTGTTTGAAGGACAATATTAAGTTAATATTTAAAACAACTGTTTTGCTGTATTTTCTTTACACTCCATGCAACACTCTTTTGTTTTTCAGTTCCGAATAAAAGGAAGACAACATAGGTGATATCAAAGAATATTAATATTAGTAGTCAGGAGAGTCAATAAAAATAATGCAATTTAATATTTGTTATATTTTTTCTAGAAAGCAAAGGCTGTCCTTATTTCTGAACAGGTATATTTATTGCTGTAATTATTTCTCACGCGTGACTTGCATTTTACTAAAATAAGGCCAAATCACATGTCACATAAGCGAACACAGACTATAAGTTTTTTATCCCAAAACCTATAAACTACTCCAACAGCTGCCAACAGGTGCTTTGCAAGTGGAGCTGCAGTCAAGTGTTGGCAGGGGGCATAGCCTATGAGTTTTTTGCTTTCCAACCACCCTCCCTTTCCAAGTTCTCCTTCCCTCTCCCCCCCTTTCCCCAACATTTTGGATCCCATTTTTGATTCCATCTTGTTTTGGCAGAGAGAGCCTACAGTAGGGGGCCAAGCATGGGGCCAGGGGTCGTTCACCCTATTCTGTTTTTGCAGGATTAATGTCCATTTTGGGAGAAAATTCTATAGTGCCAGAATTTGGCTCTATTTTCTTGGTCCTCATAGAATAATTTTTAATTCAGGCATTTTTCCAGCAACTGAATCAGATGAATTCCAAGATCCCTGGCAAGAGTTCTGTTTTGATAACTTCAGGATTCTATTGGTTATCTGCCTCTTTCAGCCTTTCCTTTGTCTCATCATATAATTACGCATGAGGTTTTAAATAGCGTATGGTTATTTGACTTCACCAGACAGAACTCTTCAAAAGATGCTGGGATTATAACACAGCTCTCTGAAGAGCACCGAAGGAGCACACACTGTGTAAGACACTAATGGAACAGCTACAAACACAAGGTACATTTTTCCATCTACTATAGTAGTCATGCAAATCATTACAACATCCTACTTGATAGCCTGCCCAGAAAGTGTGGTGGCCCTACTAAATTACAAGCACTCCGAGATGTGCTCAATAAAATAAAATATATTGCTCTTTCTTTAGCTAATGTTCATCAGCTTTGTGACAAATTCAATTAGCACTACGAAAATCTAATTTGCTGAACAGCTATATCAGGGTGCAATATATTTTAACTTGTCACATTGTAAAGACTACTGTTTACAAACTTTATTTCCATGATAAAGTAGTTAACATAGCTACAGATAGATTGCCCAAAAACATATTCTAATTGTCCCATTGGGTCTCCTTGGTGATGTCACGTGTGAACTAACCCAGGGTGATTTATGATGGCCTAATTATGTTTAAAACAACTCAGATCCAACTAGCTGAACAAGAGCCCAAAGGAAATATAGGAAAGAACAATTACTAGGTCAGTCCAACATTTGTTGTCTTCTGGGTGGGAAAACATTCCTTGTGAAAACTGGATACTAACCATAAAACAAGACATAATCAAAATCTGTGCCTTGAAAAAATAACCAGCTGTCATCATTGACATCCTCTGAGTGTACACAAGTGGAATATCAACAACCAAGAAGGGAGTCCAGAATTCTATTATGTAAAACATTCTGCTCATTAACTGAGCCCATAGAGGGAATAAAATGACAGAAAATGCTGACCCCCAAACCAACCCTCCTCAGTAAAGCATTTTCCCTTTTCCAACGAATATCTTCTGGTTTTAAATTGTTTCCCATTATGGATTACATTACATTTTCCTCTACAAGATTCACACTTAAAATTTCAAACCGGCAATATTCACATACATCTCTTCAATGCAAACATTTTGGTCACTGGTGGGTATTTTGAGTTCCTTGTCTGTTTGTTCCTGTATTCCATCACATACACAAATCTTGTATCAATAATCATACAACATGGCCTGAGAATGCTATGACTCTGTTTAAAATGTACTTCAATTATCCATTTGGCAAAAAGTGAAAATTTGAGATTTCAGCAGCACTCTCCTTATCTCCCCAAGTGTTTCCATACTTTGTCTTCACTGAATAGGGAGAAACAGAATGAAGTCTAGCTAACAGTACTTGCTAAATAGCACAGATAAAAATAGAATCATTATGGCTTTGGTTTCCTTATGGCTCTCCTTAGGAGACAAATTCTTGTCTTCAGCTCTTCTCTGACCCTCGAAGATATGAACTGAAAAGTGTCAAGTGCCCATGATACACACTGATTTGTCTTTCAAAGAAACCTGAGTAGCTCACCCTTTACATGTTTTCTGCATAGTACACCCTGAACACAGATTCCAACACAGATTCAAGAGCATGGTCCATGTGTTAGTTCAGACAACCCCCTACAGCGCAGAAGTCATTATGCACCCTCCTCCCCTTGTGTTATTCATTTCCCTGGAATAACACAGTCACTGGAGAAACACAACAGAGAGGAGACTGGTCATAGAAAATGTGGCAATAAACACACCAGGCACTGTATATTGTATAGCTGGAACAGTTGGTATTTATTTTGGCTTTTGCATAGATATAGTTACAATGTAAGAAATGATCATAAATATTTTATGCGTACTATGTATTTCCTTTTGAGAATATATGTCTGACAGAAAGAATCTTATGTTGATCTTTGTATTCTAATAAAAACAACAGCAAATTCCTCTTAAATCTGCTTGTCTGTTGGCTAAAACACTTAATTTGACAAGATGAAGCACAGAACCTCTTCTTGACTGTAATAGCATTATTTGAAGAATAATTGATGCCTGGAAAAAAGTATCCCTGCAGTCAACTCTACACAGGCTAATTTCTATAATCCTGCTGTGCTCCATCTTCACAGATACATACAGCTTTTAGCTGTTGTGTAAGAGTACGCATCCCTCAGAAAAGTCCACAAAACGCTAGGTTCACTGTGATATGTGTGGCTGACAAGGCTCACTCCTTTCCTAGGGAAGCAGTCACATATTGTGCCCATCTCAATTGTAGTATGTGTCAAGAAGGCTCCAAGGAAAGCTATACAGCAGTATGCATGGACTATGCTGGAAAAGATCTACGTATTAGCCTTCACTTAAGAAAGCGACACTTATATTAACTATTGCCCAGGATTCTATTTAGCGATGTGGTATGGGATTAAATAATGGTACCCCGGAGCTCCTCACAAACATTAATTAACCTGTTAGGTAATGAGCCAAATCAATGCTTTCCTTAGAAAATGTGGAACAACAGACAGTTACTCCAAAAAGTACTCCATAATGGCAATGCTGCATTCATGAGTCATTCTTCCTTAGAGACCATGTCCACACTGAGAAAATATACTAGAAAACATGTTAATTAAACAAGATGTTGAATATGATTTTTCCTTTGGTGTGGACAAGGATGTCTGTGTTTAAAAATGTGTTAGCTGATCACAATAAACCCCAGGAGGAGTTCTTGGTTTACCATCATTGCTGAACACATTTTAGAAGAAGGCTTTTGCATGCCTACAGGAGAAATTGGGTCATGCTCAACATCTTATTAGGTAACAGTGTTCCTTAATAGACGCAACCTGTCAGTGTAGCATTACTATCTGGAAACTGAGGAATAGCAGGGTTGGGAACAGTGATTATCTAGCTTTCAGAAACCCCCAGGACTTCAGCAGCAGATGGAAAGTTCTTATGTTTGGCCTGTAACATTTGTGTTGAAAGTGGTCAGTGTCCTTGGAGATCTCTCCGTGAAAGTAAATCAACTTGTGTTGAATTCATAACGGCTCCTTCATTGTATAGCAAACTAGCATTTTAATCTTCAAGGTTTCAAGTAAAGGTTACTCAAGTGCTAGAGAGTCACATCCTAGATGTGTGGGAGAGAGGACAGGGAAATGAGTGTTTCAGGTAGCACGTCATCTAGACCGGCTCTTGCTCAGCTGTCAATCCCCTTCAACGTCCCAAGTCCCAATCCACAGACCTAGCTAGAGAGGTGCTTACGCTCAGTACTCACATCAGACAGTTCAAACTGCTTGTCTCTGACAAAGCTTACCTAGTATCTGCACAATTTCACTGCTCCCTGCCCAGCATTATTATTATTACCAGATGGTAAACTTTTCATTTCTATTGGAAATATAAGATAAAAGTAATTATATTCTATTTTTTTTTTTGAGCTTGAAAATTGAGTTGCAGCAGTTAAGTGAATAAAGACACAAAATAGAACAGATCTTCTTAAATAGTCATGCCATGAATACAAGATGCTCAAACCTAAATTGTGATTATATCTGGGCACGCATGTGTAAACCTTTATAGCCTTCGAAAAGGCAAATTTCATCTTGTGATAATACAAATACTGAGAGGTTATTGTAGTAATAAACCGACATTTGCAATGCAGCATTGGTCAATAAATAACATATTTTGAAGGTCTTAATGTTTGTCTTGATGTCCCAGGCACTTTGAAAAAAATTTAAAAAATAAAGGTTGTGGAAAAACAATATCTTTCTATTTCAGTTTTCCATTTTTGATGTACCTTTATTGAAACGTTAAATTGAAGATAAATGGTACTAGCAAGCTATTGTATTTTTCTTTCACAGTAGTTCTACCATATTATGGGCTATTTTTTTTTTTTTCAGTCTAACACACAGCCAAGAAGATACATGTAGATTCAATGTGACTGGAACAGGCGTAAATATGCCAGACAAAACCACGGGTCCTCAGTCCACAATATGCACCTGTCTTATATTTAGCGGAGTTCTGTAATAATTTACCAATGTATTTCTTGCCTCTGGGTAAAAAATATCTGGCTTTAATATTTTAAGCATGAATTCAAACTGATCTAAATTTAGCAGAAATTTATTCATTATTTGCTTTTCACAATGTTTATGGCATAATCAGCCAAATCAGTATATTATGCTCATGTTGCCAGCAATAACCACATCTTTCTATTTACTGTTGCCTAGAATACAGCTCACTGAAACTTCTAATGTTCTTTAAATTAAACTGCTCCATGCTTATTTACATTCTCTGAGTATTGTTTGCCAAGTAAAAGCAAAGGCCATCTTCAAGTTTAATTTGAATTTTTTATTTGCTGCTTAATTTAAAATGAAAAAATTAAGTCCTTGGTCCACAGACCTACCAACTTGATGAACCTCATGTCTGTGACGACTGCAGAAATCCTTATATATCTGCCATTAGACAAATCTATGACAACTTGGAGGATCAAGTTAGTTTTAAATTATGTATAGTCAAATAAATCTGTAGTAAGACTAGGGGGAAATGTCAAATCACTCACAAAAAATCAGTGGCTAATCACAGAGGATCTTCTACTACATCTAGACCTCTTTGGAAGAAAGGTTCTTCCAAAATCCAATAGCATACAGTACTTTGAATGGTAAGACCTATGAAATTTGCATTTATGGTATAGTCAAAAAGGCAGTTCACATGGCCATTGTAAAATTCCAGACTTCTCACATCTTTACTTGATTTTAAAATACCAAAGCTGTTTCCAGTGGGGCTGAATACCGTACAGGTTGGGCGGAGAACGGCTGGAGAGCAGCCCTGAGGAGAAGGACTTGGGGATGTTGGTGGATGAGAAGCTTAACATGAGCCAGCAATGTGCGCTGGCAGCCCAGAAAGCCAACCGCATCCTGGGCTGCATCAAGAGAAGTGTGGCCAG
>JAOXNO010000041.1:39348479-39464880 GCA_028565335.1 Limnodromus scolopaceus
CACCCCCCTCCCCCTTCACATCTAGTTTAAAGACCTGTCTATCAACCCCGCCATCTCTCAGGCCAGAACAGTCTTCCACTTCTGAGAGAGGCATCTTCCATTACCTGCTAACAAGCCCGGTGCCGTATGGACCAACCCATTATTAAAGTATCTGGAGTTATGGTGGTGACACCAACTGCGGAGCCATGTATTGATTGATTTAATCCATCTGCTCCTCTCAGCATCATTGCCTGCCACTGGAGGGAGTGACGAAAAAATCACCTGGATCCCAGGATCCTTTACTAAGCCTCCCAACTCCCTGAAGTCTCTCTTTATAGCTTTTGAACTTCAAATTGCTGTCTGCTCTGCACCTACATGGAATATCAGTAGCGGGTAATAATCTGATGACCTTACTAAACCAGGAAGTTTCCTGGTGACGTCCTTCACCCGGGCTCCAGGAAGGCAGCAGACTTCCCTTTGAGGAGGGTCCACCCAGCATATTGGGCCCTCTGTCCCCCTCAAGAAGGAGTCCCCAACAACTACAACCCTTCACGTTTTCTTAGAGGGAGAAGAAGCATAGGCAGAAAAAGAGACATCATGCTCAGTGTATAAATAAGGATTGGCCACGGGTGGGGGAATCCATGACCACTGCTTGGTAAGGTACCAATTCACCAAGTGGTAAGAGTGATTTGTGTCATCATTATTATCACTGTTGTTATTATTATTATTGTTGTTGTTATTAATGCTATTTTCCTTTTCTATTATTGTTCTATTAAACTGCCTTTATCTCAACCCATGATTTTTTTTCCTTTCCTTTCCTTTCCCATCCTTTTCTCCATCTTCTCCCTTCCAGGGGCAAGAGGGAGAACTGCATGAGTGGCTGTGTGATCTTAGCTGGCAGCTGGACTTAAACCATGACACAGGATGAGGCCTAAAACAAGTGCTTTTTATAAAAATATATTCAGGACTGAATTCCCTGCTTATTAAAATGGAAGCAGCTTCCAAGCATTTCAGAGAAGTCTGCTAATGTATACCAGCAAGGAACTAGACTCTTGGTGCCAAGGCTACCAAAACACAACAACTGATTATTAAGTATCTGTGGATAGAATAAAAAAAGATAAAGTATTTTCTTGAACATGACCTGTATACACCATACTGTCAATTATTCTAGGGTCTTCTACTCCATGCATTTTCTGTTGAATTCTATGTTGTGGCAACAGGTGATGACAGCACCACTATTTTGTGTTATTTTAGTAGTCACTGGTCTTCCCAGTATTTTCACCACTCCCATTTTCTGGCAGTATATCATGGCAAAGTTTCAAGAGAAATCTGCTATGAAGCTGTGTGTTAACTGGGAAATGTCAACATGCAAAGCCACGTCTAGAATTAACCTGTCTTTAACTTTTTCAAGCACCCACACCCTCTCTTCTTTGCAAAACTTAATTACACCAGCAGCTTGCCAGCATTAAAAAAACACAACAAACAAAACACCAAAGAAGAAAAAGAAAGGGTAAAGGTGTAGCTGTATTTAACAGAAAGATAGAGCAATAATCCTCCAACAGAGGCACAGAGGCTGGTAATGCTGGACTTGCCAAGAGACAAATGTCTTAAAAACCTAAATACCACCAGTTAAGAAGGAATAATTTTCCACTGGAAGGATGAGGAATTACTACCACTGACTATATTGATAGATATTTTCAGCTTCTTTCTTTGAGAAAATACCTGACTTTTTTGGTCAGGTAGCAAATGCCCTCATTCTGGTATGCTGAAAGTAATTATGAATTCTTAAGGACCCTTTCTCACAGAACATGCATTTCCTCCACTAAGTTTTATAAAACATTTTGGGTTTGGCTTTTTTTTTTTTTTTCAGAACAAAATAAATCCACAAAACAAGTGAGGATTCTATAATCCCCTTGTTTGTTTCTTTAATACAAGCTCTAATCCCTGAGAGGTGGTCAGTTACATGTCAAGTAAAAAATGACCGTAAATCTCAATGTAGCTATGGTATTTTTAGAGGGACTTCATCATCTGTAGAGAATGCCTCCGCCATGGCATAGTGGGCCACACTACTGTTGATGATAGGAAAGCTCTATATCCCTTAGTCATGTCCATCCTTTCCCTGCAAAAAGATGTGTATCACAGCCAGGTCATGTAATGCAATCTGCACATGAAAAGTATTCTACAGATCCAAGCTTTTGGCATCTAAGCCTGAAACCTGCACTGCAAAGTCAATCTTTCATTGTCCAAATCTCTCCACATCATCTTGAGCTAGACAGTACAATCCACCCTCTTCACATAATCATTAAAAAAATGCAGGAAAATTGGA
This sequence comes from Limnodromus scolopaceus, assembly GCA_028565335.1. Taxonomy (NCBI): domain Eukaryota; kingdom Metazoa; phylum Chordata; class Aves; order Charadriiformes; family Scolopacidae; genus Limnodromus; species Limnodromus scolopaceus. Next base: position 39,350,785 of record JAOXNO010000041.1, read on the forward strand.
GTTCCTGTATACCGGCAAGCTCAAGTATGGTCCTCTTCTCAAGCTGTGAAAGTTAGGAACACGTAGACCTGCAAAATGCACCCTGTGAGGATCAGAACCAGCCTGTTTGCAGGAGGCAAATTATGACATACTCTGCTTCTACACTATGACATCAAAGAAGCAAAACTTTCCTGCAAAGCTCCTAAAGACACAGAATTTGCATTTTACATTATTATTAGAGGAGTGTGACTAAAAGACTCAACTAATCCAACAAATTCCTTTTTGCTGAGTTGTTATGTCTGTATTTGCAATTAGTTAAGTAGAACAGAAATGAGTGACAAGATTAAACTATTAGTGCTGAGGCCCTAGAACACCTATATTACATACACCCTTACTTAAAACCAGCATTTGTCTTATCCTCTTGTTTGGTTTGGACCATTTTTCCTTTTTAGGGTTTAGAGAGTGCTTGATGATCTGGCAGCAGCACAAACAATTTTTGTTCACTGAAAATGTTAGGAAATGGTTTTTTTTGGAAACAAACAAAAATACATTAATTTATCTTCCCAAACTGCCAGTGAACATACCCTGCTCTGCTTCAGAGCCAATACTCTGACTGGTTTTGATGTGATATCAAAGAAAAAGAAGCAGCAATCTGGCTTTTGAGCAATTGTGCAGTTCATCTTCCAGTGTTATATCACATCACTGGTAGCAGGACAGCACTGTGGATTCAGGATGGGCTGCTGTGTGATATTAATGTCTGATTAGAGCCCATTTCCATAATGTAATGGAGTTACCACTGGTTACCAGCTGCCAGCTGGACTTTGTATCACTGATCACAACTCCTCAAACCCAGTGGTCCAGCCAATTTTCAACCTACCTTATCAACAACTTATCTGGCTCAGACCTCACCAATATGGTGCAACAAGCCTACAGGAGACTGCTAAATGCCTTACTAAAGTCAAGCAACAGTCCTGTTATTAGTAGGAGTAGTCTTGCTCTTACTTGCTTAAATAAAATCAGGCCTTTAATATGTGTTTGCTACTGTTCTTATTTTATACATGATTTTGGTTCTAAAAGTTAGATATTATTTAAAGTAGCCTTTAAAATATACTTAAGAGTAATTTAGTGAAATGTAATTAATGTAATTTTGGGATACATAGGCTCTTTTACTTTTATCAACCTCAGTGTCATAACTCACTTAAAAAAATGCTTTTAACAGCCTCACTATAACTGAGCAAATCTTACATTTTGATTAGTGCAAACACAATTTTAAAGCTATGAATCCCTTTTGGTTTTACTTCCCAGCTTCCTCTTTTCAGTGTATGCAATCTACGTTCAGCATTCTTCAGCCTCCATTGTTGTCCGTGTCTGGCATGAAAGATCCAGGTAAAGAGAAACATCAAGTTACAAAACACATGAAAATACTGTGAGACTTGAAAAACCTGGAAATGCTAGTTGGAACTTTGGCATTAGCAGCCAGAGAGATTGCTCAGTTTCTAATATCTCATTGTTTTGATATTCCTTATATTCCACACTTGGAACTTCATACTGCAGATACTGTAAGTAAAAATATATTTAATTTGTAGGTTACATGTTCCCATCCTGAATAGTCTATCAGTATAAAATCAGTCTGTTCATTTAGAGTTAATTCTGAGAATTCATTCTTGCAGAAAACCTAAAAGTCCTTTAGAAGAAGACCACCTCCAGGAGCCCTGCACTCTGGAACTATTCCAGTAGGAAAGTCTGGGAGAAAGCAGTCCTGCATTATGGAGTTGCAGGAGACCATTGAAACTCGATACTTAGACTGGAGGGGATATCATCTGTGTAGCTAATTACCACCATTTTTACGGTATATGCATAGGTACATGAATAAACACTGTGTATATGTTGTAGGGTCGTTAATTCATAAATGGTTAGATTGCGTTTTTTATTTGGTTTCCTACCATGAGACCCAATGAAGAAAACTTCACTGTTTTCCTCAAAAATAATGGCTGGTGCCTCTGCACCTGACTATTTATAATCATTGTACAAGCCTGTACTGGAAAGCACCCCATTTCTGACTAAAAACGTAAGGAAAACAAATAGGGTTTTTGTGAAATGCAAAACTATTCTGAGGAAAGTGACACAGCTTTTTGAACTATTACAGTTTTTTTTTTTTAAACAATAGCATTCATCCACTTAATTTGTTATTAAAGTATTCCTTTTCAGGAAAACAAACAAGCCTGTGCTGTCACTTAAAAAATAATACAAACTTTGAAGGAGTAAAGAAGTTTAAAGTATTAGGAACAGCAACCTTTCTTCTAACGCTAGTACAGTGTGTTTTCCAATGTTCAACTTTCTCAAGTGCTATCACAACTGCATAGATTTTATTTTCCCTCTCTTGCAAACCAAACCATCAGGACATTTTCTGATTAAATAGGTTTTGAATACTGATTTGCCATGAGCATCATCATGTTTCAGAATCAAAGTACATCTGATAAGGTTTGCATTTCTATAGATCAATGTTGAATCTGTGCTTTATAACAGACGTGTGCAGACAATATAAACATTAATCAAAACAGTACTCCTGAGTGAACATCAGATGAAGCCACACCAGCACATATCCAAGGAAACTGGCAATGCATATATTACACGATAGCAACAAAAAGGGTAAAACTTTAGTAATGATAGTTTAACCCCAGATGCCTGCAGAATTCAGACGGCTACAGCTACACTCAAAGATGGCACCATCACTGCATTATAACTGCTTATTCTTTTCCCTTTCTTTACATCTTAATTTATCACTGCCATCCACCTGTTGTCTCTTGCCATTTTTGTGAACAATAAATCAGACTGTATCTGTATATGCACAGCCTAGCAGTAGGAACCATAATAACTCACAGAAGCCTTGATTTACCAATGCTGTTACTTCTGAATAAACAGTATTTTCCAATTTATATTTTATGCCTTACTGTTTTCTTTTAACTTAAATCATATTTGTTTCCAGTTGAAGGCATTTTTTTTTTTCCTCAAATGCATTAGAAAATACATTGTATATTCTCCAAAAGCACAAATAAATATTAAAGACATACATATTCTTGTTGTTCCCTGAAGATCTCATGCGACACTGTCATTTATTAGCTTGCTCTGGGCCATTACATTTCTACACATTTTACTTATACTGGCACTCAGCCAGCACGGACTGTTCAACTCTAGAAAGCCCAAATGTTTTTGTACTTTCTGAAACTAGCATGACAACCATTCTGAAGAGTAGCTCTCTCACCTGGTACATTAAAATGTAAAACCATGAACATTGATGCTGTTCTCTCTCTATTTAGTGCTGAAAATGAAACTATTTTTTCAGGTGCAACAAGAGCCATATGAAATCTCCCTAATGTGTAGACATTCTGTAGCCATATTTTTAATGGAACAGATCCATTAAACTTATCTAGAAACATAAAAAATAAATGCATGAAGAACAAGCTTTTTCAATTGAGCCCAGCATATATCACTGGATAAAAATCATAGCTCCGACAAATACTGGTTAGAACTCATCTCTCTCTCAACTTAAACTGAGAAGTAACACAGTAAGAGAGACCCTTTGCACAGACAGAATCACAATAGCTTTCTTCCAACATATGAATGCATCAAAACTGATTCTGATGCAAACTGGGGAAATACTGAACCAGCAACAGCATCATCTATCTGTAAAACTATCAAAACATACAGTGTTTACTTAGTTCTCACACATTCATGTAAAAACTGGTCACTTCAATATATATTGCCCAACTGAATTCTTAGACTGTGTGGGAAAGCTGACCATGAGAATTACTTTGACTTAGCTTTGTTGAAACTGAAGCACTTTAACATTACTACGTGAAAGTTTTTATTTAGTTAAGGAGTGACAATCACCAGTAATTTTAGCTTGAGAAAATCCTAATACCTTTTGCTCCTGCATGAGCTTCACCAGTATCAGTGTTCTGCATCTTCTCAATTCACAACCCATTAATCATGACTGAAAAATCAGCCAAAGCAATGGGAATCAATACTAGTAGATCCTGAATGCCACAAGTTAATCTACACCTTCTTTACCAAATGGAACCACAGACATTCTTCATCTCCCATGATCCTTCATCAAATGATTTTTATTTGCTTCTGCTCATGAACCCCCTGAAAAGTGAGGTACTGAAGCTTTGATTTAATGAATAATTATCTTACTGGGATTTGTAACGTAACTAAATGGTGTACAAAGATTTTCTATTGGAAATTTTTCTATCAGTTCTCCGCTGACCACTCCCCTAAGTTCATCTTGCCCTGATGTTTCCTTTCTTACTGCTTCTGAGTCCGTTAATGGTAGGCACTCTCTTAAAACTATTTGCGGTACTCAGCATTATCACTCAAAGTTTGTAAATCCATTTGCAGTATGCTAATTGCTTATATTACTGGAGACAAAGGAGGTTAGAAGAAAGCAACCCTTATTTCCTGGTTTACATCTGTGCATACTCTCAGGCACTGATCTCCTTTAAGTCTGACCCAATTCTGGGTGCTCAGTTTTCCTAAATACCTGGACCTTTACGTTTATGTGCATACCCAGAAAACAACTGAATAAAAAGTTTTCAGGAAAATGCTGTAATCTGTATGGGTGAGGAAGTACTTGATACACTATAAAAATAATTGAAAAAAGACATATAAATATGTACATACACATACATATAGATAAAAATAAATTTTTTCCTACTTCCACTTTCAAATTAGAGAACCAGTAATTAACTGGAGAATTAGTGTTTGTCTTTCTTCAACTAAATTAGCTAAATATTAATTAAAGTTCAGAATTACACTTTTCAGTTTGGGTCGCTAATTGCAGGTTCACTATAACTGTTTCTGACTGAATAGTATTCTTCCATCACTATTTGCATATCAAAGTGTATTACAATCAGCAAGAAACCTGACACGCAAGTATCTTACAGAGCACAACTTTTTTTTTTTATAATAAATATTTTCTATTTCAGAGGGGAATTTATAATAAAATGCCATTTAGGGCACAGCTCATTATGATTACTGTAGTTGGCAAAAATGCTATTTCAAAAACAAATTGCACCATTTATTGAAATAAATGGTAGCCAGACAGCAGTTGTAGATATTGCTGTATCTAGAGCGGCTGTTTTTCAACACTGCTTGAAGACCACTGTAAAATTTGAAAATTAAGTTATTTATGGAATCAGACACAACCGGAGAAATCCTCACAGGCAATTTTCTTCGTAGGTTAGAATTGTCATCTTTCCCATATGTCTGCCTGGCTTTGCTATGCCTGTTATCTATGCTTTTCTCCCACTTGTCATTTCTGCATTTGAATACACCACATTTCTTTAACTGAGTGACAGGTAACTCAAAGGCGGAATACAAATACCGATGTGAAAAATCAAATTTGATTAGGTGCAAGTGCATGTAACTCTTACTAGAACTTATTCTATAACATAAAAATCTAAAAATGTGGGCACAATTCATAGGCATTACATTTGTCCTTCAAGTCTAAACTACTTAAATCATTAAAAAGAATGTAATGCCCATGTTACAGAGCAATTTCTAGAATGGAACTGTGCACAGCTAAGGAATAAAGTGGCATCTTTGAAAGTAAGTTATGTCTGAGAGCACAACGGAATCAAAAGGGGAGGATTTAAGCACTTTTACAGATCAGTTACATATTTATATAAGTCCACATGATTTACAGTTTTGTATATATATAATATGTAGTCAGTTACAACTATATTTTGTATATATTGTCATATGTATTACTTATATTGTTCTATTTTTGTACTCTCAAACACAGTGAAGTTATACATTCAGAAAATTTGAATTGCCACATTGTCATGGCAGTTCTGTGTGAAGTCAACAGCCTGCTTAAACACCATTAAAAATTCAGTTACAATCAGAAGACTGGATTCCAAAATAATTTTTCTTCAACACAGTAAATTCTTTTATCCAAATCCACATATCCTGAACAATGAATAGTGCTGCTAATGACAGAAAAGATGCTGTTCCTTTGCATAACCAGTGAAGTATTCCGCTTACAGTGTTGGCTAGGATTCCTTCCTCTAGCTTCTGCACATCTTAGCATTTTATGAAAAGGTAAAAGTCACATTTAAGTCATATTGCCTGATCATTTTTGGGTTGATGTACAAAACCAGTAATTACCTCTACTGCTTACTAAGCAAAGCTTACATACATTCAACAGTACTGAACTGTGAGAACAGCTACAGAAAACATGTGCGGTCTTGTACATGAACAGTACAGGAGAGAGATGGACAAACTAGAGTCAGCACAACAAAGGGCCCTGAAGGTTATTAAGGGACAGGAGCTTCTGATGTATATATCAGAAGAGGCTGAGAGAGCCGGTACTGCTTAGCTTGGTGAAGAGACGACTAGGGGGATCTTATCAATGGGTACCGTCAATACCTCATGGGGCAGGAGGCTGTCCTTTTTCAGTGGTGCCCAGCTGACAGAAAAGAGGCAAGGGGGAAAAACTGAAATACAGAGACTTCTGTTTCACATCAGAGTATTCTGTAAGGATGAGACCGAATGGGTTGCCCAGAGAGCTCGTGGAGTTACATCCTCGGAGATATTCAAAACCAAACTAAGTATAGCCCTGAGTTATCTATTCTAGCTGACACTGCCTTAAGCAGGAGGTTGGAGTAGACAGTCTCTAGAGACACCTTCCAACCTCAGCTATTTTGAACACCTTAAACTCATTGGCCAATTTCAACTACATTTATCAGAGAGACGGATACCTTAAATATACAGGATTCTTCTATTTTTTATTTTTAAAATCAGCTTCTGGAAAGTCAAGCTAGATACATTTTTAGTCTAATAGTCTTATCAGCTTTTATTAAAAGTGAAACATGATTAGGAATTGTGTTTGGCAACAGCCACATAACTAGTTGCAGATGTTATTTACTACTCTAGTTATATAACCATTGCACCAAACTAGCCACAGCTCATACTGCCTTTGCCCAGCTGTATGAGCACATGGGTAAAAGCTACCAAGATTACAGGTAGGTATTAGGAACTTGGGAAGCACAGGAAGAGCATCTGGAAGCATGAAGAATAAAAGATTGAAGAACTTTTAGCCGAGGTAACTAATGCACTTTTATAAATTACTTCAAATGAGACTAATAAAAATAAATGCCACTTTTATGTTTGTTTTGCTACTTAAAATGGCAGAAAAATCTTGCCTTCTTGCCTGTGCTGCAAAAAAGATTGCACTACCATAGCACCAACAGTTAGTAGCAAGAAGCTATTCAGCTAAGGGATGACAGACGGTGCAACGGTTTACGGAAAGAGCAGAGGCTCATGCAATCCTGGAAGTCTCTGAAATAATGCAGATAACTTTGCATGTAGATTCTGTGCCCCAGCATTCTGCTGCAAAATGGGGTCAATGATATTTCTTGTCCTCCTGGTTATGCCAGGAGGATAAATACATTTAATATTGTGAGGTTCTCAGCCGTTCTAACAGCAGGAGAGGTACGTGTTGCAGCTGAAAAAACTGCAGGCATCTGCTATCCTTCCACCTACTACATTTTGTGTTAATCTTAATATTTACTTTCTATACCCTATGAGCGATGGTACTTTTTACCCTTCAGCCTTCATCTATTCATACCTTTTCTTATGCTAAGAAAATTTTCTTTTGCACATTTCCAAATTCATCCGTATTTTTGCAAAGAAGAAATAAACACTAAAAACTGCTAAGAATGAAAAATAGCTTTTAAATCTTGATTACGAATGATGCAACTACAACTTATAATGGAATCATAACTATAGTAAGTGAAAATACAAATAATGCTAAAATTCAATGCTTAAATCATTAATGACTTTGTTTATGTGAAATTCATGGATATACAGAAGTATGCACATAAGTCCTTGCACGACCAAAACAAAGGGCTTAACTTGGCACCTGCTGAAGTTGACAAAAAAGCCTTGCTTTTACTGATTTCAGCAAGTTCAGAATCACACCATCACTTTTTTCCTGTGAAACACGGAGTAGAGATGACCAGACTTTAGTAGCAAAGGTATTGTTTCACATCCTATTTTGTAGAAGGAGCTGCTAAAAGCATGACTGATCTGATGTTTCTCTTGCACTGCTATAAATCACAAGCAACTTAACTGAAGTCATTAGTGCCATACGACAAAGGTAAAAAACAGGCCAAGGGCGTTGGTATATGAAGCCATATTGCACCAAGCTCCCTTAAAAAGAAATTTCTAGTTAACTTCTTTTCTCCTTAGGAACTAATGGCACGATATGGCTCAGAAAAGTTTGCTTTGGGAAAAGCATTCACAGAGGGCAACTAACTATTTTCAAAAACTGAGATTCTATTTTTTTCACACTGATAATTTTAAGAACTTTAGGTTTCTAAAATTGCATCTTGTAAAATAAAACATTCTTTGGTTTACAAGTTTACAAAAAACCACTAACTTCTATTTATGTACACCCCAAGAAAACACAACTATTTTTTTCAAATACATATTTAAAAAAATCACTGCCAGAAAGGACCTCACAGCTTCTCTAGTTATTTTTAAATGGCTGTGTTTAGTCATAAACACCCCAAAATCCAAGTTTATTGTGGAAGTTACCCATTCTTAACCATAAAGTTATGAATGTAGTTGCCACTTTGATTCCTAAATTAATTGTAGAAAAATGCAACATTTTTGTAAGTACATTTGTTCACAATCTTTTATCTCTCGGTTAAGAACTCAGTAACTTTTTTGTTTAGCATTACTGCCTAATATCTACACAATAGCTTAAAATCATGTTTTCAAGGTTTCTTATTTAACTGTTTTACAGTTAAACTGTACAGAAATGCTTCTTATGCAGTAAAGCCAGAGGATGCATTATTTTGATGTATGCATAAAACAGGAAAATTTATTATAATGGGAATGCAGTTGACTATGTAGTAAAATGTATTTGATCTTTAGTCTCTGAGAAGAAACAGGAAAGTGATGGAACTTAGGGAGGAACTCTTTCTTTAAAATGAAATACTCATTCATACTCTATGTTGTAATAAGAAAACAAATAACAGTTACATACAAAATGTATATAAAATGATGTCTCCAAGGTCAACCACAGCATTTTACTAGAAGCGCTGAAATAAACCAGCCTCTAATGTTGCTAAGAAATCCTAAGTCAATGTACAAAGCAATCCTTTGTAATGCTCTATCATAAATTTTAAATGTGTAAGCCTTACATGGTCCTCAGCCATTAAACATAAATGGGCCAAATTTTATTCAGACTTGCACCGTTTTGGGGAAGAAGGTTAGTAACCAGAGCATAAATCTTGTCAAAATTTCAGCTGGTGATCAGCACTGTAAATCATACTGATTTTTTTTTACCAGGAATAATGTTTTATGAATAAGTTATTACAAGTCTGTTTTTTCCTAAATATTCAAAATTGACCTTTATGTTGAAGGTGCTTGGTAAGAAAACCCATCAAATCAGTAGTTATTTCATTTTACTTATTGACTGGCATGTTTTATCATTAATATGCAATATTCATTTTGATGATTTATTTGCCTACTGAATAGATTTTGGTATTCGTTTTAAAGACTTATTCTTAGAATGTAAAGAAGAACAATAAAATCAAGTAATTCTACTATGTAACAAAGTCTTTTCTTTATTAAGAATCAGGAAAATTTAGTATGAACATGCAATTATACAAGCTGTTAACAATTTGCAAAGTGACAGTGTAACATAATCTCATCAAAACCACATCCTGTATCAAAAAATTATTTATTATAAACACTAAATGGATCACTGTTGAGCTTTTTAATATTTCACTTGGCTTTCAGAAATATTTCAAGTTTCTATACCTGAAAAATTATCATTTTAATTAATTATATAACTATAGGATATATATATATGTATGTCGGGGAGTTAATTTTTACAGTAAATTTAATCTCGTACAGGGACATTGGCTGACGGAATTCATCTGCAGAAACTTGGAGACATAACTATACTCAACTATAGAGCAGCAGTGTTAGCCAGGATCAGTTTTCAAAATGCATGTAATTTTACATGGAAATACAATGTTATAAATTTTATCTTTTGTTTTCTTTCCAGTGCTTGGGCTTCTCAAACATTTACAGAAAGTAAGAAGTAACTAACAGCTGAAGTAAACGACAATTGGCATTATAAAATACAGTACTGAAAGTAATTTATCTCTAATTACATCACTGCAACAAGTTATATAAACAAACTACATGCACAATGCATTATTTATTTAAGAGAAAGCTTTATTAATTTAAGGTCTTTTCTTAAAGACCAATATTACAATTAAAAGTATAATTGTTCTGCATATCTTACCTTGGGGTTGAAAACTGGATTTTTTTCCAGTTACTTCCAGGATTTGCTTTTCCACAGCTGTTTATAAGACCACAATTAAGCCACTCTGTATTATCTCTCACAGTTAAAAACAAACAACCTTACTCAACGATAAGGAATTTTATTTGCATTAACTAAGGTACCTATACTGAGAAAAATTTCTTTACCATATAATTTTTTTTTGTCATTAAAAAGTCATGCACGGCACATACTTTTCACTTGCAAAGAACACATTCTTAGAAGTTTGTACCGAGCGACTTTTAAAAAACACCTATGGATAATAAAAAAAAAGGTAAAAGAGCTGTACTGTCACCTAGTGGATAAAGGTAGTAGAAGAGTACACCTAGGATTACTTTTTAAGCTACTTATGGTTTTAACATCATTAAAATATACCTCAGGTTTTATATTGATTTACTGGAAGAGATACCTATTACCTATTGCTGTCATAGGTCCTCTGAGTGTTTTAAAGACAGACTGACAGAGCCTTTGGCTCTGAATACATCTTTTAATTGATTCATTGTAGTGTTGGGTATTACATTCTAAATACGAATGTAAACATTGCATTTTTAAGAGCTTGTGATGTAGGAGAAAAGCCTCAGATTGAAAGGCTGACTGATAACGTAGACAACACAAAGAATAAAGCCAAAAAATGCTTTGCGACCGACCTTTCTTTCGCCTTCTGCTCTGAACACCCCGTCTTGTTTTTGTACTCCAGGATGTCTTTAAGAAAAGTCTGACAAAGCAAGACTACACGCGCAATGTTTCTGAGACACAGAAAAGTTTAAGCCACTAAGTTAATTCAAAAATCCAATCTAAATATATGCATGGATTAGACCCCTCACTTGTTAGGTTTCCAAATAGAAAAATATTTTTTTTCAGAGAACTTGTTAACATAGGAGCAGGCAAATATTTAATTGAAATTTTGCCAAAGCTTTTCCCTATGTTAGAGGCTGTGATTTAGGACCAAAGCTGTACTTCAGGACTTCGGTGTCAAAACTTAAACCAAGCCAATGCTGCCACTCTCCCCAAACCTTCTTGCGCAGCAGAAAGAGCTGTGAAGAGTTGTATCAATTGTAAACACATGATGTTTACAGATGTTTATAATGTAAACTTCCCTCCACATAGACTAACATGGCAGGAGAGGAAAAAGATTTTGGGAATGGTCATTTGTTTAGTGACTACTATAATAGATTTTTAAAGAAAAAATAATACCTTTTACTGAAACAATAAAAGATTTCATCTTTTATTTGCATTCATTCGATAGTCATACTCTCAAGTAAATTTTCAATTCTATTCCAGCACTTGAAACACTGGCTGAAGCTCTTTATAACCACCTCATCCATGTCCATGGATTGAGGAATTACAGAAATATGTAGCAAGTATAGATTCACCTTGGATAGCCATTTTTATGAAGTTTTTTTTTTGCAGCACAGAGCAACCCATATTATTTTTGCAAAAATCATAAAATTCTGTGGGAACATGCACTAGAGCATGTTACCACAAACCATTATTATCATAAGAAACAAGGAATATGCACAGGAACTTCTGTGAGACGCCTTCATGGTGTTGTATTACCTGACATTAAATCATTTCACCCTTGTTTGCCTTCAGTGAAGCAAACAGATTTACTTGTTCTTAATGCTCCAGTCTGAAGACTGCTTCATTCAACTAAGGTTCACATTAGGGGGAAAGAAAAAAAAAAACCACCTGCAAATAATATCCTACCTTATATTACACTTTTCAGAAGACTTAAAAGATGAAGTCTGCCTCTTAATAGTACCAGAAGAATTGAAAAATACCAACAATATTCTCTCTCTTTCCAGTTAATACAAGTACAATGTTTTAAGCAAATAAATATCCAACCAACAAACCCCTGCAAATCATAATGCTGTGGAAATCAGAAATGATTCTAAAACCCTGCAAAATTTTGTTTAGGATCTCAATTCAATCATATTTATAGCATTTCAGTCATCTTTTGGTCTCTGTTATGACACTGAGTATTTTAAGAAAAAGGCTTATTTCCATATCTATTGTAACATGTTTACTAAAACAGCTTTTATCATATCTACAGAGAAAATTATTAAGCATTTGTAGGTGCCATAGTCACATAAGCGATATTATGCATTTTTTCCTAGAGAATAGTATAACTTTTTTTCTTGCACATCTCTTCTATGGTTGGCTTCCTAGTTACAAATTACAAACACAGCTTAAAACAGAACTGAGTAAACTTTCTGCACTGAACAAACTCTTACTGAGCTCAACTACTAAACATAGGTAGAGGTGAACAACAAGTTCAAGGTGACTATCTGCAATTTAATAACATGAGTGGCAAATAATATGATGCACTAGTTTGTCCTCGGTGTATAAGGCTTTTTCCTCAGTCTCTTTCCTTTTATACTAAACTCAGTGTTTAGTAGAACTGCTTACGACACATATTCATAATTCACATTCCGTAAGCAGTCAGCAATATGTGCTTACAGTTTGTGCTTTCAGTCAATGTTCTTACAAGTAAACATGTTTGCTAGAGTATTCAAAGCTGGAAAGCAAACATCAGAGGGCATGATCAATCAAAGTACTTTTAAAAAAAGGTTTGGAAAAACATTTACAAATTCCTTCCTAGAATGGAAGGAAGGTTTTCTTTCTTTCCTAGAAAACTTTTTAGTGTAGATTTTATAGAATACACACTTTAAACAATATTAGAATATTTGCAATATTGACTGATAATTCAAATACGTACCAATCTTTAAATTATAACATGAAGGGGTGTCTCCAATGACAGATAAACAATAAATAATTTAAATTCAATAGCTACTTTGGATCAAATAATTTGTTTCATTTAGAGAAACGGCACAGTTACTAGTTTCACAGCTATGGGGGTGGAGAATCCATTTTCATCCTCTGCACCATCTTTACAAGACATTTGACATTAAAAATGAACGGGACATTCCAGAAGTTACTCTGTTTCCTAAAGCTGGAGTATGAAGAGTTCAGCACAGACTTATTCTTTACCCTTACTGAAATTTGTGAAATATTTTAGAAAACAGATGTGTAAGAACTTTTAAAGACTGGGAAAAGTACAATACCTGGAAACAAGCAGAAGAAAGAAAAAAGTATTTCCCTCTGACAGCAGAACTAGATCTGTTTGGTGTCAAAGCAAATGAGACAGACTGAACTATAGGGTAAATGCTAAAAGAACTAATGAAAACTGTCCCTTTTCTGCTATAGTTTCCTAGATTTTATACAATGTATAAAAGTGGAATACCTGCAACCTTTATTTCTTTGCACAGACCTTAAAAGCTCTCTGAGATGCAGACTGTGAGGACATGTCAATTTGAGGAAACTTTTTTTTTCTGCCTAAACATATGTTGGCAGTTCAACCAAGCTCAAAACACATATGCTCTAATCATCCATGTTAAGGGTGGGGACAATGCAAAAGCTGTGGAACTACTTTATAAAGTGACTGAAGCAATGAAGGTGGTTACATAAAAATTGTCTTTGGAGAGCAGAGAAGTTTGGTTAGTGGGCTTTTGCACTGCTGGTCCTCTGCTTCCCTGATTTTCTCCTCATGGGTTCATAATGTCACCTGTTGTGCAACTCCTTCCTTTCATATCTGACTAAAAAGGCTCATGGTTGAAAATATCACGAGGCAAGAGTTTCATGTAAGATATCCTGCTAGTCCTATGTTCTGTAAGGTTGAAGATATTTTCTTCTGTCACCTCCTGTCTCAGCTAAAGCAGGAAGTTCATAGACACAAAGGCAAAAATAGAAAGAAAATTCTTTGTTAAATCTTAAAAGATTTTAAGAAAAAAATTCTAAGAGAAAACCACAGCTTTCATCCGGGTTTCATTTTCAATGAAGACTGGGGATTACTCTAAAGCTTTATAGAAAGTCTTGTTTACTTTGAAAGAATCGCAGACTATCATAATTACTAAATGAGAATTAAAATAAAAAATGGTTTCGTGTATACCTATAAACAAAAGATGCAACCAGATTCAAGAGACCTTGTTTCAATCCTCAGCCTAACTACAGACTTCCTGTGTGACCTATGCCTGCCACTCAATCTGTCTCATGTTATAGTTCCTTGGCTGTATAATTAAGCTAGTATTTCTCTCTCTCAGAGGAATCTTAATGAGGATAAAATTAATAAATATTTGTTCTGTGTTAGTGTGGTGAAAAAGTTTATGTAGATTCCAAACCAGAAATTGTGAGAGTAAGTGTTGCTGAGTATACTACCTTTTAAAATAGAAAATAGGATGTTGAAAATGGAAGGATTTATGATACAAGAAATTTTCAAATTCTTCTATCTCATCTTAAAAAAAAATTAAAAAAAAAAAAAGGAAAGAAATCCCCAACAACTTGTTAACAAGCCAATAATTGTATAAACCACTAACACAGAGACCAGGAAAGCTGTAAATGCAAAATTATGTTTTACAGCTAGCTTAATTCCAGAACTAACCTACACTAATTTTAACAATGAACTGTGACACTTATTCAAATGCACTTGCCTTTTGTATGTTCTTTTTTTAACACAGAATGTGATCAAAGACTAGTGTTAAGAGCTTTCAAACAGAATCAGCAATCTAGTAAATGGCAGATGTCTCCAAGGCTTTCTACTCTTTCCTAAAAGCAATTGCAACCTGGGAAATGGAAGCATCATCACTTTAGGAGATGACAGGCATGAATACCAAGCAAATACAATTAAGAATGAAGCAAACTTTTCTATGGTCTGTTTCCATATGGACATGACTTCCTATGAATTAAAAGACCACAACAAAGTTGTTTAACTGCATTTAAATATGAAGACACGGTTGTAATTTCTGCAATTTCCCACCATTGTTAATGCTTAACTTTTAATACCATCATTAGAAGAACAAAAAAACACAAGGGCTAAAATTTGAAGTTATACAATTAACACAAGCGTTCATAAGATATCACTAAAAATACTTTGGGAAAGCAAAGGCAGGAATCAATCAACAATAGTTTGCTGTCTAGATATAGCAAACAGACAGCTCATCTACAGATACATTTAACACTTCATATCATTGTAACAGGTCAGTGAAAAAGGGCTCCACTTCAGCAATCTGACTACATACCGAGCTTGCAGTCAGGGTATCACAGACTGGGCACAGCTTCTGCTGTGATAGATGTTCTTAGCGTTACCGTTGACACAGGCTGACTTGCCCAGTCAAGATTTTAATATTTCATGTGTGTCTCTTCATGTTTCATTACATAACAGCTTCTTTTGCACATCTCACCTCTGATAGCACTGTCATTATGGAAACTTATTTCTTCAGTAATAGAAAACCAGACGGTCCTCCTGAGTCAAAGGTCAAATGCAGTCAATTTATTGCAAAAAAAACCAACAACCCACCAAAAAATCTCAGCTGCAAGTTACTACTTCACTCCAAGGAGTTTCATATTTTCCTTGTCTTTTGAAACAACCCACAAGTGATAATGAAATGCTTAAAGCAATAAGAGAGAGAATCAGGTTTCATCTACCTGGACTGTCTGGCAGCATACTGTGTAACAATAAACGAGTGTTCTTAAGTCACAGCATTTCACTGGAAATGAGGCAGAACTTGTGTATTTTAACAGCTTTTTACAACTAGTAACCACTAGCAAATTTATTTTACTTTCTCAGGGAAGACCAGTGAACGTCCCTAATTTAAACTAAAGGGCCATTCAGCCTTGAAGACAAAAAGCACTTCTGCTTAGCACCTGAGTAAGACATGGAATATGTACAGGTGAATCAAGAGGACTGGAATCAAAGATAGTTTGTCTTTGGCTGGTCTGAAAGGTCTGACTCATTTCCAGTTCTGTGATCATTTATTATCCAGAAAAGAAAGGCTAGCTTTTTGCGCTGCAAACACAGTGGTGGTCTGTAGCTCATGATGAATAGATTTACCAGGTCTGCTCTGAATTGCATGACATAGAGTTTTCCAACAGGCTCTGACACATATACACCTGATGTATGTTTAAACTTCCTAGGACAGAAAGGCCTGAATATCTACCTGCATGTACTTTAAGAAAAAGTTATTATATACAAAATGCATTCTTAGGTGGCATATCCTTTAAAACAAAATTACAATACAGAAGTATTTTTCATCAGTAATTTCATGTCAGATAAAGACATATTTCCCTGATGGCATTCTGACTTCAGTATAGCACATGAGTTTGTTATGATCCCAAAATATCACTTTCCATATTTTCAAGTTCCGTGTTATACAAAGTTTATACAAGACTGGATTTACATTTGTAGAATAACAGAGAAGTAAAAGATAGCAATGATGTTTTTTACACTCAAATCAGTGCAACTACTGAACTGTTTATCTGCACTGCCTTGTGATAAATAGCAGAAACCCCAGACTTGGGAGTTATATGCCAAATTACACTTTTCAAAAGTCACAAAGTCCTAATTAAAATCGAAGTATTCACCGGAGGAATATCACAAGCCCAAGATAATTCACTGGCAACACTTAAGAGTTGTCAATTTGGTAGCCACACTGTTCTTTGCAGTTTATTTGTTTTTGCAGGTAAAAACTAATTTTACCCCTGCACTGGAAGCCGACAACTACTTTTACTTTTAAGAGTCTGCAGTTTGAGTAATTTTAAGTGTTAGCGCACGGTCAAAAAACTGCTAAAACCAATATTAAAATATTACCATTAATCATTTATTTAGAATTAGCAATTAGAAAAAGCTAACCAACATCGATAAGCAGTCTTTCATCTGTAAGGGAAAGGATCAAACCACTATGCAACTATGGTAGAATACGTCAAACAACAATAATTCAAAAGAGAACATATTTTTAAGTGCTTCTACACTAACCGTGCTCCCTCTGAAATTCAGTTTAAATGTGAAGAATTACCTAACTTTATAAATAACATGTGTCAGTTGATCAGCCTGACGATTACTGAGTCCTGCACACACAAAACACCCAAATCTATTAAAAAGAAAAAAGAAAGAACAACAAAATGCCTTTTCATTCACTTCCTGATAAATTCCATGCAGAATTAAGCAAAATATTTATTACCTTCTAAGACACCCTAGAAACATTGTAAGCATTGTCTCTGACATCCAATATGCAAAGGAAGCATACACCAAACATCTAAAAATGCTGATTTTCTTTTTCAAAATAAGTTAAATAACTAATCACTATCTGAGCTTTACTATAAAAATTCTTCCAACAAAGATCCACATTCAAATATTCTTACAGTTGTACTGAAGTTTATTTGCCCCAACTCTCACAGAATTGTCATTTCAAAATTTCATTGGTCACAGAAAACGCCCTCACTCTGCTTTATAAACCTTGGTTTCCTTTACTCAATTCTCCCTTCTTACACCCGCAGTTCATGTATCTATTATTCTTCCAATTCTTTAACTTCCTTCTCACATGGAAGAGGATGTCTTTGGTCTTAGCAGAAAACAGTGTGTTCTCAGTCTGTCCATACTGCTGTTTAACTTCTACATTCACATACTGCAGTGGCAAGAGGAAAAAGAAAAATTAGGGCACCCTAAAGAGTATGGAGAGGTTACAGTGCATCAGGATCACACCTTTATGGATCTGGATTCGGAAGACAGAAAGGGGGAATACTACCTGGTTAAAAGGGCTTCACCTTTATTGTAGGAACATTAAAATCATCGAAACACCACTGGAAAAGATTCTGAATCAATTTCCTTCAGAATTAAAAACAGGTGCATAGGGCAGTTATAAATTAGCTAAATTCTTTCACATAGTTCCCAATCAGTGAGAACAACTCTTGGACTAGTTAAGTCTTGGTTCAGGCGTGGTCGCCTGAAGCCTGACTGGGACACATACAGAACTGTCACTTCCATACTGTATCTGTAGAAAATCTAAGAATTACAATATTAGACATTTTAAATACAGGAGCCTATACAATGAACATCAGACAGAAACTGTTACTCAAACAGACAAGGGAAATTCTCTTCCCATAGAGATAAGACACAATCACATAAGACAGTTGTTGAGCCTTGGTATTTTCCAAGACTTTCCACAAGTCAAATGCAGTCTGAGGGTGACAAGACTGGGATGATCATGCTTCCCTTTTATCTTTGAAGAGGCCCATGAGCCAAGGTGACCTGATCCATTTAGATGCTACTAACTTCCCTAACTTTGTTTTTCTTAAGGTCTGGTGAAAAACAAACAATATATAAAATATTCTGCCTTTATGAAGAATAAGAAGATAACTTGAGCCTGTGTTTTTGGATTCACTGATACGCTGTCCTGTCTGAAAGCTCAGTACACACAGGTCTTTCAGCTACTTATTTTTTAATATCGTTTCTTAGATTCTCTCCAAAACTGGCTGGATTACAACCAGATAATTTCCTTCACTGTATCTCAATACATATACTTCAATGATCCAGGACAGGCAGAACAGTTTTGGATTCTAATTTTTGCTGGCACAATTAATGAAAGGGAAGATGTTTTTAAGAAGTATCTGCCTTTTTTCCTACCCAATTGTCTGTCAGGACAAGTACACTGAGATTACACATATATTGATCCCCATATTCTGAAACAAAGACAATGAAAGCAGACCAACAAACTAAATATCTCCAACATACTGATACACAATTTTTTTTCTTCCTGAATAAACATTGTTTATGAGATTGTCCTGTTAGAAGAATGAATTCCTAAGCACAAATACAAATGTGCAGTCTCAGGGAAGACAGGCTCATAGCTTGACCTCTAAGGACAAAGTCGGTATTAGGATCCTTTAGCTAGTTTTATTTCAACTTTTGAAAAAAGCCTTTTAGAGTCAATGTCAGTTTTGACTGAAAGACATTTAGAGTCTCCAACCCTAGCAAATCAAATTGATTCAAAAATGGTTTTGAGTGCGCACATCTTCATGATTTAAAAAGCAATTCGATATTTAGATAACTAGCTGCTGCAGTGGAGAGTCTAATATTCTGAACTGGAAGTGAGGTTAAAGACATCCCTTCTTCCATTGATCTGGTCTTATACATGAGATAAATCAATTTCTTTAATAAATGAGACAAAGCAATTTTTTTATTAAATAAAGGCATCATCTTTCCACTTCTTCTACTTCCAGCGATTAGGGGTAATCGTCTTCAGATCTTTTTTTTTTTCACAGAATTTTTTCTTTAAGTGAAATTCAACAGAAATAGTCTTCCAAATAGGAGACAGATTTATTCAAATTATATGTCAACTGGTTTTTTTGGTTTTTAGTAGAAAACTGCAGGGAAACTAAGTTCTATAACATTTGTCCAGAAGGTCGATCCCAGAATCTCTTTTCTAAATATTACTTAAAATTCTGGGAATTTTCAGTTCAAGAGAATATTTTAAAGGAAAAATTCAAGAAAATCATATTTATAAAATAATCAAAGAGCATCCATGTGCTGATGATCAGAACAGAAGATAAATACAGAAAATTTTTCCAAGGGGAAAAAAAAGAAAAAAAAGAGACACTGTACGAAGTCCCAGATTGGTCATACATTTTGGTACTGGTCAATAAACTAGACCACCATATATAAACAAAACATTCCATTCAACATTATGTCAACCTTTAACAAAAAGATCATCAATCAACTGCAAATGCATGTTCTATGCACCTGTAAAATCTGATGGACATTCTTCCAAGTTTTTATTTCAACACTGTGTCTGTCAGAATTACCCCCCACTATAAACTTATTATTAATGTTGGGAGAGGTTTTCAAAATGTCACGAAAATGAATTAGTATCACACTGAGCCCAAGACTTAAGAGAGTCACCATGTGCATTTATGTATTTTCCCTCCTGTAATACTGACACATTTATATCTTTTCCATGTCTGCTCCAGGTCTGGCGGAACTGCACAGTACGTGTCTCATTTATTTTGTTATAACATGGCAACAAGTACAGAAATTTATTTGCACAAAGTTTGTTGAAAAATTGTTAGCAACAGCATCCACCCATAAGATGCTCCACATTAAAACAAAGCAAACAAAAAGTTTTTACTAATAGTATGACACAGTGAGATAGAATATCTATTGCGCTACACATTGTTTGTAATGTGATATTAGAACTTTGTTGTGTTTCATGTGTGCATATAGGATGGTGTGTTTGATAAAAAAGGACTCTTCTTCAAAGTGGATAAAAGTATAAGATCAAAGACCTGGAAACCAAAGCCAGACAAATTAAAAGTAGAAATAAAATACTTCTTAACAGCAATATTAGTTAGCTTTTAGAACAATTTCCTAAGTGCTTGTGGATTCCCTGTCACTAGGCTATATATTTTTTTAAAAAAAATATAGAGCTGAAAAAGGGAAGACATGCAGTACTTGTTACATCAGAGAACCCTACCACAAAATAGTGCTTTCCTAATTTGTAGCAATTTAATTTATATTTAGTTCACTGCTTATGAACTTAATGTTTGACTTATTTAGTTACCACGTGGTAAGAAGGATACAAGCTTCAGGGTGGGACAGGCAATGGAGGTTCAAAGAAAAGAAACTATTTTCCATTTATAATTCAACTTCAAACAGCATATATAAGCACATGCATGATTTTGAGACCCATCCCCTTGACTTCAGTCTGTACACTATTTTTCAGAAACTATACATTTCGGTATATTCATCTCACGTCCTGAAACAAAAACTGTATTTCTCAACTTCCTCTTCACATACACAATGTAAAAAATGCATTCTCCAAGTGCATCAATTAAGTGGGTCTGATTTCCTGTAATCTAGCTAGATTTTCTATTTATGTTTTCCTTTACATCACTAATTCAATAATCTACTCTGGCATACTTTAACCATCTACAATTTCTTCAGTCCTCACTTTGTAACCTAAAAGGCCTTCATTATGAAGAAAGCAGAGTCCTGAACAAATGAATGGTGACACAGGTCACAGTTCTACTAATTTTATGTAAATGTCTGTAAAAGTTTTATTAAAAAGTCAGTAAAAGCCATTAAAGGTCATAACATGAGACCCTCATTCAGATTTTACTTGAGCAAAATTCCAGCTTCAGTAGACTTCAAGGACAGTTTGTCTAAAGAAAACTTTACTGTAGGTTTCATGATTTGTCCTGAAGTAAAGAATAGTCACTTACTGGTAGTCAGGACACAGACAACAAATGGATACATTACATAAATATTAAAACCAGAAAACAAGACTTTCACAAAGCCAGTTTTATGGCTTATGTGGTTTAGGAATTCTTTGCTGGATCTTGGAATTGTTTCACTTGGACTAGGTGTTAGATTTCTCTCTACAGCCGTGTGAATCCTGCAGGGTTCAGTTCACAAAATGAACCCCTGCAGTTTGATTCAGAAGGTTTGGAAAGGAACCAATATTTCTTTGTTCACTTACAGATTCAAGCATTTGGTCATCTCTGGAATTCTTAGCACCTTTACCTTAAAAGATTAATCCCTGTAATCACTAATGAACGAATGCCAGGCAGCCCCAGGACTCCTTGCGTACGCATACAAGGATGTAATTCACAGAGCTCCACAGTCTTTGAGTCCCTTGAGGATGTGACTACAAGCAGGAGGAATAGGAGAGTTTTCCTGCTCTTATTTTACTCCTGGGAAGTCAAAAAACCCAAAGAACTTCTGGATCTGGAAAATAAGGTGGCAAATGCTAAACATGCTCTATATCAAACTATTCAAAAAGGCCAGTAACAGAGAAATCACCACCTGGTTACTTGGATAACTTCACTTGAGGAGCATGACTCTGAATTATGTTCCGAAGAGGCTGGGAATTAACAACTAAACTGTAGTCCTGTAGATTCACAGAGTTACTATTTAAAATAAAAATAAATAAATAAGAAATCATTACAACATTTCAGGATTAGTCCAAATGGTTAGCTATAAAAAGAAGATTGCAGGATAGTCACAGTGCAAATTGTCACAACCTTCATAAACACAGATTAAGATTCTTTAAAGCATCAGATCTGAATTAAGCTACAACTAAGCTATTTGTTACAAACAATTTGTGCATCTCTTCCATGCTTCCCACTTCACTTCGTTGGTCTGGCATGGTCTGATTTTTCTTTTTTTTAGGTGGTAAAAACCTTGCAAAATGTCTCCAGTCCATAAAGTTATTATTTCTTTTTACTCTGCTTTGTCTACAAGCGTAGCCATTTGTGGCTATCAAACACTGCATTAAACAGAAATTTACATCTTGCATTTGCACCTCCTTTCAGCCTCTAGCCTCTCACAGCATCAAATTAGACTGGAGGTATTGGGTTACACTAGCAAATCATTTGTTCACCAACTCTGCAGCTAAGCTATCATTTATACTAGCAGAGTTCTATATTATATTACTCACATGCTGTGCTGGCTTCTAGCATTTCTACAAAAATGGCTGAGAAACTAAAGTGATTGAAACTCATCACCTTACATTGAAGGGGCTGGTGTTAATCCAAGGGTGAATCATATGTCCTCTCCCTGGTGTGACTGAAATGCCTATACCTTTGTTGATGACTACACATGGTATTGCAGAAAAACGGTGAATGTGAAGACTTCTGGGACAATGTGTGTGAAAGTCTTAATGAGGCTGGGGAAGAAAGTTGTGAACAGCAATGAAAAGGAACGTTGAAGAAGGATGTAGCTATTAAAAACCCAAAATATCTGTGGAAACACCCTCTTCCCTCTTCTTCACTATGGAAGAATAAATGAGGGGTTCCCAAATTGAAGAGTTTCAAACTCTACAAAAGGTTTTAATTCAAGGGATGGCACTCATTTTAAATTTTTAAAACTAATTTTCTTATCTGTAGAGAAAGCTTTCTACTTCAGTAGCTCATTCAACCAGTTAATCTTCAGATCAAATTATTATAATGTGATGCAAGTGAGCCTGCTTTTGAGAACCGCTTGTACACTGGATGTTTTGTAGAACATGGTAACAAAAACAAATCAAGACCTTTGCCTGTGAAACTAATGTTGCTCCTAGTATTTGTTATGAGTCAGGGGAGAGCAAGGTCTAGGTTCTGCAGCCTGATACTGCTGGAGATTGGCTCCCCTGGAAAGGAAAGGGTAGACAAGAGGGATGGATGTCATCAAATGGAAAGAGGATGAGAAGCAAAACTTTACTGCTGAAGGTCCAGAAGCTTAGAATCACCACTGAAAAAAAATCACCATCTGCACTGTCAAAGTAAAGTTCTTTGAATTAATTCTTTTGTCTTATGTTTCTATTTTTCTTAGTTATTTCACACTTTTGTTTAATGTGTTAGAACTGTAATAGCTTTTGTGTACTTCCACTGTATAAAATACTGATTATCACATATCCTCTATGTCTATGCGTTTGACTGGTATTTAATATGGTTAATTTGTATCAAGGCGGCTCAAAGCCTTCAAGGCACTGAGAACAGTGATAACAGTACAAAGTAAGCCTTAATTTATGAGCTGCTCTCTCTGCTTAATATAAAAAGAGAGAATGCTTTTAAATCAGTGTTCTACAAGCTGAAAATTAATCTCTTTGTATGAGATGTTTGAATGAGGTAACTTACAGCCAAGAAAAGCCACATTTGAAAGCAGAATCAGTAGTTTGAATGTTTGATAAAAATCTTTAAGCTGATAGTTCATTGGAAGTAGTTTTCCTAATCAGAAAGGAATGCTGTATTAAATCATCATATTTTGACACAGTTTCTGGAAGCATATGTGTTGCAGATTGTCTACTAATTTGGAAGGCAGCAAGCCTCTATGGATAGGAAAGCACACAAAGCACATCTGGGAATGCAGAAGAAGTCCTGTGCATGCTTGCATGAAGCATGAATACTGGCATGAAGCCAGAATTAGGATGGAGTTTAGGTGTTAGATCTAAAAATGATTCAGCTCATATGGCCACTACAACCAGTATTCTTTAAAAAAATTACAATTAATCAATTACATATACCGGTGCTGCAAATCTACAAATCTGGCCAGAATTCTGCTTCTGTTCCCTCCTGAGCATGAGATGAAAACAAAAAGCATGCAGAGTTGCTGTTTCTGCTCTCATATGATAGCAGGAAAAGAAATAAAGGTGGTGAGTGAAAAAAAGAGGATATGCCTCTTAAAAACAATTTTGTATGTGAAATGCATCTATGATTTTGCAGTAATGACACGTGGATGGTTATATTACCACGTCACCAGAAAAAGGAGCATTGTCTGGGCCCCCTAATTGAGCTTTCCATGTCATAAACTATTTGGATTTCCTTCCAATTTAAGTATCATTTGAATTTCTTGAGTTTCAATGCGTGTTTTAAGGACTGACTGCAAAAACTTCAAACCACCAATACACTTTGTTCTTTAAATTCAGTTATACGCAGGCTTAGTCTGAAACTGTGCATACTAGAATAAGGCAGTAAACTTGCTGAGGGTCGGTGCATGAAATAAGGCTGAGGACAGCATCTGTCACTCCTCTTTCCCAGTCGCATAACCTGACCGCATTGTGGGCTAACTTGGGTTGTTTAAACCATACCATCATAAGAATGGCTGTACTGAGTCAAATCAAAGCTCCATCTAGCCCAGTTCCCAACAGCAGATATTTTAGGGGTTTAAGAAGAGAGTGAGCAGAGTGATACCCTTCCCCCTGTAATAGACTTCAATAATTTACAGCTGAGGGATTCCCACACCAGAGGTAGTTCCTCCTGTATTTCGTATTCCTCAAGATTTCTTTACAAACCTAAAGATTACCGCCTTGTTTAAATGTTCCCTGTAGGAATGCTGCTTCATGGTGAGCCTTGCCACCTTTACCAGAATCTGGCCAAGCTCTAACGTATCTTTATAGAGACGGAGGGGGCCTGCAACTGCATATGGTCTTCAGAATACGGTAACGCAACAGCTGTACAAAGAAACATAAATGTTGATCTTTGTTTTGCATTCAGTTCCCTTCCAAATAATTACAAACACTGGATTTGTTTTCTTTTGATTGATACTAAGCTAATCTTTTTGCAGGATTAATATTTCTGTTTGTCTCTTTTGCTAAGGGAATATAATAAAATTTTTCTACTTCTGATTAGAAAGTTATCTATTATAAGCCCAAGATCTGACTACTGAGTGGTAACTGACGTTTCAAGGTCCGTTTTTTCATATGCAAAGCTAGGATTTCCCTCCCTCCCTCGCCTATTAATTTACACTAACCTACACTGATTTTATCTGACATTCTATCACAAAGCCATTCAACGGACTTCGTAAACTCCATTTGCAGTTATCTATAGTTGGCCCTTGTTTTGATTTCCTTCTGTAACAGTATCATTCACAGACTGTCACTTACCTATTCCTCCCTGTTGTTGAGAAGACTCAGTGGTGATCTCCTTTTGCTGTGAAAATTGACCATTTATTCTTAATTTCTATTTCCTTTTATTCTTTTATTTATCCAATGCCTTTTCTTTACTCTCTGGCAGTTTCTTAAACAAGCTTTAGAGACCCACATCAAAAGTCTCTTGAAAATCCAGCTAGACTACTTTCTTTGTACACATTTATTTTGACTCCCTCTGAACTCTCATAATTTGACTTCCATTTCCTATGGTCAGTTTGACTCTGTCCATACGCTTACTAATTCTAGACTTGATTCTAGTTCCTGCTTATCTGCATAGCACAGATGCCAAATTCCTTCCTCTGTAGTTCCCTAGATATTTCCTGAAATAATTTTTAAGAAGTGTCAGGAAAAATTAATCTTACAATTCAACAGGATAGTGTTCTGATTTTGCTCCCTGAACTGGTTGACCATGGAGCCCTGCAGGTACCCTCACCACCAGTCAGGTAAGCTCCACAGCTAAAAAACAAATAATACATCTAAGAAAGGAAAAGGAACAAGAACATCCTTTCCCAAGACAGCTAGCTGTTGCTCAGCTGAGGCCCAGTACTATACAAATTATTTAAGTAACTTGGCCAACTTTCAGCACCAGTGAACGTAAAGGTGAGCTACCACATATCAGGTCTGTGCCATGGAGAACCTCAGCAAACAGCAAAAATATCTCAAAGTGGCATAACTGAATGCAACATGCAGTTTAGTCTAAACCTCAGTTCTACTTGCAAAACTACCTTTATGGTTTGGGATAAATGCTACTGAGGTGAATTTTTCTAACGGTCACTATTTATTCACCATAAATGTAAAGGGAGTGTTTAAGTTCTTTTAAGTAACTAGACAGGTGAAATGAAAGCTGTCTTCACTTCAGACACAGGCACGTACAAACATGGGTAGAGATGTTTGGATGGGTGCGTTTGCCCACCAATAAAAGAAACAGCAAAAGCCCCAGAAAATCTCATGAAGAAAGCCACAAAGTAGTGTTGAACACAAAAGGGTGTTTTGTGATCCTGGGTTTTCAGATTTAGCAGTTTCTGCTCTCACAGGTGCAGCTGTACAAAGAGCTGTACAAGTGAGGAGGAAAGGAGGACACGAAAGGCAATTTTTCTTTCTGCCAACAATATATTGGAAAAATGCATGGAGAAGGAGAAGCAACAAATAAGATACAAAATGCAGACTGCTGGGAGATTAGGCAGAACTGGGGAAAAAACCACCAAAACACCTAACTTCTGTACCAGGCACAACCCTAGAAATTAATAGTAAAGAGTATCATGTTTGTCCATGTGCTACTAATTCTACACAAGGAGGAGTCAGCGTGGCTTTGATAAAGGGAAGTTATGTCTCAGAAGGCTACCTCAAATAATGCCTGTTGTCTGTGATTAAACTGATTGATAGAGATGAGGCACAGGAAGCCCATAACATGATAGGCAGAATCTGGGAAAAATATACTGGAAGAAGTATCGGTCTTTACTTGCTCTGTTCTGTATGATTTTCCTTTCCATTTACTCATGCCCCTTGCCAGAAGGAGCTCACTGGACACTTGCTTTGAGCCAATGCATGCATTCCCGTCTCATCCTGTTCTCAGAGAATTCATGGAAGCTGAACAGTTCTGAGGCTTCCACCCCTCTGCTAGATCTGGTTAAGATTGACAAAAGAGTGAAAAAGTTATAAAGGGAGGGAAAGGCAGCGAGAGAGACACACACAGCAGGACTACATGACCCTCCTTTCTTCACATTCCTAAACAATTCCAGCAAAAGCTTCTGCTGGACTTGGCCACAGTTTTTATCTTGAAACAGTTAGAATTTAAAAGGACATTTTTCATTGTCTTCAAACATATTTGGATTTAATGATAAAAATCACATGGAAAGCATTTTTCTCTTTTAACGATATGTTCTGTTTCCTGTGATATATACAAAATCAAAGATCCCAATCCCACACAATTACAATGTCTTCACTGATACATCAATATTTACATTTCCCTATTTTAAGTATGGAAGAGGAGATAAGTATCTTAATTAGGGTCATCAAGTAGTTTGGCTCATAAGATGTATTATCTTAGCTGATCTCATGTAGATTTTTGCTACAGTTTTACATATATTTGAAAAGTGTTTATCTTGCTAAAAAACATTGCTATTAAAAAGCAAAGAATTTACCCTACCCTAAATTACGTGTACTCTGATTAATAGCTTAAAATTAGATATTATGACATATGCAAACACAGACTTTTACATATTAATACTATGAAAATCAAAACTATTCTAACCTCTGCTGTGGACTTGTATTATAGTAAGTTTAGTTTCAAAATCTAAGCACACCACAACTTTGGAAAAAAGAATTTCCAGTTCTGAGCTCTGCAGCTTGAATCTATTCTTGTAAAAATTTATTGCTGGTTTGAATTGTAAATGGAGATTTAGAATATAAATAGTACCATGTGTAAATAATAGCATTCAAACACCTATCAGAGATGAAAACAAATTCCTTTTAGCATCATGTGTGGAAAACACTCTATTTAAAAATATCCACAACAGTATTTAGATAGAAGTGTAATCAGTGTGATGAAAGCAACTGGGTCTGGGTAAGAAGTCACAGGGAAAACCTTGTGGCACAGGAAGTCCTTTCACTTTTCAGAACGTCATCCATCATGCTGGGGAAACGGCAGGAAAGTAACCTACTACTTCTTAATAGGCTTCTGCATAGCAAGCTGCTTTGAAGCAGCAGCTGCCCACAGTAAATTTCGTTGACCCTTAGAGCCTTTCTCCAAGTTTTCCAACTGTTTTGTCTCCTGAGTTACAACTCAGTGTTAGGTCCAAGTCACCAGCACCTGACAAAACTTAGAAGCTCCAACAATGTGAGAATGTAAAGCTTTCAGGGATGTTGTCTTTTCCATACAGCACCAGCAGAGAGACCTGATGCCATTACATTTACCAGTAGAGAAATATTTCTCCCTCCGAGATAGGGACTGTTTTAGAGGATGGCATTTCCCTATGCACGTGTGCACTACTACAGAATGTAAGATAAACAAAAATGTTAGATTCCTGGCACAGGAATTAGCACTCTGTTGTGATACCAAGTGCTATATCTTATTCATTAAATCTCAAATATATAATAGTTTAAATCTGCTGTTTGCACCAAAGTGGTGAAATTAAATATTAACACTCAATTACGGAGAATGGCAGAGTACAACGCCCTAACAGTGTACAACAGACTTCAATTAATTAAGCCTTACAATACTTACTTATTCATGTCCTGCTAATCAAATGCACTTTTGCATCTTTTGTTCCAACACCTGTGGACTCAGTGACAGCAAATTACTTGTTCTGCTTAACTTCCTTCTTCAATCACTCCTTCTCACCAGAGTTTGTGAAACAGAAGACATTATACCACTCTCCTTCAAACAAATCCTATCATTGTCTCCTCCTGTCCTCGCTGACACCAGGTGTCACCTCTCTTCTTCCCACTCCTTATCTGTTTTGTTTAGATTGCCTTCCTCTTCTTACTTTTCCCAATGCTGCTCATATGTTCCTATCCTCTTTTGTTTTCCCCTCCCAATAGGAATCTAATATGGGTTCTGTGCATGCCATAATGTTACTACATAAGCATACATCTTTTACAGCGCCACAGCTCTTCCTTCTAGAATGAATAAATCACAACAAAATGAAAAGATTGAGGATTTTTAAGAAGGTCCACTTCTTTTCTGTATATTGTGAAAACCAGGATATTAGTAACTTTTCCCATTTTCCCGTACCTCTGATTCCTTATTCTTTTTTCAGATGGACTATCTAGAGAATATAAATTGCATTTAGCTTCAGTAGGGGTGAGTAATCTAGCCTGATATCAATGCTTGGCATGCTTATGTTAGTGTTGGAACTCTAGCTACTCTGTTAACGTTCAAGGTTAGGTCTTCTGTACTGAACACTGCTAGATTTGTGTTAACCACCAAAAATAGAACATTAGCACACTAAAATACTATGGCACAATCACCACTTGTCCTTTACACTTCCACATAATAAATGGATTGTGAATGTCCTTTTCATTCCTTATATGAATAAAACATGGCAGTGGATCACATAATGGCAGAAAGAATATTCATTCCAAGATCATCTGTCCCCAAAAAACAAGTGGGTGGGATAGCAGAAGAATATTTGCCTTTCGTGGAAATTTACCTGGGTGGCTAGAAAACTAGTACAAAATGAGATTAAATTGCTACCGAAATACAGTAGAAAAAAACCTGACTGAAAAAAAAAAAGAAAAAATTGTGAAGCGGAATCACAATTCATTACTTCTTCTGTTTGTGAGACCGTGGAAGTCAATGTGACCCTTATGCACTACTCCATGTAACAATTCCTGAAAAAACAAATAAGGAATTGCTTCATGAGAAAATGTCATCATCTGTTTTCTCTTTTAGAAGAATTGTGAATGAGTAGGAGACAATGATTAAACAAGAAGAAACGTGGTAGAATCATTTTTAAGGATAGACCTATGCTTCACGAAATTCCAGCAAGTGAATACTGCACATGTTGTCAAGTAGCCTGAAAGGCAGACAACGTTACCCTACCATTTATGCTTTGAAAATAAGATTTCACAAAGTTCCTAAAAGGCAAAAACCCCACACTCTAATTTTGTTGGTTCTTAAGATTCTATGTAATTACAATTGGAAAAACCTGTAAATACATGAGGTCTTGGGATTGCATTGGGTTGCCCAAAGAAACACTAATAATATTTTCAATAACTAAGATTGAGAAAAATGGTGCAAAAATTTGTGTATCTGGAAAAATAATAAAATAAAAGATATGCCCAAACTATCTTGCTTTGTTATTGGTTGTGGTTTTGAACTTTTTCTTTTGGTATTTTTTAAGTGTGGCTGTATAGAACTCTAGACAAATTACAACAACTAATCTAAGAAATGAGGTATAAACTTGGGTGATGAACTCATGGTAGGACATGAGTATTTAGTACGTTTTTGTCACTAGCTTAAGAACATTTGCATTTCAGTGCAATCAACTCTGAGTTCGGTGCAGACATTATTCTCTGTCCTGAAACTGCACAACAGAACACTTGTGCATTGGCATAACACAGCCCCAATCACAAAGATTGTGTGACGGCACACAACTAAAATTATCAAAAGATGCCCATTTATACGAGGTAGGGTGGCAAGAGTTAATCTGGGAAAAAAAAACCACCCAATTTTCAGTGTTTACTTTTTTGTCTCTATTATGAATATACAGATAATGTGGGATTTATGAAGAGAATTCTGAGCTGAAGGAATGCTTCCAAAGGCACATATTTTGCAAATTATTTTAATGGTCTTGTTACTTAGATCAAATAATACTGAATACTTAATCTGTTTTCAATGGCCACTAACCCAAGCGTTAAAAGCTTCATTTACAATAAAAGGAGGAGGAGGAAGATACACAACTTCATACAGCCGTGGGGAGGAGAACGTGTGTAGTCAGAGTCAAACTTTGAGGAGAGCTATGGATCCTTAAATTTTCTTTCTAATAAAAGAACCAAAAAGAGAATTCTTAAGGAAAATAATTGAAGAAGAATAATGGTCTCCATCTGGGAGCAGAGAGAATATATGAACTCAGGTTAGATGGCTTCCCATAATGAAACCATTTTAATTTGCAAAGGAAAGATTAACTTTAGAAATCAATTTTGAAATCACATTCAAGGGGTGAAGTGCTATTGAGTAGCTCATGCAGTTCTCAGCAAGAGTGGTTTGAGTAAAAAAGCAAGCTTAGTTTTGAATGACAATACTAAGAAGATTGAATACCACTCAATCAAACCTTTGGCTCCTCCAGTTAAGACACAGTTCAGAGAAATCATAAGCAAAAACTAGCAAAACACTGGCAAGCAAAACCTCATTTTATATTATTCACCATTTTGTAACTTTGATTCCAATTTTAAATCTGAAAACATAATCCCTCCTCT
This sequence comes from Limnodromus scolopaceus, assembly GCA_028565335.1. Classification (NCBI taxonomy): domain Eukaryota; kingdom Metazoa; phylum Chordata; class Aves; order Charadriiformes; family Scolopacidae; genus Limnodromus; species Limnodromus scolopaceus. Next base: position 39,382,282 of record JAOXNO010000041.1, read on the forward strand.
TGTTGAAATCTTCTCTGTTATTTTTTTTCTTTGCCTTTTAAAACATGTCTAGTGTTCAGACTGAAATGAGGTGAATCTGACGTATGGAGATTCTATGGAGAAAACAAAACCAAAACCTCCAGTATTAGTGAAATTTAGTGCAGTATGGGAACCTCAGGAATTAGAATTTGCTTCTCATCAAGATCCAAATAGCATTTTGAGGACTGGTACAAGAATCAGATCTTGCTTGTAGCTGGCAGATATAAGCAAATCCCTTTTGGTGAGAATCAAAGAATAATGTAAGAGTCTACAATTTTTGTTTAACACCATTTTGTCACAGCAGCTCTGAATATTACCATTATATGAATAATAAACTATGTTATTATAAATCTTCCAGTCAGTGTGACATCCTTACCTCCGTGCACTACTTCAGGCCTCCTGTTTTTTCAGCCAGGGTAGTTTTAACCTGGTTGCATCCTCTAATGCAAACCTAGAGTGAATCCGCAAATCCTCCTCCTTGTTCCAGGGATGGAGGTGGCAACAAGGGGGGAATGCACAGCTGTGAACAAGACCATTTCTTTAGCAGCAAATACTAGATCATTGTTTAAAAGCAAACAAAGGAAAAACCAACTTAAGTCCACTGACAATTCCGCCTTTCACATCGGTCGTTAGGCCATGCCCCTCAGCAGACACAGTCACCTAACCTTTCTCCTATGGTACCAACAGGAAAAAGTCATAGGATAACTTTCTACAAAGACCATTTCACTACTGCCAGATAGTAGCTAAGTATTTCAGAACAGGTTGCAAAACCTTTTTGGCAATCAAAAATGAAAGGTCCTGGGATATAAAAATTACATAGGGAAGGCTGCAAATGGATTTGAAATTAGATTTTTAACTGATGGAACCAATTGATTTTGCTAGTATGGACCTATTTTTCATGGCATCAAATAAAAATACATTTAGCTAATTTGCATCTTTCTGGAGAGTTCTTGAGTAATTTTTACACGGATAATGCAAGTTTTCTTTCTTAATACCGGCCAATTTACCGGTGGATAAAATGGCATCCATTTTTTTTTTTTTTGATCCCCATGTTTATTATTTGTGTTTATTCTTCAATTAAATAAGGCACAAATGAACTGTATCTAAGTCCATCTGTAAATTTATCTCAACAGGGAAATCAAAGTATTATAAAAAAATTAAGTTGCCAGTTTCTGAGAATACAAAGATAACAAAGCCATTTGCAACTGTGTGTAGAAAACACGTTTTCTTTTTCTTATTTCTTGGTTTCAATTATAATGTCAAGTTATATGAGTTGTTTAACATAGAATGTCAAGTTCCAGTAAAAAGCCCAGAACATTCAAGGCCAACGTTTGGTGCATTTTATCACTTACATAAATAGATTGTTTCTTTTAGAGGAGGTTTAAAATTAATTTTTGAAAACAAAAACCACCCAAAAATAACCCCCACTGACAAATTAATCTTGAAGTTCTAAAGAATACACAGCAACCAGCAACCAACTGAATATTTAGAACAGAAATTAACATTACTGAAATATGATATTATATAAAATGAAATATTAAAGAAGAAAAAAATTGGAGACAAAGTCTTTATAAGAAAACTATTTATATGCACTGATTAGGAAAATTCAGGTTTAAACTGAAATAAAATAATGAAAATGACGGCAGTATAGCATAAATAAACAGAGGCTGAAGGATGAGGTACAATTAAACTTAGTGAGTTTAGAAGACCTGAAAATAGCATCCTGTGCAAACGCACCAGAGTTTTCAATACAGGAGAGTATACAGGAGTCCTGCTGGCCTCTACCTATAATGACCTAATACACCTTAGTATAATTTAGAAACAAGATAAAATCACCCATATTCTACTTTCCATTAACAACCTTCCAGCTCCAAAGGGACTGAGTGCTCAAAGACTCCACCTTAAGCTTCCAGGGTGGTTAAGGGGAGTGACATTCTTAACTCCCCCACGAGCCTGACAATAAACACGACTGAATTGCCCCCAGAGACCTCTCCTATTTCTGTTACTGTGCTCCTACTCCTATTATTTTCTTACCCATATCACACAATTTTTACTGCAGCCTCCCTTCTCTACAAACTGAGCTTATTTTTATGTCATATTTTCACCCCCCAAGTGCAAATTTAATTTCTCACACTATACCCATTAACAAGAGCAACCTGATCACTCTGTACAGTAAGATTCCATCAAAATACCTAAGGAAGTCGTATAAACTCATCAGGGTGATAAAACATGAATATGTGCATTGCAAAGGGGGTTCAGTTAAAGACTCAATTAATGCTAAATGAAGTGACAAAAAGCCTACAAATTTACTTAAACATTTCAAATTTCTTACACATTGAAGTTCTTGAATTGTCTGAATGTCAAATTTTAAGTAAAAAGAAAGAACCCTAATTAGAAACCAAGAAATTGCCTTGAGAAATAAAGCTTCCTTCAAAATAAAAAAAAAAAGGAGTAAAGGACGTGTATCTAAAGTTCCCAACTCACTACATACAGAGGCTGATCCACAGAAAAATCAAAGCTGAAAAATAGCATGAGCCTTCTATTTCCCTACAATTTGCATACGAATAGAGGGAGAGAATTGGCAACAATGATATGGCGCTATTTATAAAGTCCCATAAGGGGGGCAGAGAAAAAACCCAAAGATCATGACACCTAGTAGGAGTTAAGGTCACAAAAGAAAAAAAAGCAAAAATAGAAAGTTGCAGAGAAACATCTGCAAGTAGTGCTACTGTTGAGAGAAAAGAGAGAAGCAAACGCTTATGCACACCATTACCAAGCAGCCTGAAACTTAAACCAACACCATTGGTATGGGATTTTTCTTGCAAGATCAAAAGGAAGCAGCAATGCCATCTGCTGTTTGCTTTGAAAAATTGTTCGAGCAGATGTTGCCATGTGTGGACCCTCCATCCCTTCTACTAAGAAACCACTTGAAAAATAACCATGAAATAACATGGGGAAAACATCTGCATGGTATACAGCAGACCACCAGTAGTGAAACACAGGAAAGCCAAGAGAGGAGGAGAGAAAAGGCTGGAGCAATTCAAGCACGTCTAAGACTAGGTCAGAGACAGGCACCCCGTTGCGTGGCATAACCTCCATATGTATACATATGTATAACCACTCACTGGTTGTCTTTCCTTTCGTTACTCAGCAGGAGGAAGCCAGATTTCTCACCCATCGGACCTGTGGCAGGCAAGACACTCTGTGTGTGTAGTTAAGCCAAACACCACAAAGAATGTGCTAAAGAACCTGTACGTCAAGGCACAAAAATGACTTACTCCTTCCTCTCCCATTCTATAGGCTTATATCTCACCTCGCACAACACAACCGTGCCAGTGTATTTATCATTATGGATAGAGAAACTACATGCTTTCCACATTTCTAAAGCAGCTTTTATTTCAAAACAGTGAAATCTTCAACAATTTATAAGGAACCGTCTGTGTATTCTGACAAACCTTTCAACAATACAAGTACAGCACAATCACAGGCATCAAGATATTATGGTACCCTCTAAAAACTATAGGAGACAGACAGAAAATACAAGGGGCACTGACTGTCTTTTGTGTATCCTGCAAGTCTTAAGGGGGGGAAAATTACCAGTCCTACAGCACTTTTAGAGATGATTGCAAAATATATTGCCAACAGAGACTAACTTAAAAATATATATCATAACAAAAGACATTCTAGACATTTGTGAGGTTAGAAAATTAGTTTGCCTGAATTTTAAAAAAAGTTAATGGCAGAACATTTTAAAAGGACTGACGGATTTGCACAGCATGTGATTTAAGTGAAGAGATAACGCACTATGACAAAGCATCCTGACCTGTATCAGGAATAGTGTGGCAAGGGAAGTGATCGTCCTCCTGTACTCAGCACTGGTGAGGCCACACCTCAAGTACTGTGTCCAGTTTTGTGCCCCTCACTACGAGAAAGATATTGAGGTGCTGGAGCACGTCCAGAGAAGGGTAACAAAGCTGGTGAAGGGTCTGGAGAATAAGTCTTAATAGGAGCAGCTGAGGGAACTGGGGTTGTTTAGTCTGCAGAACAAGAGCCTGAGAGGAGACCTTATCACTCCCTACAACTACCTGAAATGAGGTAGCAGAGAGGTGAGGTTGGCCTCTTCTCCCAAGTAACTACTGATAGGACAAGAGGAAATGGCCCCAAGTTGTGCCAGGATGGATATTAGGAAACATTTCTTCACCTGAAGGGTTATTAAGCATTGGAACAGGCTGCCCAGGGAAGTGGTGGAGTCACCATCCCTGGAAGCATTTAAAAGATGGGTAGATATGGCGCTTGGGGATATGGTTTAGTGGTGGATTTTGCAGTGTTAGGTTAATGATTGGACTCTATGATCTTAAAGATCACTTCCAATCTAGACAGTTCTATGATTCCACGAAAGATCTGAAAGAAGTAAGAGAGTGGATGATAAGCATCATTGCAAAAAGTCTGAAGAAGCAAACTTCATAAAGAAGTGAAATTTTTATTTCAGCTGAGATACCACAGTGAATTGTCCATTTCTCTTGACCTCTTGATCTCACATTTTAGAAGCTTATTAGAAGAGTTAAGCCAAATAGTGCAACACTACATAAATATTCTATGTACATTTCAAGTTGCCCTTGAAATTGCGCTGCCTAATTGCTTTGCAGACAGCAGCCTGGAAAGTGAAGCACATTTTTTCAGAACTGACATTTTCTTCAAACTGCCATGGTCCCATCTTATAATGTGCTTGCCAATGTATATATGAACAGCCTTATTTCTTTCCTGGAACTGTGGAGGACCAGGGTGGACATAAGCATTTTTTGACCTACCACATGTTTGCTGTCACTTTAAGGAAGGAATAACAACTTGTTAAGCTTTGTTCTTAGATTGCTGAGTCATGACCCATACACTGTAATAATTTGTTCCTGACTAATCTAGAATGATTGAAGAACACATTCAATCTTTCTAAGACTGACTGCTGAACTGGTAGATTTCAGCTTTTGGAGTAATTAAATGTTAGGGTTTGGGTGAAAATGCAACTATCATAGAGATGCTTCCAGAAGGGTTCAGTAGAAGTTTACTGAAGTTTTCCAGAGACTACAACTCTCTTTCTGCTGGTCCACTTCTTAATGTGTACCACTGACAGATCCCGTAAGTTATTAAAAACAAATATATATATAAAATACATAAAAACAAAGACTTCCTTAATTTTTTAATTTGAAATGGCAGCCACAAGGACTGCTTGCTTTCACTATGAAGATAGTCAGCCATTTAGCTGTTCTGCAGTTTGAACAAGGTAGGACAGCTCTGGTTATCTCAGACTAGAGACCTACCAGCCCCTGTTTCATGGCGTGACATTTTTAGATTCCAAGAACACACTATTGCATCCCTGGGGCAAAGTCAAACACTGGACGTGAGGAAACACCACAATAGGTTCCAGGCTGAACTCTTTCTATCATGGTCTGGGAGCCTTCTAGTGCAAGTTAGGCAAAACTCTTCCCTTTCCCTACCACACCGGAGAAAATACCAAATATGTAAGGTAACACATATTATTGCAAAAAAGAGGAAAATCCTAAAAAGACTGAAGGATCTGCATGATGAATGTTTCCATTCCAAACAGTAGACTTAAAAAAAAAAACACCATATGGGAGAGGTGCTGGTATTTAACTACAACTAGCCTAAATTAAACTATCTACAAAAGAAGAGCACAAAACTACAGAAATTTATATAGAATGAGCCTGTCTGAGCTAGATCAGACAAATGGAAGGAGGGACACAGTGGGCTGAAACTTATGAGATGAACCCTGGATGAACTGGCACCAAGAAAAGAACTGAATTTGGGAAACTAATTTTTTTTCAATACTCCATAGGATAGTCAATATAGGACAGTTCATTTTAGGGTGATCTTCAAGGTCTCCAGTATGCAAGACTTCAGGAAAAAAAGAAGTCAGGCCTTACACAACAAGAAAGTATAGAACAGATGGAATGCTGCTTCATAATCTTTCAATACTTAATGATGACAGAATCACAGATTGGTTGAAGTTGGAAGGGAATTGTGGAGATCATCCGGTCCAACCCCCTGCTCGGGCAGGGCCACCTAAAGCTGATTGTCCAGGACCACTCCCAGACAGCTTTTAAATATCTCCAAGGAGGGAGAATTCACAACCTCCCTGGGCACCCTGTGCCAGTACTTGATCACCCTCACAGTGAAAAAGTGTTTCCTGATGTTCAGAGGGAACCTGCCATGTTTCATATTGTGCCCATTGCCTCTGGTTCTGCCACTGGGTACCACTGAAAAAAGCCTGGCACTTTTCTCTTTGCACCATCCCTCCCTTCAGATACTTGTACATCTTGGTAAGAACCTCCAGAGCCTTCTCCTCCAGGCAGAACTGTCCCAGCTCTTTCAGCTTTTCCTTATACGAAAGGTGCTCCAGTCCATTCATCATCTTGGTGGCCCTTTGCTGAACTCTCTGCATTATGTCCATGTCTCTCATACTGAGGAGCCCAGCACCGCACCCAGCACTCCTGATGTGGCCTCATTGATGCTGAGTACAGGTTAAGAATCACCTCCTTTGACCTGCTGGCAACACTCCTCCTGATGCAGGCCAGGATACCATTAGCCTTCTGATGCAAACGGTCCAATCAGAAAATGCCTTAGATTTGCTCTGAACATGTTCTTCCAGCAGTCTAGATTAACCATTCTCTGAAGGATTTAAAACACTACATCTTGTACTGGTATTCCTAACTTCTTGGATACTTTAACCCATCTATTCAGAGTTTTTATAGGGTAATTCAGGTGGACTGTAATCCTTACACATACTGTTCTTTTTTTCATCTCTTGAAGTGATTGAGTAATGACTGACCTGAAGTAAGACTGAAAAACAGATATGAATATGTCAAGATTACCTCTTCTTTGACCGCTTTTCTTTACTAAAAAAATAAAATAATACTGTTGGCAAGAATTATAATCTGAGAATTCTACCTTTACTGATGTCCCATAAAATTTCTATAGGGGTGAATTATCTTTAGAACCTCAAAATCCCTTTGAGTTGTTAAGAAAAGGATAAGCTTTTTGCAGTTTTTAAAATATACTTTTTTCCAATATAGCAATTTTCAGCTTGTGCCCTAATGCTTGTATTTGTTTTATAAACAACTGAAAAGTGCTACTACAACTACATTAGCAGTCAGCTATGTAGTTCAGTATGAAAACATCACATGTACTTCAGATCTTAGAGACACTTGAATCTGGATTTGGACTTTGCAGAAGAAAATATACTCATTTTTAGGTACAGAAAAGAAAAAAGTGACTCTGAGAAGTCTGGAAATTAATTTGGTGCAGCTATGTTTCAGATGGCTACCATCTGCGAGTTTCTCAAAGACCAGACGCAGATATATGAGCCAGTCCTTCAAATTACAATAGAAGGCAGAGCAATATGTGGACGCATGTATCTAGCCAACATGATAGATACAAGAAATGTTTGTGTGATAAACGAGCATACATCATTTTTTTTTTCTCCCAATGCCTTTTGGTATTTTTTCCCCTAATTTTCCTGCTTGGTCTTTCTCTCTTTTCTTTATATTCTCTATTCCTCCCTCCATCTAGTGATACAAAGTAAAATAAATCAGAATTACAGTAGGCCATTATAAACACTTGTGAGAAAGTGAGAGTTTCTTATTTATATATCCAGAGCTTACTCCTCTGACAGCTCAAAATACAAGCTCCTTCTTAGCTGAAGATTGAATCATCACCCATGAATCAGAAATGAATGAATTGATTAGAGGCAGAAGAAAACAGCTGTTTACTTAGAAATACTTTAGGGCCAATTTTTCAAATTCCACAACACAGTCAGTGTCCAAAACTAGGTAAAAAACCCCAACAACAACTTCTAGTAATATTCTCTGAGAAACCAACACACTAAAAAATACTGCATCTGCCACCTAAATGAATGCTTTTTGGTGATTATAAACTATTCTGTCCAATTTTTCCAATCTATTTTTTTCCAAAATTAGAAGTCATTCATGGGCAAACACAGAAATTCACTGCTATGCAGGGAGAAAATAAGAAGGGCCAAAGCCAAGGTAGAACTTAATCTGGCTACTACCATAAAAGACAATTAAAAATGTGTATATAAATACATTAACAACAAAAGGAGGACTAAGAAGAATCTCCACCCTTCATTGGATCCAGGGGGAAACATAGTGACAAAGAATGAGGAAAAGGCTTAATGTCTTCTTTGCCTCAGTCTTTAATAGTAAGATCAGTTATTCTTCAGGTAGCCAGCCCCCTGAGCTGGAATACAAGGACGGGGAGCAGAATGAGCCCCCCGTAATCCAAAAGGAAATGGTTAGTGACCTGCTATACCACTTAGACACACACAAGTCTATGGGGCCAGGTGGGATCAACCCAAGGGTACTGAGGAAGCTCGTGGAAGTGGTCACCAAGCCACTTTCCATCATTTATCAGCAGCCCTGGCTAGCTGGGGAGGTCCCAGTTGACTGAAGTTTAGCAAATGTTACACCCACTTACAGCAAAGGCTGCAAAGAGGATCTGGGGAAATAAAGGCCTGTCAGCGCTGGGAAATGTTATGGAGCAGATCATCTTGAGTGCCATCATGTGGCACATACAGGATAACCAGGTGATCAGGCCCAGTCAACATGAGTTTATGAAAGACAGGTCCTGCTTGAGTAACCTGATCTACTTCTATGACAAGGTGACCTGCTTACTGGATGAGGTAAAGGCTATGGACATTGTCTACCCAGACTTTAGTAAAGCTTTTAACACCACTTCCCATAACATTCTCCTGGAAAAACTGGCTGCTCACAGCTTAGATGGGGCATAGACTTTGCAAAGTGAAAAACTGGCTAGATGACCGGGCCCAAAGAGTTGTGGTGAATAGAGTTAAATCCAGCTGGTGGCTGGTCACAAGTGGTGCTCCCTAGGGCTCAATATTTGGCCAGTTCTCTTTAATATCTTTATCAATGATCTGGATGATTGGATCAAGATGTTGATCAAGAAGATCAACACTCCTGCCTAACTTGGTGTCATCTTCAAACTTACTGAGGGTGCACTTGATAGAATCGTAGAATCAGGCAGGAATGTTGGACTGCTTGAGGGTAGGAAGGATCTTCAGAGGGATCTGGACAGGCTGGATTGATAGGCCAAGGCCAATGGTACGAGGTCCAACAGGGCCAAGTGCCATGTCCTGCACTTGGGTTGCAACAGTCCCATACAACATTTGAGGCTTAGGAAAGTGTGGCTGGAAAGCCGCTCAGTGGAAAAGGACGTGGGGGTTTTGGTCAATAGCTGGATGAATATGAGGCAGCAATGTGCCCCAATGGCCAACGCAGCCAACAGCATCCTAACTTGTGTCAGAAATAGTGTGGCCAGCAGGAATAAGGAAGCAATCGTTCCCTGGTATTCAGCACTGGTGAGGCCACACCTCAAGTACCGTGTTCAGTTTTGGGCCCCTCACTACAAGACATTGAGGTGCTGGAGCATGTCCAGAGAAGGACAATAAAGTTGGTGAAGGGTCTGGAGAATAAGTCTTATGAGGAACAGCTGAGGGAACTGGGGCTGTTTAGTCTGCAGAACAGGAGGCTGCAGGCAGACCATATCACTCTCTACAACTACCTGAAATGAGGTTGCGGAGAGGTGAGGGATGGTCTCTTCTTCCAAGTGACAGGCAATAGGACAAAAGGAAATGGCCTCAAGTTGTGCCAGGGGAGGTTTAAACTGGAAATTAGGAAACATTTCTTCACCTGAAGGGTTATTAAGCATTGGAACAGGCTGCCCAGGGCAGTGATTGAGTCACCATACCCGGAGGTATTTAAAAGACAGGTAGACATGGTGCTTAGGGACAGGGTTTAGTGGTGGTTTTGGCAGTGTTAGGTTAACGGTTGGACTTGATCTTAAAGGTCTCTTCCAACCAGAATGATTCTATGATTCCATATAATGACTCTTGTAGATTTATATACTACTTTCACTTGAAAGCTTGAAGTTGCCCCTGTAATATGTATTAGGTTTGCTTCAGGTAGGTATAAGAGGTAAAAAATTAATGCTTTGTTCCAGAACATATTCTTATTGACAGAACATGTCAAAAGGACAAAACTTTGTTCCAAGGGATTACAGCTGCAAACAATCACTGCCATTATCCTAACAGTGATTGCCTTTATCCCGTAGGGATGAAAAATATCTCTACAAGGGATTCTAGAAGTAGACATGTATGTGTTATCAAGAGGAGCAGAATAACTAATTTTCAAAATGTTTGTTCTCCATGTTACAGCCACAACTTTTTTATTTACAAGTATTCTACATTTTTTAAAGTCTTTTTCAAAGTAAAGTCTCCCAAACTGTAGAAATAAACAAAATATCAAAGCTGATTTTTTTCTTTGTAGTAATATTCCACTATCTTAAACTGAAAATAGATTTTTAAACTTCTTTCAAAATAAATAAAAAAAATCAATTACAAATGCAAAATTCTCCTCAAATTGTTTTTAAGGAGAATTCTTATTCTTCTGCATTATTTTTATCTTCACTAACTTGTAATTCAAAGAAAAGAAAAGCAGTGGTTTTAAAGCACTAGCTTATATCTTTATACTAGCCCAAATTGTATCTACAAAAAGAAGATATGCAAGGTCACTGACTGTTATTATGATCTCAGATCCAAGCTGCATGTTTCTGTGCAGTATTTTACCACGAAATTCATCATACATTGGGCACTGAAAAACAATATCATAAATTCAGTTCAAATTAAATTGGCCACATATTGTCTATTTTGTTCCTTATCCTTGGATGCTGTCAAAGGAGGTAGAGAATACTGGACCATACCCAGAACCTTAAATTCAAGAGAATTTATGTTTGTGAAACAGCATGTTCCTCAGGCCTATAAGCAAGCGAGAGACAACGAAGCAGAATAAGAAGCCAACGCACTGTGAGCAGATGATGGATGTGTCTAGCTTTGTAAAGAGTCACATCTGGTATTATAACTGCTCGCCTCCGCAGGTTTCATAACTGAATAGCATATATTCTTCTTAAGAATTTTGATTGCAAAAAAAATAATGGTTTGGTGTACAAACCTTTTGAAAATATGCTTCATACAAAAATTGCTGCCTTAGGAACTGAGTCAGAGATTTAATGATGAGATAAGTATGCTGAAGTTTGGTAAGTCACTCTTTTTTCTTGACCTTCTTCCAAAGCAAAGACTGTCCTGGAAATAACTAAGGTGGTTACTAGCTCTTCTATTTTTCCCTCTTGCTGTGCTGCTTCTGAAGATGTTTTGCAGTTGCTACTGGTACTAATAAGAAGTGTAGCAAAAAAAGGATAGAAATGAAGACTAGAAAGGAATCAGATGCCACTGGGAATATTGATATAGAAGTTCAGAATCCAAAAAGAAAACAGTTTGTAAATAAATGTTGATGTAGTAAAGCCAATTATCTCCAAATGATTGTCTGCAAGTCTATCACCTATAAATTCACAGAGGCATTATTTCCTGATTTTACAAGGAAATGATGTAATGATTCAGTTTGGGAATTAAGATGTAAGAGGGACTCCACTGTTTGTTTCCACAAAGAAGCTTTTGCTTTTTCTAAAAAATGCAACACCTATAGATATGCTTTTATTATACCATATCATATAGAGTAGCATCAGAAGACCCTGAAGTTCTTCTTGTTTGTAGAAGACAGGAAAAGATAATATTTTAATAACCTCATAAAAGGAAAGGTAATCTTGCCTTGAAACAATGGTTGAATTCTCTTCTGCAATTTTTCCCTTACTCTCTTCATAACTGTTTTATAAGGTAGTGCAATCTCAGGTTTGGTCTTACCTTAGATTGTCAGTGTCCTGGTTTCAGCCTGGAAATAGTTAATTTTCTTTCTAGTGATTGCTGTGAAACCAATGTCAATAATCCATAATGTTTTAGTCACTGCTAGGTGATGTTTATATTTTCAAGGACTCTTTTCAGCTTCTTATAGAAGCTGAGAAGGAGCACAGACAGAACAGCAGAACAGCCAATGGAATATTTTAAACAATAGATCTCTTGCTCATTATATAAATAGGCATTGGCCAGGGGCAGGGGAATCCACGTTTGCTACTTGGTAAGGTACCAATTCATTGGGTGTTGACAGTGACTTGTATTATTATTGTTGTTATTCTTATTTTCCTTTTTAGTTATTGTTCTATTAAACTCTCTGTACCTCAACCCATGAGTTGTGGTTTGGTTTTTTTTTCTCTTTTCTTTCCCCTCCTTTTCTCCTTGTCCTTTTTGGGGAGAAGGGGGAGAACTGCACAAGTGCCTGGCCCTATCTGCTGGTTGGGGTTAAATGATGACAGTCACTCAAAGAAGATTGACAAAAAAAGAAAAGAGATTTTGAAATGGAATGCATTTTCATAAAATATAGTGTTTCCTTTCCAGTTGTCATGAAAGGTGACAATAACTTCTATCTAATGTGCAATTTATATGCCAAAATTTGGAGCAATAACATCTGCAAAGAAAATTCCTGCTGAAACACAGTAATTAATAAATTTCTCAGAGCAGAAAATATTTATTTACTTGTCCAAAAATCTTAGTGTTAGCTTTATTTCTATGCACCCAAAAATGCTATCACCAAAATATTTAGAATGCTGTCAGTTTAGCTTTCAATTCTAGTCTTTTCTGATAGTCATAACTGTAACTCGGGATGATCTTCCCTATATTCACAGTGCAAAAAAGTTTCACTTTGAAGAAATTGTTACAGAAGTATAATTTCAAAGTAGGTTTTACATACGGAATTTGTTTGGAGAGTCTTTCCACATGAACAATATTGTGCCTGTTGAACACATTCAGAGTGTGAGTCTGCAGCCAGAACCATCGAACTCAAGATTGCTGTGAACAAGTCTAGTCTGCATAATGATTTTGTTGTCCTTTCTGAGTGTTTGCAGAGATTTTCTCCACTGGCATTGTAGAGTTCTGCAGCAGTGCTTAAAAGCCAGTGCTGAGGAAGAAATCTGAAACAAGGTTTACAAACTATGATGAATCTTTGATAATTAGAGCAGTTAAATTAGCAAATAAAGAATGAAGTAGTTGAGGAAGAAAACTCTATGTATGCCTACACTAGACTTCTGGGTAGTTTTTGAGATATCCTGGATCAGTAAGTTAGGTATTCTAAAACTTTGATCCTTAACCCAACACTTGTGCACAAATCATACTGTTTATCCGCTACTATCCTTTCAGTAAGATTCCTCACTTTTCTTTTTTACTTGCTCTTGCCTGATATAAAACTGTGAGAGTGGGGAAGAACAAGTATCTTAGATTCTACAAGGCACTGAAACCTAACCAACCTTTCCTGTTTTCTGTACTTTACAAGAAAATTTTTTGTTGCCCTGGGCAGAGGCAAGGAAACAGAATTCAAGAAATGATGCCATGTGTAACCTTAGGCAAGTATTAGACTCACAAGAATGGCAGCCAAAGACATAAAAAAAGTTTTAGGCAGCACAACGAGGCATACTATAGCCTGCCAGTCCCAGCTTCCTCACATGGGCACAATCACAACAGGACAAAACGAGTTGGAGGCAAAGATGAGACAAGGAGACAGAAATTCCTAGGACTCACGTGATATAGTGCACACTACTCTATCGGGATAGATAAGAACAGATAGATGAATGTAGACTGCCTGTTGGCTTAATAAAGTCTACTAAAGCAAAGATTAGAAATAATAGGCTCTGTGAATGAAGTCCATTGGGGTTTATATTATTTTTTTTGATTACAACTAATATGACCATAATTTTCATTATTTGCATTTTTGTCTTACAGTAACTTGCTTAAGATATAACACCCTTTCTGTTTTTAGGTTGGCTTGCATTTTATTAACAAAACCCTGAAACTTTATCGCTTTCCTAGTCTTAAAAAAAAAGATTGTGAGCATTAATCTTTTTGAAGAAGCCATTTATCCAACAAAGAAAAGGATATATCCTCACATACTTAAGAGCTTTTCAACAAGTGGGACAGCTTCATAAGAATGCCTTATAAACAATAAACGAATAGGTTATTAAAAAAGATCTTGAGATAAAGAAAAGTTATTCCTTTTGCTTATAGAAAATGGAGTTTTGCCCAAGGTTAAATCGGAGGGCTTTGAAAGCACTAGGAACAGAGGACAGATTTCCTGTATCCCTGTCTTCGGGCTTTAACCATAAATATTATTGCATGTATAATGACTGTGATGTGTCAGCATGACTGACTATAAGCTTCTGTACTTATTCATGCATCTAATTTCTTTTTACAAGTAAATAATACTTATCTGTATGACGATAGCATGCAAGCCGGCAATTTTTACATGCTAACATCAAGTTCTGAACATGTAGACTGCTTTTCCCCACCCCCTCAAATTACAGATTTTCTTAAATAAATGTGCGAACAGCAGCTACTTCTAGCCAAAATACATCAAGAATTCCAACACATTTTCTCCTCTCACAGACTTACTGACATAAATGTAAGCATCCAAGCTCTCCTACCTCAATTCTATTAGCAATACAGGAGCATTAGTCTAATATAGACCCACTCCTCCAGCAACAGGCTGGATTATAGTTCAATTTGTGTAGCTGTGTATTTCATAGAGGGAAACTAACTAGCTTTCAGTAAACTTTTCTTCTCAACCTCACACAGAATAAAACTAAAATTCTTCAAAGCTGGTTTTCTACTAGTGGGAATTATTTTGCATGCTCTCCTATATTTAGTCTCATGGGTTACATGCTGTCCTTTCTTTAAGCCCTGGTTACTACACCATTTGTCAAATACACGTTTCTCTCAGATAAAACAATTCCTTTCTACAGCTTCTGTGGTGGCCCTCAGTGCTCGCCTTCAGCGGTATCTTGGTTTCTAAATGCTCAGCAGTTATGTTATGTTAAGCCAAATCAATCCAAATCAAAGCCCATGATGACCTAATGATTCAACAGGAAGGAGTGCTGGATGACCCACAAATTCTTTTACACTTCATTTTCTTCTTGGGTAGTATACATTAAGACTAATATTTTAATAATGTGAACTATTCTCTTGCACTGTATGAGTCCGATCTACAGCATCTAGTTTGAAAAGAAACTGAGACCCTATAGTTCAGTAACAAATATACCAAAGCAAAGATTGCCAGCTGCTTTCTTCTGCAACCAAATGAACCCCCACAAAAAGGAAGAACAACAAAGGAAAAGAAAAATCTTGTTTTTAGAAGAAATCTTTGGTTTAGAACTCTGTTTTTCATGGAGGGACATGAAAATGGATCATTAAGCAATTAGGATGGAACAAAGAGTTGAACTAATAGAGAGAAAATAATTTCATAGCCAGACTCCTCATTTCTATGTAAGGAACTTTTCCCACAGTCTTCTAAATCTTTTAGTTTATGTGAGAGTATGCCATTGAAAAATACTTTACCAGGCTCTCCAGCATGAGGTATGATCCCTGCATTTCACACAGCTTCTCTGATTAAGTGGTAATTAGTAGGCAATTCTTCAGCACAGATCCTGAATTCCTTGTGCTCTGCCTTAAGTTCCTCCATGTTTGGCATGTGCATGCACCTTACTAATAAGAGGATCACAGGTCACAATGAAGGACAGTTTCCATTATGTAGCTCATAATCTTTGCTCTGCTAGTTAATGCCACCATAGTCATCGTTTTGCTCTCTTTTCCTTAGGGTGACATAGTGGCACAAAAGAATCTATCCCTTGCACTCAAAACATCCTCCTGACTACATATGTTAAGCAACTGTCAAACTCCTCTTTAAGCATCAAATGAGAAAAGAATATTTTCAAATATTATATTTGCACACAGCGTACATTCCAAAACCTCTCACGATATAACTTTCCTTAACTAGATAAACGTACTGTTATGCATTTGTCTCATGATTTAAATCCTCTAACATCCTCCTTATGCATCCCTAATTACCTGTCAGCCTTGAGGGGATACCTCTAATTTAGAGGAAAGGCAACAGTAAACAAAACACACTTTTCTACCACTTGTGTTAGAAGTGCCAGGTAGCCCGACACACATTACATTTTTTCTTTTTTTCCTGTGGGCTCAAATAGAAGCATCATGAAGAGAAGAAGGAACAGAGGGAACAGCAAAGGAATACAAAGAAACACCGTTATCTGAGAACCTCTCCTAGCCTCAGGTAACAAATCAGCAACTGCCAAACATCCTAATTGGACAAATCTGTCAGTAAATCATACAAGTGTACTCCTCAAAAGAACTGGTCTAATACACCTTATGAAAAATGGAAAAACTAGTCAGAGCCACAGATTCTAAAGGAAATAGTCAGCATCACCAGGACCAACCTGATAGGGAGTTTTAAGACTGAACAAGTTTTCTGCAGGGTTTGACAGCAGGGACAATCTAACTAGAATTTTCATTATGGTGCAAACTTGAAACTTCTAAGACAGGAAAAGTCAAAATAAGAAGACAATTTCCACAGAATAAAAATTCAAGAGAAAAACTATTAGGATTACTAAACTACTAATTTTGCTTTCTATAATGTAAAATTTTCTTCCTGGCAGTATTAAGATACTCTGTTTTCCAAGATAAAAAAAATAAGAATTTCCTAGTAGGGTAGTTTTATTATTTTTGAAAACTTAAAACATATTATGATACCAAATATACTATTACAAGCTGAAATAAATATCTAAATATTATATATAAATATTAGACACACACATTGTCATAAATAAATCCAGACAAAATCATAATATAATATTTTTTTATATCAAAACCATATGTTTTTGAAATAAATGCAGAAAATTGTTGGACTCTCATTTCTATTCTTTTTGAGAAGTTATCAAAATAAGCTGCTCCCACAAAACTTTTTTTATTGCACTAAAACTGCATTTTTATCTTTTATAGAGAAATCTGTTCCATTAAAAGTATTTTAACCAGTTTTAGTCAGTCTGGAAACAGATGAGTTCACGTAATCTGCTGGAATGTGTTACAGAGTTTGAAGAGGGTTTGAAAGATTAGTTTCTGTGGTTGGGGAGCCTTGACTCTTCATTTCGTGATTAAAGTTTTGGTTCTATGCCTTGAATACCAACATATTGATCGGGGTGTTAGTCCATCACGTGCACCTAGAATCTCAGGGGCTAAAAATGATATGAGTTAAATACTGAAAGCACACAGATGACAAACCATAGAAACTAAGTGCACGCAAGGGCTGAGACAAAGGTCTCCTGAATAAAGACTAAGGTGGAACAGGACCATTTCAAACCGGTGTTGTTGATTTCTCTGTCTAAATCTAATCTTTATGCAGCATAAGTAGTAATGTTAGCAGCCACATATTCCCCTCTTCATTCTGTAAATACTGAGGTACAGAAGAGAGGTCAACTTAATTAAATGCTTCCATCGAAAAAGAGTAACATTTACCTCTCCTCCTTCAGCCTGTCTGTGGAATAAATTACGTATCTTCAAGTCTAAACTTTGCCTGGTCTTTAAATATAGTTGCCCAAAGATACTGCTAAATAGTAACATTGGCCTTGGTCTCAATGCCTTTATATCTGTGCAGCAGCCAAAGCTCCCGCGCCAATCTGGCAGAGCTCTGACATTCAATACACTGGTGCTTACTTTAGTTGATTTGGGAGAAACTTATTTCAGCAGAGGCAAATTCCACTACTGCAAGATGGTCCTAAGACACAGTGTGTGAGAGGATGTGAGGACTGACATCAGCAACACAGACCACATGTGTATTTTTTTTCCTATGCATGTTTATTATTATGCATACATGTTTGTTTTTTTTATTTAGCTCTATAGTTTAATGTTTACTTGACCCTACAAGAGCAAGTTGCAGAATATATGCCTATACTTGAACATTTGGCAAAGGGTATTTTTCTAAATAAGACATTGTTCTATTCTCACGATTCACATAAAAGATCTCATGCGATTGTGGACATTTAAAGAGTTATCCAGGAAAATACCTAACTACACAAAAATGTCTGCTTTAATTTATTGATTCATTTTGGACCATCATGGGAAACTTAAGGCCTAAAAATATCTTACCCATAGGCTTTATGTTCACATTTCATATGTACTGAGAATGACTGACTGTACTAGAGGCCCTCGGTACCTGTTGCTGAAGTTTCTGTACTCAGTATTTTTCTTGGATTGGACTTGCAGCCAACTGGTTGTAATTGACTCTCTACTGGGACAAGTTAGGATAAGAACATATGCCTTTCCCTAAAAAAGAGAGGGAGAAAAAGAGAAGGAGAAAGGGAGAGAGAAAAAGAAATATCACCAGTATTTATTTTAAGTTGCCTTCATTTCCAACTTTTCTGGCAGAATATCAAGCTTCTGTCGTAATGCAGAACGCCATTTAAAAGCAGCTCCTGGAAAAAAAGACTACACGAGGAACTGTACCTAACTAAAATATAAAATTTAAGAATGAGTAGCAGAGTTATTTCTGCCCTGTAGGGTAGACAGTACACCTTATATTGCCGTAAGATTTCTGCATATGAAATGCCAGGCTGGCATTTCTCTTTAGGGCAGTCATTAGTCAATTTGTCATACATCATGCAAACATAAATTACTAAATTATAACTGCAAATGTGAAAACCTCCAATGGTTCTTTACCTCAGGCCAACTATTTCTAGGCTAAACAAACTTGACACCAGGCTTCAGCAGCAATTGTAACAATTGCATGAGGATCTCAAGGGAATTAGTGGCTGCATCATGTGAAAATATGCAAATTCTATCTAATTTTTGGTATATGAAAAAGGAACTTTATTTTTTACTAAACTTTTGTATGCAGAAAAGTATAATAAAAAACAAAGCTTGTGTCGGTTTACATAAATCTTTCTGCAACATGCTGTATATTAAGCTTTGGTGCACATAAATAGAAACTATCACCATCTTATCTTCATTGGTGAACTCACACTGACACTAGCTTCATTCTCATTTTTGGCATATAAAGTAAACCTCCCTCTGAAATCAACCATCCATTCCTAATGGAACTCAGCATCCCTTGTTCCTGTCCTAGTGTCCAAATACGAGATTGCAGGTGTAAGCTAGCTAGAAATTATGCCTTTTTTCTTTAGACACAAAATTTGCTATTTTGAAAACTGCCATACATACTTCTCTTCCTACTAAGGAAGTACTTAGTAGCATATTTACTAGTAACGTACATCAACACTTCAGATTTTCAGACCCAAAGTTAAATACTAAGTTGGAAAACACTGATGAAATCTAGTCCCTCCTCAGGTGAAATTCCTTCATTTGTCATTGAAATGCTCCAAACTCTATCATAAAATACCACAATGGGGAACAGCCTGCACAGCCATAGACTCCTGTAGTATCTTTAATAAATACAAACATTTGGTGTCACTATTAGGCAGTGCTTCCAAAAGACAAATCAAGTAGCTCAGTATCTCCTGATGCATCATTAGAATGCTGATGCAGTATTTAACAGAGAATTTAACCTCTCCCAGTGGTGTCCACAAATCTCACACCAAAAGCCACACATGACCTGACTGACTGTTCATCCCCAAGACCAGCTTTGTTCCAACATAGCTGTGTCCTTCTCAAAGTCACTGACCAGAGCACTAAAACCAGCAAAGTCCATTACAGCTAAATATAAACTACTGAAGGTAATGGTAATGTCACATAGAGACTTGATGGCTTACAATGGATTTCTGAATAAAGGGCAGACCTTTGTAGCCTAGCAGTTTCAGCTGGATGAAAATACCTCTTTCTTCAGTGGCAAATGGCCATTGAGCAGCCACTAGTCAAGACAGGTAAATAAGGAAAAGCCTTTTCCACAAGAGAAAAGCAGTGCTTTTGTGCCATAAACACACTTCTCGCCCTCCTGCCTACTGCTCGACTCATGCATCTCAGTCCTCCCACTCCTCCCTGTCCCCAGCTGCATTTCTGGGCCCATAGAAGCTGTAATGGACTTACAAGCTATGTAATTGCTGTGTGCGACCTCAGCAGCAGCAGCCACGCAGCCTCGGGGGGCAGGTGATATTAGACAACAACAGAGCATCTGTTCAACTTTATTTTAAGATAGCAGCCAGTCAGGAAAGAACCATCTTTACTAATTGTTAGTATGAATGCAAGGGTGGTATTAACAAGGACAAAATGCCCATGAGCTACACTGCCACACGCGGCAGCGGGTATGGCTGGAGTCTGTGGAAGTACCCACAAGAAAATCGTCCCCAGCTGTCCGGCAGTCCCAGTTTAGGTATTACATGGAGAGGGAAACAGCTCCTAACACACCCGTTGTCCTGCAGAAAAATTCCAGTATTCTGGATAGCGCACTTTCCACAAGGAAAAAAATATTTACCTCACACTTCACTTTTTACACTGTTGTCAAGTGAGGATAATCTGAAAAAATGTTAAATTATGCAGAATAAGAAAAGTTCTCTCCCTCTTTTTTTTTTTTTAAAGCAGAAACTTAACCTCTTCCATGGATTTATTGTCATAATTTGTTACAGCCAAGAGGTTTAAGGGCTACGTTATCAAAACTGGAATCATCAAGAAAATGTATCAGAAGACACTGTTTAAGTACAAGTCTAATTATTCCAATCTTTTCTTTTCCCCCCTTTTTCTTTCCTTCTTTTTCTTTCCTTTGCATAGATCCACTTAATCCCATCTCTTACTGTGGGCAAAAGCTGACAGTTGCATGACAAGGAATGTTTCCTTTTGTAAAAGCCTACTTCCTCTCTGTGTAGTTTTAGCCTAATTGAAATGTTTCCTATTAAGCTCAATCAAGGCAGCAATTATCTAATTACTCACTTATGCTTTTCCAGTCAAAAATTGTACAACCAAGCATATTACAGGGCTGCATTCATATTTATTATTGCTTTTATATGTCCCTGTTTAGGTTTAAGCAGCAATCAAACGTTTTTACAGTACTTTTGTACTGTCCCTAAATCAGCTTGCTACCATTTTCTACTACAAAGAATCGTGCGGGTCACAAACCCACTTCTATGCCTTCCACCAGTCCTGCAGTAGGTAGACGGTAATTTCAGAATCAAGTTACTCCTACGTAATATAGCAAAGAGAAAAGAAAGTTATGAACAAAGCCATTTTCATAGGAAAGAAAATACTTGTTATTGATGATTATTTTTTTTTTACACTAAGAAACTTTTTAATGCATGATGCTTTGTTTCAGAATGCCCCATTGCTCTTAAAGGCAGAAACAGAATTGTATTAAAATATCTTTACACTATAAGTATACCATGGAATACTTTCTGGTTAGAATTAGTTTTACTGATGCAAATTATCATTTCAAAACTGTCTTGTGACTTTGGACACCACAGTTCCTATGCTTATCACCTAATACACCATATAGTAACAGCTACATATTCAGAATGGTTCTGAGCACCATTCATAGGAACTTGGACATCTTTCCCTATCCAAGTTTAAGAACTCAAAATATAAAAAAGATCTGCACCTATGAGTCTATGTCCCTTTTTTTAGGGGCACTTGAACCACACAGTTTGGATCATGAAGGTTTAAAGCTCCATTTGAAGCCTGGAAAGTTCTTCCTAGGTCCAAAGTAATCTTGTTTTCTAAATAAGCCTTCTTAGACTGGTCCCACAGTCTACATATCCAACATGTATATGGCTATAAAAACCACAGTACTCCTTCAGTAGCCTCACGCTGGTTGGTTTTCATACAGTAGCATCTGTTCTGTGAGACAGATTATAGCAGAAATACAGCCACAAAAAACTTCACCAAAGGCCTCCTGCAATGCGTGACAAAGAGAACTGAAACATTCCCTTTGACTTCATGTGGTCCATAAACAGAAGGGGAAGTCCTCCTCCTTCTGCCCAGGGCACACCCAGACTGTGCCCATCAAAGACAAGAACTCAGTACTTCTCTCAAGTTACTTTTATCAGTCAAGACTGCTTAAATGTTATGGGAGTATTCAACCATTTTAAAAAGGAGGAAGTAAAAAGTACCAAAAATGAACATTTCATGAAAACAAAATTAGACTAAATCTCCCTATTAAAACTCACCAGTCAGGCTGTAAGAATTAATGTTACAGAGTATGATGCTAGAATTACAAATGTATTATCCCCTGTGCATGAGACATGCTACGTGTACATGGGTTTAAAGCACACACACGCAGCCAAGTCTGGAAACACTTAGCAGTGACAGCCTGCACTAGTGTGTAGGAAACCTATCTTTAATTTCTAGACCCAGGACATCTGGGACAAAAGTAGAATTAAATAACATTCATCACATGGCTGCCCTTTATTAACTTACAGACTATAATACTTTTTGATCATAGTGTTATGAACATATTCTGTTGTCTACTTTTTAAAGTGAAAGTATTCATTGTTAATAGAAAAGGATAATTTTACAGGAAAAAAGAAGTAATTTCAGACTTATGTTGTCATAGTTAGAATGTAAATGGATACTTATACAGTATTTCATAAATTCATGAAATCCACTATTTTCTCCACCACCTGACTGTGATGTTGTTTCACATACATTATCAACCAAAATACAGCTGCATGGTGTTTCTGGAAGATATATGTGTATAGCACACACTCACACCCCATATACATGGAGGTAATATCCATGTGAAAAATTGGAGAGGTATGTGATACCCATGACTGCATCACCTGCCCACTAATCCAGCTCCCTGGGAGTTACTCTAACATTCCAAGCTCCTGAGCAGCTTCAAACAGCTGCCACAGAAAAAAAAAAAAAAAAAGAAAAAAAAAAAAAGAAAAAAGAATGAAAGAAGAAAGGAAAAGAAAACAACCCCAAACCTCCAAATATGTCAATGAAATGCTTTTCCTTTTCTTCTCTTACCTCTCCATAAAATATTCCTCTAAAATACACTGTGAACCATCCCCATCTCAATTACAAGATAAACAAAGTCAATTTTGAACTTCTATCTGTAGAAATGGTACAAAACAGTATAAAACCCAACCCTTTCCCTAATGAAGTTTAACATCAGGATACTGACTAAAAAGATTTATTCTAATAACTGCAGCTATGATGAGCTGTTCCAATTTTAAAAAGCATCGAAAGATTCAGAATTCCTAATATCCCAATGCAATGATTACTACATCCTTAAGAATGAGTACAAAGTAATAGTGTAGCTGTACAGAAGAGATTTTAATTCAAACTAAGAAAAATACCAACTGACTGAAATTATGATATAACAACATTCAGGGGAAAACTGCTGTAAATTATACCAAACATACAATCCATGTAGTCCTTTATATTTTAAAAGAAAGACACTCTTAATATCTAGCTTTATTAGGGTTTGTCTTCTCATGGCCACCAATAATAAACTGGACGGCACAGAACAGGATCAGATCCATTCTCTCTTAGATGACAGAAAATTTCCTAGAGGATGTGAGAAATGACACATATAAATAATTTGACGCACAAAATGCTCTTTGACATCATTGTAGTCCTCTGTATAACAAAGTCTGTTTGTGGAGCAGGTACACCTCAGCTCTGGTCCATACAATATCTTATCAACAAGAAAATTTTTATAGTGGTGTTCGCTATCTCACATCTACCCAGTAATATCAAATCCTGCAAACAGCTCATCTATGCCACAAAATGGCATGAGGAGTGCTGCTGAATTCAAGTGTTCAACTGTTAAGGTAGGTGTTCCAGCAGGGAATACAGCTGCCTAGTATTCTAGTATGCAAGATTATTTTCTTGTTCATTCTTCTGTCAATCAGCTACTTGGACGATTTAAAACACATTCTACATTTCTGAAATACAATATTAACCCCAAGTGGTCTTGACTCTTGATTTGAGCCTAATACAGCTGCCACAATGCTAAGAATATTTTTTTCACTGCTAGGGTTGTCAAACACTGGAATAGGCTGCCCAGATGGGCTGTGGAATCTCCACCCCCAGAGATGTGACAACCCCACTGGACACAGCCCGAGCAACCTGATCTAACTTCGAGCCACTTTAAGCTGGACCAGATGACCACCAGAGGTCCCTTAGCACTTATGTGGCTGCATTATTCTAGTAATAATTGTAGTAGCAATAGTATTAACAACAAACTGAGTCTACAAGACAAAAAGCTTGATCTGAATATGTACACAAAACAAGGTAAAACTTCTTGAAATTTCCTGTGACTATGTACACGAAGTAAAGCATCTCAAAATTTCATTTACTCTGTTTAGATTTTGTTTGTGTTATAAAAAGGGATCTACCATTACTATGTAAAAAAAACTATAATTGGAAATCCATTCCATCTCATTAAACAATTTACATGATACATTTGGATTATGATGAATTATTAATGAAATTTAAAATGTGGAATTCAAATGTAAATATTACTTGGATATATGAAATAAGTCTGACTCATTTTACAAAGATAAAACTTTAGAAAAATATAAAAGTTATGAAAATTGTATGAAGTAAGTTTTGAAAAAAAGTTTTGGTGGATATAATCAATACAAAGCCAGAAAGAAAATGCAACTAAAAGCACATGTATTCTATTATGATTATGATAACATATTTGCTAAGTAATTAGCAAACAGTTGATTAAGACTTATATTTTTATGACATGTTAATACTTTGAGAATTTTGACAGTTAATAGCAAGAGCTATAGGAGAGCAAGGTATAAAACATTGAATTTATCCTAAAAAAGTTCTTCATACTGCAGAGGATAGATGCAATGGAAATAAAATAATGGATTTATTAAAAATAGCTACTGCTTATTAATTTTTCCTGAGGCCAATAAAATCTAAAGGTAGAAATGCTAAGAGCAGAGAGGGAAAGGACTAGAAGAATTAAAATCCTTAAAAATCTTTAAATCATTGCAAAGTCAATAAGGCCAGTGAGGATTGAGAACATTACGAAAGTCCCAATGGTATACGTAAAATAAAAGAATGGATAAAACATATGTAAAACGTGAACATTTTTATATTGAAAAGAACAGTGTTTCAACTATTATTGCTGTCTGATTAGCAAGCTGCTTGCTAGAAGAATAACGAGGGCTGGAAAACATGATCTGTACAATTTACCTCACTGATTCTCAAGAAAAACATGATGTCAGGATCCTGATGGTAGGTGGTCTTTGAAGGCTATATGTTGATTTTGCATAACACAGATTCAATTTAAAGTGTATGTGGAAATAGACAACACACATCCAAAGCACAAACCACGATATATTACCTTTGTACGCAGATATGTAACAGCACAAATTCCTCCAAATTAAAGGTTAAACTGCTCCCAGAGGAAGAGCAGTCTAGCCAGCCCCACAGCAATGTAATCACGTTACAGACCCCAGAGGAAGTTAGAAGCCATCAGGACAATCGCCTTTGGACTCTACCGTAAAGCTAGACACTGCTGCCAGTAGCTGATTTTCCACAAGCAAGAATCTGTTTTTAAAAACAGCTCTAATCCATTTTGCAGCAAGCACCACAGCCTAACAGTGAGATGGAGCAGGAAATGGTCAAAGTCTTAACTGCGTTATTCACATGGAACTGTTTCCCATAGTCTCACTAATATTCACCCAGTGTAGTCTTCCTTCTGTCATTTCATACTGGCCTGTTTTCATATCACTTTTGAAACCGTAGGATATGAAATTTACTTTTAATTTTTTTATTTGAATTTTGCATTAAACGACTATTAGATAAAGAGAGCAATGTGCTGGCTCTCCCTCTTCCATTAGTTTAACAACTCGGGCTTACTCATGCTTGTTTGCCTTCTACACTCTTGGCAACACAACACCCCACTCTGAGCAGAAAGGGCAAAGGAGGAGCCTCTACTCATACAGTTATTCTCTGGAACACAGTAGAGGACTCCTCTGGCACATGGGAAGGCTGGGGATGAGTCTCTTCAGGCTGGAGATAATTCAAACTGCATCTCCTACTTCTTGTGCTTGTCAATAGCAATTACACAACAAAGAGCACAGCTGTACCCTGCTCTCAGGAGGGACATTCTCGGTTTGGATACCAGCTGGCTGAAGTACTCACTGTGCAACTCAATCACACATCTCAGCTGAAAAGAGGATCAAGAATCCTGAAAAAAAAATGGTGCTGTTCTGTACTGACTCTCCCTTCAAATACACCTCATTCTCTCCATTAATTGCCCCACTTGGTTAACTCTCATAACTCTGTGCTCTTGTGATACTTGGACACCTAATTTTTAAGTACCGTCCTTAAACTGAAGGCATCAGCTATGTGTTCTGGACATCCTCCTGTTAGGCTAAGGCTGAGATGCTGTTTCTCTGTCACCCCCTAACTTGATGTTGCAGCCACACAGAGCTGCTGATGCCTGGTTCCAGCTGTAGCACACGAGAACACTGTTGAGTCTAATGACAGGATTTGCTAGAAGCTACGCCTCAGAGGAAGAGGGAGAGAAACAGTATTTTGTGGTAACAGTGCCATACAAAATAACCATAAACAACACATGGCTACTTTATTCTGAGTCTATTCCTGAATCTCAGTCTGTTCCTGAGGTAAAAGTGTGCCGTAGTTCAACTTCTGGCAGTCAAGTAATTAAAGAGAACTTTTAGTCTAGCCCTGATGAGCTCCTTCCAAAGATCTAGAAACTCACTTCAAAAGAAACTGCCACAAAATGTTTTCTCTAGTGGCTTTTCATTCAGCTTGGCATAGCGCTCATCTTTTCTGTCCAATTGTTTCTCAGCTAAAAGCACATCCTTTCCTCAATTGCCAGCTTATTCATTTAGCTGAGACGCACAGCCAACATGTCACACTTTCCAGCTTGCTTACAGCTCAGTCTTGTTACACCTTCTTTTCTCACATGGGGAATAATTACTGGGGTTCAGTATAAGGTCCTATTTTCTTTAGATTTAGTCTGAGCGTGAATATTTGTCTGCTAATGCAATAATTGCCAAAGCATATTAAAAAGAGACAAGCAAACACACACATGAAGTAATTGATGACGTAAAGAAGCCTAATGATTAATTCCCTTTTCAGGCACTGTATACAACATATCCTCAAAGTTACACAGTCTCATATCATCTACTAAAATATGCTATTTATAATGGCCTTTCACAAAGGTGCTAAGGATGGGCCCAGTGACACCAGATGTTGAAAACTCTCAATTCCAATTAATTTTAAGGGGAGCTGAAGGTATTCTGAATGTTCACCCCAGTTGCTAGTTAAGTAGTGACCTCGCAGTCACACTGGAATTTCAGAATTCTAGTAAAATTGTGCAAAAAACATACACAGCACAAAATTGAACTGGGTAGGTTCACCCTATTTTCAATTCACTGTTAAAATTGTCCACTTTTCCCTCTCTCTCAACAGGCTTGATCCTTTTCTACCCATTTGGCCTTTTTTGAGAATTTTTTTGAGTTTTGAGGATGTGATGGTACTAAACATGTTCTGGAGGATAAGGGAGGAATATTTCTTACTGAGCCAATTTATCTGAGATGCAATCAGCTTCCCACCCTCACAGCAGGATTACAGAGACAGGCATATTTGGATTCAGAATACTACCAATTAGAAATTTAATATTAAAACTGAAGTAATAGAATGCACAGTTTCTCACAAGCTGCAGTTAATAGAGAGGAAAAATAGGCTAAATAAACTGTTTCCCAGAGGTAGATGAAATTTTCACCTACATTTCTATGGAAAAGGGGAATACTGAAGCCTTCAGATTGTTTCTTGCCTCTCCTACAGCTGGAAATAGTGAGAGGAACTGTAAACTGAGTTTTGAGAGGGACAGACCGAGGGCATCTGCCTCAAATTATGTTGGGAGCAACTGTTACATAGTATGCTTGTACTTAAATAGATGAATTTCTATGCACTGCCAAGATTATAATTTTGAGTCTGCCTCAGTCTCTACCTCTATTTCTTTTGGCTCTAAGCAAGGCAGAACTAGAGATGCTATATGACTTTCCTACAGAAATAAAAAGGGCCCAGACATACAGTTATCTGAATTCAACTAGTTAATATGCATCAGCTGAACCGTGGTAACTGCCTTTGTACCCATTCTTACATGCTTGCTCGATTTACAGGCCAAACTACTGACAGAAGGCTAAACTGTAAAGCAGTAATAAAACATGTCTAATGTTCAGCTTTCAGAGTCTGAGCTAGAATTAAAATTGAGGATCAGTAGCTCCTCATTCTACACATTGGTTTTAAGACGCACATGGAGCAGTACTAGTGAATACACCACACATTTTCTTCTCCCAACACTCTAATATGATAATTCAAGATTGAGTACACAGTAAAGTGCTCTAAAATTACTCTGTAGTAAACAAAGTCAACTCATTGTTTTGATTTACTGTTTTGTGTCTGTCTTGCATGGACTTATTCATATTTTTAGCTTTAAAAGCATGAGTGGGCCTACCAGGGCTAGTGGGTCTACTTAAGTGCATAAGACTCTCCAAAATCACTAGCTTATTGTCCTTGCACTGGGAAAGCCTTAAAACTATGTTATTTATCACATGGGGTGGAATTTATCCCATCTACCACCTTAGGCAAAAAGTCAGGCATCTAATCTAAGGAAACGGTTTCCCACTCAACCGAGATAGATAAAAGCTCCATGGGAGAACATTTGTCCCCACTTTAGATACCAATCTGAGGACAGTTTTGGGACAAGATGCCTCTTACTGTGCAGTTTATTAATACAGGAAACTCAGATAACTAGCTTAGACTAGACACTGAATTTATACATGGCTAAAATTAAGGAGGCCTTCAGAAACTCAAACCATGTGTGAAAACTTCAAAATGTGAAATTGGCCACTGAATGTAAGGCTATATTAATCTCATCAAGAGAGCCAGATAAAAAGCAGTGGAGCTAAAGCAAACATAACCACCAGGAACATTCATTTGTTGATGTATTGGTTTTACATTCTATTTTTCAAAACAGAGCACATGTGAAGTCAGTATTTTAACAAAAATCACGCATAGATATACACACACAAAGGTATCACATGCATATTCTTTTTTTAATATCTATTTCTACTTCTTGTGACAACTAGAAATGAATACAGGTCTGCTGCTCTGTGACCATTCATCCCCAAAGAAGTATGATTAAAGCAAAATCATTTTAGATATAAAATTTCTCAGGACTCTGCTCTCACTGGAACAAATCTGGAAGCCAAAGAGAAACAATGGCTATTTTTCCACCTAATTTTTTTCTTGTTCATCAAAACTGATTTGGTACTTCTTTAAAAATGGGAATCATACTGTCTGCAATCTAATCAGCATCTAAAAAGTGGGTATTATAAAATAAATATTAATATATAACTCTTGAACAAATATATAGTTAGCATGAAGCCAAACTACATGTTAAGAGACATCACATTCTCTTAGTCCATAGTCATCACTAAAACAAAGGATCAGCAGAGAGGTATTGAAAAGGAAAAGCATCCATACTCTTGACAGGCAATTAAGGATCCATCTGAGGGACTTCAAAGTAGCACGTTATTAGAAATTCCATGCTATAATGAAGACAAATACAAAAGAAATTCATGTTTCTCAAAAACTGAAAAAGGAATGTGACATCTACATTAGTGTTTATAGATACGAACAATACTTATGTGGAGTAACGCTTGTTGATGTAGGCGTGCACATGCACACTTGCGTTAATTTTAATGGCGTTATCACAGCACAATACTAAGGATTATTTACAAACGTGATCTCCAAAATAACACTCTAGAAAATGTGAGAACTCTATTTTAATCTCATGGTTTTGAAGTAAACATTCATTTGAGAAACTTCTTAGGAATAGAAGCATATTGACGAACTGATACGCAACAGCAAAACTGTGATCTTTATGCAGAACATTTTCCCAATTAGAATTTTTTCTTTCAAAGTCAGCAGAAAAAAATTGAGAGTAATGAGAGTTTTAAATTTTTCTCCTCGCCTTCTCTCAATGTCCCACTTTTCTTTACCAGGCCTCAAGGAGAGACGCAAGAGATAAATAGGAAACCACACACAAAATATTATACTGAAACCTAAAGGCTGGTGGTGAGGGCAGATTTCAAAAGGTCTGTTTGTCCCCTGCTTCTCTCTTCTCAGTTCTGTTAAAAGATTGCCTAGCAACTTCCAATGACAGCAAAGGAGATGGGACTTTCTCCAGCAGATGTACACACCTCTCCATTTATTACTATTCTATAGGTACAGAAAGGCAGGCAAGGAAATAAAATATTTGCTCAGGATGCTTTGAGAACATTTAGAAAATAAAATACACCAAAATACGTGGCATATTAGCCATCCTAAGTGTTCGTTTTAACCTACTAATCTGTTGTTCACCATAAAACCTTAACGGCATCAAGGTATAACAGAAAGACCATTAAAGAGGTGTTACTAGGATTTTAATTGTTAATTCTTCTAGAAGGAGGCAGACCATTAGTCTAGATTACAATGAAGGTAATTTTTCAAGTCGTTAAGTACTAAGTGACTCTTTATCATCAGAGTATCAGGCAATGATCTAGTTCAACAGCTCAGTCAGCTCTTTCCTGCTCCTGACAAGCTGAACGAGTTGGACTTCTGAACACTGTCAAGTATTTAAATTTTGAAAGAAATGTAATTAATTACTCCTTTTTCAGAATTATCACCTCAGTCTTTTGATTCTCAGCTGAGTAGGAACACGTTCGTAGAAATTAAAGACTTCTGTTTTTTTAAAAAAATATTAAAAATATTAATAAAAATATTAAAAAATATTAAAATACTATTGGAATTCGGAAAAGTTAGTACTAACTATCTTTTCAACTCAAAGTTAAACCGCATTCTCAAAAAAACTATGGAAAAAACCAAACCTATAATAGAGAAGCAAAACCAATTCACTTATACTGACAAAGACACTACTACTCAAGCTGTCGACCTTCCACTGCTTTCCAGTCTGGAGAACATCCAAGAAATGAGAATTGCAGGAGCTCAGTGCTTCCTTGCCTACACCCTTACCCAAGGGACCCTCAGCACAGCACAATAAGGTGCCTTTTCTAAATAATTTGTATAATTCATTTGTGTGTGAGGTTGAATATTTACTACAAACTACATATCTTCCTTCTTGCCTAGGTAGCAGATGGATGCAGATTAACACCTTGCTGGCTGCAGAGCAGGTCAGGATTTGTCTGCCTTCCCTTAGTTTGTTACTGTTCTACCTTTTTTTATACTTTAGCCTTATTCCATTTCTCTAGATACCCTGATACTACAATAATATTATTTGACATTAACAGGAAAACAACACCTCAAGTATTTTATTTCATTTTGACTAAGTATAAGTGAATTAATGTTACACAGTTAAAAATTAAAATCCTACTGGGCATGAGGACTTCAATACTAGACTTCAGCCTGCTGGGATGTGACATATGAAGGAGCTGTAGATTTCTATCTTTGGTTGGTGTCCAACTAGAAATTGATCTCCCATCATTTTTCTTTAAAGCTTTGGTAAAACTTCAGAATCCTGGCCAACATTTCCTTTCTCAATAAAATGGGATACAAATATGTCTAAAGTTGTATGAGAGCTACAATTTAACTTACGGCAGATGCCACATCTCCCTACTGCCTACACCACCAGTAACCAAAAATGCTACTTTGTAAAAGACATTTGTATTCCTCAACATGAAAAATAGTATATAAATCCATTTTTAATATTCACGTATATATAAAATGGATTTTGAACCTATGCAGTTTTGGTTTAGTGGGTCCCTTAGCACATAAGCAGTAAAAGTTATAGGGATGTTTTATATTCCCAGTTCCTTATAGAAATGGATTGGGAAAGCTGTTTCCAATACTTTGCCAGTGTACATTTTAATAGGGAAAAATAACTGCTGATTATTATGAAACAATGAGCCACATTTCAAGTAATCCAGCCAATCAGTAGAAAGGATTTGAGGCCTTCTGGTTTATATTTGCGTGCAAACAGCTGTATTTCATTTTTTTGCCTCTTTGTTTTCCAAAGCTTTTTAACTTTTTCGTCAGATAAAATCCCTGTTGTCATGGTGGCCAACACACTAGCGAAATTAGGGTGGAGGAAGGGGGAGAGTTGTAAGAGAATAGAAAGCTGGAGAAAAAAAACCCCAAAACCAACAAAACAAAACAACAAAAAACACAAAACAAACCCCACAACAAAAATAAAACAAATATGTAGAATAAGAACAGTTCACCTGTAAGTAAAATATTGACTACAGAATACATTACTTGTAATTTTAAATACTAGTTATTATAGCGATTTCAAATCACAACACTGAATAACTTACTGTTAAAAAAAACCCACTATCATTCAAATTTGACACAGTAGAATTGCTGACTTTCTAATTTTTGGTAGCAATTTATGTAGGAAACTGTTTAGATTTGTTTTAATAAAGCAGTTGGGGAAGAATGAACACTCGAAGTCCAGCTGCAGTACACACAGTTCTTAAAATTTAAAAAAAATAATTTCGTTACTTTAATGGTTTATTGCCTTTTTTGAGATTTACTTTAAAAGTTAATGTTTGTTGCATTATAAAAATCTGAGTAGAATTTCATTAGGGTCAAAAAGTCTAAATCTAGTTGGCACTACAAATTAAAATGAGCTCTGTGTTCTCAGTTCAGACCTCCTGGGCTAGAAGTTAATGTCACAGAACTACTGTATACAGAGTATAATAGTGTAAGTGCTCCATATTCCACATACTCCATGCATGTGGCTTGCATGCTGGCTTAATCAAGCCTATATTTTAGTATTATGGGAAGCTTTGATCAGGAAAGATCCAAGAAATAATTGCAAGACTCAGCTGACAGCCTAAAAGAACACATCAGGTTAGGCAATGGCCAGAAGTCAAAGCAGAGAGGGGCTTCGTGGTACAGAAGTTTAGCGCATGAACCCATCTGTGCTTTCAATCTCTTTTCAAAGAGCAGCCACTTCTGAGAACATGGAGAACATCCAAAAGAAAACCCCAAAATTTAAACTCAGTGGGCCAAATTCAAAGGCTCTCTCAGAACTCTGACTTCCAGACATAGCTTTTTGATGTCAAACACTAAGCATTTAAAGTAACTTTTAAAATCTTTTCTCTCTGGTATGGCCCAAGTTGACCCTCAAATTCCATGCGATATTTTGCTACAAACTAATCAGAAATGCAAAGTGTACTTGTTCAAAATTGTTTATGTACTATGTAAAATTGATTTTTTTTTTCTTTAATACTAAAATTTGGTCCATCTGTTGAGAAAACAAAATATTCTAAATATATACAAAGAGTAGAACTGCTTCATTCCACTCGCTGTATCCTGTGGTAGATGCATTTTCATCAGTATGTTTGTGTTGCAGACGAAATGAATATCAGATGGTGGTTTTGAAAAAGGGCAGACCTAACATGAGGTGATTAGTTTCAAAAACAGATTTTTATTCTTGATAAATTATTACCAAATACAATCATCTGTTGATTGAGGATATAAAACAGATTGGTCATAGCATAACCCACAGGTTAAATGAAAAACGGAAATAACAAGTTTATTTAACATAGTCTTGCATTAAGTTCCCAAGCAGTGCAAACCTAAGGCAAATAATTAGATTTCCCATCTAAAGATATACATTTGTTAAACCAGACATTTCTTGAGGTCATCTATTTCTTTATTGACCATTCTATCTATATTGTGTACTACGTATATACACGGACCTTTACACATGTATATAAATATATCATTTCAACTTGCAACCAATGATTAATGTACTTTGTACAAGATATATCAACTGGAATTGCCATTGACATTTTATTCAATTAAAATCCATAATCTGTTACATTTGCTGATTATTTGTGAAGAAATTTGAGAAAACTCCTGGCCTACAAAGAGATTCTAATTGAGTACTACAGATTAAAAGTGATTCTTAAAAGCAGTACAATTCTAAGGAAGAAAATAGCTTTGACTTACTAAAAGCAACTCACAACAATACTTGTCTAGTAAATCTTATTGAAATGGTGGCACATTGAATTATGTAGGTTTCAGGAAGAAATCATACTCCTTGAAAACCATCTTTTATCTTAAAGACACTTATAGCTGTACTGTGTTTAACAGGAAGAAAAAAGAACGTGAAAGTGTGACTCCAAGTTTCCCCAACATTCACTCACACCTGAATAAAAATTATGATGTTTTATCGTATTGTCATTATATTCTATGACATGTAGTCATCTAGGCAAAGTTTCCTGCATAAAAGTTCACACTAAAATGATAAAATTACAGCCATGTATATAAGCATTCCAAGTCTAGTACTGACAAGCATACAAAATGAAATCACAGAAATTTCCCAGTCTCAGAAACAGCTCTGTGACAAGGTTTTTAAATCAAAGCTAACTGCTGACTAGAAGTCTTTACTTTCTTCATAGGAACCATTCTCTATTAACTGGAAGTCTCCTACCAACCATAAAGCTTATCCAGTTCTTCTGTTAAAGTTTCTAAAAATATTAGGCTAAATTTATAGAAAGCTATTCATTTGCCTCTGCTTTGGTTCATGTGCAAAATTTCCACATATTAGAAGAGCTTCACCCTCACCTATACTCCAACTGTCAGTAGCAGATCTACTCTTCCAACATTCAACATGAACACACTTTTACCATATTGAACTGAATTTTGCATTCTTGAAAAAACAGAACTATTTAAAGTGGAAGAAACAAACACATCACTGATTTCACTTTAACATCAGTCTCAAGTTTTTAAAGCCTTTGTAAATAGATACGTGGTTTTGGACATCGCTGGTGAATAATAGCAACTTCATTTTATACACTCCATAAAGTACTTGAACATAGTTGAATACATAAAGTTCCACGGACATGTAAATTACAAAGAACTGTGGGTTTGTTTGGTGTCCCGCCGCCTGCAGTGCCATGTAATTCTGTAGTAGGTATCAGAGCTTTCTGCTACATATATATAGTTAATGAAACTCATTTACTGTTTAGAAAAAAGCATTTTTTTCCCAATTTGTGCTATTCAAACTATGACATTGTTAACTTGTCTCATTTTGTTTAATGGGTTTGTTTTTAGATTGCAGACTTTTTCCAGATGGATATTAATGGGGATCCCCAAAAACTTTATTGGGTATTTTAGCCAGTGGAATTTAAGTATTTCTCGTACTGCCTTTTGAGTATCTTTTGTTCATTCCAAGTGCCATTACTTGGGATTTGATATAATTGATTCTTAAGCCCAAGAGTTCTCTGAATACCATCATTTGCTTCATAAGGCATGAGGCACACTGAAGTACAGGGATCAGCAATCACCATTAGAACATAATTCACATGAAGTTTAATTCTTCTCCCTCCCTATCAGCCATCTGCATTTATTCTCCCATTGTGGCCTTCCCCCCACCCCAATTTTTTGCATGCAATAGACTCCATGGCCATAATATAGAGTGCAGGCATTCCTGTCAAATGAACAGGGGATAGATTGGTTGACAGTCTCTTTGGTGAACTGTATTTTTATGTATTCAGATCTGAGCAACATGCAGGAGAGCACCTAGCTGATTATTGCTGGTTTTGCCAGCTTAATATTACCCAATGGTAACAGTAAAATTATACAATTAAATTTATGTCAAACAAGAAAAGTGGAATGAACAGCATCAATGGGAAAACTCTAAAAAGCAGGACTGAATGAACAGGAAAATTTTAAGTACCCAAAGTGTATTTATATGTGGACATCAAACAACAGCAGCTACAAGATCCTACATCAGACTTGCCCAATAGGTGACTGAATTGTACTAAATACAAAAGTATAAAGAATTCGTTACTATGTAAAGCATGCAGAAACTTGTTCCTCAAAAGTGGCAAAACATGCACTATGAAGCTTATTTAATTTTGCAGAATTCACAAACCACGTTTTGGTGCAGTTCATCACTTACCATCAAATGTGTGACACAAGAAAACTTTCACCAGTTCCCTTATTCTTGTGTCAGAATCTACAGTGCAACATCAATTATTTTCAAAATACTTTTGCAGGTTTTTTTCTTATCATAGTGACAAAAGGGATTTTAACAAAGTGCTGTCACCCTCTACCTGTCTACAGCCTCACAAGAGATATGCACATATTTATAAAAGCCAAAGAGACAAAGTTCTGTAATGTCAATGACTGACACTTCAAACCAGTCAAGCAGAAGTTCAGTGAGTATTTCTCAGTATGTACTGTTCAGGAGAACAGAGTTTCTTCACTGAAACAGATCTGCTGTGAGTCATAGTTCAGTTCCTTTTCACGGAATCTGGAAACCAGTGCATGGACTCAATTTGTACTTTTCCTGTATATTCACTGTTTAACAATGTCCCCAGGAATTTCCATCTTTACATGGGCATCATTCAGCAGTTTAAATAAGGATACACTGGTGTTTTCTATTATTCTTCTCCACCTACCCCCAAATGCCTCCTAAGTTTAGAGTACGGCATTATCTTAGCCTGTAATTTTCACAAAATTTAAGTATTATTGCTACAGAGACGAACTTACCCATACTTAACTTAGCAACTTACATAGCTCCTGAGGATCATAAAGTAGCTCGGGCATGGAGTTGTCACTAAGAAACAAAGACAAATTACACCTCAGCTAACCAAACAGCTTGCCATCAGTGGGCTCAGCTGTGACAACAGAAACATTTGTTGTCTTCTTTTCTGCTCTAGGTCTGAGAAGCAAGCGAGTGCTCACTCAGCACTGAAGATGCTCCCGAAAAGAAGCTCACTCTCCAAATTTTTCACTTTGACATTTTTTTGTTTTATTTTTTGCACTCCAGACAGCATTTGTTTGATCCATCACCTTAAGCAGGGTGAGCAACTGGTAAAGTCTGCACCTGCCTCACTGAAGTGAGATTCTGCAGTATGTTAACTAAAGGTATTGGTTTTTCTGCCAGGGATGAAAGTATACTAGAATATAACTTCTCCAAAAGTGAAAAAGTACAGAAATAACGTGTAACCATTTCTTACTATAGGTAACATCAATGAAACTTTGAACAATTCTTTATTCTCTTATCAGAGTGTTTCCACACCTCTCTGAAGAGATTTCTGTGAGTCTTCTAGTATCAGATAAAATGTTTTATGATCTTTCCTAAAAAAAAAAACACAACACAAAATGAAATACCGAAAGCAAATTCCGTTTTCTTGAAAATTTCCTCTTTAGCCCCCTGGGTTCCGAAGTGTACTGGCTTTTTTCCTTCCTGGCTCTAGGCAAAGATAGAAACTCTAAAACACAGGTATCTTGGCTAAGTAAAAACAGGACAAGATTTTTTTGTTTGTTTGTTTTGGAGGTTGTTTGCATTATGAAAGATCACATATGGGAAAGTAAGAAAGCAAAGAAAGATCCCTCAGATCCTGGCTGAGGCAACTGCAGAGTGATGAACTGCAGGAGGAAAGAATGGAAGGGGACTTCACAGCGTAAGAGGGAAAAAAAAAACCAACAACAAAAACCCCCACAGTTTAGGTGTTTTCTTGGCATGCAGAAGTTAGCTGGGGCTAGGAAGAGTGTTAGGCTTCACAGGAGCCTGAAAATAACCATAGGGGAAGATCAGGAAGATCACACTCTTCCATCTAATGTACTTAAAAAGGGATAAGGAATTAGAGTTAGGGGTTTGGATCAAAACCATGGCTATTTTCTGCAGTTCATCATGTAATTGGAAAAATAATAACACTGCAAAAAACCTCCCAACCTTGCCTGGGAGGACAATTGCACAAAAGCAGTAGAAAGAAAGAAGAGTTCCTATATCACATAGTCCTGTCTGTATGCGAACACAAAAAGTTCCAGTCGGAGAAGATCAGCTGCTCTCTTCACTAACCAGCTCCAAGCTTTTCCTATTGAAAGCCATTTTATTCTCAGAGGGATAGAGGGTTTTCAGAGCTGACAGACAAACAGCCCATTTCCTTTTATTCTAGTGAAAAGGCCATTTTTATCTAGGTTAAATGCATAAAGATAAGATATACCCATTTTCAGTAACTTATCTTTATTTCTCTTTTGCTTAATATCAACACATAACATATTCTTTAGCGATGCTTGAAAGAACTGGTCTTAAACTAACAGGAAAATGTCTTGGACAGCATTGTCAGGATGTTCATAAATATGTTGCACAATTTCAGCCTATATATGTTGTTTCTGTCATTTGATAGTGAATATGGATTTACCACAATGGTGATACTGGATGCCAAAAATTTTTAACTACACAGTTAATTCTCTTTTCAGTACTCATGAGTAACCTATGAGCAATAGAATCAATAACACACACAACACTATTAAATAGGATGAAGTCTTTCTACTAAAAGGATGAACACACTATAAAGATTCTTTCCTAGGAACTTAATCCTTCAGAAAATAACTTAGTGGCTTTGGAGGACATTAACCTTCCTCAAAAGCAAAAGACACTGCTGGCACATCCATTTATGGTATTTTTAGAGTAGTCTTTCAGCCTTTCATTAACTACAGAGGATAAGCATGGCACAACATATGCAACAGCTTTGGAAAACAAAACAGAACTACCCAGAGCCTGATAACCAGTCGGTGCCATGGAAGTGAACACCTCTTTGGTGAAACCCTGGCTTCAAGAAAGTTACATGTAAATCTCTTCACTGATATCAGCTACCTGCCTTTCCCCATTCTGGACTTTTAAATTTTGCTCCAAACTGTTTCTCCCCTTGTTGGGACAACAGAGCAGTGCCTATTAAGTTAAAACCCAGCTACACTCAGTGCCACTGGAGATGGGGTGAACTGGTTGTTGTACAATCAGAATATGTTCATATTTCCTATACAACTAAACTCCATTGATTAAAACTATGATGCAGCTACCTTGACAACTTTGAGCTCCCAAGCTAATTTTTGGATGTGATGCGTATGAGCTGAGACCAAAATTCTACTAAGAGCAGGATAACATGTAAATAATTATTGCAAAGTGTTCCGAAAACAAACAAAAAAAAAACATGCAAAAAACTACAGTACAATTTTTCTGTGTCACAACTGCACAGATAAGCAGCCACCACAAAAAGTACAATATTTGTAGCCCCCATTTTTCAGAGGTGTTGACTTTTCCAAAGCAGGACAAAGGGACAGAATACAGTATTGCTGAGTGTGCTCAAATGAGGAACATGAGTAATGAGCCATAGCACTATCTTTTCTAAATGGAAAAACATAACCAGAAAGGGCAGGAAATGCTATTACTGAAGCTGTAAAAAAATATCAACAATTTTATACAAAAGCAAGTTTTAAACTAGTTCCAAAGATGTGAGATACATTTAACAGTTTCCTTTTCCCATGCCTGCTTTTTAGACTACCATGAAAGAAAACAGACTGCAAGAACAGAACTGATGCTGTAAATAAACTTATCTGAAACTTCTTGATTTTGGCAGCTGATTCACTTTCAAGCACAAATTCAGTTATTTTTTCAAAATTTGCTAAAATCCTCATATATAGTGTAACAGAGAGAAAAGCCAAGGAATCAGCA
Organism: Limnodromus scolopaceus; assembly: GCA_028565335.1. Taxonomy (NCBI): domain Eukaryota; kingdom Metazoa; phylum Chordata; class Aves; order Charadriiformes; family Scolopacidae; genus Limnodromus; species Limnodromus scolopaceus. The sequence continues at coordinate 39,421,557 of JAOXNO010000041.1, forward strand.
ATATTAGAATAACAATAAGAAAATTTCTGCAAAGCAGGAAAAGCACCCACGAATCTTATGTCTGGATACTCCTTTCAGTAACACACAATGCCATAAAGACAGTTTCTGACAATTACCATATTATCAATACATTGCATTGGCTTTATTGTAGCCCCACAAAACAAAGACAGTGGTTGTATATAGACATGGTTAAATCCAAATAAATTAACTGCTAGATGGGGGCTAGCATTAAGTTTCAAACTTCCCAGCAACAAACCTGGGAATCAGATGAAACTTCAGGGTAAGATAGCAGAGATGTGATGACCTCGTAAAATACCAACAACAAACTGTGACAATTTGTGTGCCAATGCATTCACAATGATGTGATCCACCATTTTAGCCGACAAACCACCAAAGTGCAAGACCATGACCTTAGACAAGGCATTTTCCCCTCCTTTGCCACAAGAGAGAAAGGTCATCTAGAAATATGTCTAGGGCTGAATTCTACCTGCACCCTTTAGTATTTGAAACCACTCGTCATGAAAACTCTGATCAACGTAAAATACAACGGTAGCTCCCCCACATGTTGAGTGGCCATGACAGTTCAAGCATGCAATTTTAGAGAAGGCAGCAAACAAGATTGGGAATTCAGGGTTAAAATCTCCAGTGAAATTTTGTCTTATAAAGTAATGAAAGTTGACCAAGAGAGTAAATCAAATGGATCTCCTAACAAACTGGAAACAGCTGTTTGGCTGAGTTTGTGTCTGATTTAAGTTTGGTAATTATTGCCCTACTGTGGCTCAAGGTTATTCTCTATTAGTGAAATAGGATATCATATGAAAATCATCCAACTTCTTAATTTACTGTAGCATCAAAAATTCCACTGTATAAAAATAAGCCGGAAATGTAACCTTCTAAAAACTTACCTATAAGCCTTTTAAATGTCCATTTATTTATTCTTCTGACACACAATTACACAAAATTTAGTTACAATAAACTAGAATATCTAATGCCAAACAAATTATACGTCACCTCTAGAAACTCCATCTATATTTTCCCACAAATACCCTGAAAAACAACTTTATAAACTTGGAGTCAGTGATACAGCATCTTTGTTTATTAGCCCACTCCCTGGTCTATTATGCTCTACATTAACATGCAGAAAAATTGCTCAAATTCTTACAGTAAACCATTCTTACACAGGAAACTTTCTTTTAAGGTCTTTTCATACCAATAGCAGCATAAGATACAACACCACTAAGTATAATTTTTCAAAGCTGAAAATATCTTAGTGAAAGCATGGTAGACATATGATAATTTAAAAGGAAGTCACTCAACTAATACTTGATCCCCCATTAATTCCAAAGTATATTGTAGGTTTATTAGTCACTTTTAGTTTGGTTATTAGGCACCTTTATTGCCTAGGAAACATGAATCAATAATCTATGTTAATAACAATTACTACAGTATTCTTGGTCCGCCTGTTGGCCAAACAGCTTAAAGGTTCATGAAAGTGTTTAATTGGCTGGAGCATCATTTTTAATGCCTAAAAAGTGAAGAAACACCATGTGTGTTCTGTGAGCAGAGTACTAGGATTTCTGTTCTGGAAGTTCAACAAAAAAATTGGCTCTCCCTCACACACAGGCTGCAATTTTTGAGTCAGAATCAATTACTCTACATTGCTAGACTGAATCTTTAATTCTAAAAACATGAGTGTAACAAAAAAATTATTAAACAATAATACAAACCCAGTAAATTATTTCAAATCAAAGTGCTTATTCTTTCTGAATTTTTCTTTCAAGATCAACTGGAAGTCTTGAAAACAAGATCAAGTAAACACTGAATTCAACTCAGTACATTATAAGAGGAATAATTTTACTTAGTGAATTATCATAGATTAATTGCAAACAGGCATTTCAAGAGTATTTGTACTTTACCCAGAACACCATCCTCTTTGTTTCCCATTTTGAGATACATGCAAATTAAACATTTGCCAAAACAAAATGTGTGTATGTACATTACCAAAATGTGGTAATTACTGGGTATGCAACACAGAAATAGCATTTTGAAAATAACACAGTGCTAATAAGTTTTTTGATGTCAACAAAGATTGGTCAGACTCAAGCAAGAATAGTAGTAAACTGACTGTTTACTCTTATTAAAATCAAGTGGGCTCTACACAAGTCTTTCAGAATACGTAACACAAAACAGGTAGACATCAATCTGAAATCCCTTCTGCATAATCTTTGCCAAGGAACAATTTCCATAATGACATTGTTTAAATACTCATACAATAGAAGCCAATAAAAGCACTTTGGCTTTAAAGATGCACACCCAGCCAATGACTTCCCAGCACCATTGCAGAAGAAACCAAATGGAAGCAAGTGAACCCCTCCACTGTTCTGAATGAAGGGCCCCATAAGAGAAGCAGTTAAATTGAAATAGAAAGAAATAGAAGGGCGTGATAATTCTAATTCATCTGCTGATCTCAAGATGCTTTGTACTTAAGGCAACATTGGAAAACTGCACCAGATAACTACCGGCCAGAGTATAGGGAGCTCCAGCCTTGCCCCTTACAGAAAGATGGGAAACAGATGACCTAAACCCAAGCTCTACTGGCTTAAGCAGCTTCAGAGATTTCCCCTGTACACTTTCAGACAGCCCTTAGAAGCATTTTTCTAGCTGCTTTTCACTCTGAATGCAGACCAAACCCATCTAACTTTAGCAGTTTGGCTTTACTAGAAAATATAGGGTAGGCCCAAAGAAGTCTTTGGGCACCTACAAGTCATTCTTCACCTCCAGCATTTGATGTAAACTGTCATATCACCAACTGCTTAACATACCATCCTATGCACAAACACACTCCAGATCCATGAATGTAACCAAGTGCTTGTCATAGCTAAAGACAATTTTCAACTACATACTAACAGACTGTTTTCTTCTTGTACTTCAGTTCATAAAAGCGTGTAACAAATAATTCCTTTAAAGAAGAGGATACACATGGAAAAGGGTAAAAATAGGACTCCTTGTCATTAAGCAGCCTGAATCAGGCTTAGTCTCAATCGAAGTGACAGAAGTTTTTCATTAGCATTTAAAATCCATAAAATTGACTTAATTTAACACACTGACTGTTGATTTCCATGAAAAATATAAAAATAACTACCAGAGAATAAAAGCTTCTAAAATAGGACAACTGTATGCACACATTTCCAAATAGCTCTATTCAGAAGGTGCCTAACCCTGAAGCTTAATATTCCGTAAGTTTCTGGTGACGGTTCTGTGCCCATCAAGATCTGCTTTTCACAGCTAAATTAATTCCTGCTTAAGCCCATTCAGGTTTCAAAACTTAAGTAGAGCAATACACAAGTACATGAGGGGCCCAATCCAATATGCAAACCCAGAACATTCTTGACATGCACATACAGAGCAGGACCTTGTGAAAACATGCCTGTGGGCTCTTCTAGAACACCACTAACAAAGGAGGCATTGGTACTGCTCAGTCTTAGTCTCTTTTTTTCATGGGAAACCTTAAAGATCTGGTTCAAATCTTAGGATTCAAATCTTTCTCCAGTCCAGAAGTGGATCAACATCTACCTGACAGAGGCAGGTACAGGCTGCTTCAGTCTGAGTTTGCCTTTCAACAGTAGTGCTGGAGAGTGTCATTGCACAGAAAGAGCAAAATGCTCTCAGAAATACATTATAAAAGATAAAGCATGCTTTTATTGCTTAACATTTCAGACTCACCTAAAAGCACAGTGCTATGCTCTGGTATGGAGGGCATCAACGCAGGGTGTTTCACCTCCTGAGAAGTGGTCAAGCCACCTTTGAATCCTGTCTCCACACAGGAATGTAGCAAAGGTCTTTAGCATGACCATTCTACATTATTTAACACTAGTTCCACAGTGCAATTCTGTATCTTACAGGGGAATATATAGTCTTGAATATTCATGACATTTCTACAAGGCAACTATAAGGACTGCTCTAATATCAAATTAACCATCTCTTCTGAAACATGGTAAAACCGGCCATTTCTCAACAATGGTTCTCATAGGATAGAGAATCCAACGCGGACTATTCATTTACACACAACAGCTAGATCCTTCTCTTTTTAATTCTGGCATTCATGGTGCATATAACAAGAACGTCCTTTTTGCAATTGTAACATATATCTCAACTCTGTTCTTGTAAAAAAAAAAAAAAACAAACACACAAAAACCAACACAAGAACAGTAAAAAAAAAAAAGGCTTTAGTTTAGATACCCATTAAATGGACATTGTTTCTCCTCAAAAATGTCTGACACAGAAGTTTCAACTTCTACTGGTATTAGGAGCAATAAAGTAGACCATTGGTTCTTTAAAATGTGGATTACATATTTTTACTCGAGGAATCCATTTCCTATTTCATGCAGGAGGAATCATGGATTAGTTCACAAGAATGCTTCTGTCTCTTCTGTCTTTACAATATTCAAATGGTGATCAGAAAAAATAAATGATAGAGATACAGGAACAGTTATTTTAATCCCTAACAACATCCAGTTGACATTTTATTTTGTGTTGTTCTGTTTGTGTAGTGTTTCTCAATATTAATAGTGTTTTCCTCTTAAATTGTGCTTTCACATACTGACACACAAACTTAAAGATAAGCTCATTTACCACCAAAATGTCCCTGTACCCAGAATGCAATAAGTAAAAAAAATAATTACTTGGACATCTCATATGACAAATTCTTAAACAGTGATTACAAGATCCAGCAATATATGGCCTCTATTGGTTAATATTTTGTTTGCATTGCAATCTGGCTTCTTTCTTGTACCTATACTAGAGATAGCCATAATAAAAATAGAGGACCATCTATTACAATGAACAGAAACAAATATTTGATTCCTCTGCCATTTTGTCATCCACTCTACAGAGTTCCTCCCCTTCATGACACATCTGGAACATCATCCAGCACTACAATGTTTCCAAAGCTTCTTTTTGTAATAGGATCCAGATCAGAGGCAAGTTCTTTAGAACTCTTCACCAGTCAGAGTTAGAAGACCTGTTTTAAATTTCTCTTTGACATGTCAAGAAGACAATTGAAAAGAGAGTATAAATCTTGGGTTACCTCAGTAAAAGCATTACACTGTTGTCAGTAACTCAGTATGTGGCTATTGGCAGTGACAGTATACAAGTGTCCTTATGCATGCTGCAAGTCATTGCCCAGCTGTAGAGCAGCTGGCTTCAGCTAAACCCAGGAAAGGTCGAGGGTGATATGAATCCTCAAAGTACTGCTGGCTTGTTGTGCTTATCCTTGATGGCCAAAGAGTGCAAATGCCAAAAAAAGAAAACAAATACTTTCCTTCACCTCAGATTTCTTAAACAATTTAATGTCTTTGTCTTCTAATAGAAGCAGTTCAAAACATGACACTTGTATCTGCAGACTGGTCACTGGGTGCCACTGTGCATGAAGCAGAGAGAGCAGAAGCCGCTAACCAGACAGATTTCAGTAGCCTACCTTGACAAGGACATGGAATTATCCACAAAGACTTTTGCTGACCTATCAGTTTCAATGGCTTCTCCAATAACATTCTACTGATAGATACATGACTTCTAATTTGCAAAGCCAAAGGGCCGGTATTTAGCCAATTTTCAATCTTTCACACGCTAAAGGAATTGTTCTATTCTGAAGTTGTATAGCAAAGTAATGCTGGAGCAGAAGTGACCAAAGAAAGGAACTATCACATTGATTCAGCTGTGGAATGATTTAGTCAAGTGGATCAGACTGCATCACAATTCAGCGTTACATAAAACTGAGGAATTTCTTTAAGAAAATTTCTCTGTTGATTACAATTTTATGCTTAGTAGGCTCCAAGCAGAGAAAGGTAAAAACATAACACTCCACAAAAGCACACTGTACACTTTACTGCACAAATCTAATGGTACAGACAAATAAGAGCCAGGTATACTGAAAAATTAAAGCCAGACGTGCCCATAAAATGTATTACCATCATAAGATACTGCTTAGATAGATACTTCTCACTATACTTTGTTTTGATTCTCCACTAGCATAAGAGACTTCATAAACTTCTGATAGTTTTCTCATTTGAAATCTAACCCTCTTTTGATATGATATTTGGAATATAAACATGATAAATGAGTACAGAAGTAAACAGCCTGATGCATAATGAAAATATACAGAGCTCAGGGAGGAAATTAGCTATACTGATTAGCTATAAAAGCAGGAACTCAACACTCAGGTACTGCTCTTGATTACTCACACAGCTGTGCCACAAGATGAAGCTACTCTCATCTGCTTGGGCCTTTCACTTCATTGCCCTCTGTCTGTACACTCTTTTCCTCTCTGCCCATGTCCCCCTCCCAGCCATCCACTTTCAGTTTAATTTTGTTTCTGAAGTGCACGTTCAGGTATTTTGGTGAAGGTCTGCAAGCCTATTTTCTATTCTGGGAATCACTGGTAGCAAGTAGAGGAAAAACAACAACAAAAACCACACCAAAAAGTAGCATTTCTCATTGCATCTGATGGTCCTAACCACTCACCAGCAACCACCTTCTGGCTGTGACCTCAGGAATTTTGCAGTCTTTGCTGCACAGGAAGCCTTACCGGTGGAATGGAGGGTTATCATCCCATCTAGGCCACAGCCTCACTGGTAGAGTACAGGCTGTGGTTAATTTGGGTCAGAACCCTCTCAAACTGGTCTTCCAGAAGACCACAGGTGCACAACTAGTCCTCGTAACTTCAGCTGAAGTACTCACACAAGGTTCTTACCAATGGTCAAAAATGTTCCACTGTTTGGCCTTAAGAATAATATAAATCTGTATTGTCACAAGCAGAAGTTAAACAGGTTGCCACCAGCACTTCCTAAGACACACAGATACATTTGGTCTCTGGTAATGATTTTGTGCTTTGCATCTTGAGTAATGAATCCTGTTTTTTGTGTTCTGTATTCACTAGTGGAGCTACAAACCTACATTTATTATTGAATCTAAATGTTTTAGTTTAATTGTAATGGAAAGCTTAAGACTATCTTAAATATAAAATTTAAAATATCTCATTTTAAATATATATTATTTCAGAAATGCCCCCATGGGCATTTAAAAATCCATGTCTTTAAAGCTAAGAAAATAAAAATGTTCTTAATGCCAGGTAAGCATAGTTAATATAGATGATGCAAAGTACTTTAGAGTTCTACAATGTTCTTGAACTTCAAAAAGGGTGAACTCAGATTAATTTGTATTGTACTGATAGGTGATTATATAAAATACATACACATATGAAAACAAGGATATGCACGTATGCATATTCAGAAACAGTTCAAGGATGGCTGGATTGCCTTGTTTTGCCCTCAGTTCTATTCAAACACACATGTATAATAAAGGATTTAAAAAAAAAAAATCCAACAAACAACAAAAGAAAACCAAAAAACGCACAAAACCAACCAACATTTTTCACAATACATTTCTATTTCAATAGAGGCATTCACAACACTGTAGGCTGTAATGACACTGAACTGTGCTTATTCAAATATCCTCACTGAAATCAGGTAGGGCCAGAATGACAGACAATTTCTTCTAGATGAGAGCTACTTATATAAATAGTCCCAAGAAACTCAGCTGGACTAAGCAAGTCAATAATTTTGACAGTCAGAATCCATATAAACAAGTACCGATACACTGACCTCAAAATAACAACAGCTCTGTTCTTACCATGCCTTTGCTTAATGTAAGCTTGATGTGTTAAGTGTTTTTACTTAAATCAACAATACAAGATTATCAATAGCTGAAGATAGCTGTGAATCCTGACTCATACAAAACAAAGTGAAGGTTTTATTTTAGCTTTTAGGTAAAGAACTCATCATTAGGACTTTCTCTAGTACTTTTTTCCCTCTTTCATTATTCCATTTTAGTACTTTAACTTATTGCCTGCAAAAGAAATTAGAGAATGTTTTCCACATAATACTCGAATACCTGAATGCAATCCAATGTAGTCTTAGTAGATATGAATTGTCACAGATTGCTGTCTTTTAAAATATCTTGTTAGTTATATTTTACCATCTACATTTTGAGGTCCAGTCACAAGTGTTTATCATCGAAAACTCGGTCAAGCTGGTGTTTGACCTTTGACAGGAAGCTGCCCTCACTCTGGCTAGTCCCAACAAACTAGGCCCAAGACAATAAGCTGCTTTATAGCTATTAGCTCGGCCAGTGTGTTTCTCCAGGAAGACCTCAAGCTGAAAAGCCAACACGCTTGACAACCACAGCCAAGGTACCAAGGGCCCAAGCACTAGACATTAGAAAACAAATGGAAAAGCACACATGGCTACATCTGGAATCCTAATGGGCCACCAATGGTTCCCAGCTAAAGGAAGAATTACCAATGTTATTTTATCATCCCTTGTGCTAACTTAGCTGTTTATGTACAGCAATAAATGATTTTTTAAAAACATATTTGGGTCATTATGTCATATACCACCAGCAAGTACGATTGTTTTATTGTGCTTGGAGTCAAAATACACTGCTATACCCAGATGTGAGGGAAGTTCAAAACCCCTAGTCCTTCTGTATTCATTCCTGTTGGACAAATGGATTAAGTTTTTAAAAGCGAAACTGAGAATTTTTATGGCCTGTACTCCCATCTCACTAGTAAAATTCGCACTGATATTTTCCTAGAGAAGTTTGCCTTGCCAATGCTAACATTAAATATTAACTTAGTAAGCAAACCAAAATTTCAACCAACAGGAAATGCCACACATTTTATTGTCTAAACATCCCCATTTGCTTCTTCCAAAGCCACAATATGTTATATTAAAAAAATAATTTTTATGTGATTTTTTTTACCTGAACATCTAGTGAAATTCAAGGCAAAGTAATCATTACAGTATGAAATTAAAATACATATATGTTTATTAAGAGGCTTAATAAAGGAGGAGTCTGTAGTTATGGCCCTGAATTTATATGTGCAAACCCAAGCTTTTCCAAAATCTACAATCAGAATGTTCTATTTCCACATAATGAAGCATGGAATTTGTGTAATGACTCTTACACAGTATTTCTAACCCTAGTACTATGGCATTTAAATATGGAGATAAAAGCAGAAAAAACAACCTAGATCCTCCAGTATTTGTTGATAATTGTCTCAAGCAGCAACTCTGTAACAAACAGCAAAAATGATGTTATTTTTGAAAGACATTGTAACAATTTATACAAGAGGTTCAACATCAGTTGACAACACTGTTCTAAAATTGACTGCATCCCAACAGTTTAAAAATCAACATTTATAAATATTTCACAACTTTCCATTCCAAAAGACACTAAATGTACTTGAAAATAAATGTAATTTAGCAAGTAATGACTGAATCCAATTTCAATAAATTCAAATGGACTTACACTCATTTTAATGGAGGCTAGATCAATTTGAAATCAAAATTTAAAACAATTTGAAGAAACCAGATTTTATCTTCTTCCCCTTCTATTCTCATTCCTTTTTTTCCTATTTGTTGCTAGCTCTGTTGCACTTTTGCTCTCTTTTTCCACTTTTGTGGGAGGATCAGGGCTGAGAATTTGGGGGAAGAGTAGCTCAGCTGAGCAAGACATTTCTCACAGCAGAAACATCACACAGGTTACGCCACAAGTGCACCAACCCATTCACAGGGAGTCAGGGGCAAACCCAGCTGGGAAGACGCTGAGAAGCAAGTGAGCCAAAACCAGAAAGACACTGTGACAAGCATGTGCACATCCCAGATATGCAATGCTTATGACGATGATGCACTGAGTAGCATTCTCAACTACGTTATAGTGAATCAAGATGAATGAATTAGTCTATAGGGATTCTTCTATCAAATAACTGAAATTACTTCAACACGCAGTGACTAATGAAAACGCGATTAAGAAAGCTACTTACAGAGAAGTCAATACTAAAAGTAGCTTCTATTCAAAACAGATCCCCTTGTTTTTCTTTTAATATTACACTACAGGGTAACCCTTATTTGCCATGGAAAAACAGACATGTGAATTTGATACCCTATGCTTGTTGATGTGTTTTTAAAGCTGACAGCAGAGTGCAGAATGTGAAGTTTCCTTGCTTCTGCTGCCACATGGCAGGTTAAAAGCACAATTAAGTAAACAGCTAAAGGTTTCGCCTGATTTCCAGGAACAGCAGAAATATGTTAAACCTAAAAAAAATACATCCCAGCAACTGATCTCTAGACATTATGAAGTTGCCTCACAAGCATGTGTTCCATTTCCAAAAGGTACACTAAATAGTGAAACAAAATACTTAAAAATTTCAATTCTGGCACTGCTATAAAGCATTACATCTTTATAAATATAGTGCACTATATTAATATAACTTTGGGATATTAGTATACTTACATATATATGTCTATATGCACACATATGCATACGTGTATTTATATATACACATACTAACATCCATACTTAGCAATTTAAAATAATTCAGAATACCTTTTCATTGCCTGCCTTCCCAGATGTTTTTGTGTTTTGTTTTTTTTACTTAATGAAAGAAACAGAGCAAGGTTTAGTTTCAGAGCAACACAAAGCACACTAACAAATACTGAAAAGATAAATAAGTGTTCTTATACTCACAGAAGTGATACTTTATATATGTCAATTACTCCCTCAGGTTATTATTAGGAAAATTTGATCCTGGACAAAAATAAATTTAAAAGATATTTAAATCCCAGAAGACCTTATATCAACAGAAGTGAAGGGGAAAAGAAATATTGTGTACTCATTTTGTGTTTCACCTGCATATTAATTCATATTATTATTTTCTTCTCACTGTTCTCCACTCCCTGCCTCTGTACTTCTTTTAAAAGGAAGAGAAATTAAATGATTGATTAATCTCAGTGTTCGCCACGTTCACCTGTGCAAGACCCTATCCATCTTAAGCACAATTCATTACATTAAAACAAGTTTTAAATAACACAGAAGGCTTTGTGGAAGTAAGTTATAAACAGGAATTTCACCAGAGGGAGATACTTAAAAAAACCCAATCAGATTCACAAATTCTTATTGATGAGCCCTGGTCTTGCCACAACTGTATTTATATTTTCACATACAGAAATTAATTCTAGAAGCATAATTTAAATATCCCTTCCAAAAATGCCTATAAATACTAATAGTAGTCTCCATTATGATTTTTAGATATATTTAGCAGCAATAATGAGTAATTTCTACAGTTTCTCACTGTACTCTCACAAATCAATTAGAAAACATCAGTTTCTAATTTTATTGGCCTGGCATTTTTCACAGTAACTACATTTTATTGTGGAAAAAATGTGTTTTCCCTTTAGTGACTATTTGGGAAACGTGTGTTGAGTATTCCTACCATAAATTAAAGTGGCTCATTTTTGTTTACTTCTCTCTGTCCCAGTACCTCCAACAATTTTAAAAAGAATGTACTCAGCTGGCAAAGTGCCGGTTTAACAGCTTGATACAGCACAACAAGTTATTTCACACATTTTGTATGAGTCACAAAAGTGGTGATCTCTTCAAAGTGTCTGTTTGAGGGGGTGGGGTGAACAGTTTTGAGAAAATAATTATTTAGAAGTACATTCCCTCTTAGGCAATAAGAAATATTTTAAATTAGTACATAAGTACATTTTTAAAAGCAAAAAGATGTTTGCAAATGGTTATGAAATACTTCCACATGTGATCATATTTTCACAATAGTGGTGACTATCAAACATTATATTGCACATTAATTTTTATTGTTGAATAAGATACTGGAGCCAAGAATACTGTAGACTGTAAAGCACAGCCTGTTGCAGCATATTTCCTGGCCAACTCTTCATACCACAGATGTCAGGCTGCTATCCCAAACTATTCCACATATATACTGGAGCTCTCATTTTTTCATATTAGAAGTCCTGTATTTAGCTGTTCTCCTCAGTACCATTAACTAAGCAGTTCATAAAGTCTGTTTTTAAATGCAGCTGCAAGTATCTAACTGCTTTGTGAAGCCACTTGTTTCATGTTCCCCTTAAGATCAGCCATCTGCCATTAACAGAGAGTAAACGGCCTGTGACTTAGCTTGAGAAAGTTGTTCAAAAGCCAACTAACATCTTGCTTCAAAAGTACCCTCTGAAGCAAATGCCTAATGTCAAATTTAAATACAGGTCTATGATTAAGTACATGGAGCCATCAGAGCTTAAATAAAAACACTGCCAATACACTGTCCTGCTAGAATTAAATGATAGTCTTCCAAAGACTGAAGCCTTTAGGCAATTTGTTAATAATGGACACCAATATAATTTCAACAAAGGAGTCCCAGGCCAGAGCTTCCAGCAAAGGTACCTGCACCATAACTGAAGACTTTTTTCAAGTTCTCAGCAGCGCAACACTGTTCCTACTGACATCACTGGGCACACAAGCTAATTTTGCACATGTGAACTGAAATCAACCGCATTTCAATAGAATTTTATAGATAAAAACATCCAAGTTTAAAGTTGAGTATCTCAGGACACCCCCAGAGAGTATATCTGACTGAAGCCAAAAGTGTCTAAAATATGAGGGTTTAAAGTACTAAACTTTGCCATGGGTGTACAGCTGATTATTACGGAATTTTTTTTACATAGGCCAGTGTATTTTTTGGAGGCAGAGAGTACTTCATTGGCTAGGAGAAAGGCAGGAAATTTTTCTTTGGCAGGTTGATTTTTTTTTTTTTAAATTAGCAGATGTTTGAAGCTACTCCAAGGTTTGGAATGTTGAATAAATCCCAGTGGAGGTAGATTAGTGGCAGAAAGCAGGTGAGGTGGTCAAAGGTGGATGTAAATACAATTTATCAGATGACTCTACAATTTGTCACATTGGTATCACCATTGCACATGTGGCATATATAAAAGCTTTGGCAACTGAGAATTAACATCATTCCTCTAGCCAGTGTAGTTAGAGAGGAGCTGCACAGCAACCCAGGAATGTGCTACCAATAAATGAATCAAGAAAAATCCTAGAAAAAAAATACTCCTTAGTTTACAAAAAAAAAAAAAAACAAAAAAAAACTCTACAGTGTGCATCCTTACACTAAATATATGGGCAGGGATTTACTAAAAATAATCCCAAAACCATCCCTCCCCCTCAAAAAAACGTTCTTCCATAACTGGCAAACTAGGCTAGGAAAGTACCAACTCTCAGACTAATCATGAGTCGTAACATCATCAGTTTGTCAGGTCAAATAGTTCAGAGATGTTCCTAGGCTTCTTGCAGGTGCTCAATTCTCACATCACAGTATCTTTAGGTGAAACTTTCTACTACTTCCAATTGAAAAAACATCCTACTCTGCTGGATGATTTGTGATTACCTTGGTTACATTTTCCTTTGCTACCCCCAATACTACAGCAAAGCAGTAGGTCCATGCAGAAAGTCATGGCTTATACCTTCAGTATAAAATACTGTATTTCTTCTCAGGAAAAAACCAACCAGGAATTTATCAGTGTACTCCCTGCTATCTTTTTTGGCCTCACAGACTGCCATTCAAAGGAATGGACTTTATCTTTAATATGCTAAATGTTTCCAAACGAAAAGCTGAAAAGCTGAATAAAATCAGGGGACTAGATGCTTATTCATTAAATTAATTACCTGAGAAAGCTGGGTTCATTTGTGCAGTACCTTCTTTGCTGCACTAAAAAATGTGAAACAAATTCCAGCAGAACATATGTGACATTACTACCTTCTATGTCATATGCCAGGTACAGTGCTTTGATCTTTTCTATATCACAAATAAATCGCAAAACATATGAAGAATATATATATATATGAAAAGATTACATTATCAGTTCCCTCAAACACCTGATAGCCAGAAATATGGGCGTCCATGTAAACAATTGTATTCCTGGGAAGTGAATAAATTAAACTTATCAGAACAAAGAAATGCTGAAGTCTGTCTCTTCCTCAAAGATCATAATTATTCTAATTTAATGTTATAGCCTTAACACCTTTTCATCCATACATACAAATAAAAACATATGACGCTCTTTTAAGTTGTGATGAAATGCTATAGCATTGATATGTCAACGTAGGTAGGACTGGAAGTTTCCCTTCTATGAATGAAGAGACTATCAGGGCCAAGCACAAGTACATACCAGAAGTCCTGGTAAAGAGGTTGGGCCTGAAGAAGTTACCTCCTCTCCACCCAATACGACAGAGGACTCTTGTTGAAGTCCAGCTGATATGAGCAGCTGGAAATTAAGAGAAAGGTGTTCTCAAACAAGGGTACTTGGAATCAGCTACGCCTGATTGTCTGAAGTGGCTCACATTTGATGACTGACTTCATCTGCTTGTAGAGACTATTTTTCCCCACTAAGAATTTTGAGGAAAGCTGGAATTCCAAGTTTTCTATCTTAGTAGAAACACGTTTTCTTAAGTAGCACTACAAACTGATTATGTTAATTACAGCACATTAATAGTTTTGCTAGACTGCATACACTGTCCAATGTTTAATAAACAAGCAGATAAGCAAGATAAATATATGCACCAAAATTAGAACCAAGGGATTTTCCACTCCACTAGCAGTGATGGTAGAAGCTATCACCACCAGGGCCAAGATCTAAGGTAAATACCATCACTGACAGCAATGTTGGTGTTCCTGGCTCAATTTTAGGATGCAGATATACATATATCAAATTTGGAAAACTTGATTTCAAGAATGTTGATAAATGGAACTACTGTGAGAAAAATAGCACGTAGCTGACTACACAAAACTACCGAGACACATATATACTTGGAAGTGTTGGAACTGTTACTATATCCAAGAACTTCCTATCTTAGGGGCCCTTCTATTGTGGGTTGGTTTGGGTCTTTTTTTAATTCAGATCTACCTGGAAATTAGTGTGCACTCTTGGGTTCTCCATAATTTTTCATTCATGGCTTTCGATTATGGAGTTCCTTTATAATTTAGAAGACTCTTCTCACACATGACAAGCAAGAAATAAACATGCAAAAGGAATGTTACATTATCTTGTTCTAACTCTAGGAAAAAAAAAAAAAAAGGAAGAGAAGCGTGAAAGCACCACTACTATGTGTTAAAGAGATACAGGTCAAGGTGTTTCATAACCAGCTCTCCCAGACAAGACTTCTTAGGACTTCGAACAGGAAAGCATAACTAAGCATATGGCAATGAAGGAAAGCAGTAGCAGTGTTCACTCTGTATGTTTGCTGTGTAAGCTATTCTTACAGTGCTCCACACAGGACTTCAGAACTGAATCCTCCTCTTAAAAGTATACAATAGAGATACTAGATGATGTCTCAGCTTATATAATTTACAAAATGGAAAATAAATTATAAAGTGATATTGATTTGATTTGTTTTCACATATTACTACCTAGTAACTGCAGATGTATTCACAGTCCTCTTCAGTAAACAAACAAAAAATCTTAACAGTCCAACTCTGAATTATGTCCGTCTCCTCATTCATTAGTCAGTGGGATGTACCCAACTTTAATTATCTTTGCCCTTTTGAAAAAAAAGTAACCCCCAGGCTTCAAAACAAGTCATTTTTCTTTTATTTCTGACATATCTTCCTCCTCACACATCCATCTCTTTGCTTGTCCTGTTGTCCATTAAAACCTGTATGCGTTCAAACTTTCCACTTTCCATCTTCCTAAACAATACTCTTCTAGCAGCCTGAACAAAAAATACTCCACAAGTAAGGAAAGGAAAAATTACATGAAAAAAACATATGCAGTGAAGTATAAAGCAGTGATGTTCTAGGATAGGAGCAATAATTCATCAATTTTACTGTTAAGTAAATTGATTCAATTTTACTGTTAAGAGTCAAAGAAAGAACATGAATAGTTACTCTATATTCTTAATGAGTTTACCCTATCATTTAGTGCGGCCCAGATTTTTGGTAATGAAAAACATCACAACGTCTAGACACAGTTCACACTTCTAGTGGAGAGTCCTTTGTATTTCAGAAGTCATAGTAGAGTCTTCTGCATGGGAAGCTTTTCAGAGATGTCCTTCAAGGCAAGAGCTGAAAGCAATATGATAAATGGAAGTGTAATGCCAGAACAATCCAGAATGACAGCCAAATGCTTTCAGGGCAAGTGGCAAGAAGCAGGTCTCTTTGCAGAAAAAGTTAATGTACTGCATTATTTTATATTGTGGCCCACTGAAGGATGTGGCACAGTGTGAAGAAACCTACATTGTGCCAAAAAGAAATTCCGTACTTCCAAAAACCAGTACGAATTATGTGGGACGTCTTTGCTTATTTCTGCTCCTGTGTAAACATTAATGTATGTGATACATCAAGCTGAGGATATCTACTATAATGAACTAGGAGAAGGAAAATATTCTCCTGTGCTCTGCTTCTGCAACAACACAGATTACAGAACTTAGTCTGATTGATGTTACCACTGCAATTTAATAAGCCTGGTGTAGCAATGGTGCTCTTAACCCAGAAATATTTTAGTAATTTAGTAAAATGAACTATTGTAAATGACTATATATCTATACCTGAAACATCCTGTAAAATCATCAGTGACTGTGGACCCACATTTCTTTGCAAAGATTAAAGGTGAGAAAAGGACTATTAATACATGCAGACTACATATTTTTCTCATTTAAGTGAATTCTGAGCTTCTTTTCTGAAAACAAGAGTAAATCATGCAATGAACTAATTCATGCAAGAAGACGCAAAGAATGCTAATGGAATTTATTCATTAAAAAATTACTACAAAATTGCTTATACAACTTTTCCAGTTTCAAAAAATAATTTTAAATACACAGTGATGGAGATTTTCCTAGTAGACCGCGGTTTTCATAAACATTTTGAACACTCTTCTTTTCCTCCCAACCTTTTTTAATCATTATGGCTCTAAAACCAAAATTTAGTTTCTCAGAAGGCCAAATTAAATTACCTTTTGATGGCTGAAAGTTGGCATATGCAATACAAGCTGTGCTTCATTCAAGTCCTCAGTCAGCTTGGGTACTTGTACTATTTTCATTATGCTAGTGTCTACAGTGAAAAAAACCAAACCCAAACTCAGGCCTCCTAGTCCCAAATAGTCTACAAACATAAGGGAAAGAGGGACCAAAGGAGCTTGCAGTTCTAGTAAATGAAAGCCACTTGCCATGGTTTGACCTACCTGGAACATCAGTAAGGCTGTCTTTTCACAGAGGCGAAGGACTGAATGGAAATATGACTAGGTCAGTAATGGAGTGCAGGTGATGCTTTGATTGAAAGGTCCTGTTGCTTGGTGAATATCTGGCTTCAGAGACATACATAATTGAATTAACAAAAATTAAAGGAAGTAAAATGCAGCCTGCAGACACATCACGATTGTCCTAAGATGCAGATTTTAGATATGCTCTGAGTTATAAGAGTATTGATGGGATAATTACATGAATGGAAAAAAAATATTTTTTTTCTGGTTTTTGGTGTTCCATGTACTACATTCCCACTGGTGCAATACATATTGTGCATGAAGCAGTATGGATCTAAAACAGTCAAAAGCCACTCATCTCTGAGCTTTTAATGGAACCAGGGCTGCACAGATTCCAAATTAGTTTAGGTATGAACCACTTTAGGTACAGATAGAACTTTAATCCAGAAGAGCTGCACCAGTGCAGACCTGACTCATCTTTAGGCCAAGTGCCTTTATGTCCACTGTTGTGGTCACCAAAGTTTTCTCTCATTGCTCTATTAAGCCCTCAGCATACATTCTTATGGCTTGATTTACCCTTCCCTGTGGCTTTGCTTATTGGAGTTATTCCAATCCTTCCTCTTCCCTATCTTAGGTAATTAAGAACTGATTATCTATGAAAACATGATTGGTTCTGGCATCAAAAAAGGGTTCAGATAGTTGCATTTTCTTCTGGGAAGTGAACCGCCTCAAGTTCTGAGCCTAACGTCATAAATCTATGTATGCAGCTATGCCAGAAACTTCTGCTACAACAATTTACGTTCAAGAAACTGAGACGGATTAAGTTTTAAAAAAAACCAACATAATATTGCCCTACTTAGAAGCTAGAGGAATTCAGAAAAGTAGGTGAAAAATAGAGGAAACTAGTTATTCAAAGTGTGTGTTCATGTAAGGAAGTTCCTCTGAATCAGCACTGATGTCTGTGAGATAATTGATCAGAGTCACTTTGTAGTCAGAGAAACAAGTGCTATTTTTCATGGTTTGACTCACCCTAAGAAAGGCTGCTAAAACAGGTCAGATGACAAGTATTCTGAAGAGACTTACTTATACCTAAGGACTATAGAGAGACCAGTACGACTAACACAAACATAGCCATCTAAAGTAACCTGAGAGGAGTTTGCTTTTGTTGCATGTGTTATTTGCACTTGTATACACACCACCAGTGAACATGGATGCTTGCTTCTCTGTCATTTAGGGATGCGAAGGAATCTACATGCATGAAAACTTTGCAGAGGCCAATGAATGCCATTTCATTTCAATCAAATGTATATTCAAATCTCAGATCCAAAAAATCTTATAAGAGATTACAATTGTAAGATTACAGTTTCTGACACTGTAGTCTGATTAAGCCGGTAAGTAAGAAGGTGAAGACACAGGATTTGTCACTTGATCAGTCACTCAAAACTAGTGCTTACTGCAGTTTGTGTACATCTGCTCACCAGGAAGCTTGCGCTGGAAATGGCAAAATGAGAAAATGTTTCCTCCTCTACCCCTCTCAAGCTCAGGACCTTAGTGCTATAAAAATAGACTTCACTGACTGTGAAGGAATATCAATATAATGGGATGAATATTAATATAGTGTGGCAAATATCAAGACTGCTGGATTCCTCAGCCAGTCTCCCTGGGACTCACAGAGGAATGACAATGTTGTCATTTAAAGCTGTTTTTCAAACTAAAGCTGGCTACTAATTGGATATAATTCAAGTAACTTGCAATTCTAGTCTTCCCATGCTGTGTTAATACACATACCTCCCAAATACATGATTGCTACATGGAAACACTTGGCTTCCTCTAACAGACACACCTTGCAATTCAGCAAGTCTATTCTTCAGTGGTCCCTTTTTAATAGAACCACATAAAAGATTTAACGTGCATGATCTTTAATAAGTGCCTTTAGAATCACAAATATGGAACAATGTATTTGCTTATTAAAGCCTCTAAATATTTATTGAAAGTAAATCATATGCCTAGAAAAGATGAGCCAGACACCCAAAATTACTGTTTTACTGACTTAGATAAGTGTTTAAGAATAATTTATTGATATAAAACTACTTTTTATAGCAACAAAAGAAAATCATATTCTTTTGAGGAACTTGCAAAAGGCTAGCATTTAATGTTTACATTCTGTAAACAGACAATATTTAATCTGTTTAAAATTAAACTCAGAAGATCAATCAGATAGGCTTTTGAAGGGCTGAAACACTGCAAGTAGTTTAGCATTGTACTTGCAAGAGATACAGCCAGTTGTTTAACCACACAGATATCATTTAGTCTATAACTTAAACAAGCATTGATAAAGTTTTTTATAAAAAAAGATGCTATCAGCAAAACAAACACAGTATTTTGTACTACTTCAAAGCTTATTTATAATGTGTTTAGAAATATTCAGTGGAAACAGGAAAATAATGTCTTGATTTTTCTAAACTTTACAACATCTGCTTTTACTTACTTGCAGCATTGTAAAGTTCTCCGGATTTTAAATGGGTAACTCTTTTCTTTTGTCTCGTCCCAAATTTGAGTGTTCAGGTTATTTTTTTTTACCCACACAATTTTCTATTTTTCACTTACAAATACAGCCATATGAAAATCTCTACAGACTTCTAACAGTGCTAAATACCAGTTAGCATAATTCCATTTTAAATAACACATTAGAAACCTGCCAGAAATAACACTTCCTCAGAAGACTAAAATTCCTACATCTTTATGATTTCCCAATGTACATATATAACTAACTCTTTTAAAGCAGATATTGTGCTGTTTATTCATACTACTGTCTCCCAGTCAGGTATAACCTGCAGAAAACATTTTTTGACAAATGCAGTTCTTTTCCCTGGCTTGCTTTGTGGAAGTGACTACTACCTTCTGCAACGAAAGGGTTTCTCTTTTAACATTTTTCCATCAATAAGAAAGGATTCACCCTGTAATCCTAGACATTAAGATGCAAGAAATGCATCTGTATCACTCTTAACAGTTTACCATGAACTGTTTGAAGATGCACCACTATAGACAGTGTTATTGATTCTCCTTCTCTATGTAAAATAAAACCTGTTGGTGATTTAGTGAGAAGTCATATCTGAAGCCTTCAAGTGTGCAATCACATACTAGTCAATAAATACACAGTAACATCATAAGTAACTTCCTCTACCTGCTTAGATGAGAGGTAGACAAGCTACTGCGGAGTTACTTTCTGGCTGTGCCTAGGCTGATAGGCTAGGTGCCTATTGCAGAACATTTTATGTTACCATGTACCTTGGACTCCTGGTCACCCAGAGCAGGCTGATGAGCTATTGAATGGTCTGGCTCCCATCTGGCCTTATACTCAGGTTTCCCTCCCATCAATCAATAGCACCTGAGGGGACAGCAGGAAGGAGAAAGGAACCAGTGGAAAGCTGGGTCTCAGACCACTGTTGGGATACATGGCTGCAGGGTGAGGCAGAAGGCTTAGTTTGTGCTCGAGTTTTGCTGCAACATGAGATGAGGTCAGAGTCAGACATGCCTAGACCCCTGAGGTTGGAAATGCTTCCAGGTCTACTCGCTTAAACACATCTTCTGTGTGCCTGACAAGCACAAGCAGTGAAAACAGAGAGATTCTCTGTATAGTCCTTGGAAAAACAAAACCAAGTTTGCTGCTGTACTGTAAACTGCTGCATAGCCCTGATGCTTCTCTTTCCTCTTTCTAATTCCATAACAATAAATGCTTAGTTTTAATTGTAACTTTCCTCTTAAAGCCATTATTTTTCATACCTATGTCTGGAATAGCCAGTGAAACATGGGGTTTGCCATTGGCAGCATATAGAGTTTGTAACATACTTTATAGCAGAGCGGAGATGGAACTAGTCTTCTCGACCCAGCCACCTCAGGAATTCATGTATACTGGGTGATTTTATATCAAATTCAAATCAACACCCGAAATTCCTTTTTTCAACCAGTTTTCAAAGCTTGGCTTGCACACTGGATTCCCTTCATCTGAACCAAACCTATGAAACATTTGGACTGTTTTTAAACTCACTTTTTTCAAAAGTTGCTTGAAAGTTATTTTACAAGTTTTTGTTTAACTACTGCCACACAGTAGTAGATTTAGCAATGTCTGTAAGAAGTTCTAAGCAGAATTTTCACACATACATATACATCAATGGGTAGGTTTAATATTTTTGGTGCATGATTTACCAGGTTACCATGGTAGCAAGTTACCTGAACACATGAAAATCCCTGACATAGGACCACTGATACAATTATTTTAGAGCTAGACCCACACAGCAATTTAAACTCAGACGCCCAAGAAGTATTTTAGAAGGCTACTACCTTTTGGGTACTCATATATACTGTTAACTTCAGTGGCTGTCAGGGAAGTCTCTGATCCCAGTCAAGGAAGATATGAGCAAGAGAATTCAAATTTGGATTTTCAGGAGTGCTACATACTTTATGCCCAAGACATCTGACAACACACACTAGAACCTACATTTTGGTATGTTACATGCTGCAGAGGCAGATGAAATCGTTTTCTGCTGCATCCTCTACATGTGAAACTCTAAGATCCCCTGTCACCCACCGATCTATGGACTTCAGTTCTCCGTCTACAAGTCATCAGCTTGAAATCTTTTAGGCAAAGAGAGAATGGATACTCAAGACTAATGTTAATGCTTGAGGCACTTCTCCAAAAGCAAGGAGGTGTGGAATTCATTTCTAGATCCAGTAGTTTCAGCATTTTTTATACATGTTGTAACACAAATTCCCATTAAAACAGGAATTCATGACTCTTAACAACATATCAGGGTGCCTCAATTATAAGACTAAAATGTTATACTTTCCTGTATTCATCCACTTTGGCCAAAGTCCAGCTACTTGAAGCTGCCAGTTCTTAGTTCCTCAGTAGGAGTCTCATCCTCTGCATTTTCACTTAGATGGGTCCCCTCTTCTGTTTATCGGGAATAAAAGTTCCCGTTTCAAAGAACTGGATTCTACTTTCAGAGCATAGCATTGGCTTACTTTGCAGATATAGGCTCTTTGTCTGTCAGTTACATAGCAAATAATTAGCCAGTTATTTGAAGAAAACTAGCTGCGGAATCAACCACTTTATTTCAGCTATGCATAAGATGCCTGTTCCAGCCAGCGAGGGCAGGGAAAAGATACCTTGAGTAAGCAGTCACAGTCTTGTTAAGCTTATCAATGTCTCTCTCCCATGAGGAAGTAGGTGACAGAAGTCCGCTTCTCAATACCTCAGTGTATACCGGGCTGTACTTGAAGACTCCAATTCAGTTCAACCCTTGTGGTGCCAGAGGGAACTTGTCCTTATGTAAGTAAAATCATATCCTTTGATGTCTTTTGCAGGGTGTCAAAAGACTAAGGAGAAACTTTCTAAAGCAGAGAAAACAGCTTACTGACTGAAATGTGAACTTCAGACATCTTCCCCTTTCTGTACCATGGGTATTGCCAGAGACAGCCCTGATTCTCCACTTTTAGCTCTAAGCTCATGGCATACTAACTAGCCAGGACAGTAGCGACCTTTTAAAACTCACCCCTCTGATATTACTAATCAGCCTTATTGTTCCTCAAATAAGTTGCAGATGTGAACTTACACAGGTAGGAATATAACTGGAAAGGCTGAAGGAATGGAGATAACTAGGGATTTCAGGAACATAAATTATCAATTCTATGCTTTGGCGAGACTGACAGTGACAGCTCAAAACTGCTACTGCTTCAACTTGGGCCTCCTTGTGCCAGGCATTGCTCTGGGGCATGGCACCTGTAGCTACCACTAAAGATTCCTGGACCCCAACCTTAGCTGACCATTGCAAGAAGTCTAGTTCCATTTTCCTCCACTTACCCATACAAACCCCTCTCTACATTGGTCCATGCAGAGAAGAGAAGAAACGGTGAGGAAGGAAGGGCATGAAAAAATATAGCATCCAGCAGAACACGTGTGTAGACAGAAGTAGAAGGTAAGGGATGATAGGTAGAGAGTAAAGTATAGAGTACAGTTTTTCCTCAGCTTTGAAAAAACTTTTAACTCATTAAAGGATGGAATGATCAACCATAAGATACTTCTCTACTAAATGACTTGCAGGACATACCTTTTAAAAGTCCCATGATCTTTGTGATGGACCTTGAGAAATGCTTTGGAGTAGAAACGGATCAGTTTTCTGACTGCATGGCCCTCCTAAAACTTCCTTTCTCTCCTATCTGAATCCAACATCCCACTAACTAGCTGTATAAATGCTAAAACAGCCAGAGAACAGAACAGCAGCTGAACTCGCAAAAGCCAGAAAGTTCAACTTTCTGTCCTCTCTGCATTTATTATTAGACAAGCCTCCTGAGTCAAATATGCCATGAAAATGAATGTGAACAAACTGTGTCCTCTTCATTATTTGATTGTTCAGTATGTGTAAGGAAGGGGATGCCTAATCACTACTGTCACCAAGTGCTTGTGTCTAGTCAAGTTCAATAATGAACCACTTGATAGTCCTTGTGAGGAAAATAAAACTCCCTGGATAGTAAGAACTTTTGATTTTGTGTTACTTGACTTATTGGTAAAAATCAAGTCTCAGATTTTTACTCAAAACAAGCATGGAATAAGCAACTGATAATTTGTTTTCCATGCTTCAGTTTGATGACTATAAATCTTGCTTCTTTTATACTGGCATCACAACCACAACAAAATTAGTAATTCAAACTCAAGTTTGTATTTGGAGTCTCTCTCAAGATGGAACTCAAAAACTTAAAATCATGGGTAAACATTCTTCTGCCAAATCTGTTGCTCCCCATTCCCTACCACCCCTAGGCAAGGGTAAAAGATGAAGTTAATTTTTAAAATTAAACAAACAAAATATTTGGTCACTTAGTTTCAGTTTCTTCTGGCATTGATATCTTGTGGGTACTATATCAAGCCATGAAAAATAAATAAAAGGGAGCTGAACATTTCAAACACTGTCAGTGAACTTTTTTCCAGTTCAGTGAGGTTAATAGGCCTTTCAATTTACAAACTCATAAGAATAGGATTATATTTGGTTAATATGTTCGTTATATACTCATAGAAGTCTCACTACTAGAAATAGAAATTAGTTCCTCATGACAGCATCAGGATCAGTTGTAATTAACAGAAAAGTCACATTCAAACAGACTTCAGACAGCAACAGCTAATTACAGCAACCAGAACTTACAAGAAAGAAAGCTGTGAGCTTGCAAACCCTTTAACAAGTGATTAGACTCTAGCATGGCAGTTGGTCCGGAGAATCCATTCAAGCAAGCTAAAAACATGTATAATTAATTTACAGGACTGGGAATAAATCAATCATTTCATTTTGGGATCAACCCAAATAAATTTCAGATCCTTCACAATTTATTGCATTGCAGAAGAGATGGACCCATGTCATTTTACTCTGTCAATTGTCTACATCAAATGTTACGATCCAAGCAATATTGAATTACAAGGTTCAATGTTATTTTTAGTTCTACATTTACATCCACTATGCCTTGTAAGAAATAGATTACACAGCGTATCCATGCATCAACTGAAAACAGGAAAACAACTCAGGAGTTCACAAAAAAAGTGTGTGCCTTTTTTTGTCATGGGCTTTTTTGTTGGTTTGTTTTGTGGGTTTTTTAAGGGTGGCAAGCACAAGATGTGCGGTGCCTCATTCAGACATCAAGGCAGTAAAAAATGAAAAACTAAAAGTAGGAAGTTCTCTATCAAATTTTCCTCTGAGTTTACATAGCAAGAAGAAGAATTTAACCTGCTGAACATTCCAATTATTTCTTCGCTCAGCTCTGTGCAGCAAGCTCTCCTTGCACAGCTATTTGCAGAGAAAATGTTTTATTAAAAGAACCTTCAAAGCGACAGTGTCAGCCCACACAACTTCCATTCCTTTTGTATGCTTTTCTAAATGTCAAATCAAAACATGGCAATACGATTAAATACACTGGTAACCATAGTTTTATTATAACTGCCTTATAAATCATGTTATAGTTAATTAATCTAATTAACAGTCCTATGTCCCAGATACATTACAGGAAAAGGCCAAATCAATCCAGCCTTGAAGAAACCACTAATGTGTCTCAGACACCAGTCCTGGATTTGTTGAACGTTCATTGAATATTGACCTGCTGTGAAAATATTACTATACCTGCTGCTTTTATGGGACTGGATTTTGCTTGCTTCTTTTTTTGTTAAAAAAAGAAGAAAAATTTAGGAACAGAGAAGTTAATGCTATAAACTAAAGATACTTTGCTAGCGGCTTAGCATGTCAAAGATAACTAGGCTGATTAGATGAACCTCTTATAAATGTTAAGATTCACAAGTTGAAAGTTTAGTATTTTTCTGCTATGTAACCTTTCATCTATCCAAATTAAAACACTGGTACACAAATAAAACAATACTGAAGTCCCTTGAAACTTGGGCTGAAAAGTCTCACATTTTCAAAAGGTAAATAAAGACCATGTTGAAGCAGAGCAGAGTTTCTAATGAGTTAATGTAAAAAAACCTCATGCAAAAGCAATCTGCATCAAAGCTAGCAGGCAATACCCTGACAGTCATCCATCAAACCAAAAGTCCCCTTAATAAATGCCAATTATAGGGCAAATATGCACAAACGCGGATAGCATAAGCCATGGGATCATTTCCTTCCAAGAAAATTAGTGACCAACAAAACACCCATGCAGTGTAAACTACCAGCCTGCCCTACAGCAACACTCACTCCTGACCGGAATACTAACTACTATTATTATTTCACTCCTTTTTATTTTATTTTATTTTGTACTTTTTCAAGAGTTCAGAACCACACAGAATTTTGTTTGGGGTTATACAAATTGTGAAGGAATTTGTATAGAAGTCTAGCATAACTTTTTAAAAGCCATGACATGCCTATAATGTATACAGAGTCTCTGACTTCCGCCGTAAGCGAGCCTTTTTCCTAACTTAATCATACTCAAATTTCACCCCTTTTAAAGATCCTGATTCAAAAATGTTCACTCATTCTCCACAGTCCACAAATTTATACCATCTCTTCCTGTGGTATTATATGTGCATAAATTAAAAAAGAATGGTCTTGTATAAGGACTGAAAACGGAACATTCCAAATCCCCATCCCCCAAACTTAACTTCAGTTTATGAAGGAAAATGTTTGATACAATATACATTCTTATAAAATTGTCATTTTGTGTATAGATAGGATGTTTTTAATTTGAACTGAGTTATGTTTCCCAAACCTAAAAACAAAGGGCAGTACAGCATGCTAAAGTCAAACGAACAATTTTAAAAGCTTCTCCGCTGTTACACTTACCATGCCTTAGATTCATCTTGGGTCCTTTCACTAACACCTTCTGCATATCACACCTGACTAACGTTTTTGTTCTCCCAAGAGCAGATTTTTTAGATTTATTGTATCCAATACACAGTATACTGTAAAGTAACACATTTTGTCATATGGAGTGTCAGACTTCCATACCCTGAGGTAACAGTTGAGGTCTAAGATAAAAACATTACGTTAATAAGACAAGTAGCTTTGCAAGAAATACTTAATTCTAGTACCATGACAGAGAAAATTAGTTTCTTAGATGAAAACACATTTGCTGTATTTACAGAAATGGATTAGAAAATGTTACATTAGTCCTAGTTTGATGTCTTATCTAATTGACCTCTAAAGTGACATCTTCCATCGTACAGGCTGGCCCGTGCTATATTCATTTATTTCCATCTTACCTAAAATTATGATGAATGGTCTGAGCTCCATTCAATTATTGAAAATGTGCAAAGAAACAGAAACAATGAAACTGGCAAAGTGCTCTGCATTCTTAGGAACAATTTAGGCTAATTAGCATCAACTTCTCCCCCATTCATCATACCCCTTTAGAAATATAAACAAACTGTCAGCTCTAACCTAACAAACAGATCACTGAGCTACTTAACACAAATTATTCTTACATGAAAAGCTCCTTCTCAGGCAATATTCTCCTCTAGGGCATCTGGGAAGCTGAGCTATTAAAATTGAAGACATATGTTTCAGTCAAACTTAACTCTCAGATTGTAGCGATCGCTGTTGTGACAGTTTTCCGTCAGCATGCTGCTGCTGGCAGTGTACTACATATTTAAACAAAGCAATGCAACAATAGACTTCAATGATGCATGTTCATTTAGTACAATATCAGTGCCACCCAATTAGCATCCTACACCTAGAAGTGGAGCTATTAAAATTATTGGTTAGGTACAACTCATATCTCAGATTTCATTTGAGGTTTCTTTTGGAGTTACAAGTTCTGTATGTTGCTGTGAGCATGCAGAATGCAGCAGCTATGCCACTGTCAGCTCTGACAATAGTTCAGTAATTAAAATCAAGCTGCAGAGGCAATGCTCTGAAAAGACCATAGAGGGGAGCACTGCTGTCACTCCTCGGTCCTAGCTCAAACTTCTCCATAGATGCCACAAATAAAAGGACAGCTCTAAGCTAAAAGAAGACTGTGAGGTTTGTAGAACTGAATTCTTCCTTAAGACTGCAATCTCTGTTCTACCTTGAAAGCCAAAATGGTAATGAAATATGTTCTTCTTCCCGTTCTCAAAATGCAGAAGGAAATAAATTTGTCCATACCTCATAAAGAGATTTTTGTGCAAAAGTTAAAACATTTTTTATCACTTCAGTAAAATAGTTCACTATCTGGTGAAAGGAAGAAATAAACACTGGCTTGGAGCTTCCTGTCTCACAGGTAGTCTGAATTTGTTTCACCTTTAGGTGAGAGGAGGGAGGAGGATCCTCCTTTAACATCCTGTTTTGGCCCATTGAAGAAGACTTCAGGAAGACCATCCTGAACAGAACCTCATTTTCCAACAGGCCCTCACTGCTGGCTGCATACAGTTACTTTTTCCCCTTAGATACAGAACTTCCAAGGTCTGCAGGTATATAATACAGATGGGAACTAGAACAATTAGATATGAGGTCCTCAAACACCTCCATGTTGATACACTTCCTACCAGCAATGGCAATACATTTTCTGCAGAGCAAGATACTATTTCTTGCTTTCAAAGAAAAGGTTCTTGTGTTAAGACATGACAGCCACCTCAAAGTGTTTTACATGTTAGTGCTGACCAGAAAGCCTGATCCTAGAAGTATTATGCAAACGGATTAGTGAGATATAGAAAGCAAGCACCTAGACAAAGGCTCTTGCCTATCTTGTCTGACATGGTATCACAGCTACGGGCTTGATTGACCCAGAGAATTGGTGATGTATTTCATGTTTATCAATAGAAAATGAAGAGGGGTTTTACAGTAAGAGGACTAAAAAAAACCCCACCTGTTTCAGACATCATGAACATAAATTGATACTCCACAGTAACAAATCAAGATTTTGAGCTAGATAGAAACACTTGAGGTCTGAAGTAGAGAGATACAAATCACAGCATAGAAACAATATTTAAACTCATATTTGCAGATAAGACTGCTCAAAAGCTAGATGCAGATGTGAGAAGAAACAACTAAAAATAGTCTTATGAGAATCTCATGAGTGCTTAAGTGAAAGAAAAAACTAAAAATATCTGCCTTTGTTCACACCAGAAGACAAAAAACATCTAGGAGAAAAAGCTGAAGGCTAACCCCAGAGAAACCAAGGGGAAATAAGCATTCAAGACAAGGGTAAGTTCTGACAAGTTGGGAAGAAGGATGGAGTATTGCTTCAGCAACTTCACTAGGGACAGAAAAACCTTTGGGCTAGAGGAATAAGGGTTTTAACAAAACAGAGGCTGACTTAAGATGAATCATTCTAAACTGTTCTTCATCTACTCAACAATTGAAGTACCTAAATCTCATCAAATATATCAACCCAGAGAAAGAGTATATTCATGAAAATTGACCTCTAAGTTATGACACTGAAGTATAGTGTAAAATGGAATTCTTATTATTGTATCCAGCTCCTGTGTTTTTCTGGTTTTGTTTCCAATGTCCACTTAAGAAAAACATGAATAACTCTGCTCTAGAAACAGGGGCATGAAATTAGATTCAAAGAGACAGAGCAGCACTGAACACTTCTTGGGTATTACAACAGAAACTTGGAGATACACCACAGACACAGAAAGGAGAATGTCACTTGGAGAGCCAGTAGTTTTCCCCATGTTATGAAAAAAGATTTTTCTAAGCTGGGGGGTATTTTATACCAGGCAGTCTCAAAGGGGTTCAGCAACCAGCAGTTTTTGCCACATTACTGAAAAGATTACAAGGGATATGGGTATATTACCTAAATGCCAAGTTGCAAAAACTGTCATTTTTAAGAAGCTATATGCATGTGAACACGACTGCCCTTGCGCCAAATAAAATAAATATTAAATGACATATCTGGAAGTTACTTCCAAACAGGCACAGATTTTCATTGAGCTATACTGAAGTCCAGAGAAACCTGCACACTGTATTTTTACCATTATGATATATGGATCAAGCATGCAACATTCAAGGATCAGTTTGTTTACACCGAGTTGCTCTCACATGGCTGTTCTTTGATTTTTTTTCCTTATATTTTCAAGTGTTTACTGTCCAGAGATGTTTTCTTCCTGGTTGCAGTGCCTTTTTAAGGCACGGCATCAAGTAATAGAAGCAGACAGGAAATAAGCGTTGTTGCTCTCCAGAGGATGATTAAGCAAGTCTGCACAAGTTCCCCCAAGTTCCCACAAACATGCTCTTATGTAACAACATATGTTTTCAAAGCTATTTTCTCTGAGCAGTGAAGAGTCTCCATGGGAAAAACATAAACTAGGTTTATAATAAACACCGTGGAACATGAAATAACTATAAAATAAAGAGTGCTATGAATGAAGTAAATTATTAGATACTTAAAATACTATAGCAACTGATTCTCATTTACATTCCTCAAAATTAATCTTGGTCAATAAAGTACATAGGTCCTGCAGTCTCTTACGCAAACAAAGTATATTCCATGTTCCTTAGAACATCATCTGTAATACTCTGGGACTAGTCCAGATGGATGTCTTAATGCTAGTAGTCCAGATGACTTCAGTAGACTGATGTGAAGAAAGCAGGATCCATCCTTTTCCTCTCACTTGTGCCCAGAGCAGAGTGTCTTTTAATTTGGGAAAGTTTTTTTTAAAAGAAGTTCCTTAATATTTCCCTTGTGTTAGATCTTCCCGGTATGTACCATCATTAGATTATTCAGTACAGCTACAAATAAGGTTGAAACCATTCATTATTTTTATTCTTTGAAAAACACACACATTATAAAACACTAAGATTTTGTGTGTTTCTCTTTAATTTTAAAGAAAATTTTGAATCATTTTATTACAAGAATTTTAAACCTATAGAAGTGGTTATCTATATCACATGAGGAAAATATTCGACAAGCCAAATAGACTACAACATATTTTGTTTTTTCCACCAATAAATAAAAATTTTGGAACATGAACATCAAAAGAGGTAGCAAACTACACAGCATAATATATTAAGTTTTGAAGTTACTTTCATTTCACTTATTTCACTGTCAATTTACAAAGGTTTGATATTGCAAAAGTAGAAAAACCTGGTCAACAAAAAATGCCAAAGGTAACTACGCTCTCACAAACCAGGACCCCAAGTTTTGTTCCAGCAGAACATCTTGTATGCTCTGAAAGTCTGCTAGCAGTTAGTCTGCTTTCTACGAACCATATTACACATTTTATTTTTATATTACATGGACAAAAGACTAGCATTCTGTGTATTAAAAACATTGCTCAGATGTGTAAAAATCACACAGCTTATCCCGCTATTCCTATAATCTACAGCTTAATATTTCACATGAGAACAACATCTATTACCAAAAGGACTGGATGTCTTGAACTTTTTCAAGTAATCTCTGACACTACTGTCAGATACAGGTTTTAAACTTTTTTTTTTAAACTTGTTCCTAAGACATGGAAGATGCACTGAACACAGGAGTTCTACCAGACAAAGCAGAAATTTTCTGCCTTACAAAAGCTGGATGGTCCCCACTGAAAAGTTCGTTTTATTTCACAACACCAAAGTAAGAAATCATACTACAGTTAAAATCTAATGACAGTTTGCCATCTTCTCATGTGTTATGTCTTTTCAATATTCAAGTACGTGGAAATATACTTTTTATGATTTACTATTCCTGCCTAGCTGATGCTTTTTTGCATTGGTGCATGTCTATGCCTGCATGATTAAGAGCAGGAATTCACTCTGTGAGGTTACTTAGTCAGAAACTGAACTAGAAGTGACATAACAGGCCATTTTCCTGGTCAAGCAGGATCATTCTTTCTATTCTATTTTAGTCTATTTTCTAATGCACTGTTAAAGGACCCGGTGGTAAGACTTTCACCACTTCCTTCTTTCACAGACTGTAGATCTCACTACTTGAAAGCGATACCATTAGTCATTCTTTTGAGCACAGTGTTTCATTTTCAACTCCTCTTCCTACACATAAGTGCTATTTTTACTCCACAACGAATCATGATTCAGTACCAAACATTAGCCAAAACAGGTGTGATGAGGATTATATAAAAGGTATTATAATGTACCTATTCCATTCTACTTTAAAAATTTGAGCAAAATAAAAAAATAGTAATCCTTTCAACTGCATACAGCAAGAGCTGAAGCCAACTATTGACATATCATATTGTTTTGGGTATGATTTTGATCTCAGATCTTACTCCTAAGTGACTTCAAGGAAGTTAAATACTGAGACTCTTAAGTGAAAAATGGAGTGAACAATCTGCAATTATGCTGATCTGAGCTACTCCTAATCATAAGAAAAAGTCCATAAAGGCAAGCATAAAGGCAATAACTTCATCTCCCAAACATGTACAAAAAAAGTAATTACATTGTAGCAGCTTTAAAAAAAAATGAAAAAAACACCACTCCTAGAACAGCCCTAGTGAGGAAAAATGAGAAGACAACTGCTACAGAGTTAAAAACAAAGCCTCAAATATAAATAAGTTCTGGAAGGCAAACAAATGCCAACCTACGGGACTATAAATCTAAAGGTTTGGTAAGAAACACCGCTTGCTTCATTCAGTCGTGCACAAGTTTGCTGTGGTCCCTTAATACATATCTTTCCCAAGTATAGTAATCACAAAGGGATCATAAAAGAGATAATCCAAGTTATTTTCCCATCATCTCTTAAGTCTGGCTTAGTGTAGCCCTTAATACATTATTCATATTAAAAATTAAGGAAAAAGCCATAAAATTTGTCTGTTCCTCTGAAGTCTAACAGGGAGATCCAGAGCTGATAATCTATGCCTTCCAGGTCGTAGGAGCCTCTGAAGACAACAGATGGAAGCACTGTAGTCAACAGAAGCATCAGGAAAATCCAAAAAGCTGCCAGAGCATTCCTGCTCTTCAGTCAGGAACAGAAGAGCTGCCAAAAACAGGGGTCAGGAACAAAGAACTGACAACTTGTTCAAATGCTTTCCAGGCTATGCAAGTCATTATTCTCAGGGCAGTTGAACTCCCTGGTTGGGCCTACATAACTTGAAAAAGCATTTTTAAAAAAGCCATGGATGGAGAGGGAGGCCAGCTTCTGAACTAAAAATCACTTATTTGCATTTTAAAAAACAAAACCTGTCACTCAATGGGAGCAGGGAAGATGGGCCCAGGCCAAAGCCTGTTTACAATTCCATGCTAGCTGACAGATCTGCTTTGAACAAGGGAAATTCTTGCTCATACATTAAAGGGCTATCTAATAAACATGGAAATGGAAACAAAAGGGGTTCTTCCTACCAAGTTCACCCAAGTGCTGCATCAAACCAATTTCAGTTTCTATACTAACACAAATGGACTCCCCTAGATTGGTGCATCCATAGGAAGAGTCAGGTTTAGGGCCTGAGTAAGTGTATGGTTTTCGCTTCTAAGCCTGTAAAGTGGTGATTAACAGATCTTTGCATGCATGTGGATGTTCAATGATGTTCAAGTAAGGGGTAACTGAAGCAACTCAGGTAGTAAATGTTAGTTAAAAATAGGTTAATGGAATAATATTGGTTAAAAACCGTGTAATCAACTAGGAACTTTAGTTGCTTTTGGCACTAAGCATTAATCAAAGGAAGATACTGAAATTTCTGTTTTCAGTTTAGGTTGACCGATTTATGAAGCAGTATAGGCATACTGTGCCAATGTTATCCCAGATATCTCTTGTCTTCTTTTGTCTCAGATATCTCTCTCATTTAAATCATACTATACAAGCAGTGGACTTTAAGCTCCAAAATGAACCACTAAACATCCATGATATCCCCTGTTTCCACATAGTTCAATTAAGAAAACAATTCCCAAATCACTGGAATGCAAAACTACAGGCCATCAGCAGAAAAAAAAAAAAAAAATCTTGCATAAAGGGACAAGTGCAGGTCATCCAGTAAGCTACCTTCACTACTTAAAGTTCTAATACTATGAAGACCTGAAGCAAATTAAGCAGAGAACAGTCTTGAAGTCTTAACCCTGATATGGAAGTAATCATTATCGGCCTGCAGAATTAGCCCACAAACACCCAAAGTGTTAAAGAACAGTTGGGTCTTCAGTTCTGCTCTTCTGTGTGGTGTGTACACCCCACCAGCCATAACTTCACATGTTTTCTTCTGGAATTTCACCTTGGCTAATTTAGGGGGCACAGATCCAATTCACAGTTCTTCTGGTTTACACTTGTCAAAGTGTCATCTTGAAAATGCCCATCAGAAGGAAAGATGCAATACACTTTACCTTGTCTTGTTTTGCTGCTATTTCAGTCACTACAGTAGTAGCAAAGAAAAAGTGCCACTGAAATGGTTGCTATACTTGACTCAGTTTGAGGTTGCTGTTTAGTTCGGGCTTTTCTCACTATGATCAGAGAAATGGGCATTTATTCTGGTCTAAATATCCCCTCACTCATCACACACTTACTACACTTTCAAGGTCTGAAACTGCTGCTTTGAGACTAAACCCTTAAAGAACATGCTGTAAAGAAATGATGAATGCTATTGCACGTAGATTACACTATCTGCCTCATCTGTGAAATGCACACTGAGTTATGTAGGATTTCTGAGTGCTTGGATCACTGACAAGGTAAACACCATTGGTGTTCCTCAACAGCCAAAAACCAGAGAACTCAACTGAAGAGTGGCACTGAGTCATGCCAAGGAAAGGGAGAGACTCTCCCTTCAGTATCGGGCACCCAAATTCTCAGCAGCTGTAAGGCATCTCTTTCTACCTTGTATTTTCAAGCTGCAGCCTCATCCTGGAGTTAGAGGCATTAACATTTGTCCCTGTTTTGAAAGAGCAATGACAGTGATTGTACCCACAAGTCACCAGGTAACTGAATTATAACCTCAAGGCAAGTGAAACAGATTCCTTGCCTGCCTCTACCAAAAAAGGACTTAAACTTGCCTTTGTTATATTCTGGAGATGGCCCTAAATTCTAAGCTACAATAGAAGAACTGCAGGAGGTAAGTTTATTCATTCCCTTGCTATTCAAACCAGTCCATTTTGCATAATCAAAGATCCACATGATCAAAGGCTATATACTAGGGCCTCATGGAAGAAGCACTCACCCGGGTGGCAGGAAGTCCAGATTACAGTCTTGGCTCTGAGGAAACATTTAACACTTAAATTGAAACTTCCTTCCTTGTTCCTTAATCATTCTTGGTCTAACAAGCACACCAGCGTCCTTGGCCTTTAAATATTTCATGCAAAGGTGGTCAATAGACAAGGCTGAGAGCATGAGCTGCTCCCCACAAACTTAAACTGGGCACCATACTATGCTAACACAGTGAATAGTGCAAGCTTGAGTTTTCACAGGCAGAGAAGGAGCTGAACCCAAGCATCTTGCATCATAGTCAAGTGATCTAAAACTGGAGAGCTAGACACAGACACAGGACAAAACCTTGGGGTACTATCTTTCTTCCCACAGTTTTATACAAAGCCTGATCTAGATCTAGCAGCCTGAAGCTGCCCTAAATGCATCAGATGAATGGAGCACTGCAGAGAAGATGAAGGATGCCAACCTACACTATTAATCCTAATACACTTTGCACATGAGTAAGTCTGCCAAGTATTTAGTATGGCAAATACTCAATTGTATTAGTATTTTTACTAATACTGTCTAGCATATCTGATTATTGAAAACTGAAATCTGATTCAAATGAAAACTGAAAGAACTTTTCAGAATCAAAAAAGATCAGGCACCTACTCCACAAAAACCAATATAAATTTAAATCCTAAATGTCTGTAGCCCCTAGACTCCATTTGTTACAAGAGTGTTTACATCTAGTATTTCAGCCAAACAGTTCTGTTTTGTTTTTAAATGTATGTATGTCTGTGACATCCAGGCAGGTAAGTGTTAAAAAGCAATGGGAAAACAATTGGAGGTTAAAGTATGCAATGCAATAAGAATGTTTAGCATGCCCTGACACTCCAGTCCCCCCTCCTCCCCCCTTCAGGCATCTAATTGTTTGCTTTTCCTCCTACATACAATAATGAAGTGAGCTACAATCAAAGTGTGATGACAAACGGTCCCAGGGTTTGCATTCTTCTGAATATATTGGCATTTGTAAACCAAAAAAGAAAGATAGATGTAATCAACCACCCTCATACAAGAGAATGATCTGGAAGAATATGTTGGCAAAATCTTCAAACCACATTAAGCACTAATTTGAAAGCATGTTTGAAAGGAAGAAAGCAATGCATCTAATACCAGTTTATTTGTGTAACAACAACTAGAAACTGAACTTGCTAGACATATTTTGAAAGATGGAAACAATTAAAATACATTAGTGATCTAAACAGGCACCATATTTTAAAAGAAAAGAACTTTAAACAATCAAGGTTACACATATCCACATTTTGTTGACTAATCCTCACCTTCCCTTGATCTGCTAATATTCAGTACTTATATTACATGGAAACATTGCATCTGTGGTTACAAAATCTGAGCTAAAATCTGTACAAATACATTTGCCTATGGAAAGGGCGATAGTGATATATTCTCATTAAAAAAACCACATCAGCAGCAGGATGGCAATTGTTCTGCCTCCAACAATAAAAACTTTGACGCTTCTATCCAAAAAACAGCACACTGCTCCAAACACAGCATGGCCAGGCTGCACCATATCATCAACATAACCACTAAATAGTCAGCCTATTTCACTAGTAAATCAAAAAGGACAAAGTACACTGAGAGGACATGTTACTCACATCTTCCCCTTCGTCAGTAATATCTTGCCTAGAAGGGCAAAGGACTCTATATGGGAGCAGGCTTAGCAAGGAGATGAATAATGAAATATTATTTAAAATAGTTTTAAATATTTAAGTTCAAATAAATCTTAAATTACGGATTAACATAACCTGCAGTAATTGCAGTCATGTTTGAAATGCAGAACTTCAGATTTCTGGATATTGACAACCCCTCCTTCAAAACAAGATCAAGTCATTCCAAAGCCTAAACACGAACTGTTAAAAATAGATATCTTTAGATACTCACTTTTGACCTGCTGCAGTCTTACCAGGCCATCACAGACACATACAAGCTTCAGTAAACACTGGTGCATATCTTTATAACATGATACTACTACTATTTTTTTGCACGCTTTGATGAGCAGCAAAATTGTTAACATTTTTAAGCATCATCATTAGCATAACATTAGCACACAGTGAAACAGAACAGTTCATGCCCACAAGCTACTGTATCTAATCTTCTGAAAATATGGACATCACTACAGCGGTTATGGTTCCTTTTAGTCTTGAGGATTTTATGTGCACCAGAAACTTGGCTAAAGAGAAGGATGATACAGAGCTGGAG
This sequence comes from Limnodromus scolopaceus, assembly GCA_028565335.1. NCBI lineage: Eukaryota > Metazoa > Chordata > Aves > Charadriiformes > Scolopacidae > Limnodromus > Limnodromus scolopaceus. The sequence goes on from JAOXNO010000041.1 coordinate 39,458,444, forward strand.
ATTTTGAATGATTGATTGATTTTCCATCTGTTTTACATAAGGCATGGTTCCAATGATTACCTTTGGTGGGAAATTACTTTTAATTACATATGCTAAATAAATGTTTTAAGAGGCCATGTTAATGAATTCTTTTTTTACATTTCATATCAATCACTACCTTAGAGAACCAAGGAAAAAATATCAATGTAACAGAATTTTCAAATAAGGTACAATATTTGCAGCTAATATACAAGAATTTAAAATACCAAACAAAAAATAGAGGTCATACTTTCCTAGCACTAGAGTACTTTTATTTTAGGAACAAAATGGTGGTAATTATCCCATAAGACAGCTTCATCATTCATTAAAAATGTTAAATGGTAAAACACCAAAGAAAAAGAATAATAATCTACTTGATAACTCTAAAATCACCATTGATACAGTAGGTAGATGTATTTCAGACACACACAAGCAGTGCCATCATGCTATATTCTATAATATCTATGTTTTAATAGTGATACATCTTGCTCTACATGGTCTGGAGCTAGTTTTCAGGAAATTCCTTCTTCAGAGGAGGAGAAAATAGAGTAGTGAAATAGGACTTCAAGAGCAACAGAGAATTGGGACTAGAAAATATGAATGAGGTCACCTTTCAAATAGCAATTTAAGGAACAAACTTCAGACAGATATGCAATTGTGAATACAATCACAGCCATTAGAGAAACACATAGACAGTATACACAGAACAGAATGGCCCCTCTCCCAACCCCATTTCACATTTTTGTGATGGCTATTCAAATGCTTTAAGTATCAAAGTCTTCATTTATACAATAAAATAGGTGATGTTCTGGCAGTAATACAAGCTCTACCATATATTTATTAAGGGTTATACTCTTAAAACTACCACTGTTGATGTGAGTTTCAAGAGCAATGAAGAACCAAAAACACATACACCACTAATACATAGTATATTATTCCTTCATACTATATATGCCTTTGTATTTCCCAAAATATTTATATCTACCCATGATTTAACAGATGCTCAAAGTTACACAGTTACCATTGAATTCTACTAATAGCTATGTGAGTCACTAGGATATAGTTTATTAACAGATGCACATTCTTGTTCAGAGTTAGAAGAATAAAAGTGTACAGTAAAACCCTCCAACTGTAAAAGTGTTACTGGAGAGGGAAGGAAAACTTGAGGAAAACTAGAGGGTTAAGAGAAAAGAATCTCAGAATAACAAAGGTATCTGTCATCTGCAAGGCAAGTAAGAGATTCAAGAAATATTTACTTATGTAGGTAACACCATAATATGAAAATAAGAAAGCCAAGACACAAGTAGTCAGTGGAGCTTAGACCCTCAGACTTCAAGTGTGCAAATAGAGGCTGTTCAAGGTGACAGTATCTGAGTGGGCACTGCATCCACAGGTGCAGGACCACCAAAGACAGTATCTGGCTGCTTTCCAAACACAGGACCAAAGTTCCAGGTGTTCAGAGGCACTGCTCCAGCTCCACCAAAGACACGTTTACACTATACATCTTCCAAACACAGGATTCGGGTTTTATTGAAGCCAGGGATTTGTGCCCAGACACTTATAACATTGGTGACAATGTTCAGAACTAATATTACAGCTTCTATGAGTGCTTATAAAACCTTCATAATTACTGTGAAAGCTTGTAACTTCCAGACTACGAATAGCTCAAAAGCCAGTTTTCTTCCATTTTAATTTAGAACACAAGCAATAGGCTATGTGAAAAAGTTATTGTTGATTTCAATATTTTTCAATTAAGTGTTAATATAATAGAACTTTTCAACTAATACCATACTTTCCCGCAACACCTACAGACTGATCTTTTACTACTTCCAGTAGCTGCTTGATGTCAGTATTTTTGTCATAAGACATATTTAGCTTCCTAAAGAAAAGATTGCACACAGCAAACCCCCCTGCATGATTAGTCCTCCGTTCACACACATGAGCTCAGCAACAGCACAGCAGCCTGACTATCCTACTAAGCAATTTGCTTTTGTCTCCAAGCAAGACAGGGGAGAAGCACAACACTGCCATCTCCACCTTAGATGCTGAAGTACAAGTATCACACACAAAAAGATTACAAAATACAGCAAACAAGAACACATGAAAAAGGTTCCAAAACTTCTGCAAGCAAATTAAGAAAAGTACTGTCAGGCAGAAAAATTAAGTTTAACCAACCAACTTAGTGTACCCGCAAAACATCAAAATCAACAGCCTCAAAGCCTAGAGGGGATAGAGCAAGCAAGCTGAAAGTGCAAATTCCCCTCACATTTGCAGCCTCAGCCCCTGCCCTCAAACGACCTGCAGCTGAAAGGCAAGAGACATACTTGAAAGAGTTTCTGTGCTTTAGTTTATCTGTCAGTACTCCAGATTAATATAAAATGTGAAGGTTTTTCTAGCGATGGGTTTATTCACTGGGAAGCAGACGACCAGTGACTCAACTGCCATGGCTGCAACTTGCTGGTTTTTCCACACATACAGTCAAGTGGATTATACACTAAGCAAAGTGCAACACAAAGCCCAAAATACATTCTCCATATACTACTAACAAATTGGGTATGTTCATCAGCATACAAGTGGTACAAAGAAGAATTTATTAAGCTCTTTCTTAAAAAGCAGAGTGGAACCTTCCTTGACTCTTAATCCTTACACAAAGCTGAGCAAAATCCTTTTTCCTGGGGTGGATTGTTTGAATATGTATCTTCCTTTAAATGGTATTTGTTAAAGCTTCAGGTTACCTGAGAAGCAGGTCCTACAAGGGAAAATATGGAAGGTGACAAACAGCTTCATTAGCTACCACAAAAGAGCAAGCAAATTACATTGCTGATGTCTGTTAAGCTTTGGGTGAAGTTCAGAAGCGGAAGTATTCTTGGCACTCTCTGCAGCCTGATAAAACTGGTAAGCAATCCAAAAAGCCAGCTGCTACCAGAACCATTACCTACTCTTCCTTCACCGGCTGGGAATTCCTGCCAGCTCCTGCAGTTCTGGCAAATAATCTGACAGAAAACTAACCCTACCAAAAGCAATTATGTTTCTGTCACTTAAGCTCCTTGGATCAGTTCCCTAAAACAGTGAGCATCATTTCAGAGAGTTTGTTAACACAACAAGAACAGGCATAGGTAAATAGCACTGCCTCTCTTCTTCATAGGTCAGAGGACATTGCAACAGCAGAATATATCATCAACTTAAAATGCACCCAGAATTTGTGCAGATTTTAACCTAGATAGTGACACAAAAGCATTCTCATAGGTAGCTTTTGGCTAAAGAGGAAAAACAGGGCTCAACGAACAACTTTATCTCTACCAATAACACGAGATAATTGTAAAAGCAAATAACAAATGGAAAAAATATGAAATACCAGACTGGCAAGCACCCTTTCTGGTGTTTTAGTTTTGCAAAGTGTTGGCATACAATAACACATAAGACTAACCCAACCAAGGAACAGTTTAACAGGAAACTTCCAGGAAACGAGGAAGTTCAACATACATAAAGTTCATGCTTAGTAAATAGGGAACTTTCTTCAAAAGACAGCCTATAAAGCTTAGGAATTTATTGCTTTAGGCATCAGAATGAACAGAAGAAACCAAGCAGATAAATTTACTGGCTACAACAAGAGTGAAAAAAAAAATCAAGGCCTTCATTTACCTAGTTTGTAGACATGAAAAAAAGGAACTTTAAACTCCATATAAGAGGAGACACTTTGGACGAGATCACTGACAGCAAATATTTTTCCCCTGACCAGGTTTGATACTACCAGGGTTCTGGCAAGAACACATAGAAAAACAAAGCACACAATTGCATATAGTCAGTGCATCCTGCCATTTAGGTCCTGCTTGGCAGAGAACATGCTTCAGAAAAACATCTCAGTCACTTGATGTTCTAAGTACAAAGCATGACCGTTGCAGTTTTAGAAAAAGCTAGAGTTGCTGAGCAGAAGCGAAACAAACGAAACTTCCATTGACCTGGATGAGATGTTAGCACTGTCAGACCATTGCTAGTCTACATCCTTCAACAAATGAGGGAGAAACACAAATATGTGCTGGGCACTGAACAATGGAAGGAAACTTGTGCTCAATCCAGCACCAAAAGACAGAGTTCAGCCTCCAACTCAAAGCTAACCAAAGATGACTAATACATATGGGATGCAAATCTCAGTAGAAAATAATATAAATTGAACAAGTCCCAGCTATGACAGAGAATAACTGAGATGTTCGTAGAAGCTTCCAAGGAAAATACTGACAGTTTACTTAAATCACAGTTTCGAAGTCTAAACTAGGGAGTCAAGACAAAATTGTGATGCTGTTAGATAAACGTAGATAGGCTCAGGCAGAAGACTGCTTAGGTTTTAGCTCCATTAGTACAATAAACTCAGTAGAGGGTATTTTAATGTCTTTGGAGTCCATAAAAACACAGTTCCTCACTAAACAAGGCTACCATTTCCAGACTGATTACAAATAAGAAACTTATCAGATATGCACCCCAGATCCTTTAGTGAAAGGCCAATGAACCCAGGTTTGAAATACAGTGTCAATGTGACTTTACATACATAACTTGGGGTAAGGGAAGTCAAATACTAAGAATAATTTTGTTTAAGTTTGAGAATAAAAGCTCTAGAACAGAACAGGAAATAACATACATCAAGAACACCACAGCCATGAAAGGAGTCATGGAAAGGATGCCAGTCGTAGATGAGAATAGCTCTCCTCCTTTCCTGCAATGGTTAAAATTTGTTGTATGGAAAGCAGTTTTATAGAACACTCCAGAGTCATCAGTTTTCCAAAAGAGATTTGTGGTGCTCTTCTACGCACTATACAGCTATTTTCACTAAACAATACATCTGATCCAGGAGTACCTGACAACAGGTTGTGCATCTGAGAAGTAAAAATTCAGAGCTGGCTATATTTTTCAGTTATGAGCTCTATAGCCCGTTACAGAAATATTTTTTCTCCACCATAGATATAAACCCATATATGTCTGTTATAGCTTATATTCTTATTAGCTATCACAAAAGCTATTTTCTACGGGATTTTTTTTTAAATGAGCAAATTTTCCAACATTCTAGCCTTATGTCCAAACACAGGTGGGGATATCAGTTCAAGGTTTGTGCAGGATTTTATAGAGATGTAACTTTATAGACTGTCTCAGATTTATAAGTAACTACAAAAATGCTATTTCTAATAGAGTCAATAACTTAGGTAAGATGGGATCTTTGGTGGTCTTCTGGTCCAGCCCCCTTATCAAAGATGGGCCAACCTTGAAATTCATTCAGACTAGTCAAGGCTCTGTGTGGTCCATTGATTACTTCTTCTATATTTTATAACATTGTGGAGAAGACTGAATCTTTCAACTTACATATGAATTATATATTGTTCATCCTTAATTGCTGTGATTAGCCTCCATTCTGCAACAGTTACCACAAAAGTAATTTTTTTGTGATAAAGTTTAGACTTCAGAATTTTATATTTACCAAAGTTATTTAAAAATATGCAATTAGCAAAGTAAAGTGTCAACCTGCCTTGGTATAAAGTGAATATTCTTCCAGTTTAAAAGTCTTTTTTCCTATAAGGAGCATATGACAACTACCTTTTAGTTTTGCTTAAAATTAAGGCAAAATAATTTTCTCCAGTATCATTATAGCTTTTTTCTTCAGTATGGTTTTTAGTCAATTGGTGTATTTTGGTCAAGCAAAGTTTCCAAAGTCGCTGGGATAGGAACCCTTTACCTGTCTATTCTACGAGACAGAAGCTTACTTTAACTAGTCCCCATTCTATTCCTGTGAAGTTCATTGAGTTCCATTTGAAAATAAGGCTTGTTTTATTTAAATACTTGATACATGTTTTTAGGCACACAGTTTTAGACACTCGAAGAAAAAAAAAAATTCAAGTTACTTGCCTACATAATTTAGGGCACCACAATGCTTAGAAAGTTGCTGCCTGACTTCAATGGGACACTTCAGAGCATCTAAGCCCACAGCCAGTGAAATAATTCAACAACAGGTCTGTTCCTGTACATACTATACAGTGGTGTTCCTCAGGGGTCTGTACTGGGACCAGTGCTGTTCAACATCTTCATTGAACACATGGACAGTGAGGTAGAGTGCACCCTCAGCAAGTTTGCTGATGATGCCAAACTCGGTGGTGCAGTCGACACGCTGGAGGGAAGGGATGCTATCCAGAGGGACCTGGACAGGCTGGAGAGGTGGACTCGTGCAAATTGCATGCAGTTTAACCAAGTCAAGTGCAGGGTCCTGCACCTGGGACATGGCAATCCCAGGCACAAATACAGGTTGGGCGGAGAATGACTAGAAAGGAGCCCTGAGGAGAAGGACTTGGGGATGTTGGTGGGTGAGAAGCTTAACATGAGCCAGCAATGTGCACTGGCAGCCCAGAAAGCCAACCGCATCCTGGGCTGCATCAAGAGAA
>JAOXNO010000041.1:39464980-39484481 GCA_028565335.1 Limnodromus scolopaceus
GGCCAGGCTGGATGGGGCTTTGAGCAACCTGCTCTAGTGGGAGGTGTCCCTGCCCGTGGCAGGGGGGTTGGAACTAGGTGATCTCTAAGGTCCCTTCCAACCCAAACCATTCTATGATTCTATGATACAAGGGAATAGCCACCCAGAGCTAGTAGTGAGTATGTTAACACACTGGACATCACAGGATACCTAACATAGATCTAGAATAGTTCAGAAGAGGTTTAGGGAAAGAGTAACTTCCATTGACTTCAGTGGAATTGAGATACTGACTAATCTCATGGTTCAGGCACCTCCAGTTCCCCTGGAACTGAGGAATGGAAGTTCTTCTGAAAGTACACATGAAGAGTTAATGTGTTAGCATCCAGAAAGCAAAACCGTTGTGCCTAAGGCTGCCCTCAGCTAAAAAAATTACATTAATTCACTTTTCAGAAGACTTGACTCATCACCAGGACCACTGCATATACAGTTACTCTCTCTCATGTTTGATCTGTACCGCTATACAAAAAAAAAAATTGATTCAAAAGACTCAAGACGATCTAGATTCAAAGACCTTGGAAGAGAGCGAGAATGAGCCCAGTTTTGCAGCCTGGTTAAAAAAAAAAAAAAAACCACACACACACAACCACATTCTTAGAAAAAGAGGATTTTCTTGGTTCCTTGGTTCCCTGGGCTACAAGCCAAGCCAAGGAGGGTCCCCATTCTTTCACTGGTCTCATGAATCTCCTGGGTCTGTTCTGAATTGTTCAATAAGCCAGAGGCACACAGTTTTTCTTATGCAGGCAGTCTAAATCTCATCCATAGTCACAACTATTTATACTACAAAGTTGAATACTGAAAAGTTTATAAAACAATTAGCAAACATATAAAATATGTTCAAGTTTTACAAACAGTTCAACCATCATACCAAATGCAATACAGTGATTTATTCCTGTCCGAATTTAATTTCCTAACCATAGAGTTTGTTGTCAAAATAAAGACAAAACAAGCTATCCCTAATTCCAGTTGCACTATATAAGGTTCCAGCCCTATTGATGTCCCACTGAAAAGGGGATTTATAGAACACTGATTCTCTCTACATTTTTCAATTCTTCCCTGGTTTTGTAATTAAGGTTCTAGGTGCAATGACAAAGATTAATTAAAATGTAGGAAACAAAGATTAAGACCGAACAGAAGATCAGTTTAAGACTGAGCTGGTAATAATTGTGATACCATCTCTACTTGATTTCAGAGTTTTCCCTGAAGGATGTTACCTCCATCAGTGCATAGAATGCAGACAGCTCAGTCTGAGTAGCATTTAGTCTTTAGGGTCCCTTCTGCTTCTTAAAAATAGTTGGAAGATACACAGATAAGGAAACAGAGGATGATAGGCAAGGAGAAAACTTAAAATAATCACAGTTAAGGCAGCTAAAACCACCTCTTCCTCCTCCCTCTCAGCATTATGTCCTTGCTTCTCTACAAGTTGCACAATACATTCATAGCCTCCCAATAAACATCTACTTTACTCGCAGGTGATGTTTATCTTGAAGCACCAGGGAGGGCTAATCACTCCTGCAAATCTCAGCACACCAACCAAGTCTCCAGTGAAAATACTCAAGTAGCATGAGCAGATTCATGCATGATCAAGAAAACATAGTCATGTGTTCTATGCATAAGTGATAACATATTACATGAGAAGACAAGTATTTAAACAGAAAGCCAATATTCTTTCCAATCACTGAAGAAAGTATACATTGATATGGAGAAAAAGGACCAGTCTATCCTATACTGAAAGATCATACTACACAAGCATAAAGTTGTTGCTTAAATTATTTCAGCCCAATTCCAAACATTCGCTCTACGACTGCAAGACTAAGCAAATGACTAATCCAATTAGAACTGTTCAATATTCTTGCAACACTTTTAAAGAACATTTCTGAACATTCTAAAGTCTTTGTGTGTCTAACCATGACACTGTAAAAAAAAAAAAGCCACACTTAATCAGCAAAATTTAATGTTCTTTCTACAGCGGCCAGTATCTTCATAACAATTTTGACAAGTGACATTTTTAGTGGATGTTTAAAGGCTACCTGCTCCAATTTTGTAAGCACTTTTTCCTTCTTGGAAGTCTTCAGAAGATAGTTGTGTTTGCATAAACTTGAGTTTTAAGTCAACTTATTTTTCCCTATTCATTTTCAAAAACTACTTAGAGTTTGTACAATCCTTCTGTTTATTACTTAGCTAGCAGAAATATTTGAATTTCAAGCAAGTACAATGTTACAGAAAAATTTATCAAATATTAACATTCAATACAGGGTAGATTATACATTTTACAGGTTTCCCAGATCTATAGGCAGATTGTATTTTTATGCATAGAAAAGGAGCCCCAATTGCATACCACTTCAACAGGGGTCACATTTTCTTTTAGTTCATGTGTGAATTACCACGTCATCCTGTTTTTATGCAAAAGAGTGTTAGTTTTCATTAAGTTTTAGAAGAATCTTTTCCATTTATTTTCCAAGTTATAAGATAAATCCTAAATCTTGATTCAGGAAGAAGAACTTAAAATAATTTCTGTTTACAGTAAACAGAATCACATAAGTACCGCACATTCATTCACTAGGATTTTATTAGATCCATACTGTGCAAAACATTTATTGCCCATGCCATATATATGTTTTTTTATCAACAGTCACCTACTAGCAACAAGCCCTAGAAGAAAAAGACAGGGTGAAAGCTCCTTTTTCAGGAACAGGATGAGATCTCTTCCTTTCACTCCCTTTGTGAAGTAGAGATCTGACTTTTATACAGATGTTGACCCAATATCAACTCTTAGATGAAAGAGGAGGCTATAAATACTGCAGAGCAATTTAAGTTTTTTCCAGGAGAGGGCTATGCCAGTTCTATGACAGACATCAATGAGGTTACTGAAAAATGCTGCATCTGCTGCCTAAATTTAAGGTCTGCTCAGAAAGAAACACAATGTATTAGTGCAACTTTTGCATCAGCCTAAAAAGAATAGTATTCTGCCAGCAAAGGAGTATTTAGAAAAAAAGATACTTGCAGTGACAAGAATAGCTATACATCTATTAGCGCAATACTTTAGTTATAATTACAAATGGCAAAATTCCAACAACTCAGTAACTTGTTTATCTAACAAAACACATTAAAAGCCAGTGTTGCCTATACAAACTTCAAAAGACTGAAGAGACTTATTTTTTTAATCTGTCAATCAATACATTTTCAACATTTTAATAAATATGATTTCATGAAATAATGAAGACTTTTTCCAAAATGTTATTCAGTGTCACACATGAAACCAGCATGGCCATTCACCCTATGACATTAAGTGCAGCTTAAGAGAAATTATTACTTGTTCAAAACCACAAAGTAAAAATACTAGCTACTGTTATGTCCTATTATGCAGTCTTCAACTGATACTATATTTTAGGGTCTACCGTAGTCTTTAACAAGTTTTGGGGGAAGGTAGAAATGACATGGTAAATTTGCTTTTGAATTCAAGGAACTTTTAAAGAAGTCTGTTTCCCATTTAGCTCTCTAACAAGAAACAATATTTTCATTTGTAAACATACTGTTTCAAAATCAGACATTTTGTGCTTTTGAGGGTCCCCTGAAATAAAATCTACTGGACTCTAATAACTTACTTTAAAAATAAAGCAGTACCTTTTCAACATAAATCTTTCAATACTTTCTGCACTGCTCCACAATCTAACATATAAGGAAAGATTTTAAGGAAAATTTAATCTAGTGTCCAAATATAACTTTCCTTTAAACATGAGGTCATCTAAACATCTGTCTCCAATATATCCCTAGGGATTTAAATCAAAAGTCTGCTAAACATGTACAATCATTTTGAAAATAAATAACAGAACAAATTTAGTCTTGATTATGATTATCATGCTTTTTTAAAAGGAAACATTTATTCTAATAAGAAAAATCTGAACTGATTTAAACTTTATGGACATTAACTTAGAGTTTCATACTCTAAATAAGACATTTATTTTCATTTAGTCTAGTCTCTAACAATATTAATTGTTTTCTATTTGCAGAAATCCCATATGCTTTCTTCTTCCTTTTTAGAAATGTATAGTCAATAAAGCTATATTTCTTATCATATTAAGAAATATAATTTTGCAGAAAGGAGAATTTTATTGACAAATCAGCAGAAGACATTGATTTGTTTCCTTTTAGTCATCTGGAATTGCCATCCTCAGACTTCACATTAAGGAAGAATATGCCAGACAAAGCATATTGCATCACTTATTTTCTTCACTGCTGAGAAAAACAAACAAACAGAACAGTACAGGCTGTTTAAGCAAGGACTGTCTCATTACCCAGTCAGCATTACAGTTTTGCTACGTAAAATTTTTACTAACAGGTATAATGAATAAGTGGTAGCCACGTCTTCCCCACTTAATTCAACAGCCCCAACCCCACTGAGAATCCTAACCCCATTTAGGAGAAGAGAATGAAGCTCTCATCCATGCAACACAATACTTTAAAAGTCCTATTGCTTTGGCTCTTTCACCACAGATTGGAAATTAGTGACAAGCAAGACTATGAGGACTCGCAAAGCTGCCAGGTTCTTCCAGAAGCCTTTTCTTCTCAAAATACTGCCGATTCGTTTATATAAGCACTCTTATAGATAAGGAACTCTTTCCAAGGTTGAACTAGTACAGCAGTCTGGTGACAGAGGCTGGCAAGGATATGATCACAGAAACATCTAAAAAGTGTGCTGGACACAATATTTAGAATGTGCAGCATGAACAAGGCAAACATTCTTGTTCATACTATTATGCAATTCTGACAAAACTGGGGTGTATATACTCTTATAAGACCATGCTGACACTTGTCAGCATCTGTAATAAAGCAGCTTTTTGGAAAACAAGTTCTTCTAACAACCTATAAGCAGCTCAGTGCTTTGTTTTCTACTTGTTGCTCAGTGCTTTGTTTTCTACTTGTTGCTTACATTAAGTACATGTTTATACACCATCACATACAAAGCAGCATTGCAAAGCTTCCTATAGAGAAGATACACTAGGCTTTTTTAGGCCGGTTATGTATATCATCACCAGTCTCTAGCATTCACAACCTCACAGCTCAGATCCTAAATTCATCTAAGAATCATGAAAACCACCTTTAAACTTCATTTGGGTTTTAGGTTCTTAAAGCTTCTATAATTCATCATTTCAAGCTTTAATGCCACAACACTGAGGACAAGTCATTTTGGGGTTTTGGGGTTTTTTTGTTTGTTTGTTTTAAATTCAAGTTTTAATCAAACTTCCAAGTTTTGAAACTAAATCATGTAGCTCCACAAGCTGGAAGTGACAAATATCACAAAATCCATAGTAAGGAGTTAAATTTGGTTTCTGTGTATATGATTATGGCAGTTAGAACCACCATTTGGGTTTTGGTTGTTTGGGTTTTTGGTGTGTGGTTGGTTTTTTTTCCACTATGCCCTTCATGTTTTACCAAGTTCAGCATGCTATCTAGAGTTAGCTGAAAAAACAAAGTTGAGCAATTTTACTTATACATTCAAAACATATACTAATTTTGAAAATCAAGCTTCTAGCTAAATATTAAAAAAATAAGCATTGGTAATAGAAAAATAAGTAAAACTTAACTCTGTTGGAAAAACACTTAAAATTAGCTCTAAGAGGAAGTAAAATAAACAGTGTAAAGAATTTTCTCCAACTGAAAGTACTAAGACTCTCCTTTTCTTTTGGGAGTGTTGCTGTTTGGGGACACCAGTCACACATCAGCACACTTCATTATAATAAAAACAGCCAAAAGCCCAGGAAACTAGGATAACACCCTGAACTGGGAAACAATCCATTGACTAAAGACTGAAAGATGACCCATAAACTATATTTCCTGCCAAAGATTGGCAGGTTGAAAAAGATCCAGAGAAAAAAACAAAACCAGCTGTTAACAGTGTAGTTCAATGACTGAAAACCAGATCTAAAGCTTAATTACCCCTGTGTTTCCCGCCGTATGGGTGGGACTTCTCAAAAGCATTCAGAGTTCCTAAGATAACCATATTTTTTCATCAGAAAATTACCACTATAGACAATTAAAGCTTTAGATGTTTCAGATGTTGGTGAAATTATATCTAATTGTAATGAGCCCCAGGACAAGACATGCTGCAGGAAAAGTGGCAGGTACTTGTCCTGCCACTATTCAACTTTCAACACAACCAAAACACTTGACCTGTACTACAGACTGTCAGCACAGACACTACCATATTATAATGACTGATGTCTAACACTTTCTTGCATAAATGATAAGGCATGAGAAGGTGAAAGCTTCTGATTATAAAAAACAGTATTGATTTATTTTGTCCAGCAACAGGACCAGTGATGGTTTCTACAAACAGCAAATGCCAATTCATCTCCTCAAAGGGGAAAAAAAAAAATCATTATACATTTTCAACTTCAGTTGAAGCAGAAAAGATGTAAGGCCTTTATGATCAAAATGCAGATACTTGAAAATACTTAGAGGCAACCCTATAATGGAACTATTGCCAGTTCCCTCCATTCATTGCAATATTGATTTTCAAGACTTCCAGGTTCTAGGAGTCACATCACTATCTAAAAAGGTAGGGGATTTTCCTACTTGTCTTCAGTTCTTTTAGCACTTTTAATTCATACCAACCCTAATCATAGTACTTAGGCCACTCTGAGGAGTTTAGGTTAATACATCCATTTCTCAGAGAGAATTTCAGAGTCAATCTTGTAACAGATGAGTACTTCCAGTCTCAGTGCTATGATTTGAGTGCCTCACACCCTGCTAGCTTGAAATAGAAGAGTAACAAGCGTAAGAAAGAACGTTCACAAGTATAAGAAGGACATATGAGGTAGTGTCACAGGAACTGAGCTACCGTTACAGGAAAATATGTAATATCACTCAACAGGCAAAAATCCCAGCTTTTCTGCACAGAAATAATCAGAATCAGGTTGTTTTCCTTTCTAGAAAATTGCCACAGAAACACATACAGTGCTATCAAACTTCTATATATTAGAATTTTATTCTGATTACATAATTAGCCTTTGTGTTACAACAATTTAATATGGATTTGAACATGAACATCAGTCACTAAGCACAACTGATGAAACAAACACAGTTATGGAAAGCTTTTCTTTGCCCCAAGATAATCTGCTGACAGGAGTTGCATCAACTTCTCAGAACTGCCTCTGCAAACAAAGCATTTTTTCCTTTACAATAGACATGCTCTGGTATTAATTATTTTGACGACCTATTTTCTTTTACATGTAAAATACATACTATTCTATACTGTTCTTTAACTTGGAAATCTGACAACAAAATATTTACAGTTTGTTCTGAAAAAGTACATCTTAAGTTTTAATGCTTTGCTGAAAGTGTCATTCCTGCCAATACTTGAAAGAAGTTAACACAGGCTTACAGCAGCCTGTAAGACAGCAGTTTTCACTTTTTTTTTATAGATTGGCATTAAGAGTTTGAAGATATTTCTGCAATATCACATAAAATGTATGGTAAAATTAAAACAATCAAGATGCAAAATCCTCTGTGGAAATAAGTAGCCAGTTGCACATGAATTCCACTGGCCAGAACTTCATTCCAAGTTTGCGAATTTATTCATACTATTTTAGCCTTAACACCATCTTTTGACCTTTACCAATGATCTATCGCCATTTACAATATTTGCAGTTGATTCAAGGAAAATCAAATTCAGTGCCATTGGTTTTGCAGTACACATATGAAATCAGTATTTATTGATCATTATTTGTTCTATATCTTAAAGCTTTCCTTCCACATATTATCATCCAAAATTACATATGCTAATCTTCTCACCTGCAACAGCTTCAACATATTCATCTTCCACCCATAGGACATACCACGTTTAGCATCTTCTTGTAGTATAACACTGCCATCTTGTGGGTAATAGAGCGAATGAGTATTAATAACCATTACTCTCGTTTTAGAGATTTAGAGTTGGTCATTTTGTCAGGGTTTCGGGGTTTGTTTTGGTCGGGTTTGGTTTTTTTTTTTTTTTGAGAGAAAAAAAAACAAACAAAATTGTTGCACTAAAAAAAAACAAACCACAGAAATCTTCCTTTCTCAAAACCCTCACACTTATCATATCTTAAGGGTAAGTACCTTATTGCACACCCATAGAGGATTCTGTGCAGAAGTTCTGTCCCTGTCAGCTAACATCACAGATTAAATAAAGCTCAGCCAACTGCTTGCTTTCCCCAGCGTTTCTCTTGGAACAAATACAGAAGCGACTGATGAGCTTGCTGAAGGATGCTCAAACCAGTGGGTATCAGAGCCAGGCAACACAAGCTTAGTTTGAGATCTAACCCACAGGTTCAACAGTTATGAGAAATTTCTGTGTCCACAGACAAAAGAATTCTTCTTTTCAAGGTCCCAGTTCCTACAGAAAGTACTAAGCATACAGCAGGTGTCACAACATGTTAAAAGTTACAAAAAGCCTTAGTTCATTAGTTTGGTTTTTCACTGTTATATAAAACATGTAAGAATTGCTTCCTCATACCTTAATACTCATAAAAGCTATTACATTTAAAAACCACACCGCTTGAAACACATGAGTTCCAAATAAGTGTTCATAAATTGTCAGTACACTGCAATGACTTGATCAAACATCAGTTCACCATGAGCACTACAGAGGTTTTCATTTGTTCCATTTACACTAAAACTATATTGCAAGGATATTGTTTCTTCAAATTACTAACCATCTGGAAGTTTATAGGAATTTTGCTAGCTTCCAGCTTTGCATATTCAGCACAGTGTATGAAAGCCCACAAGGATTTCATTAGTTGCCACTAAAATCAAACCAGGTTTTCTGAGGCAACCCCACAACATTTTTAATTAAGGAATATGTATATGAAGCAAATAGTCCAATCCTCTTTCAGATTCAGGGGTGAATTTTCAGTATTATCAGTTGGTAGAAAAGAGGAGGCTCAGAGACTGGAAAATGTTGCTTACAAAATTAAAGTTTGAAATATTATAGTAGGTGGGGAGATACTCTTAAAAACTTCTACTGGGGAATGTCCACAAGGTAACTGCCACTGGTTCATGACATGGCATTCGGCATACCCGCAGCTAGCTGGCTGCTGCCCTGGTCTGCAGCATGGAAGTACATTCTCTTGGGACGAAATAATTATTTTACCTTGTTTTCAAGTGCCCAGGAGATCAAAGTCAGCAATTCAACCACACTGACTTCAAAACTACTACCAGTTTGTGAGCTTCCCTAGTGGCTGTTCCTTATTCACAGGGACCCACTGAAGTCACAAACTGTCCTGAATACCATATTGCCTCTCTGAGCTGAATAATGGTGAAAGCCATAGGGGTTACATAGACTTTGCAAAGGTATTTCATATTTTCTTTTCAGCATGTTTTGTAAAACACATCATGAGGGGATGGTTGAGAAGAAACAGATAGAAATCTTTCCAAGTCTTCACTTCCTGACTGTTCCTACATCCTCCAGATTCTTCAGAGCACACTTGAGGAGGTTCAGGATATCCGATATCAGGTTACAAACACTTAACCTTACTTTGGCTTTCTCTTCACTCAAAGTTCTCCTCAACATATTGCCAACTGAGCAACTCCTCTCTGAAGCTTTAAGTTCAACCACAGATATCATGCTATCAATTTCTCAGCCTAGCAGAGAAAATTGGCCTCACTGGTAGGAGCAAGCGCATTCTTTTGGAGTACTTTAACTTGTAGTATTAGTTTCAAGGAAGCATCCTATTTTACTGCTTACCACTCTTTAGCTTTGTTAGCATCCAAAATGCCAAATACAGGCAGTGAAAGACAATGAGCACATACTGTGGTCTTAGATATTTCAGCCTTAAAAGGCTTTAGAAAGAGGAAGGTTTAAGCACTTTAAAATATTATTTCAAGTCAAGATAGTTATGAGGTCTAGTTAAGTACTTGCCTAGTTGAAATTACCTCTGAGTAATACATGATTAAAGTAATCACGTGACTGCTAATTGCATGGCTTAAAAGCAAGAAAAACGCAGCTAAGAAAACATAGAACACTCATCCTAACTTTAATTCCCTGAAAGGTATCAACAAAATAATCAAAACAAATTAAACACCAGGGAAAAAAAAATATTAAAAAATTAGCAAATTTTCCTGCTGTTTAACATGCTTCCTGTACATCTATGTAATTCCCATTCATAGGGACCAAGTAACCTAAGATTTTTGCTGGCTGGGATACCTTGTAGTGATGTTTGTCTGCCTAATGCTTCTACTCATAGGGACACCAAACACTGTTTTTAATACTATATTTGCATCCAACAGTCCTACTCTGACAATTGGCTTTCCTGCTTATAGATACAGTTCAAAGGACCTTCTGCTATCCAAGATAATCAACTCTGTCTACTCCTGAAATAAAACACCTCTCAAGAAAAGGTTTGGACTTTCAAAGGAGCTTAAGAGAATTAGACTCCCAAATCCTATTAGATTTCAATGCAGCTAGAAACCTAACTCTTTCCAAAAACCTCGAAGCCAAGAGGTCCAAAGAGGCAGAAACTCTGTTGTTTCATGAAAATATGAAGAATGGGGGAAAAAGACCAGCTTCAGTTATTCTTACAAAATTGTTGGTTTTGTTTGTTTTGTTTTTGTTTTTTTTTAAAAGGCTCATCTTTTTCTGACTTTCCCACCTTGCAGTAAGAAACAGTTCATGTTCATTTATTAAATGGAATTAGGAAAAGAAAGGCACTGAATTACAGCAGAAAAGTGCTTCAAGATCAGTTCAACATTACAGATTTGAAAAACGTGTCATATTTCTATTTATTCACCTACTATATAAAGAAAAATCTTCAGAATTTTAACTTCAAAATTAAATATTTATGTTATTTATTTGCAAATGTATGGAAGCAAGAGAGGTGAACACACCAACTAAATATAAATGAAGTTACATTTATGTTACTTGTTGGTCTAGTTAATTGTCTCCACCTGCAACCTTTTGTTATTAAAAAACAAGAACATACCTACACCGAGTAGCAGCACCTTAAAGTCTTCAGGGTAACTACAGTCAGCCAATGGTCACCTGTGCAATTCTTTATAATCACATTTCATAATTCGAACTGACTCAAGACTGTTACAAGGATATCTCAGCAAATCAACCTGGGTATCCCACAACATACTTTGCAGTATTCAGTTCCTCTCTATAAGGATAGGAGACTCCATTGACTTTATATGCAACACTATTTTAATTTCTACCTTTTCCATACGGGCAGACAAAACAAGGATTTTTTTGATGCTTGTGAATTATGGAAACAATTCTTCCCATGATTTGAATCCCACATTGACTGCGCTTCTCAAATAGCCTTTTGAAGAATTGCTATAGATAAAGGAAATAAATTGAGATTCACAATTTGTTCTTTTCACAGTGATTCTTACAGTTTAGAGAGTTTGTTTTCTGTTTAGTTTTTTTGCTATAAATTCCACACATGCCTTAGTTTTCTAATTGACCACTAGAGAAAAGAATTATGCCTGCAGTTCACTGTACTAGAACAGACCAAACTTCCTAATGAAGTGTCCCAATTACATTTCAATCGAAGTCCTGTTCCTCACTATTGTCATACATCCAGGCAAGCAAACAAAACCAAGTATTTTCAATTATGCTATTTCAGGAATTCTAAAGATGGGAGCAAACTGAATGCTAGCAGAAAGAACATAAACCAAGACCAAGTAAGACTTTGTTCATATTTAACATTGAGTTCAGCCTCAGAAAGCAGAGCTTTGAATTTAACTTCCTGTTGTTATGAGCCATGCAGAAGCAGATGCATCCCTTGGCATAGACACAAAGTAGGCATGAGATCCTGTCACACTTAAGTTTTACAGTTCAATTGTATCACAGAGCCATTCAAGTTTAACTTAGAAATACCTCAGACAGCCAACGATACAGTTAAAAGTATTCAGCGTTGTAAAGGAAAAGATTTATTTCTCCTTCCTTCAGCACGCCAGTATCTTCCATTTTATCAGTCCTGTAGACTAGAGGTCATGCTTGAATTCTTTCTTTCCCCTTCCCCTGTCTATATTAAGTCCGTGAACAAGTCCTGTCACCTTCCACAAAGCTTCAAAATCCCTTTCTTTCTGTTCTGACAGCTTAGGCTTACCTCTAATCATTTTCCACTTGACCTAGCAGAATCACTTCTTATCAGATTCTTTTGCATCAGACACATAGATGCTAAATAACCTCTCATTTTACTTATGCAGACGATATTTCTGACCCTTCAATTACACCTATTCTGCTGTGCAGTTCATTACCCATCTGCCTCGTTACTTTCCTATCATTGTTTTGACAAAGACACCAACTTACAGCACCTTTCTTACAAACAGTTTCATACATTCCTGGTGCTTAACTGTATGAGTTAAGCTGATCAAAATCTCTTAAAAATTAAACATTAGTTCACCACAATGCTTTTTTTTTTTTTCCAGTTTCCACCTGAATACCAGGCTGTGGTACAGGTTGCAAAGACAGGCTAGGATAGCTGTGACATTCACATGGGGCCAGTAAATATGACAAAGCACCTACAAGAGCCCTATGTCCTTCCGCAGAGGCAGCCAAAATCGATATAAGGTGTCTAAAGTGATACTGGAAAACTGAATTCAGACAACAAAATCCCTCACTAGGATGAAATACTAAGTACACTGTCAACAACTCACACCCTTCATCCTTTCCTTCCTGCTTCCACCTTTTCTATGTCAGATCCACACTCATCTGAGAAATTTAACCTTTAGAATGAAGACCTCAAAGCTATAGCCATCTCTTCTATCTTCTCTATAAACCACCAAGAAAAACACCATTGAATTTTAAGCATCTATCAAGCAAGTTTTCAAGTTTGATTCATTTCCCACTAATACCTTAGAATTCCACTTTGAGTCATACACTTACCAATCAATCCATCTGGTACAACTTCAGTGTTGTTCAGAACTGGAGAACAGTCCTTACTGGTTTATTTCAAAACCAATGAGTAGAAATTTCTCTACAAATTTAAGGCTAGTGATGGAGCTAAGGCTAGTGACGGAACTGCCTGGTAGACAGGAGACTAAGCAAAAGGATGCAAGCATCTTTTAACAGTATGCCTCTGGACTAGACTCAACAGGGTTCCCATATAATACCTTAAAAAGTGTCAGGTGCAGATCAGTTGTCTCCTCGAATTGAGACTTCTCTCACCTTAACATTTATGCCTACTAGATCAGCAAATAGTTTTCATGCTTTTATCCACACCGCCCTCAAATATACTCATTTTCCAATTCTAGTCCTCCTGTAAAGTATTGCCTTCTTGACAAAGGCAAATGACAATTTTTTTTCTAGTGTCTGTACTTCTATGAACAAAGAGAGCCTGTAAAGAAAATAGGCTACTGCCAGAGGATGAGAAGATACTGAGTTAGATCGATCTGAATCACTAAGGCACAGGCCCACTGCCATGGGCAGATAACTTTTTCATCTTGCAAAACATCTGGTCACAAAATATCTCAGTATCCCTTCAGGTATGACGGGCCTTCAAAAGGCTAGTACAGATTAAACCTTTCCTTTTTCTCCTGAGGGAAGAGTAGGGGTGGTATCAAGCAGAATCTAAAAAAGCATTAGCATTGCCAAGCCTGAAGGAGAGCTACATAAACTGGAAGGGCCAGGACAGCAGACCTCTCCCCTTCTGCTGTGATATCTCTGTGCAAAAGCAGAAGGCTTTCAAAGCCTTCTTTCAAAGCCTGCAACAAAGGGCATGCAGAGTCACAGGCACCAGAAAGAAGTGCTGAAATGTGTGTTGGTGGCAGGAATGCATAAAGGTGGATTTAGGGGTAGCAGAGGAATTGGAAGAGCACCAGCTCACGTGAAGTGCCATGGTCACACAGCACTCACCCACAGAAGAATTTTGCTTGTGTCATAGAATCATAGAATTGTCTAGGTTGGAAGAGACCCTTGGGATCATCGAGTCCAACCATCTACCCTACTCTAAAAAGTCATCCCCTACACCATGTCCCTTAGCACTGCATCTAAACGGCCCTTAAACACAGCCAGGGATGGGGACTCCACCACCTCCCTGGGCAGCCTGTTCCAATGCCCTATCACTCTTTCGGTGAAAAATTCTGTCCTAATGTTCAGTCTAAGTTTCCTAATGCATCAAAGCATTAGGTAAGACACAGGAGTATTATCATGTAGCTTTCCTCTTTTAATTTAAACATAACATGGCAAACAGCATTTTGACCCCAAAAGAGGCACTGAAGAACACTTAAAAACACTACTTAGTTGAAATGCAGGAGGATTTACACTAGAAAAGCAGTATATTATGTAAATACTCCCTACAAGGCAGGCTGATGTAAATATTTCAGATTCATTCTGATTTAGGGAAAACAAACTAAAGAAATTAACTAGCAGTGCTTTCATCGGTAAGCAGACGCATGCTGGCTTGGCATTTGTCATTTGCAGGACAAACAGCGTGATGAATTAGCAACGGCAACATTCCTAAAAGCACCAGCAAACACAGAAATAGGGTTTCCACCGCAGCCCTGCAGCAGTTCCTGTGCGAGGCAGCAGCAGGGAGCGACAGAGGGAAGGCGTTTCAGAAGGGGAACACCACTTTCTGTCCCGCATCGACGCGCTGCTGGCGGACTGCGCAGGCTGGCGCTAAAGTTTATTGTAGGAGTTACCGACTCGGGCCACCTCAAGCGAGGGGAGACCAACTGCCACCCGCCAGAGAGGCTCAGGAGGGGACACCCGCGGCTGCTACGGTTGGAGGGGGGCCGCCTAGCCACCCTTATCACCCGGGGGGCTGTCGGAGTGTGTTTGGCAGAGATACACCGCAGGCCCGGGTGCCCTTCCCCTCCTCCCCCAACCCAGGGGGAGGCCGAGCAGCGCTACAGGAGTTACTGCCGCGTCCCGGCCGCGCCGCTCCCGCCCCCGGGACCCCCGGGCCGCCTCAGGGGCCCGCCCGCGCCGCCCGGCAGGGGAGGAGCCGCCGCCGCTCCTGCGCCTAAGGAGAGCGGCGAGGCGGTGGCAGGCCGGCTGCCTTCACCTTAGCTTGGCGGAGCGCTGGGGGGAACGGGCTAGACCCTCCCCCCCCCCGGGAGGAACTCGCCCACTTACCCGCTGAGCCTCCGGCGACCACTTGGTGAGAAGCCTCCTGCAGAAAGCCCCCGGGCTTCCGAGCCATGCTCACCCGCTCCGCGGCGAGAAGCGGCCAGCGCCTGGAGAGCGGCTGCTGAGATGGGNNNNCTGCGCGCCGGGCGGGGGGGGAAGAGCCGGGGGGGAGGCGGGAGCTGCGGTTATCTGCGGGGCGGGGGGGCTGTGGCAAGGCCGGGCGGGGCGGGGGCGAGCAGGCTGGGCCCCCCCGCTGTGGCCTTTAGTAGCCGGCGTGCAGAGGGCGGCCCCGAGCAGGGCCCGGGCTCGCAGCTGCGGGCGATCACGGCGGGGAAAGGAGCCCCTTTCTGATCGCTTCCAGCCGGGAAACCGGCCGCCTGTGTGTCCCGGGCAGAGCTGGGGCGGCTGGGGCTGGGATCGCCCTCTCTGGGACGGGGAGGCGAGGCTTTGGCGGCCCGTCAGCGAGCTGACGGTGGGGAAAGGTCTCTCGGCTCCTCAGGATTGTGCTGTTCACTCCTCGCTTCGGGGCTGGTGCCACACAGCACACGCTGCAGTCCTGCTCCCCACTGCCGCTGGGACCCAGCTGACACCCGCAGATCCCTTCTAGGAAGGGTTGGTCGTTCTCTTTGGTTCACCGTCTGTGTTTCTGAAGCACACTGTTCACTTAAAACCTTTAGACTTTGGTTCCAGCTCTTCGACGTTCAAAGGACACGGGTATTTTGTCACCTGGAGAGTGGCTATTGCGTGTGTTACGCAGACCTATTGGCCCATCTTAGTAAATGAAGCAGTTGCCAGGGCATGGTCTCGAGTGCTGGGACACAGTCAGTGCCATTGCTGACAGCCCCTAACATTGTTTTCACCAAGGCCAAATCATGCTTTTCCAGAAGACACCAGGGTACAACGTGGCGAACAGCATGGGCTCATCACCTGAGGCGGCACATTGAAGGGGAAGACAGTTCAGCCATATGGATGCAGAACACACAAGAACGTTTATTCTCGGGGCCAGGGAATGGGCATAGATCGTTTCCGTTTACTAGTACACAGTCTTTTTGACTTAGAGCCAGATTCAAAATGACGCTCAAGTTAATAAACTACAGCTTCAGCACTTAATCAACAACTGATTACCTAGATGTTTCTATGGATATGGAGCCTACAAAAGTTGGGAGCAGATACAATATTCCAGGTGGTCTTTCATTTTCCAGGCTCTACTACTCAAACCCCTGGGTTACCAATATCTAGCTGCAAAGATTTTTTTTTCCCTTTCTCCACTTCTTCTTTTCTGCCTAACTCTGAATAGCACTGTGATTTCTCATACTCTCTCTCTTTCCTCCTTTTGCATGTAGCCCACAGCCCCTAGTAATGCTGATTTTTCTTACCAAAGAGGAAAGCCTTTCCATTCTGAGCTTGACCTTTGCTTCTTTTCTAACAGTCAGGGGTTCGTACAAGCTCAATTACATTGGTTTGGGGGAGAAAACAGAGCTACTGTTGATCTCAAGGGCATGTTTATTAGAGTTAAGATGGATTTAAGGAAATGGCTCTTGAATAGGATGCTAGACTGTTTGTTTAACCAGTCACATGGATAATTTGGATTAATTTTTTTTTTTTTTGCTTTCTTGCTAACAGCCCTGCAGTGTTAACACAAACAAGGATATTCATTTTGAATCAGAAATCCTTCATGTTATCTTCAAAGTGATTCTGAGTACAGTGTGTGATCTAGAGCATCTAGAAATAGAACTAGGAGGCTAGATTTGCTGGCACCTCTTCAAAAGAGAAGGAAAATAAAGGTAGTTTTTACATCTTTTTTTTTTTAACTTTTCTCCCCTGAAAAAAAAAAAAAAAAGACAAACTGCTGTTGCCTTACAAGCTCATCCATTTATGCTAAGCTCAGGGCACAGATAATTTGTAACTAGGTGCATTCATGTATTCCTGCAACACAGCTTCCAAAGGCAAATGTCGGTACCTAGTTCTTCCTCTATTCCTTAGGAAACATATTCAGTTAGATCTCTGTTTCTTTTGTCTGAACAGTATATTTATGTGCTGTTTTCCATGTCTGAGGTAGGTATTTAACTGCATTCTGCTGTCCATATACATTTTAGTTTAATAAGAGAGGGGTTTCCACATGTTCATTTAAATCCTTTGAGGTAGTGACTTTAAGGTAAAATCCTAGGCACAATGAATTTTAGGCACTTCAGAGGCATTGTGCTAAAGTCAGGATTTCATGATGCCAACTCTAGGAATATATGTAGTATAGCAGAGTTGAAGAGAATATATGCTTGTTTCCCTTGCCCTCCAGTCTAGAAAGGTACCTTTAAGGTACAAAAGAAAGCTGCATTTGTTATAATAATACCGTGTCTTTTCCTCAACGAAAAGGGAAAAAGTTGAGAAAAAAGTCCATTGTGAAGAAAGGCATGCTTGACAGCTATAAAAGTGAAGGTAAAAATACCTGAAGTTGATAGACAGGAAAAAATAGTATTCCAGGATTCTGATGGATGGAATTAACATAATCAAAGAGATTAATCACTCAATGAGAAAAATATATTTAAATAAAAGGCATAATAGATTTTAGATTGGGATTAAAATGCCATTATTTATTTCATAGAGGCAGAAAGCAATGCCATAAGAGACAATTTGTTTCAGATAGTTTTGTGAAAGAGTTTTCAGATCACAGCTCTCCAGATTGGATGAATGGAAATAGAATGGTTACTGTTAGACTGATGGAGAAAAAGTAATGAAAACCTATTAGAAACAAGATTAATCTCCTTTAACTGTCCACTTCATTCACTGGGAAAGAACCTTTTTTCTTACCAAGAAAACGCCAATGATTTTCACATGAGGAGCATTTTGAGAAAGAAGGATCCTTCAACAGCCTACAGATGGGTTTTGTGCATAAGGTTCTGAAACTAGAGTGTTTTCATCCCCCTCACAGGCTTTTCTGGGAATAATTTGTCAAACGTCTCCAACCACGTTTTCCTGTTTTGAGAACAGATTGCAGGCACTGTAGTATTTGGAAGCCAAAACTTTATAAAAAGTGTCTTCAGAGAAGTGTTCTCATGCAGTCGTAATACTCTTCTGATACCTTAGTTTACAGAGTGCCTGGGAGTGTTTTGGGATAACTTAGCAACAATGTTGCTAACTGAAAAGATGTTCCAAGCTTGAAAAGAAATGTAGCCTTTGGTAAATTACTACAAAGATTAGAGAAGAACAATGTTTTTATTGCTTCTGAGAAGTAGGGGAACACAGGAAATACATGGAGAAGTGTTAATAAAGTGTTAAAACTGAGACCATAATTGCAGAAAGGAATAACACTCAGCTATGAAATTCAGTTATATAATTTGCATGCATCAGCAAATAAACAGTAACTTGAATTCTTTGATCTATGTAGGAGCAGAGTGGGGATTGCTGTGGGAATACAGAATAACTCCCTTAAATTAATAAACATTGAATGTGCTGACCTTTAAGTAATTAAAATCTCAACTTCAATGTTTCATTAACATTTGCATTAGATCCCTTGGTTTGGCTTTTTGAGACTGCTGCTCAATAAATATAGCAGGATCATCAAGTCTCCAGTGTTCTGTATCATCAAAAAGCAGATGCTGAAACACCACTACCTTTTTGTTCCAGAGATGTGCGTCTGGTCTCCCTGCACAATGTTCTCTTTGATACAAATAGCAAAGCTACTGTTAAGGTGGGCTTGCTGCAGCAGTTGAACAGTAAAGAGAATTTGATCAAAGAGTGAAGAAAATGGTTGCTTAGATTTGTTTTCCCCAGGAGGTGTCACTGCAACAACAACAAAAAAAGGTTTAAGTAAAAAAAACTGAAAAACAATGTTTAGAGGGTGTATAATTTACATAGAGATATGTTTACAGAATAGCATGGCACCTGCTCCTTAAAAAAATAAACTCTGCTGTTGGCAGGTGTTGTGCTTTTGACCTCAAACCAGGACAGTAGGAAACCATTAAGTTTGTCTCACAGTATTCAAACCCCAAAACTATTCACCTCAACACCATTAAATTTTCCTGATGAAAGTCTCCTTTATAGATTGCACATCTCTCCTCCTTCTCCACCCACCCCTCCCTGCTCCCCCGCAAAGGGTCACCTGCGGGATACTTTCCTAAAGCACTTCTAGGCTTAACCCCCTTTTCATAGGGCCTCTTCCCAAAGCAGCGCCTGTGGGCCGCTACCTTCTCCTCCTTAAGAGCCCTGGCAGGGTTTGTCTCTCCATTTGCCATCGCTATATCCCTCGGTAGGGGACACCTTCCCCGGGGCAGCGCTCCAGTGCGAACTTTTCCCTGGGCGGGGGAAACGCGGGCAGGGCAGACGCCCGCAAACCAGCCCCGCGGGTCCCGCCGCTGCCCTTGCGCCGGTAAATACATTTCAGCTTATGATCTTGCAAGGTTCTCACTGTTA
>JAOXNO010000041.1:39484508-39495625 GCA_028565335.1 Limnodromus scolopaceus
AGCCCCGCCCTCGGGCCGCGGCCCCGCCGCTGCGCGCTCCCGCCTGCCCATCTCTCCTCCCGCCCCGCCCGCTCCCGGGCTTTGTTGTGGAGGCGGCGGCAGCGGGGGAGGAGCACGCAGGTAACGGGCTGGCGGGGCGGTAACGGGCTTCCCTTAGGGGCCGCGGCCCGGCGAGGCCGTGGCTGCCCCGCGGCGCTCGGGTTTGAACTTGCCTCGTCTCCTGCGGCCGGGCTGGACGGCGGCGGCGGTAGGGGCCGCTCTGCCCTCAGCGCCTCCCCACCGGCCAGCGGGCCCTGCCCGGCCTCCTCCTCGCCTCCCCCGCCTCTGGGGCCGGGCCGGCCGGCCTGTGCTGCCGCGTCCTCGCTCCGCTTACCGGCTGCCTGGGCCGTGGTAGCCCCTTGGCTGGGTCGCCGTTACTTCCCTCTGCCCTCTGTGCAGCTGGAGAAGAGGGGGAGGCGAGTTTCCCGTGCGGGGACGGGCGATGCGGGGTTTCAGAGGCTGTCAGCGCGGAGGGGAGGGAAGGGAAGGAGGGAGGGAGGGAAGGACCGACGGACGGACAGGCTGCCGCCGCCTCCCGGGAGCGGAGGGGAGGCAGCGCTTGGAGAATTTGAGCGAGCAAAATCGGGAGGTTAGTGCTGGGTCTTTAGCGTCAGGTGAGAACAGGCTGCGGAGGGCACTCGGGGTAAAAAAAAAAAAAGATAGGAAAAGAACACGCCAAAACCCCTATCAAAATAAAGTTTGCACTCTGTGTGGTTTTCTTTCTTTTTCCTTTTGGCACGTTTACGACTTTATAAAAAGATCCTTAGGAAGTCCCAATGAGTTGTATACCTCAGCTTCTAATACAAGTAAGTTTCATACCAACCCAGTTTCTTGACGGTATTGTAAAGGTCTGTTTCACTTGAGGAAAAAGTCTATGGCTTCTCAGCGTGAGCAGTTTAGAGGAAAAACATTCAGTATGTGTACACAGAGGCCTGTGGTATCTGAGGCAGCACTTTCCGATATTTGGCCGTGGAACAACTACAACTGGGTCTAGATGCCACTTCAGGAGTTGAGGTGGTTGGAGCTGCAGTGTTGAAGTTTGCTGACCCTGGGAATTTGGAGTCCCCTGCAGCAGCATAGTGTCTTTTTTTTAATATGGCAGTGAGTTCTAACTACTGTTAGAACAGTCTTAAGTTGCTGTGCTTTAGTAGTGGAAGAAAAATCAATTAACCAGAGAGATGTGCTTCTGGCTCAGTAGATCTCAGAGCTGCAAATTCTGGAGGTTGTGGGACCTGTGGATATTAGGGAAACACAGCAATGTGCTTACCTTGCTCTTGCACCTTTCCTTGAGTGTCTATTCTTGGCCAGTTTTGCTCTGGGAATACACAAGTTTGGCTCAACCTGAAACTGCCTGTTTTCCATTATTTGCTAATTTAAATATTTTATGGTACTAACTTTAATATCTTGTGAGGTTTAACATGAACTAAAACTAGTCATAACAGTTAAAGTAAACATTCTGTGTTACGTGGTAGTTCTGGTTTTGTTTTGCTTTTAAGTAAGCAAAATGTAGTAATTCACGACAAGGTCCTTCAGCTGTACGAGATGTGTGAGACTGAGCTGTACGCACCAGTGAGGTACCATCAGCATGACGGCTACAAGCACTTCTGCCCATCACAGGTACAGGGATTGCAAATGAAATTTTAAAAATCTGTTCCCCAGTTTTCACGTGGTAACTAATTAGACTTCTTGTCTTTTTTTTTTTGCTTGTTTGTTTTGTTTCTGGATTCACTTCATTTCCCTTTTAATTATTAGTTTGTCCCTTTTGTATAGGGAAATGTTGCTTTTGTTATTCACATTCTTTTATTTTATCCCTCTGCTTGTTAGAAGTCATTAGAATGATGCTAAATTAGAAATGCAATACTATGGTCTTAACCTCTTTTCTTGACCAGTAAGAAACAAAACAAATGTCAAGCTTATTTCTCTTGTAGTGAGGCAAATCCAACACATTGTATTACTGGCAGAAATAGGTGCTGATGCCTCGTGGCCCAGATCTAGCTTTTTGCAATTTGTGGGGTTTTTAGTTTTTGAGGGTTAGTGAAAATGTAAGGAAGTTTTCAGAGCCTGCTGGAAGGGATTAGGGGAGGAGGGGAAAATACAAGTTTGGTAATTCTCTGTGGAAAGAATCATTAAGTTATTCACTGTAATTAAAGGCAAGAAGGTACATGTGAGCTGAGGGTGAATGGGGAGAGGGTCCTGCCTATTGATCAGTTTTGTGTAAAATCAGCCATGTGAACTTGAGAAAGATCCTAACTGGTCTTTTTGCTACCTCCTTTTAGCATATAGCATACCTCCATGTGGCAGAGTAGGTGCTGCACGTTAGTGGCAGCATGCAGAGAGTGAAATGTTTTTAAACTGTGAATCACTAGTCTGACTTGATGTTCACTTAGTGCAGATCTCCCAAATCTATGCAGAGGCTTCTTTTCACTTTTACACCTGTTATCCTATAAGGGTAATAGATGTTTTGAAACTTACTTTTAAAGCAACCGACCAACCCTTCTGGGCTGCAGTCTGTTAACAGGTTTAACTACAGGGTAATACTGCAACTGACAGATGTTTCTGAAAGTACAAGTGCTGGCTTTTGCCTTTTCCTTTTAAAGGAGAACAGTTTTGAATAGATAATAAAAACAGTATCGAACTGTTATTTGCAGAATGGATACAGCTGTGGAAAGAAACAATGTGTATGCTCATTTGTTAAGATGAATCTCTGCTGCTTTGAGCCACCAACCTTTTAAGAGATAGGATGGTTGGCATGCTCCCTGCTAGCCTCATTAGCCGTGATACAGAAACTATAACAGCAAGTTTCTTTTTTCCGTGGTGACTCTGGATGTGGACTTTTGTCTGTTAAGGACAGGATAAAATGCGAACTGGCAGTTTCTACAGGTGGTGATCTTCACTATACTAAAGAATATTATGTATTAGAAAATATATATTATAATTTTGAAAATATTGTATATGAAATATTGCTGGAATTGATTTTGGATTTTCATAGTATCAATGAAGCAAGTAATAATTTTTTGAAATGTTTATATGTGATAGTTACAATTCTCTGAAATAAGTTGAATTTTTTAAGCCTTCTTGTATGAAGTCTGAAACAGGCACTGCTTATCCGTCCCAAGTACAAGTAACAGGGACATGATCACTTAAATTGAATGCTAGTGGATAGTTATCATAATGCAATATGTGGTGTTTATGGGTTTCCTCAGTAAGTTACTGAACACCACCTACACATGAAACACAGCTCACTGTGTTTACTGTGCACCATTACACTTGGCTGAGCCTTGTCAAAGATCTTGTTAGATTTATTTCACGTTTTTTAGAGAAATTAAAACTCAGTGGTTCAGCTAATGATTTTGAAAGCAGTTTTTATTTTGAAAACTAGAGTTACAGCGCCTGTGACCTATGGTCAACTTTAAGTTGGCCACCAGAATATGCGTACAGCTTGTTTACTTTTTTGTTGTTGGTGGTTTCTTTTTTGTTTGTTTTGGTTTTGTTTGTTTACTAGTCCTTTTCTGTTACAGGTATGTAAAAGTTTATTGGGTCGGGTCCCTAGTGGGGAGGCTATTTGTACGTGTGCTGTGAGTTCAGTGTGATACATATGCACCAGATGATTTACAGGGATGCTACTGTGGGTTCTGGAGTAAGGAAGGCAGTGAAGGACTATGTAGGGTCTGTGAGCAACTTCACAGGCTGTTTGCCATTATTATTGCTGAAATTTATTCTAGAAATTAATGTTGAAAAAGGCATATAATTCTGTTGGCAGCTTTATGTGCAGTTAAAATTATCCTCAATATGTTGCCCTCAGTTTTAGCAGGGAATAAATTACACGAGGCTGGTTCATAGTATCTCTTCATTATTAGAAAAAAGTTAAGACAGCATCTATGGTACCATCTTACTCAGTAGCACTTGCTAGAGTAGCAAAGCAAGATCCAACTTGCCTTTAAGTGAATGGCAAAATTTCCATTGGTCACAGCAGCGTGGGATTACACTGTGGGTTTGGAAGAAATAATTGGTAATGAGTTCAGCTCCTGGAGGGCATTAATTTTTTCACCATGAAATCCATAGTAAATTGAGTTAAGGAGATCCACGTAACATGCTGGTAGACAAATGTTATCCTTTCTGTCCTTTTATGTAAATCTATTGAAGACAGAATTTGATCTTTAAGTTATACGTTCATTTAAATAGTAATATTCCAGCTAGCTGTGCACTAATTTAAATGTTGAGTGTGAAATAAATTAGAAAAGTCTAATCTGATTCAGTAATGTAGTATTAGGACAAAGAAGGATTAAAATGCTCAGTTATTGATTAAGTCTTTGGAGGGAGGGGGTGGAAGTTCCCACCAGGGTTTGTGAAATGAGAGCAGGGTTGTGCCTGAATCAAAACTGTTCTGAAAATGCTGTATGATGCTCTGCTGTGAAAGAATTCAACATGGGATCAAAGATTGTTTACTTGAAACAAAAAACCTGATGTTTTCAATGGTGTTTTTAAAATGTAATATATGTTGACTTGTACTTTAGCTTATAAATAAAAATATTCACTTGTAAAGAGAGTATTTAGCGCTGAAGAATTGCTTCATGATTGTGTGTGTAAAATACACTTGGTGGGACCAAAACTAGAAATTGTCATTAGTTACCAACTTAACAAATGAATGGTACTAAGCTTAGATTGGCTTGGAGGAAGGGAATAGGGCTTTCTGAGATATGTCAATCAGTATGTATAGAAATGAGAGTATTAAAATATTTCTTTTTGGCAGAGTGTTTGCACAATTAAAAACATTAGTGTGCGTTATTTCAGTTTTTAATGCACAAAGTTAGATACATGTATAAATCTTTGTATTGTAAACATCGATTCATTTTTTCAGATGTCCTTGGCTTGTTTCCTTTGGCAGTAATCAGCTCTGCTTTAGTTTTCTTTCATTGCACTGTTTCCAATGTATGTATTTGATGCACACCTCCTCCCTTCGTTAATTCTAACGTATCAACAGGTGAGGAAGTGGAACTATTCTTTGTGCTTACATATTACATCTGATAGGACATAAAATTCTGATTTGTACTATTTTTTATGTTTTTTTCCCACATATTATAGATTTAACTTAATTTTAAAAGCTTAGTTGACTGCCAAAAAGATAAGCCTAGTTACCTAGTAACTCAGCTTGTAGCTGAGTGTAGAGATCTGAGAATACTAACTGAGCATAATCAGAAAATTATCCTAAGACATTCCAGTGGCTACTTCAATGCTATTGAAAGAATTTTGCAAAAATGGGTGTGTTCTCTTTTAAGCATTCATTTTTCTCAATAATGGTATGATACTTAGTTATATATTTCTTTAAAAACAGCTAGTCCTGTGAGAGAGAGAGGTTAGATGGTGAAATGTGAAGATACATATCTAATGAAGTATCCTGTCTGGATATTGTCATTTATGCTTGTGGTAGTTGTACAAATTATACCTAACCTATAATAAAATTATTAGTATTGATATAATAAAGTTATTAGTATCAGTATAATAGTTTTATAAAGTTATTAACATTACTTTTACAGAGGCACAATTCTGTTTTCTTAAGTACTGATCTTAATTTCAAATGTCTTTGATTTACAGTTGGACTTGCTTTAAGATTCTATTTCTCAATGTGTTGTCCTTGTGGTTCACGTAAATAAAATTTCAGATTCTGTAGGATTTTGCAACATTAGATGCTTGTTAGGTGAGTATGTGTTAACTTGGTTATGTAAATTTAGATACAAGCATAAGAAACAAAGCAGTATTTTTCATCATGTTTCTTTATAGTGTTTTTTTATGTGTGCTCTGATACAGATGGTTTTGCTATTTTCTGTTGTAGCAGAGTATTAGGATGTAGTTTTCCTTGTCTGAAGTTTGACATAAGCACTGTATGACCAATCTGATCCTCAAGACCTTCCTTATAATGAGGAAAATGGCACTGTAAAACATCCACGATGATTTTAAGATTTGTTGAATGTTTTGTAGCTCTTTTTGTAGAGCTACAAGAATGTGTTCTGATTTTGAATTTCTTTACTACAAATATGAGTGATACAGGTAGTATCATAGACATTCAATTGCTCAGTGTAATCAAAATACGATAATCACATACTCAGATACCAATTTAAATCTCTTTTCACAAATGCTAGTTGACTTTTTTTCCACTTTTTTTTTCTTTTCCATCTGCTAGTTGTCAGGTTACCATGAGCTTGCTGACAGTGTAAGCTGTTTAAGATAGAATAAAAATTATTCTTGAAGTAGTTAAATATCTCAGTTCCCATGATCTATATCTGAAGAAAAACAAACAGTATTTAATAAGTATGTATTCTTGGATCTGTTTGTAATGGTATTTATTTTCATTAGACCACAGGAATCTTGAAGTTAAACTTCTCTCTTTGCACCTGATTATGTATGATGAAAAAGGATGTAGTTCCACACCTATATCCTTCTCGAGTGTAGCCTGCATTGATGTCATTTTTCCTTAAAGAGACATCAGCATCAGCAACCCCTTAGTTCTGTTCGGTTGTATTTTAAAATGCATTTTAGTTAAAATTGTAATTTAGCAAGTGAAAAGTCACCTTCAAGGTTTAAATTTTGTTTTTCCTTCAAGCTAAAATTAAAAAAAAAAAAAAAAAAAAAAAGAAAAAAGGCAGCATCCTGTTCTTACTCTGTGGTGTTACGCAAGTTCTTTGTAGGAGATTTTGTCCATTAATCTCTTCAACTGTCATTTTAGGGGGACAAGCTAAACTGGGCAAATTGAGCCACTGGGGAGGAACTTCATGAATTCCCTGCTGTCCTTGTTCACCAGTTCTCCCTGTCTTCTAGGATATCCTGTAGTGCCTGGATTTTATTAGTCCTCGCTCCATTCCTGCGTTCTTTCTGTGACCACCTGTTGGTTGTTCCCAGGTGTTCCTGGAATCATTCTCATCTTTTCTTATGTATAAATGCAGTGTGAGGGATGTGGGTATTTCCCTGATTTTCTTACCCTGACCACATTGATCTTGTGCCTGTGAAAGTACTGAGCCCCACTTAGCTGCCTTCAACTTGGTGTTAAGTGTGCGACAGGGTGTTTAAAGAAAAGAGGTGGGGAGGAGTTGTGGAGCTCACTGTCCTTTTTCTGCACTGTCTCTTATCCTGCACCAGGTCTTAAGTTAGCTGCTGATCTTGCTAGGCATGCCTTGGAGAACAGAATTGGGGTGACTGGTCAGCTGTTAGTTGGCCCTTGCCACCTGGCTGTGATTGCTGCTTGGGTAGGTCTAATTTCCCCACTGTTGCTGCACAGTCACCACAGTCAAAATGAGCTGCCCCTCCGAAGTGATAGCACTGCTCTGCTTTCTGTTCCGGCTTCTCTTCTGGAGCCTGAGCCCAGGATTGGCTGTTGGGCACAGAAGGTCCTGGGGAGGTAAAGATACTGCTCTTTTTCACTAGCAAACATGAGCTGAAGGCAGGGTGGGGCTAGTAAGGCAAGGGTTAGGTGGCTCTATTTGAGAAATGCTGCATATGGCAGCAGTAGCCAAATTAATCTTTAAAGTTACACATACTATAGTGGCATGAGCTGCAGTTGCTACGGTGCAGAAATACCCTTGATGAAAACTGATGGCAGTTTCCTACTGTAATTTTTTGCTTCTGTACATTAAGGAAAAAAAGAGACCACCTCTAATGCCTTAAATTGTGCAGATATTATGCAATTAATTTCCAGTAATTTTTTGGAGTTATCTGTGTTTGCTTATTTGCTTGCTTTAAGAAGGAACAATGAAGCTGCACATCTGGATTGGGAGTGTATGCTATGTTGCTTCTTTTAGAAAAATGCTAGTTCTTTAGAACAGTTTTTGAGACACATTTCACAAATGTGAAAGGATAATAAAAGATTTTGTATATGTACAACTGTTCCCGCCTAGCATGTGTGAGTGCATGTATTTGTTTGACTGGTGGGCTTTTTTCTGAAAGAGTGGAGTTTTCTGACTATCCTGATCTTGTCAGCAAATGGGGATGTGAAATAGCTGGAAAGATTTTTAATTTTTTTCCACACCAGCTCTTCCCATGGGTGTACGGGATCACAAACCAGTAGATGGAGCTCTGTGCCAACAGCCAGCCTTCAGCAGGCTGGTGAGAGAACCTGCAGCCTCTCTACTCAGAGCCAGGCAGTAGAAGCTTCTTGAGCACGTATCTGTAATATGTTTTATTCAAATGTAATAAATGAACATGGTTTTAAAATTAAATGCCTGGTGTTAGCTGGGCCAGCCAAGGCAGTGACCATGTGCTGAGAAGCTTAGGGACAGTTTTGTGTTGTTCATGGGGGGCAGGTGATCAGGGGAAATACCCTGATCTGTTCTGAAGTGCTGCAAGTACAAAAGCTCATATGATACCCATGTGTTTTCCCTTTTCAGTTAATTTCTAATCAACTGCTTGTCGTTAGGCAAATCTTGGTTGTAAGGATTGAAAATGAGGCCTGTGTAAAGCTCTTAAGAAAGTCACAAAGCAGAGAAATTGCTTTTCAAATTTAAGTTTTGAGATTTGGGGTTGTATTTTTGTTTCTCACTAATACTAACTGCTGATCCTTTTGAAACTATATTTTTGAGTATTGAAATATGTTGAATAGTGCAGTTCCTAAATTAAAAATCAGCAGTAGCCAATTTTGCACGTTCCATGTTTTGCACAGTGTGTGTCCACACCCTCAGCCCAGTGTTACACAGTTCAAATAACTGATACAGTGGACTTGTTTTATTGACAGCTGTGTGGGCTGCTTGTAAAACTGTGAAGAATGTGCAAGTTGCAAACAACTTCCTTTAGAAATAAGTTTGCCTGAATGTAGACAAGTTGCAGTAGTATGAGAACAGTTCCTAAATAGTAAGGTGCTAATTTTATTGAAAATGTGAGATACAGCTCTTAATTCTAGGGGGAGAAAGGAGGGTAATGTTTTACAGAGAATAAGAGGTAGTAGATTTTTATTCTTGTTGTGGGGGGTTTTGTTGTGTTTGTGCCAATGAAAAAAATTTTGAAAAATCTGCAAGATTAGGATTATTCTGTGATTGTAACAGGTACACAATTTGTATAAAATATGCCCTGCATTTCTTATTTGAAATTCTAGATGACTTAATGTTTACATTTCAAAACAATGGGAAGGGTGTGGGTCCCTGGTGTTCTTGCTCTGACTAATATTTTTGTGCAGTAACACTCTTGTACGGTACCTTATATTGCAAAAGAAAAAGTCATTCTCAAAGCCTGCAGATTTGTCTGATGACTATACGAATACTGAGCTATATATTGATATTACAAGCTTAGCTGGATATACATCTTAAATTATTGAGGGAGGAACTCATAAATTTATATAAATATCATCTACTTCTGTTAGTGACTTTTTTTAATTTTGTTTTTTAAAGAAATTTTACTTCTACACGACAGTAGTTACTGCAGTGACTTCTTATAGATGATTGAAGTTTCAGCATATAGGTTTGGAAAAGTTTGATAGTAAAGCCTTCAATGAAATACAGGGTAGAGCTGAAAAGACAAAATGTTCAGAAAATAACATTCCAATGTATGTTTACCCTTAGAAGCAAAAGAAGAGCTCAATAATCCTCTATGAAATGTTAAATGAGTGGTAGAATCAACAGGGGTGGGTTTAGTGGTCATTAAAAGGTGGGAAGAAAAGGCAGCCTTCATTAAAATTGGCCTTAAAGTGTTTTTAAAAACAAAACACAGAAACACAGTCTTGCACCTGCTAGTGCATGGAGAACATCATGAAAAGACGACTGATAAATGTTTTTCTGTGTCTGATGCATCAGTTAAATTTGGCAGTTGTCCTGAAGAAAGTGGAGACCACCTCCGTGTGTGTTCAGCATTCCTTATGTATCAGCACCTGATTCTTTTGAGAATTTATGTAGTGCCTGAAGCATTTAGCAGGGAAATAGAACACATGTTGAGTAGCAGAGGTTGGAGTGAGGTCTGGTGTTTTGACTCGGGCAAGATAATAGAAGTGGAGAGCTAGCAATTGTGCAAGGCTTTGGGAAGAATCAGAGCTTCTAGGCTCTGTTTCCATTTCTCTTGATCCAAAAGATTTCAGGTGGTAACTCAAGCAGATTCATTTCTAGTTCTGATATAAACAGAAGCAACAGATTTTTCTCCTGATAGTATAGGGTACCTTAAAGACCTATTGATAATTGCCTGTAGCACAAGATTACATCACTGCTATAGTTTTTTTTTATTAACAGGTTACATTGAGTGGAGAATGGAATTATGGGAACTGACGCATTTAAAGAACTCCTGCAAAACACAGCACAAATCATCAGCTTGTGCAGAGGCTTGTGGTCTTCTGTATTGATCAGCTATAACACAGGAACTGATTGAAAAAGGTCTGAGTGGTTTCTGAGCACAAATGCAGGGGAGGCAGGACATCTAGACAACTGCAGTCTTACATTCAAAACTGTTTTGACTGAGCTCCTTGAGCTCTTCATGGCTTAAATTTGCATCTTAGCAGCAGGACATGGCAAATATTCTGAGTTTAACGCTCATTCAGACACATAAGCTCTCCAGCTCTAAAGCAAAGCATCTTTCAAAATGCTAATTTTCTGTTCTGGCAGTTAAATACATGTAGTATATCCTTGCAGTCTGGCCCGTGCCTAGAAACAGGTTTCCTGCTGGGCTAATTACCCCTAATTGTCATACTCTTGTATAGCAGTAAGGGAAACTAGCAAGGTAAATTGGTCTAATGCTAACATTTATGAGCTAAACAGTATAGACTGCTCTGTTCTTAGAAATATGTGTGATGTAAAATTTTAGTTAAACATAAATACAGCAACTAAGAGGGGAATTCACCAGATAGCTGCAATGTCTTAAATGGTGTGCATCTGCGATACGTAGCCTTCTCTGAAAGTTGGACGACTTCAGCGGTGGTTTGACTCTTATTCGCCTTTGGAAGCAGATTGTTCAAGCTGCGGAGTTGTGCTGGCTTCCCTGTTCAGCTTTGTAAATGCAGCACAGTTCAAACTGACGTTACTGCTCTTTATCCACTGATGAGCAATTTTGCCCATTCCCTGTATCTAAGAGACAGGTTCCAAGTGGATGTCACAAAATCTCTTTTTACTTCTTTTTTG
>JAOXNO010000041.1:39495725-39554866 GCA_028565335.1 Limnodromus scolopaceus
TTGTTCAAGCTGCGGAGTTGTGCTGGCTTCCCTGTTCAGCTTTGTAAATGCAGCACAGTTCAAACTGACGTTACTGCAATTTTGCCCATTCCCTGTATCTAAGAGACAGGTTCCAAGTGGATGTCACAAAATCTCTTTTTACTTCTTTTTTGTTTGTAGGACAGATCTGAATCATTATCTCTCAGATAAGGAGGTGATAAAGCACCTCAGTAATTCCCACAGGAACTGTTTAGTCTGATAGAGGAAAGATATTCCCACTGGAGCCTAGAACTTGCTGATGTTTTTGATGCTTGTATGGTTTCTAAAATAGCATAAATTACCTCCCAAAGATTTTGATCTTATTTTACATTGTTTATATAAGTGTGTCTCTATACATATTTAAAATAAGCAAGTGCACACATAGGATTTTTAACTGTTTTCTAGAATCTGGCCAGGTTAAAACTAGAGTTTGTGGGTTTTAATCTATCCCTAGCTATCTGTTGCAGTACCATTTCACTGCAGGACTTTTTTGATCTGTTTTCTTTGATTGTAAAAAGCTATTGCAGAGCCCCTGTACCTATTTTTGTTTAAAATCTGCTGCTAATATGAAAAAGATACTACTATAATGTTTTTCTGACTCAATTGAGAAAATAGTTAATTGCTTTGATAACAGGCAAACAATTTGATATTTCTATTTATGAAACTTTATATATGAATAGGGCTTAATAAGCTAGTTTAATCACCAATTTACTCATATTTTACAATTTTATGGTTAATTTGGGAAGTAAGCATAATCGGTTTTGTTGTATGCTTTTGTGGACTGGATGTAAATTAATCACGGTGTCAGCATGAATTAATTATGCAAGTAAGCTGAATGACTATTTCATTATTTTATTGAAATGGCAAGAGTTTGAGAAGATCTTTTTTCTTAATAGGTTAGCCAGAATTCATTGGAAAAAGTCTTAGTATGTTTAAGGTAATGGAAAAAAATTGCTTTCAGTACATCCTACAGAGATCCTGTTTAAAACAGATGACAGTCTGTCACGTTCAGTAGCACATCAGTCATCAGATTTATTCTAATTCCTTAAGCTG
The DNA here is from genome assembly GCA_028565335.1 of Limnodromus scolopaceus. Taxonomy (NCBI): domain Eukaryota; kingdom Metazoa; phylum Chordata; class Aves; order Charadriiformes; family Scolopacidae; genus Limnodromus; species Limnodromus scolopaceus. The sequence continues at coordinate 39,496,797 of JAOXNO010000041.1, forward strand.
AACATTTCATTCAAGCTTGTAGATTGTCTTGTCAAGCTACCAAAAGCTTCATAGCTTTTCTGTCAAGCGTAGAGTTGCACCAGCAGTTCACAAATAAATGCTAAGCTGCAAAAATATTGTTTATTTTCTTTAACCTTTTATTCAGTTAACTACAGTGTTCTTTCGTGTTATTTTCTCCACATTCGTTTATCACAAGGTATTCAAGGGACTACTTCCTAAACATGCCTCATCCTGACCACAGCCACTTCAGACCAAGGGCCACTCATTTTGGGATGTGTTGTTTTTACTGGTAGCAGTCTAGACCACCATGGTTATGACATTCCTCCTCTAATCACAAAGGCCCAGTGAACAGCTTCATTTGTTGCAGACGTGAAGGAATCCCACTGCCAGCGCACATGAGGTGCTGGTGTGGCCAGTCTGGCTTTGTGCAGAGTGGCCGTGGTCATGAACTTCTGCTCTCTCTGTATGGAAAGTTGCAATTTTGCTACCAACCCATATAGCTGTGCCGATCTTTGTATTTATTCATCAAAACATCTTTGGGATTTTTTTCTATGCTTTACCATGTATGTTTTTGTATATGAGGCATGGCTGAATTTAGCTCCTTGCTTTTGCTGCAAGGAGCTTGGAGAAAAGAAATCTCTGCCACCTTGGAGAAAAGAAATTTTTCTTGTGTCTTTTTTTCTCCCTGACCTTCTCCAGTTCTGAGCCTCTTGCTTTCCTTAAAAGAAAGCTTCTGTGTAAACCATTGCACTTGCATACAAAGTATACTTGAGCCTATGCAGTAGTGAGAACTTGACTTGCGACACAGTTGACATTCTTTGAATTCAGCATACATATGTCTGAGGTAGTAAAACGCTGGGGATGGCTAGTTGAAGTGACGTTAGATTGATGCATTTGTAAAATTTATATTTAAGCCACCCAAAAATTTCTTGGTAAGGTGATTTTTTGTGAACCCCTGAAAAGCTCATGTCCAGGTTAGACTAATCTATATTAAACTGCTAGTACTACGGCATTCAGTACAAAGTTGTGACTGCCCTTTAATAGGAAAAAAACTTCCTTGATTATCTTTTCCAGCTATTAGAAAAAAAAAAAAGTCTAAGCTTTGTGCGAAAGATTTTCCAGAACTGCTAATTTCAGAATTCTACTTTCTACTTCTGATTCTTCACTGTAACTTGTGATTTCTTCTAATATGTGTTTTTCTGTTGTTTACACACAGTGCTACATTTTCTCTCCTAATCTTATGTTTTTCTTTGTCTTCTTTGTCCTGTTGTTTCTTTATACTGTGTTTTGGTCTGCTAAATGGCCAATATGTTCTTTCAGCAGGCTTATTGCTTGAACAGATATTCTGGAATACACATTGTACGTGTATAAATAAAAACTGTGGAGTTGAAGCCCTATATAAAATTAAAGCCTGAGTACATATATATAAAAAAAATTGTTAAAATGTCAAGATAATAAAGTCAGAAAATAATTTATACTTGTTATTAATTTTGAATTGTATTCAAACATGGAAATATGTAGCATCAACAAAAGCTGGTTACAGAGGGATAAAATTCAGTTTTACACTAGGATAATTGTTTTATGTATTTTACATTTATTTATAAGATCAGATAAAGGCTTGGAATTCTCAATATAAATCACAGTATGGTCCTGATGAATGCCAAGGTCAGTAGATGGAAACCCCTTCACGTGCAAAACACATTACTACTGTGGGAAATACCAAGTGAATAAAACGAATCCGATAAGCACCATCTTTCCTGCTATACATCCTTTACTTCCGCTATAATGTTAGAGATTTGAGTATTTTTGGTTTTCAAAGGAGTAAATAAGTATTAACGCTCCCTGTGTCCTCCCATATGTTAACTATAGCCAAATAATGTTTCTTTGTTAAGAAAAGATTAACACAAAACTTGTTTGAGATCTGTGGGTGAGAATGGAACTGTTGCTGCAATAACATTGAGAAATTAGGTTGGCCCTGTTCAAGTGGCCTTGTGTGTGCTGGAGAGGTAGTTGATGGGATCCAAATGCTTTGTAGATGATGGAACTCATGATTTAAGAATCCATGTTTGTAACAAATTGCTTCCTATCAGGAAGGTTTATTCTATCTAGAAGGAAATGTAACTATTTTTTCAGGTTTGGCAGGACAGTAAAATGGATTCTAAGTCCTCACAGAGAATGTATGCTGTTGATGATTTTATCCTGTAAGGAGGTAGTTCAGGCTCAGGTACCTTAGCTGTCTGTGCTAGTCCAAACTAGAGGAAACAACCTCTAAGTAACCAATTTGCAAGCTGAATTTTGAAACATTTGGGTAGCTAACCAAAATGACTGCCACTCATCCTTCCACAAATATTTAATAAATTAGCTGTAACATTCAGTGACAGTTTTTTCCATATGTAATGTATTGGAGCTGTTGAGACGTAGGGCAATGAGAAATAGACTCCTGTTTTTCTGTCGGTTTCTCACAACATGACATCCACTTCACACAAAAATGTTACTAGACCTGACAGGTATTTTGTCAAGCTGGATGTTTTTCAGAAGTGTTGGCTTCCAAAACATGTCTTGATCAGCTGCCCTCATTATACAGAAGCAGTGATTTCTACATCTGTTTCTTGTTACAGACTCCAGGTTTTCTGTGCTCTTGTCAAGGTACTGGTGTTGCTGAGGTCAGTAATTTGCCACTGTTACCTGAGTTAGATCATGGCAGAGAGTAGCAGCGATGAGCAGTGATTCAACAGCCCTAGGGTGCTGAAGGACAGATACAGAAATGCAGCTCCCTGTGAGAATAGACCCACCTTCTGTGGTTTTTTGATACAATGGGATTTCTTTCAGGTTTTTTTGGGTACATTGGATACAATGGGATTTTCTATCATAATAAGACTGTTTCTGCTGCGATACAGCTGTGAAAGGGCTCTAGCAGACCTAGCCCACTAGCTCGTTCATGGTACCCCAATATAAAAGAATGGAGCACCCATGGAGGATTCCTTTGTCATAGCTGTTACGGATTAGGATGCAATGGATGTATCAAGAGACTGTTATTCTAGGATGTATAGTCAACAAATTAAGGGTGTTTCAAGTTAGTTTTCTGCATTACAGTAGCATAAATGTAGGGTGATATAAATATGCCTGGGAGCAAGCTTTAGCTTCTTGCCTTATGGACTCAGAATTTGATGGTAGAAAGAATAAACACAGTTGTGGGGTGTAACACTCTTTCTCACATTGTACTGAAGGTGACTGCTGTGCAGCTGTACAAGGTAACTCTAATTAAAACAGTTTCCCCTTGAAATGTAATTTTGTTCCTCCTCTTCACTATCCAGTGGTAGACTAATATTTGTCTCCAGAATGTTTTTCCAGGGTCTGAAGTGGAATTACAGTATCTGAAGGTTACTAAATATTAGGCAAAAATTATAATTCTTTTCATAGTTTAAAAGTATCTTTCATATTTCAAAAACCCTCCTAGATGTAAAATTCTTTTGGCAAACATTCACTGTCTTGCACTTATGAGAGAAAACTTACTAAAAATAGCGTACACTGCTATCATACTGAGGTTCCCCTCCAGTTGTATCTGCCCAGTAGCTTGTTTTCTACTTGGTGTAATATAAACACTTCAAATTTATCTTTAAAAATTATAAAAAAAAAAATCAAACTAGATACTTTGAGAACCCATTTAGTATTACATATTACACTTTCTTTCCAATAATACAGCCTTTCAGTCCATTAGAGAGATCAGGGAAACTAAGAATTCTGTGTACATGTGCAGTTATCCAAAATCCTGCATCTAATACAAATAACCCAGTGACAAACTTTTTTTTTTTAAACTGTAAAGCTACGTGATACAATTCTATATCAAAGTGTCATTGTCATTGTTTACTAATACCACAATGTAATACTATAAATAAAAGCAAAATTTTGTTTCAGTAGCTATAGAGATTCATTCAAACTAATGTTAAATATCAACTCTAAATAAGTTTGTAAAAATTAGTTTGTGTTATCCAAAATGTTTTCAAACAAAACTGTATCTTACCTGATTAAAAAAAAAATTGTGATGGGAGCATGAGTTTGCGAGTTGTAGGGTCTCTGGACTTCTCAAATATCTTGAGAAACAGGTTTTTAGGGAGGTGTCTATTAATGGATGTCTGAGAGTAGGTGTGTTTTTTCAACTTGTCCTGAAAGCACTGTGGAAAACTTTTAAGTACTAAACTGCCTTTTCACTAGGTTTAGTTTATTTTTAGTGAGTATCTTTGATAAAAACAAAAAATAATCTTGCACCTCAGTGAAGTTATGAGTAAATTAAACTCACTTGGAGGCTACAAGTCTTGCAGCTTGACAACATCTGAGAATGTCTTCAGAGTTGTCATGAGTATTTGAATTGTTGGCAGATTTTCCCTTTTTTTAAATCTTGTGTTTTATCTATATTTCTATAGCTATAAATTTATTTTTATTTTTTAGTGATGTCAACCATTGCAACTTGTTATGCTCAGAACATCTGGCAAACATGCCTCAAACTGCTCAGCACAATTATCTACAAGAGAAAGCAGTTATCAAAATAAGCCTGGTTTTCAGATCTGCTAAGGAAGAGTTTTGCCTCCTTCGTCTAGTAAGTGGATTTAGAACTTTGCTCCGCCCAGGAATAACTGGTGTGGGGCCAAGATTCAGCTGCTGCCTCAGCTCTCTGCAACCTCGCATAATTTCTTCTTTTCACCTCTGGTGTCAAGTGTTTTGGCAATGAAAACATTAATGCGGATTGATGAATCAAGGAATAATGAGTGCAAGATATCTGAATTTATGATGAGGTTGCAAGAAAGAAGAGAACATCCATCTCTTTCTTTTTACAAAAAAACTAAAGAGAATAATCTTGCTGAAACTGGCTAGATAATTATAGGTCTTGAATTTTTCCAGGATTTTTTTTTTCTATTTGTCTGTATGGAAAGAATCTGATTTTAAGGCTCAGAACGCCTAATAACTTTTTCTGTCAGTTGTTTAACCCCCAACTTATATGAACCTCTTTGTAGTTTATGTTCTCAGAGGAATTCTTTAAGGCTTCTTCACTGTAAATTATTTCTGTGTTTTTGGCTGAATAATGTGCTTACTAGGGGTCTAAAAAGAGGCTGTTTCTCAGTTACACCTGTGCTTAAACTTGTCCTGCACCTCTCTTTGGAATACCTTTTTTGTTTGAGTTTTCCATTGTTTGTAACTTTAACATTTTAGATGGAGATTTTTCTTTTTCCACAGTAGTAATTTCCTACCTGCTGGGTAAAGGTGACTTTTTTTGGTAAGTTTCAGCTGAGAGAAGGTTTTGGATATTTTCCAAACTAGGGTTTAAGGATAAATATGTTGTTTTCCCCAATGTAAACAAAATATTGCAGCAGTTTGATTGGGAAGCCAGTATGTGGTCATCTTTTGCATTGCTTTCTTGAAATTTGACAGGAAGATTGATTTGCTGTCAGAAATGACTGTGATAATGTGACTGATGATCTAAACTTGTAAACTTCTTTAACTAATGCCTCTTTTTTTTTTTTTCCATTTTTTTTGTTGTTGTTGTTTGTTTATAGTTTCTCTTCCCAGCTGCCTGGCACTGATTTGGAGTCAATGGTGACTCCCCTTTTATCTTATACCTTCCTTTGGTGCAAGAAAAGGAAGCAGTGCAACAACTCCATGGTGCTGAGTGTTTGCAGGTTAAGCCTCTTTGATTTTTAGCTTCTATTTAAATTCTGGACATTCTCAACAGACTTAATTTCACTGACTGTTTTCCAGTTCTCATCGAGTTCTGGCCCACCTCAGAATATCTGATGCTTCTCTGATGGTCCAAGACCATTTCTGCATGCGCAGGTTGCTATTTTAAATGGTACTGGCCTTCAGGTTTCTTTGAATTTGAGAGAAGCATCTGGATTAAGTTTCTAAAAACACTGGCCTGCTAATCATACCTAAGTAAGCAACAGCATGCGATGGGGCCTGTTATATATCATACGTGTTGAGCATGTTGTAAAGCACACAGCCAATGCATAGGTGTTAAAAATGCTCTGAAATGTTGTTAGAGTGTAACACACATGTCCTGAAGTGTCATTCCCCTGTAACTCCCTCCCCTTCTCACTTAGAAGGATGAAATGACTACTTGTAGTCAATGAAGGCACTCTGTACTGGATCCAGTTGCTAGACTTTAAAAAAAAAATCACAAGTTGAGGAGAGACGATATGTTTATTAAGTCAAAAAGTGTTCACACTTTTTGTGCATTGCTCAGTGTTCATACCTGAGCAACAGTATATGTTCCGCTGCTGTTAGTGCTGTGCAAGCATAGTTTATGGACCATTTTTGCTTTCAGTTAAAGGATAGCTTTCTCTTCAGATAGTCATCTAAGAAAATGACAGCTTAGTTAATACTCTTAAAAAGAACAAAACTGGCTGATCTGGAATCAGTGTGGTTTTATTTCTCTGTTCTTTTTAGCTTGAGAAATTTCAGGTGACGTGATTCTCTTCAGCAGCTCCAGTGTATGCTGTTGAATTCAAGAGCATAAATAATCTGGGGTAGATCCAGTGCACTGGATACATTGGTTTACAACAACAGTAGAGGTGCATTTGTGTTTTCATGCTGTTCGAAACAGCCTTATGGATTCGCAACCAGTGCGGCTGTATTTCCCTGAGAGACACCAACGGGCCCCCCTCAGTCCCCACACACAGGACTGGGTCTTGAAAGGTTGGCACGTTTCTGACAGGCCTCTGCATGCTCAGCGCTCATGATAGTTCTTGGTCAGGCTCCAATATACACACCGCTTGTAGCCTTTATACTTTTTATTTTTAGAGCATTTGCTGTCAGGAAAAATGGTGTTATTTGAAGGTACTTTGAGAAATGCAAGTTGGCTGCATAAACTGAGTTTCTCTGCTTCAGTGGGGTTTGTTGCCTCCTTTTCTTCACTAAGTCCCTGTTCAATCTTCCTTTTTTCTGTGAAGGCAGCAGAACAATTAGATTGGATTGCTTTTGGCAGGAGAAATATAATTTCTGCTGAATGCTATTACTTATACTAGTGGTTTATGAATCCGGCACTAAGTTACCGTTTTTCATTTTATGGGCATATAATGTTCTGTGATTTTACTTTTGCTTTTGTGGAAAAATCTAGGCCACTTTTGTGATAAAAGAAATTATGATTTGGGAATTTCAAGATACTGAATATAATGGACAATTAATTTTGTAAATATAAGCAGTTTTTCTTGGCTGATTTCCATAGTTAGTTTTGGAGCTCTTTAGTTACAGTGAATTTTTCTTAAGTTTGGGGGTGGGGGTGGTGGATTTTGCAGGGCTCGAGGGAAATGCTTTCAGAAAGGTAGGTGAAATATCTGTATCAGTAGTCCAGTTTTGGTTTATTGAAGGATGGTGTGCAAACTAGCATTTGACATTTGGTCTAATGCTACATCATCCAGTCATGTAGCAAACTGAATAAAATGGGGTGCTTGAGGCAAGTAGTCCTCAAAATGCTGTGCTGATGCTACTGGTGCACCATTTCCTCCCTGTTGGCATTCTGTCTGTCTGCAAAGTGGGTCATCTTTGGTTGAGCTTCACTGCTTGCTTGGTTTTGTACTGTTCTCCCTTGTAAAGTCTGGGTTGCTTTCTGCTGTACTGTGCTGAAAGAATACTACTTCTGGTGGGTTTGTTTTATTGCAATCCTTAGAATAATAAAATAGGTAGGCAGGAAGCGACCTGTAAATCTCATCCAGTTCACACCTCTGCTCAGAATGGGGCCGTCCCCTAAGTAAGATCAGGCTGCTATATCCAGACGAGTTTTGCACATCTCCAGCAGTGGTGACTCCACAACCTCTATGAGCAACTTGTTCCAGTGTTGACTTCCCTTGCTGTGAAAAATCTCTTACTCATAACTTTGAGTTATCTGCATTACAACTGGTCTCCAAGCGAAGAATCTGTCTCCATCTTCTCTGTATTCACTCACATGGCAGCTAAAACCCAATAAAATCCCTCTTTAGCCTTCTCTCCTTAAAAACCAACTAACTCAACTCTTTCAAATTCCTTGTAAGTCATGTGCTGCGGACCCCTAATCGTCTTGATGCCTCTCTGCTGGACTTGTTTCAGGACATCCATGAGAGGGTCAGACTGGATACAGCATTTCAGATGTGGTCTCACAAGTGCCAAATAGAGGGGATTAATTGCTTCCCTTTGTCTGCTGGCTATGGTCCTGTCAACAGACCATAATATGCAGCCTGCCCTCACTGCCACGGGGATATAGTGCCGATTCTATGAAAATATCCTACTAAATATTTTTTTGGCTCCAGATAAGACAACAGCTAGTCTAAAATACATGTATATATCCTTACCATTAAAGGCTATGGAAATCACAATCTGGTTGTAAACTGTTCAGAAATGGAGATCCAGTTGCCCATGTAATATTTAAGTTATAAGGCCAATTAAGCGTTAGCTCAAAGGATAGCTAAATGAAATGACTATTCTACACTTGACCAAAGCATACCATAATTTCATTGGTAGAGTGAAAATAATGTTAATGAAGATGTCACAGAAGAAAGTTTTTTTCATAGAATGCCCACTAAGATAAGAAAAGCTGTGAAAAAAAGGAGACACAGTCTTTGACGAGATCATCTAGAGTTTTCTTTACATTTCAAAGAGGTGGCAGGCAGGGGGAGAAGGAAAAGGCATGTATTGAAAAAGAAAAGAAATGGAGGACAAAGGAGAGCTAAAAAGTAGGAAAGAAGAAAACAGAGCAGGCTGAAGATTGTTTAATAAATAAGATACAAAGAAAGATTGTTATTTTTGTTGGTAATGGGGGAGAGAGAATATAACGGAGGAGAGAAGAAATATGGGGCAGTTGGTGATCTAATATGCAAATAAAACACTTCCTGGTATGTGCAAAGAGAAAATTGAGCCTTGAAGACTCTGAACTAATAGCAGAAATTAGGGAGAAAAAGAGAAAAGTAAATGTCCTTTATCAAATTAAATTCAATTCAGGAATAGGTATAGCCTCTTGTAAACCAGTTGAAACTGCATTTGTCTACCTTCTCTCTTGCCTTTGTCAAAAGCATGACATAGAGAATGAGTGCTTTTTGACTTAGTGTATTCTAGCATTAAAAAGCATCAGATGCAAATTCCTTACTGAGAACATGAAGAAGCTGCTGCAGCAATAGAGTAAAAATACCTGAAACCTGGTTCTCCATGTTTTTCTGATTTATGCAGGTTAGTTCGAACCAGCTCTAAATGTCTCATCTCCTGGGGAAAGAATTGGTAGGGGAGAAACCCCAGGGATTACTATATGACTCTGCCCCCTGGGAAAAGGCTTTTATCAAGATTCCAGACAATGCAATTACTTCTATAAACCAAAATCTTGAAGTTTTTGTAGCAGGGTAGAGTTTTAAATTTAAAGAACTACTCATGCTACATTCTTCCGTTTACGAGGTTAATCTGTTTGCCTGTGTTTTTATATTCTTTTAAAAAGAAACAGAATATTTTGCGTGAACTACTTGTATTTAAAAGCATATAAAAGTTATAGAATACAATAAAATAAGTTACTGTAATCAAATATCAAAGTATGTTTCATTTCACAGCTTTCAATTAACTAACAGATGGGTGTTAGTCCACCTTTGACAAATATTTGAAGGGGCTATTTCAGTTATTCTTTGACTAATATTTTTATAACTGCCCGAAGCTAATTTTAACTTATTTTGGGTTGCCTTAGATTTCTGATTAGCCATAAAGTTTCTTAAGGTAGTGAAGAAATGTGACTTCTTTGTGGAGTGTGTCATTGCATCAAAACTTGGCATCCACCTGGGCTAAGAAAACTGTCTGTTTGTTCCCTAGGGAAATGCTTCTAGAAGGTAACTGGTTTTTATGTAGTGTACCTTCCTAAATTAAGGTTTTTAGTTTAGCTTGGCCTGAGGCAAAACGTTTCAGGATATTTTAGGAGATCCTGGTAATCTAATTAATCTTATGAAAATAATACTAAAATTCGTTCTTTATTTCCCTATCCGTAAAGTATATGGTGTTCCTTCCCTTACATAGCTCCATCCCTGCACTGTCAGTGGCAGCTGTCAACTGCATCATTAAGGAGGACAAAGACTGGCTCAGTGCCATTCCATGGGGTGGTGGGAAATGATGTCTTGTTCCACCAGAGGCAGAGCAGGCAGGGTAGCCCTCCTTATAGAAAAACTTTCCCAAGACCTGAGGACTTTTCTGAAGAAGAGGTGAATTCGATAGACACCAGCAAACGTTTGCTTCCCGTCACAGCAGCTAAGGCTGTGATTCTGTAGTTGTCTTCAAAACCTGTCAAGGCAAGACCAAGGAACAGGGGTTTGCAGCCATCAGGGCTCCATATGGAAGGGTCTCAACAGCCTTTCTTTTCCTGGGGAGGGAGAGTCAGTAACTGAACTCCGGCTTAGAAGATGGACTTCCCGATCTCCTGCCCAGGGAGGGAAAGCACTGGCAGCTACAGCAGACTGTATCTAATCTAAATACCTTGGGTGAACATCACTGTTCAGATGGTTGGAAGTTGGCTTTTTTGTGAGGTGCTCCCTTGTGCAATATGTATTCTGCAGATTCTCCAGAGGTTTTTTTCCTCTGAAAGTGGAAATACTGCCACAGCTGTAATAAAAACTATTCAGACCTGCACAAGTAAATCACTGTATGCTTCCTACCTATGCTATGCAGATGTACGCTATTTTCATCTACTTTTTTAATTTAATTCCTATTAAGTGTTTGTGTTGATGAGTAATTAGAGCCAGGACTGGAACCCCATCCTTTTGAATATGCCATTATTTTGTTTAGTTGTGTTTTTTTTTCTTCTGAAATCCATTCATATTTCCAGGTACTGGAAGGCAAAATATTTTGATGGCTGTCTTTACAGAATATAACCCTGAATGAATGAGGAAGTAGTAATTTTAGTTAGCACTAATTTATTAAACAAAATAAATCAAGGCAGTGCAGTAAGCCTAGTTTTCTATTTTTATCTGTCGTAGATGTAAATAATTCAAACATTTGAGTATGGGAAGAAGTTGACAGTTTGAAACTGGATAAGTCTCATAGGACAATGTTAAAATGTCTTGTGTACTTCGATTTGACATTCTTTAGAAAAAGGTTGGTTTTGCTCAAGTATAAACTCATTACAAGTTAATATTTTTTTTAACTGAGCACCCATGCTAAACTAGAATGTTCAGTATTTCATGTGTATGCTTATGTAATTAAGCATCCACTAATTTCTTTCTCTTTGGGAAATACTTTAGCAAATCAGCAGTCCATATATGAAGAGTTAAGAATATATCATCTGTTGTTTAAGGTAAGGATAAGGATAGACATTCTTATTATTTTATAATAGATTCTTAATCCTTTGTTCTGTGAAGTGTTGACGTTTTCATTAGAGTTAAAATATGTTGCATGTTTACAGAAAGCCTGAAATCTCAATATGTGGTCCTATCAACTTTAATTATTTGAATCATTAGAACATCTAATTTTTTGCTTAAGGGTACACGAATGTACCATTGAATCTGTTTTTTAAGATTTTTTCCAGTTTAATGTCTGAATCCAAATTCATAAAGAGTTGGAAAAATGAGATGTCTGAGCTATAGGATTCACAGGGATTTTATATGAAGCCTATTTAATCAGGATAACACTGTTATTAATATTCATAAAGTCAGCTGGAACACAAATGACAGACTATGGAGCCTAAAATTTTTTACTTGTGAATTTATTAAAAGCAGCTTAAAAAATTAATGGAATTTAAGTAAAGTTGACGAAAATGAAAATCTTATGTTAGCAGAAAAAATCTTTATTAGAACTTTCTCTAAGACCATCTTGCATTGATGTCTTTGACAGATTTCATTGGTACTTAAAGAAGAAAGATGCATGAATGGTCATTTAAAAGGATTTAAACACATTGGCACATTAATTTTTACATGAATAATAAGTAGTTTCCAAAAGCAATTAACTTACAGTGTACAAGATTTGAATAGAAAAATAGGACTGTGACATCAAAGGGCAAAGTAAATGTGCTGTACATTTTAAACTTTTAATAATACGACCTCTTAAAATAATTTATTTCATTTCCACAATAGGTAAAATAAGAGTGAAGGTATTTGTGTACAGCTTGGGTTTATTTTGAAATGCACAGAGATCTGGAACAAAGAAATATTTTGATGCCAAAACGCTACTGGTAGAGAACAATTTCAGGCTTTTGCAGTCATCAAATGCTTCTGAATTGAGCTTTCTTATGGTCTATTTCTGTGTCTGGAAAACATTCATATACTGACCACAGCATTTGATTTTTCTCCCATGCCGCTATATGCAGAATTGGGAAGCATTTGTTACTTCTGTAGAAGGCAAAATAGATCTAGGATTTTTTCATTAGTCAGAAGATGCTAGTTAATTTATATTCATATTTGTAGGTAATTTTGTACTTAAATATTTAGTGTGAGTTTTACGTGACTATTGCATAATATATTCAACAAACAGGGACAATTATTTTTTTTTTTTTTAGCCTTCTATGCATGATTTTCAAGTAGTAGTCTTAACACTAACGCCGGTTGAATAAATAGGTAGTGAATAAGGAAATTAGTATTTATATTTTAACTCCAGACTTTGGCTTACAGCATCATTTTGCATTTTCACTTTTGTCTCGATCCACCAGCATACTTTATTTTAATCTCCAGCTTTAATTTCTTTTGATTATTGGACAGATTGGTTATTGACAGATTGTCTTCAAATGAAAGTAAAGCAAAGCTTTAAAATAATTGGATTTAATTTTTCTGATGACTCCTCCTGGGAAGACGTTCATGCTCAGCTTCTGATTGTTGTTGATGTGGTGAAGTTTAACACTGTCTGAATAATAATGGTTCAATAAATTCTGGTTCTAAATGTACCTTTACAGTAAGTATTTTGAACATAAGGTATATCTTGAATGATATGTAAGTGTTGTGCATAAGTTATATACTTATTGCAGCGTTTGTTTTCAGAGCAACCAGTTTATATGCTTAGTGTATGGAATATTTTGTTGTTCTATTTACTAAAAAAATTATTTCTAATAATAGGGAAAGTAGGCCTAGGGAGCCCCAAAAGGTCTTTCTGTTTGACTTCGATCAATAGGTTGTCTTAATCTGATATCAACTATTTTCACTTTCTGTTTGTGTAAACCAGAAAATTCCTATTAATTAATAGAACATATTTCACCTATGAAGACAAAGTCCGTAAACCGAGCCTCTTGACTTCTGTCTCCAGTTATTCCCCTGTCGTAGTCTATTATTTCCAGGAGAGGGCAGCATTTTCCTATATCAGGTACACGAAGGCACATGCCCTGCTTAGACTGTCAATGTTTCTTGTAATTACTCCCAGTATATTTGTTGCTTGCTTATGAATTAACTTGCATTTATGGAACTAAATCATTCCAATCATTTAATTACACCTGAGGAGCTGAACTATAATTGCTTGCTTCCAACTAGGATCTGATATGGCTTGAGCAGTATTAATTTGGTGTTTACTTTTCTGAGTGCTAAAAGCATTAAAATGATTGTGCAATGGGATTACATTTTACTAATTGCTGGCATTCATTAGCTGGGTAAATGGCGAGGAAGAATGACTGTATATTGTGGAGGGATAAAATTATGGTTTTAAATAGTATATTACTAGGCACATTAAGGCCCTAAGACATGTTTTAAAATACTCCAGAGGTTATTAAATACCGTATTTTCTTCATGTCTTGCTATATGAATATCTTATTAAAATACTGCAATTATTATGAACCTTTTTGTGCAATATGTAGGGAAATGGCTTCATTGACAGAAACCTATTTCTTGATATTAATAACCTTCTATATTTTCAGCTAATCCAAAAGTAAATGAGGAACTTAGGAAAAGATTGCCAACTCCAAATCAACACAGTTACACAGAATTGAAAAAGAAGCGTACAGCTTCATTTGAGGGACTCTTGTAAGGAGCTCAGTGTTCTGCGATATGAGGTGAAGTTGTTATTGTTTGTTAAGACCTAAACACATCAAATCACACACTTTTTTTTTTTTTATCGTGCATGTTTATAGGTAGCAACAAATATAAGCTAAATATGTATTTCTTTGAATGCTTAATGTAAATGTTAGTGTTGGATCTTAAGTGTTTGCAGTTACACGTTTTTGTATCTCAACTATAAAAATGAAAACAGCTGCCTTTTAGGTGTTGTATAGCAAAATAATTTCTTCTGCTAACTTACTAATTAGAATGTATGTCTTGATATAATATGCTCAAATTTTAAAATATATACTTCTTTTTTTATATTTTTTTTAACTCTTACATTCATCAGCTTAATGACAACTCTGATTATTTTCATCATCCAGCCACTGCCTCTTCAAGGCACATGTTGTATCTTTATAATAAATGTAGAAAAAATACAGCAGGGAAACATACAAAATAAGCCCAATTGCGTATTTAAAGATGAAAAATTGCCCTTTGTACAGTACATTTTAAAAGAAGTGCCTGAGTAAGTAATAAAATTTGTGGTATGCTTACTATATTAGCAAGATTACAAATTTATTTAGACTTCTTTCACACATAGAATGTAGTTGATTTTTTAACATATTGGAAAGCATATATTTTAACACTCAAAGTGTTACCTGGTAAGCATAACATTTTACTGTAGGTCTTATTTTTAAGTATTGAGAGTTGTTTCTAGAAGATCTTCGATTATATGAAATACTGCAACTGTGTGGTTAACTGTATAATCTGAAGCAATATGTATGCAAATATTAGGATGGATTATTTAGCTGTTTAGAAAAACCTGCAAATTCAGAGTTGGAGTGGTTGTGGGCCACTTTACTTGTATTTTATCCAGAAAATTAAAGCAGGAGAAATACTGTTGTAAAGTGCATACCACCATCTGTAATAATTACCAAAGTGAGCAGTCTCATTGCCTCTAGTGGGACCACTTGGTGTGATTTGGGCTGTGCTCAATAGCATGTACTTCCAAGACCAGACTCTAGAACGAGAAGCTAATAAATTTTTCAACGAAGGTGTTCCACTCAACAGAAACCTGAACCAGACCATTGTAAGAACTAGATGTGTGAAGAAAAAATATTTTACTGAGAAATGTAATTTAGCACTGATTATTAAAGTACACAGATTTTATTGTTCTATAACTTTATTGTTATAAATATTTTTAAATCATTGTAAATTTTCTGTCAAATGAAGGCAAAGTATAGGAGTGTTAGAATATATTGTTTCAAGTTTATTTATCTAGAGTTTGCTTTATTTTAGCTCTAAAATCTTCAAGCAAAAACTCGAGTCAGTGCCAGATCAAACAAGTTCACAAGAACAAATGGAGAACTGGTCAAAAGGTAAGGACTTTTAAGTTATTAATAAAGAACCTCAGCTGTTGTACCAGTGCTAGGCAGTGACTGGAATGCATTTGTTCTTGCCGATACATGACTGATTTTGGCAGAAAAGAGAAAAAAAAGAAACCAAGCAAAACCCACAACTTCACGCTGACTCTTAAAAGTACTTGGGGTAACAGGAGAGCAGCTACAGGAATGTAAATCATCAGCTTTATTTTTATTTTCTGAGTTATTGAAAATGTTTTTCTATAACTTTGAGAAGTCTTATTTAAATTCTTAGTCTGTACCTTGCAGTTTACTTTCCAATGTTTTTTTCTTCATGGGTTACCAACAAATCTGAAGTCTATCTTAAAGTAACTTTCTTGGCTATTCGTGCCTAGCTAGAGTATGATTAAGCCATCTCCTAATATTAATGAGTTTCTTGTTATTACCTCAACAGAATATAAACAGTAAGGTAGGCTTGGAGGTAAAGGGAGCCTTGGTTAACTTGGAACTGGAACTTGTATGGTTCGTGGAGTTTTCATCTCCAGGTTGGAAGGATCTTTTTGTGTTTGGATGACCAAAATTTTTCTCTCATATGAATTGCTCTACACCTCATTGCAGAAACTTTAAAAGAAAAAAAAAAAAGAAAAAAGGGTGATGATGAGGAGGGTGGTATCATGTGACTGACTGACTTTACAGAAGAGATTTGTCAGAAAGTGGCTTGTGACTAGCTAATAATGTGTAGATTGAAAAAAAGGAAAGAAACAGGAAGGAGACCTTCAGTACATCATAAAAGGGTGGATTTTTTTCCAGTAAGTGGTTATGTGTGTAGGTTAAGAAAAAAAAAAAAAAGGTGTGTCAACATCGAAGATGCTTCCTATATCAGAGCCTGATAGTATCTTGTGTATTTCTTTTTTTTTTTTAAACTTTTATACTATGTATTCTTTCTCAAAAGATAATAAATGTCAAGTTTCTCATGAAGAGTCTGTTGTTTAGAAGAAAGAAGAAATACTCTGTCTTGGAGATGATGCATTTCTTACATATGCAAAGGAATTTCTATCTAGATTACTGTGTAAAATAAACTACTTGTAAACCTTTTTTAGTTCATGGAATATTGAGCTATTACTGAGTGAAGTTAAAAATGTTTTTGAATCATATACTCTGAAAACAAAAATATTCCTGGGGGAGTAGCTTAGTGGAGAACTGTATTCTGACCATTGGTACTTTAGATGTGTAACAGCTTAATCAGATTTAGTATTTTTAGACCTTTAGGGGTCAGCATACCCTAAGAATGGTTCAAAAGGTTAACTTTCTGAAGTAGGCAAGTGAATACCATAAATGGATTCTCTGTGAAATATATTCTGTCTAATTGCAAGAAATGGCATTCTTCTGCTGCTTGCAGGTAGTTTAAAAACTGCATAGTTCTGAGTTTCATAATGTCTTATTTTTCTGATGCATTATGTTAATATTTTATGCTGTTTTGAAACTTTTTTTTTTCCAAGCTAACACTTACATATTTGTGTATCCAATAGAAGTTGTTATATATACAAAAGTAAAATTGATAACTTTTTTTTTTTTAGATTATTCATTGGTAAGTCACATAATTCTTCATGCTTTTACTCCTAGAGAAGTTAACAAAAGGGGTTATGGATAAATTTCCTGTCATCATACTGGTTTGGCTGAGGAATTTTATTTTTCTTAGAATTATATTTGGGATTAACAACTAAATTACATTTTCTTATCATAAAGATAATAGATAACTTACAGCAGCAAAATGTTCAATATGTACCATTGGTAGACCTTCTGGTACATTTTTTTTAGTCGACTACTAAATCAAAGTAACTTTTCATGAAATGTGTACTACTTTGTGTCCCCCTTGCTTTGTCATCTGTGGTATCTTTTCATTTTGTGCCTCGTTGTTTCTTGTTTATAACTCAGAAGTTTAAAAGCTGTTTTTTGAATAATGATTTATTCAAATATTATTTTTTTAATAACATACTGAAATGTTGAAGATTAAATTATTGGTCAAAAAATAAGGTTGGTAAAGCACGTCTGAGGTTTAAATTCAGCTGACCAGATGAAAATTCTGTCAAGCAATGAGAATTTAAAAAAAAAAAAAAAAAAGAAAGCAGAAATGTTAGGTACAGAGAAGTGGTAGGTTTATGGCAGTTATGCAGGATAATATGTAACCTGTTAATAGATCTTATAAAATAAAATACTTGAAAGAGGGGTAGTGTTTAAGAAGCATATATCTGAAGTGTTTGGTAGTTGAGATTTTTCTTTCTAACTTTCCATGTTGTTTGGAATATAATTTGCCTGTGTGGGTTGAAGACATTTGTTTGTATCTGTTCTGGTATATTAGTTAGAGTTAAAGAACAGTCTGTGTGCAAGGCTTACTATTTTGGGTTTGTATCTAATTTAAATGTACTGATTATCTCCACAGCACCCAGTTTTTAATAGGAGGATAGTGACTTTTTCATTTCTCTCGAAGAACACTCAAGAAAATGTGTCAGGAGCGTTGGCAGCAGGCCAGTGAAGACTGTGTAATTTCCAAATGAGAAATATTCAGGATCCAAGCTAGAAAGCCTAGGATGGTAGTCCATTATAAAAATAAACTTATGTTGGCAAATAGACGCATATTTTTGCATTGCCGTGGCGGGAGGGAGAAGCGCATTGCACCTAGGTGGAGTTGTTACTTTAGCAGGGTTTACATGCTTGATGAAAACTGCACAAACACACTGTGAAAACACAAGAGGGAACCTGAAATTGGGTGCTTTTCATACTTGCATATACAGTCAGGGCTTGATATGTCAATTTTCCAAAAGAGTTAGCAGGGTAGGAAAGTGGTGAGTGTGCAAATGCTGGAGTTAAATTTGTGTCTCATTTGACTCATATCATGTACTGTGTTTGAATGGGTGCAGCTATACTTGTTTTGTATTATGCAGTCTTTCACTATTGCAGTGTTTCTGTTTGTCACATTTCTGAGCATCTATTATTTTTAAGGACAGGGCAGAAATTAGGTGAAGTCTTAGAATATCAAGTACTGTTTAGTCTGTTTTGACAACAAAATTATAATTTTCCTGACTCCAAAATGAAAAGCATTGTATAATTTTTATTTGGAATTTCATAAACAAGGGAATAGATTGATTATTTTTAATGGAAAAGTAGTTTGCTTCCTTCAGAAGTGGTTGTTATGTTTCTCAGGCATAGAAATAAATATATATATATTTCTAAACCACTACTTAAAGCATATATTGAAAAGTAAGTCAAAGAACCAAATTCACCTGTAAGAATTTGATGTCAACTCCTAGTTGTGATTCATATAGACACTTTCACTGTAAATTGTTACCTTTCAAAGAATGTTTGTGTGGCTTGTAAATATACTTTAAAATCGCATGTCTGGAACCTGTAGTTCAGAGGAGACTCTGGCTTTAAAGAAATGTGATAATGCAGATTGGAACAGAATTGCACAATCAGCTTGTGCAGGGAAATTTGAAAAGTGTTTTATCTGGTGGTAAGCTGTTGTTTTCCAGTCTTGCTTCCTTCAGGAAAAATAGAAGAGGAAAACAGATATGCAAACAAGTGAACAAGTTATGTGTGTATATATAGCGGCTCAGACACATGTGCATGTGATAAGCTTACACATAGACAATTGGCTTAATTGCATTGCGTGTTTGTGCGTACATTGATCTTGCATGAATGCCTGGTGCTTACTGTAAAGAATCTGGCCGTAGCTGGTCTTGTATTGTCACAGTCATGACGTGTATATGCCAGTATATTGCTTTCAAAATATTTTTAAGTTCTTTTGCTGCGTAGTGAATAATATTCAGGAAATAAAACCTCTCTAGAAATATTTTTGCTTTGATTTACTCCCATTAATTAAATAAATTCCATTGTCAGCCATTCCTTTTGCATTCATGGTAATTAAGGCAATGTACAGTCACATACATATATGCATATTCATTTAAGTAAAATGAGTCATCTTTTTTTGCTAAGTTCCTAGAAATGAAACTCCTGTTCCTCACTACATATTGCTAAACTAACTTATTAGAAGTAATATGGTTTTCTAGCTGTATAATGATTTCAATGTACTTTTGGGGGGTTTGGTTTTGCAATAGTATTTACAATGAGTTTTTGTCTGGAATTACTATTATGTGACTTTAACACATGCACAGAGAAAGACAAAGGGGTAAAGAATGCTTTGAGCATAATATGGTGTTGTAAAAATTTTTAATCTGATGCTCTAGTGGGGTCAAAAAGCAACTCATTGTAAAGGTGCTGCTTCCCCTTTCTTCAGAATACACCCATTACAGCTGTAAACACTCTAAATCTGAAGCGCTTCTTCCAAGGCCTGTAGTAGAGGCAGAATAAACCATACTTGTCATATTGAAGTCTCTTTCTTCTGTTACATGCCTCAACAGGAGATACTGTGAGCCTATTCTTCCTCTCCTTCCCTCTTTTAACAATAAGGAATGCTGTTTACTCGGGAAGGAAAGAAGACCTGGATATTGTATGGGTGTGTATGCGAAAGAATCGACAAGATAGGCAGAGAAGCAGAGTCCTCTTCACACACGTGGCACAATTGATTAGTGTCTTCCATGTGTGCTGTGTTTTCAGCATCAAACTCGCTGTGTGCAAGCTGTAAGAGATCCCCTTGCAAAGTGGCAAGGGTAGTTGCAGGTTTCTCTGGACAGTATAGGAGGCAGATGAGAGGTTGAGAGGTTGATCTAGCATGAATAAAACATGGAAAGAGTGGCTAGTAACTGTTGAGTGACACTAAGTATGGAAGATGAAGAAAACATCTTGTCATGGCGCACTATTTTTTCCTTACTTACAAGATAAAAAGGAGCTAATGATAACTGAAAAATCATCAAATACTGTCTGGCCTTTCCTGTAAATATAATCACCCTTTTGCGTGTATAAATTGTCATGTCTCCTTTTTCCATCCCATTTCTTTCCTTGTACATTTTGAATGGTTAAATATAGTGTATTTCTGGCCAGGCTGCGTGCAGAAAGACTCCTCATCAGAAGCACAATTAAGTAACCAGTATCTGCCCAACTCATTGGAGTGTTGTGAATATGATTTTGTTAGACCCTTTACAGTAACCTGAAAAGGTGTAGTGCCTTATCTGCACCGAGTATTGCAAGCACTAAAGATGGGGAGAACGTGCACCTTGAAGCATCACACTTAGAATCACTTAAGTGTTTAAAGTATGAGTGCGGCTAACTTCAGAATGTCTTGAAATGTTCTTCAGAGGGAGCAGCACTTATTACCACAGTAATTTTTATGTGGTGCTTCAGAAGGAGCTTTAGAAGACCTTAGCACAAGTGCAAGAGGTATTTGGGTATTTTCTTCTTTAGAAAACTTCATTGCTTCTATTTTAATAACAGCTAGAATGAAGCTTACATTCAGGGCAAAGACGTAACAAAAATATTTATTAAAAAAAGGTTCTCCAGTGAGTGCACTGAAGTCTCTTATCTGAGAGTTCACCTGCATCTTTAGTAGACAATTTGCTCAGAGAAAAGGGTGTGTGCGGAAGGTGTCTTAATGGCAGTTCATGCAGAGTGACCTTTCTTTTATGTCAGACACTTAAAATTTCAATATTTTTCTTCACTTCTAAAGCTGTAGTTTTCTGGGATTTTGCTTAGAACTCTAATTCAGCAAAGCCTTAGTTGTTTGTTTGCAGTAGGGGAGGTTGAGTACATTTGGATAAGAGAATTTTCACTATAATTAATGGGCATCAGGAAACATGACCCTGCCTAGATAAAAGGGAGTTCTGGATCATTAAGATTTAGATAAAGGAAGGGGTTATATGTGAAAAGCAATTGTCTGGGATGACAATAGAAAAAGAAAAATGGGATGGGAGGGTTTACTTTGTTTTTAGCTGGTTTAGAAAACAAAAACACAGCATGCTTAGTAAAACTCTAGCAGACATTATGTTTGGAAATTATGTAATAACTCCATATAGGCTGTAATGATATCCTGAAACCCTGTATTTAAACTAACCTGAATTACAATGAGAGATAAACAGAATATTTACCCATCCCTTATGAGCTGCTGCTGATATGTAAATTTATTCTTCTACTTTGCACAAATATACTTTTGAGCTACTGCTTAAACACTTCAAGGTCCTTAGCCAAACAGTTTTAATGATGCCTCCAATATTATGAAAGTGTGACATTTGATGAATGCCTTGTATAGTTGTGATATCGGGGAAAGTGTAAACAAAAAACGCACATCAAGTCATCGTGCAACACCTAGATAATTTATAATTTTACTGTTTATATCCATCTTGACATTTTTTATCTGCCAAAGGCAGGTTTCATTTGGAATCTTAATCTGAGATTTATTTGGTGGATCTGGAAATCATAGCTAGAGTTCCCACAGGAAATGGTCCATCTACCAACAGATTAAATGGCAGTCCTGCAGTTGTTAAGGGAGCTCTGCATTTAACACACATGCATACTCATTCAGTCAGCACTGTGGAGAAAAATTAAAGTAGTAACCCAGGTTTAGGAACAATGTAGCTAAAAAGTCCCATATTTGCTGAATGACAAAGGGTTATATAGCAGCATTTCATTTTATTATTCGTGCTTGAATTTCTTGTTTGCTTTGTTGAGTCTGCTGACGAATACTAATAAATGCCTGCAACAATCCAGACGAGAGATGCCTGGCAACAAAGCTATGCGGTGGACCTCCCTGATCTTCTCCAGTTCACAACCTGACCTTTTGAAAAATTGGCTGGGCTAAGCTGCAGAATTTGGGTGTAATGGTTATTGTTAACTCCAGCTTTAGGATTTATTAATTTGTGTGATCAAGACTTACCTATACTTCAAAGTTTCAAAAGACCAAACACAATCATCCGTCCATTAGAACTAACATTGTGTTTCAGTGAATCCCACTTAGTATCTGCCTAGAGATTCTGCTGTTTTGATGCATTCAGAATATAAAAATGCTTTCTCAAGTGTGAGAGACCAATCCAATGAAAATCTGGTGTCTTCTCAGAGACTAATATTTTAAAATAACAATATGTTAATGAATTGCAAATGGAGAGTGGAATGCCAAAGGAAATGTCTGATATTTACACATTAATAAATGCATCATGATTAACTGCAGTGAATACCAAAATAATGATTGGCTGCATATTTTAAAGACTTAGAAGCATTTCTCTATTTTAGATATTCACCAGTTTGTACATAATTGCTGTTAAGATCCTAAATAGGAGGGCAAAAGACATAGACGCAGGCAAAGGAAGCATTATTAATGAAATAATCAGAATCCTGGGAGAATTGTAAAAAATTGCCTTTGCCAGAATAACTCCAACTGTTCTTAACCTCCCTCTCAATTTATTTCTTTATGAAGGGTGTTTCCAGGGTTCCATACAAGTACAGGTAAATAAAGAAGCATTCAAAGTAACACAGATGTCCCCTCGCTTAAATTGCTATCGCAGAATGAATTCACTGTTCTCTTTAGATTCCTTTAAGGAATAAAAAAATGAATCATTAAACTTCTGAGATCTGTCTGTATTTTAGCAGACAAAATATTTTCAAGTCTCTTTTTGTGTGTGTATGTGTCATGGGATATAGAGCAAACTAAGACATTAATGCAAAACATAACTTATGTTATTCTTAGTTCACTTGCAGAGAACTTTCTCAATAAAGTTCTGATAAGAACACATTGTGCTATTTGATCATGACTTTTGGACAACTTAAATGCTTAGCTGTAGCCAGAGATCAAGCATTTGAATTATATTGTTCTGTTAACCTGTCTGACTTCTAAAACAGTTTAATTGTTCAGAAGTTAGAACAATAGTCAACATTTAAAAAAATAGTTGAAAAATAGTTATTTCATTTCTTCTGTTTACTAATGAAATTACAGGAAGCCTGTGTATATTGTACTGCATGTCTGTCTTCTAATAGAAATACTGTAGTCTGTCATAGAGTATTTCTGTTTCTAGAAGAAATACTGTAGTCTGTTGTGGGAATGAAAATTATTATAATAAAGGAATGTAGAAGGATACCAATCTAATTGTTTGAAATTTCTCTTAATTTTTTGGTTGTGTAAATGCCACTTAATCGTTTATAAGTAAAAGCATGGTTGTTTTTTTTCTTGAAGTCCAATCGAAATGAGTTGCTAAACCCTCTCTGACAGAAGAGAGAAGAATTTGAGGTCTCTGAGGAGGAGACAGGAGCAGGAAGGGCCCCCAGGGAAGTAGCACTAGCTCCAAGATGCAGCATGAGTATAGTGCCTTGGACTTCTGCAGTTTTCCATCTGCCATGGCTTTGTCAATGACCTTGATCCAGTTACTTCATTACTACCTCAATCTTGATGGCATTAAAATGACTATCACAGTGCTTATGCATCCCTTATGAAATATCTGTGAGAGTTTCCAGAACATGTTTTCAGGGCTTATTTCAGTGAGCCTCTGTCATTTGTTTCTTAAAATAAGAGCAGATATCCTATCTCAGTGTAAAATCTGGGACCTTCTGAGTAAGAGTTACTTAAAAGTAAGTTGATTAGTCCTCACTTTTCTGAGTTGACCCATGGTGCTTTCAGCAGGGCCCGCAGTTACATATTGTTGGGGCACTGAGCATACAGTGCGTCTACGTGGTGATTTCCTCTTTGTTACTGCCAAGGGCTGGCTGGTTATACACAACATTTTGGCTGGGCGGAGCTCTGAGAAATAAAAGGAATTAGCTTTGTATTACAAAACTACTCTGAGCTCAGTCTTTATTTGTTATCAGGTTCCTGTGACTGCCATTCTGCCGTGCTACGGAAGTGATTTACTGAGATCTTGAGAGTCCTACTGAATAATCATCTTAAAGTTTGCCCAGTTTTCTGTAAACATTAAAAAAAGTGTGTCATGAAGGGACAACCATTTGATGTCATGTGCAGGTTATTTGTTCTCAGTATACTATACTGCACTGAAGGTGCCTAAGTAGTTGCTAACATAAGTAAATCTGTAGTAAATCCAAAGATGAGTAAATCTGCACTTTTTCTTGTTTGTTTGTTTTGGAGAAAACGTATATTGACCTTGTACTTTTTGTACTGAGCTTTTGTAATTGTTTTCCAGAAACAGGAATTACTTTCTTCTTTAAAATTAAGTACAACATCTTTTCTTGAGATTAACTCTGAAAACGTGTTTGCAGATAGTGGGAAAGATAAAATAGTGAGGAAAAAGTCAAAAATAATGAGATTTGAGATATGCATGTAAATCATATATCTTGCATCTATGTCAACTCAAATACGTATGAAAAAGGAAATAACAGGCATTCAGAAAATGCATAAAACCTAAACCAACTCTTTTCTTTCCACACAACAGGTAATAGGATAAGATTTCTTCCACCAGCTTCATTTTCTTTCTTTGCATATTTATGCCTATAAAATCCTTTAATTTTGGTTTCCCACTCATTTTCTTGATTTATGCCTTTTAATCATTCAGTAAGGAGTGAACTGTTGAGCAATCTGAGTCTTTCACAGTCATTCTGTTTGGTAGAAGTTCCAGTAGTTATACAGCCAAGTGAATGAATGTTTGTCTTTGACAAAAAGGCTGACTCATCATTCTCAGCTCATGAAGGAATATTCAGCCATAGTACTAATTTCATTTGCATAGCTAGAAAAGTTAGTGGCTATCAGGCTGAAGTTTTCCATTAGACTTAAATATTTAATTTCTCTTTATTTATTATATATATGTATGTAAGAATTCAAGTCCAGTGGCATTAGATATTATGAATTTAAGACAATTCTGTAATCCATTTTTCACATGAAGCTATTAAAATTGCTTTTTTTTTTTTTAAATGCAGCAACAGTCTTGTCCTAACAGCTTGTTAGAACACTTGCAGGTGAGCGTGCACTGTCATACGCACATCCCCAAAATCTATCTTTTCAGAAATGTTTTTAATATTATTAACATACAAAAACTGAGATAATTTGAGGGTCAATAATATCGAATAACAATTCTGTATTATAATAGCAATTGAATGAAAATAGTCTAGTGAAAACAAAAGAAAGGTGAACTTTTCAAATAATGCTCTTGCACTCTTGAGAGTTATTGTAGCAAGCTGAGGTAGAAGTGTGGTTGGCAGGCAGGGGCAAGAGAAAGTATTTTTAAAACTGTAGTAAGTGTGTCCTTCTATTCCAGTGGGAATAGATCAGTTTGGTATAGAGATAGGGTGGTTCTTTGCTGTGATAGTTTTCGTGGATAGTGAATATTCCCTCTTGTTAACTGAAATTCAGTTATTGGTATTGTACAGACACACACAAAAAAACCCCATAGAAGTTGAAATTGCATCGTTGTTTTGACTGAGAAGAAAAAACACAAGTAACAGTAAATTAGTTTGTCAATCACTGAATTTTTGGGGCTTTTAGTAATTTTGATTGTAGTTAGTTCCTCAAATGTAGCACAATGTTTTGTTCTGCAATTTTTCCAGATGCCTTTGATCTGACAGTGTCATGGAGGAAGAGTAAGCTATTGAGTTTGCAGTCACTCCCAGACTGTGTATGGCTCATTCTCTTTTTTTCTTGGTTTTGCTCTTTTTCCTGTTCTGCCTCTTACTGCCATCCCTCTAGGCATTCATTCATGCAGTCTTATGTAGACAGATGAGAACGTGCTTTGCCTGTGCTACAGACCAGCTGGAAACAGGAAGCTCTAGGTAGGAAGTGGTAAGTACTTTTCCACTTGCAGCTGGTTTGGAGCACCAAGGGCTTCCAATGTTCCCATACTCATCTGCAGGCAGATCTGTAGCCAACAGTATATTTTGTGGTGCTGCATGCATGTTCCATTGGGTTTTGTTTGTTTTCCTTTATTGTTATTCCATGGAGATCCCCTGCAAACCTCTGAGCTGATCAGCGCAATTTGGCTAGCAGGGTGCTGAAAGACTACAAACAGGGCGAAGGAGGTGCCCACCCAGCTTCTGCTGGATGATGGGACTGATGAATATCCTGAGTGGTATAACAAGGGAAGCTACTGCCTTTTTAGCCTTCCGGGTGGATATGCACCTTCTGTGAACTTATATCTTCAACACTTCTGTCCATATTATCAGTGTTAGTAGAGGAATCTCTAATGCTGTGCTTTCCCTGATCTCGGTGCCAATTCCCCCACTTCTAAGAAGCAGCTACGAGAAATAGTGGCTGCCTGCAAATTGGGTTAGGTTCAATATTTTTAGTCAACTTTTTAACCACTCCCAGCTTAACAACATTGAATTCGGTTCTGTCTTTACTATTTCAAGCCATGACAGCATTATCTTCCCCTTACGTCCCTCACAATCAATTCCCACCTTTAATTCCAGTGTCTTTATATTCCTTCTTCCTAACATTTGCTTTTCTTTCCCTCAATGTGAACAAGCTATTCAGTCAAGATAAATACATACAGACGATCAGCTGTTCAGCTTCTCCCTATAGTGAAATATTAATCTGGGCTACTGAACTTTTTCTTTTATATGGAAAATAAGTTGTTTAGTATACTCAAGAACCAGAATCAATGGTGGTGATATCACTTAACGAAAACTACAGCTTTTTTTCCAAAGCTTGCAAGGCTGTTTTACCCTTTCTCTGATGTTCCTTGTGCAGACTGATTATTGCAAATGCTACGTACTCCCCAGTGTGTCTGCAGCATTGGTAATTAGTGCACAATACAATTTGCAGGAGGCATGAGGAAAAGCACTGAAATGCATTGATTAATATTGCTACTTAGTTTAGCAGCAAGACAAGCTACTATGTACCAAGGCCTAAATAACTTGGGGTGGGGGTCATGGACTATATGAAGAATTAAGTGCTTTGAAAAATAAAGAAATAGCTATGCCTATTGATCTTACAGTGTTCAAAACGTCTTCCCCAAAGCATTCTACTGATAGGTTTAGCATGTTGACCAAAAAAAATGCATTACAACTTTATTAAACAAGTAAAGCCTGTAATCTTGATGCCCTTGGGCAGAATGCTTCCAATTCTGAGTGGAGGAGGCTGCCATCATGTTCTCTCCTACAAAGCCAGCAGGGAAAAAAACAGATCCTCTGTGTTTTGCCTAACATTTCCAGGAATGACACTTACAGGCTTGCTGTGATACTGCTTAGTCTTACCCACGTGCTTGAGGGAATTGAATCTGGATGAAAAGGTGTGCTGCAAATGTAAGTTGCTTAAAGAAGCAGCATTAGCATTAATAAATGCCAACGCAGGTCTAGTCCCATTCTAAATTCTTTTTTTTCCAGCTGCTGTAACTTACAGTTGAAAGCATAAAAATCCACATCTTGACATGAGCTAAAGATTTAGCCTGAAGTTCAGCTGCTAATGCATCATGCAGACATGTTGACTTCATTCTGTTTAAAAAAAAAAAAAAAAAAAAAAAAAACTGTCTGCTGACTTGACCTGTCATCTAGAGATCTTTGTTGCTTGTTGGAAGCCCATATTCAGGATGTTATAGAGAGGCTGCTGAGGCTCATCTGACCCTCTGTTACACCCTGCTACTCTTCCATATAGACACTAGTGATACTGTTGGGATGACCTGGGAAGTATTACATGTGACTATATGGCTCTGAGGGTGATGGTCAAGGCCGTGGGGATCCAGGTGGTGTTATCCTTGATTCTGCCAGTAAGAGGGAAGGGCATGGAGGAAAATTTGTTGAAGTAGATGAGGTCTTCTTTAGACAACCAGAAGAAGACTCATGTTCACAGGTCCTGGTCCTCATGAGGGACTACAATGAGGCTGATAATCTACTGGAAGGACAACAGCAGGGCACAAGTGATCCAGGAAGTTTCTGGAGTAGGCTGATGACAACTTCCTGACACAAAGGAAGAGCATGAGCCAGCAATATGCCTCTCTGAACTCTTTTTAAACTCCTGGCACTAAAAGATTTAAACTTGAAAACAGGAATTATGAAAAGAAGAAAAAGTTATTCAGCTGATTACTCTTATGTTAAAGGGATAGAATCCCCTTTTTGATTTGTCCCGGTGTAACTGTTGTAGCTAACATCACCTGGTCTTAGGATTTTGGAGTGAGAAGGGTTTTCTTCTCTAACTTTCATATAGTGTGGGCCAAAGGAGAGTGCAGTAATGCTAAGCAAGGAACAAACATTCATGCCAATATAGTCACTGGTTATTGCAACAGATAACGTTGTGCTTGAATTCTTTCACAGAATGCAACACACTTCACCTGAGACACTTCAAATATATATGGCTTATAGAAAACGTTGATGCCCTAGAGAAGAAGGGGAGGAAAAGTTGTTATGGCGAGTGAAGCCTTGCACTTTCCCCTCAGTGTGCGAGAGCACAATTTGCAGCTATATAGATATAGATCATTGCATCTCAAAATGGGAGAACTGGACAGGATGATGTTTGATAGGCAGTTCTTTATAACACTAATCAAATGGGAAACAAATCTCAACCAAGTGTATGTTTCTGTAGAAGAAGCTTTGCAAGCATTGAAATTATGACCATGTTAGTTTTCAGATAGTACTAACTGGAAAGGATTCCAAATTGTGCCCTTATATGTTGCCCTCCCAAGTTGGAGCAGGTTCTTAGAGTATACACAGTGAATTTTTTAATGCCAGTTTCTTTAGAGATCCTTGCTACTTACAGGTAGGAGGAGCAAGAGGTTCAATCCAGTTTTAAAACGTAGCAGCACTCAAAAGGAAATGTCAGCTCAAAAACCTGCAGGATTTCAAGCCAGTGAACAACAGCATACTTTTGCTCAAAGAATCCAGGTATCTGTGGGCTGTGTTCAATTTCTGTATTAGCTGTGAGATTATCCAAGGAACATATTTCAGTCACAGTACTATCACAGTTATATTTGTTAATGATTTTTTTTGTCAAATTAAGGTCCCCACATGTTTATTACTGCTCAGAAACAAAATTCTGGTACACTGTTGACTATTTTTCTAGTAAAAAAATCAGTGGTTATAGTTTAGAGGAATAGTGACAGTGGATTCAAGTGGATTTGTGCTGAACTAGATAAGGATAATACAAATGAACAGCGGGTACAATAACTTTTTCCTTAAGGCAGTAGCGCATGGCTTTGTATGGGAACTCATTAAACTGACTCCAGCCAATCCAGAAGTCATCTCTGTGCCCTCAGGATGTTTCCTGTGCCATTGGCTGTGTCTTTCCTTCTTCAAGGAAAGGAATCTATTGCAACAGACTTTAGAGGCAGTTTTCAGTATTTTTGACTTGGAATCTGTGCTTTTGTGTCTTACATGCAGCGTGACACCTTGATACTGATTGATGTCTTTTTTGGGGCTGTTTGTAGATGATTGCTACTGTATAGAACAGTGTCTGAGTATTTTTGAGGAGGAAGTAATAAGTTGCATCAAAGAATGTATACCACCTAATTTATCCAAAATGTTTGGAATGCTAACTTTATTAAATGAGCAAAAGCTCCAGTGTTTGTTCTCTACTAATCTAAATGAAAGAATGAAGAAAATATGCACTTTCTATTTGCAGCTTTTTTAGGCTTCTTCAGGCTTCTTCCTCCTCATTTTTTAATATAGTTCTATGATTAAAACTTTCTTGTTCCTACTTTATGAAAGAACATTCATGGTATGTAGATCTTTCTTTCATTTAAATACCTTGATATCAGAAATATGTCCTAAAAATATCTAGTAGCCAAGCTTAAGAGAACTATCACACTCAACATTTTAATCAGATAATTTTTCCCTTTAGCACAATTTGTGCTTTGCATTCTTCAAGTTCTTTAGTTGTATGAGCCTGTACCTTACGCTCTCCAGGAGGGAATAATGGGGCCTTAAATTTGTTGTTGCTAATTACAGCCTGCTGATACTCCTTTTGTAGCCAAAATGGATTAGAAAAAGATGTCAATATAAGTAAGAATCTAGCTCACAACCTGCAAATTTCCCTACCTACAGCAGAAATTCACCATGTCTCACTAGGGTAGAGCTTTTTTACAAAAGATAGGTAGATAATTTCCTAGGGTCAGCATTATTTTAAGCGGTCATTTAAGAGGAAGAGGGAGTAGGAAATGGAGATGAATTTTTCAGGTTTCCATGAGAAAAATCCAGTAAATAGATTGTAACTGCTACTTCTGTGCTGTAGGTAACACAGCTCTCATTCCTTAGTGGGATGAGGAAGCTTCGAATCTGAAATGAGTATTTTCTCTATTCTTTTCCAAATAGAAATGCACACCCTGGAACAGAAAAAAGAAAACTTCTGGGCTGAGCTTCAGTTTCCTCAGAATTCTCAAAAAAACACAGAATTTTTCATCCAGACAGAAGAACTTTCAGATTTGCCAGTAACCAGTCAAAGAGGAGGAGCCCCAAATGATTACAATTCCAGTCCTGAAGAATCAAGGTAAAATCAAATATCCCTTTATAGTTTTTCTGGATTCAAATTATAGGCAATATACATATGGATTTTTGGATAAAGATAGGGAAGTTTACTTTCCACCTGAGAATCGGTCGTCTTTTTACATACCTGCCCTTCTTTCCTTGTGGAGTGCAGCATTTAATCCCTGTATTCTCTAGTACTGATAGAAAATATGAGCATGCAATGGCTTATGTGACACACTGCAGGTATTTCAATGACTGGTTTCTAAGGAGAATTTTAAAAATGTATACTGAACAGAATTAGAAAAGATGATCTAAAAGTTTAGTAGTATCTGTGGCTTTATACAAGCAGCACAGTGTACCGTAAGTATGATGACTGAGTAGGAAGCAGGAATGAAGCAGGGTGGGAGTAGGAAGCAGGAATGAAGCAACTAGGAAGTAGGAATAAAGTAGAGTGAAGTCCAGATGAAGTTGGAAGAGTGAAGAAAAGGAGCTATAATACCTTGAAGGCAGTTTGTGACACGAGTCTGGAGAAGGGTAAATATGGATGAAAAGTGTAATACAAACCCTGAAGATTCTATTCTGTCATTAATTTTGGTCATTTATTGTCATTAATTTCTGTACTGAGCTATGGCCCTCTACTGCCGTCTTGAGAAGTATACACTCATGCTGTCTGTGACATCATATATGAAGGTATACCCGGCTGACTAGGGAACATGCTACCAGTTTTGACTGACTTTGGCATTCTGAAGACCAAGTCTTAAGTAAGAGTAACAGATTTGCTTTTGAATATGGGATCAAGTCTGCGAAGCCCTATGATGTACTTTGAAAAATATACTCTGATTCTTCACTGTCTGGCAGATTCCACACCTGGTTTTGTTATCTTTAATATGATCTAGTGGTGACCTATTGGACCTAAACCAGTACTTTTCTGTCTGTCTTGCGGCCTTTTTATTTTGCATGGGGGCCTGAGATATGCTGTTAGGGCAATGCATCGTGCACTAAAAGCCAAATATAATGCTGAGTGCTTAAGTATAGCCCAGCACAGAGTTAGCCAAAGATTGTTGCTCCAACCCTTCACCAGCGCCACTCACACTTGAACACTGAGATTGACCTTCCATACCAGTCAGCATGTAGAACCATCTCATCTGCCAATATATTACATGTGGGATCCTAAAGCTATAGGCCAAAAACTCATTTTAGTAGATAGGATATAAACTGCACAAAATCTGTCCTTCCCCAAACAGATTGCAATTAGAATATGAGATGAGAAAATATCTTGATATAGAACAACCCAGGAAATGTTGAGTCAGTGTAGAGAATGGTCTTTGTGTACCGTCAATGTGAATCGTCAAGTTTCCTTTTAGACATCAGGAAGAAAACATTTGAGGAATTAAAAGATGATGATGAAGAATATTCAAACTTGTTCAAGAGAAGCCTCTCCTGAACATGGAAAATGCACAAAAAAAGCTTGAGGTTTGTAATGGCTGGGCCATAGAATCCAGAGGCATCTACTACTTGCAGTCTGAAACAATACTAGATGAATTTGCTAGACAGAGCAAAGATGAAATAGGCTTTGAAAGATCTTGAAAGTGAAGAGAAACAGTTTAAGCACTCTTCCACCCCATAGACAGTGTAATACACTAAGCCTTTTTTTGATGTGAATCTTCCCTACTGTTTGATGTGCTTTAGGCTGCACCATAGTTTGCCTGCAGAGTACAGATCTTAACTTCCTTCTTTAAGAACCATAAAGAAAATAAATCCAATGGAAGCAGGTGAAGAAAGGGGTAGTGAGTACAAACACCTGTCTACGTAACAGAATGACTCTTTGGCGCAACAGATAGCTTTCCTTTTCTTTCTAGGATATGAATTACACATAAGGACAGTAATGTATACAGTAGAAATAAGAGTTCAGAAGGTATAGCTTTTCTGTGGCTTCTTATGACTCATTGCCTATGAAGCCTATAAACAAAAAATGCTTAAGAATGTTAAAAATATTTACTAATCTCCCTTCTTATCTATTCATCTACTGATTTTGCTGCCATCTTAAAAATGGGATCAGAGTTATGTGTATCAACAGATAGCCAAGGAGTATTAGAAAAGTCTTACCTTGAGACAAAATTTTTGTGGGCATTGAATCTTGTCATATTTTTTCCTGTCTATAGCTAAATAAGTTATCTTAAAACTCTATGACTGGTATACAGTATGGAATTCCTGTTGTCAGTTACAATATTTAGAGTAACATTTAGAAATAAAGATTTCTTCAAGATGAACTCCTATATCTTGTCTTCTTGATATTCTCAGTTCACTTCATGTGGAATTGTCCATCATAGCAAAGAATTTGGTTTCTTCTAACATGAGCATCAATTTGATCCCTAAATGTTTCATTATGTTGTTGTTCCATGTTAAGTACAGGGTTTATAATATTCACTTCCCTTAAGTGCTTTCTGTTTATAGGCTTCATAGTCAATTTATATTCATCTGGTTTATGCCTTAGTTCTGTAGTATATTTATTTACTATTCAAAAAGTACAGATTTTTTCAGAATTACAGATTTAAAACATGATAGAAGCACATCCCTTTTACTTGCTGTTTAATACATTTGCAATGGTTAACAAGTTTTGATAATTTACCTCTGTGTATTTTATTTCTAGAAGGGGGTGAAGGGGAGAACTGGTTTACACTATTTTTCTTTCTTTGTTTTTTTTTTTTTTCCTTCTATACACAGCACTGTAGAAAGAAAGGTTAACAGGATGTTCCCTGAATTTATATCCTCATGGAAGGATGCCGCAGATTTAGGTGGAAAAACAGAAACTGCATTCCTTTTAAAAGAATTGGACACTCTGAGGGCCAAAAATAAAAAGGTACAATTGAGATATTCAGATCACAGTATTTGCTCTTTTATGGTTGTCTTACAAAACATACATTTTAAACTGTTTCTAATTTAGTTTTGTTATTTATTTTAGTGCACCAATCAATAGCTTTCTTGCCATTTTGGATTCTTAGTATCTGCTTAACAACTGCTTCTCTGGAATTAAAAAAATCTTTCATCCTACCCTTTGACCTTTTTAGTCAGTCATGTAGGTTCTTGCATCATGGGTGAAAACCAAGGAGGACCAAAACCAAGACTGGGATTTCATGAACGAAATCTGGAGCTCATGCTTCTGTACTTGTGATCCATTATACATGTACATGTGCACATGTACATGATCTGTACACGTGATAATAAATGTGCCCTTATACCTCCTCTTTGTTGAGGGGAAGAAAATTCCATCCTACTTCTACACCGCATTGCTTCTAGTGTTAGTAAGGGCTGCATGCACCTAAACCACAGAAAAGTCTGTAGTCTTTCCATTAAGTGTCATTGAATATTCAATGGCAAGCTCAGATATCTGTCCAAGAACAGATTTAGTGAATTCCCCGCAAAAAGAAAGGCCTTAAACAAAAAGCTATACAACTTCTGTCGTATTGCTTATTGTTTGTATTTTGGGGGTAAGAAGTGATTATTTAGAATTTTGTTGTGGTTAAAATAGCTGGTTGACTGTTTCAGCTCAATAGGAATCTCACTGTCCATTTGTTCAATTCAGCTTCAAGATAAGCTGTCTGAAAAGGACAAGGAGCTGAAGACAATAAAACTGGACTTAGAACTGCAAGAGAGAGCTGCAGAAGCTAAGATTGCAGAAAAGATTGCAGGTACGGTAGGCAAGCGTTTAACAGATGGCTGTATGGCTCATACAGTACCCGCGGTTGCTATATGACGTGGCCTAGTGAATGTTAGCTTTATTTGCTAAAGGAGGGAAGATTTGACTTTTTTTTTTTATGTGTGGCTGTTTAGAGTTGCTTAGAAAATAGGTGGCTTTAACATCCTGGTACTGGTATTAGCAGGAGCTTTACCTGTATTCATACTGATTTGGGCATTAAATGCATTGTTAACACCATGTCAATCCAATCACAAAAAGGTTGTTTGTTTTGTTGGAAGGTCCTGAACAAACAAGGGGAAATAATGATTACCAGTGCCTCTACCTTTCAACCAGCAGTTCAAATACCACTTATTGTTTTAGCTTGTTCCGAGCAATACTACCCCCTCCCCATGTATGGAGATAGTCGCACATTCACCTCAACTAGAGACCTGCACTTTTCTTGAAAAATCTGTTCTTTTGGTAGTTAATGAATTTTTGTCTGATGGTATGTCTTCAGTAAATGAAGTATATACAAATTCCCAAAATGAAAGGGGTTTAAGTTTATAGTTGAAAATGAGTGCATGCTTATATTTGTTGCTAATTGTTCTTCGGGTAGACGTACAAAATTGGAGACAGTTTGTATTCTACAGTTTTGGAAATTTCTAAAGTAATGAAGCTGAGTGGTTTTGTTATTGAAAAGTGACTGCGTGTGCAATGTACCCAGTGGATGAAAAATACTCTGATTTTTTTCTTCAAGTGTTTCAAAGAAATTCATGGGACTGCTTTTAGGTGCCTTGCAACCTAGAAAGTTCTATGATTCTGTAACCTCATTGTATCATTTCTTCATAAATAAAGTGTAAGCTAGGTAAAATTGTATCCTCGTAGACCATGAATGCTTCATATAATATTAAGAATATTAATACCTGTCCCCAAACTATTGGTACTGATGAGAAGTGTAACTGTGTTCAGGAAAATTGAGCAGAAAATAAACTCTCTAGATGAAAACACGGGTGGATGACTTTCCACTTAATGTCAAACTCCTGAGAATACAGTATTCTGTGTATGTTATTGCTGGAAGAGAGAGTTCTTAAATTTTCTGTGGTAGAGGAAAGGAAAAACAAATCTAATCTACATCTTAGGAAACAAATTGAAATGCAGGTATTTTATTCTTATGTCTTTTTACATAAACTGCTTGCTTTATTTTCAGAAGAAAAAAATATCCACACTGCGTATCATAGTTATATCCAGCAGGCGAAATCTAATGTTAATTGTTTGGGTTGAATCCCAAGTTTTGTGTTTGTTCCTGGATATTTGCACAGTGATTTACCTCTGTACCTATAATAGAGAAATATTCTCTTTGATATAGGTGTTCATTGCTTGTTAAAACCTGGAAAGAAATGTGTGTCAGAAGGTGTGTCAAAAACATGTTTAGTTTCATTTTTATGGACACAGTTGAAATATGTGTTAGTAGATTTTTTTTCTTATATTACTGTTTAAACTTTCTAATTATTTTCTATGCATAATATTATCTTCAAAACAGTATGTCATGAATATGGCTATAATAACTAACGTAGTCATTCCATTTTAAAAGGAAGAATAAACCAAATTTTAATGAGAGCTACAATGTGTTATAAGGATGACCTTTAAAAAAAAATACCCTTTTTTCTCCTTTTACAAGTTCAGGAAGTATAAAATCCTTTAAATGCAGAGAGAGAGGGCAAGAAACTCCTTAAGCTATTTGCAAAAAGGCAGCATTGTTAATATTTCATGGGGTTTTTGCATCCTGTCTTACAGTTCTAAGAATGTCAACTTTCGATAAATGTTTTGAACTTTGGAATGATGTGAACCAAAGTTTTGGAGGTCTATGTGTCTCTTTCTCATAAAAGCCTTAGGGAGAGTTCTAATGGACAAGTTGAACCTAATAAAGAAAACTCAGTGTGTTTAAGGAAAAACTTTTTCCCCTGCGTTAAGTCCTTTGAGGAAAGAAGAACACATGCTGCTGTGATTTCATGTTGCTAGTTAATGTTTAATTACTGCAGTGTATAACACATGGTAGAGTGAAGCTTGTAAATGGGTGTTTGCATTTTTATTATTACTTAGTACTGACTTTATGATAAGAAAATAACTCCACAAAATTATATTGTAAAAAACATCAGAAATGTTATCTACTTTGAGGAATACTACAATTCAGTTTTCAAATGTAACCCTCTAGTTGATGGGTTTTACCTAAACAAGTCCCATGGAAAGAACAAAAAAGCTGCAAAGGCCATTTTAAAATGAAGTTACAACAGTCTTCAGAAACAAATAAACCAAAGCTTGTTGCTTTATGATTTTCACTTTGTTCAGATGAAGAAGAGGATAAGTGTAAATTTGTGAAACGCTTCATGAGAGAATACAAAAAAGTAGAGTTAAGGCAGAAGATATGCATGATGGAAGAGAATGTTTAATACTGTGTGCAGCAAATAACTTATTTTCAGAAGTTTTTTATTTTTAAATTTTACTAAGCCAGAAAATGGATTTTATTGCTTCCTTGGGTCCCTATCTCTGTGTCAGGTGGCTATGGCTAAGGAAAATTAGGGAGTTATCAGTTTGGGTTGCAGGCTTTTAAGCATCAGAAACTATTGTTGCCACAGGTTCCTGCTTTTTCTTCATTATTCTTCTGCTGAATATCCTCTCATTATAAATCAGTGTCAGAAAATACTATGGGTTTCACTCCCCATCGTGAAGAGCAGAACAGAAAATCAAGGAAAGAGCACATTGTGAAAGAACTGGGACTAGGATAATGTAAGGAAAAAGGGGAACATGACGTGAACTGAGCATGAAGAATAGGCAAACCATGAAATGTGGGACTGCAGAACTTTCAGATGTTGAACAGAAAAGGAAATGGGTGCACTCTGTGGGAGTGGAAAGGGAGAAGGAGCACACATCTTCTGAGGACAGACTGGAAAATAAGGATGGAGGCATTGCAAAGGAGTAAGTCTTCAAAAGAACTAGCAAAGAGAACAGATCTGACTTTGGATGGACATAGTGACTTCATTTTTGCCTAAAAAAAGAATTATACATGGGGTATATAGCAACTTTTAGACGAAAAGAGGTGGTTGAGTGTGAGAAATGTAGAGCATAGTGGTGGCCTCTCTAAACTGGAAAAAATATCAATTACTGCAACAAGATATACCATAGAAATACTTTTTTAATCAGTCAGCTGATTGAGCCCAGCCCTGCTAGGTCTGTTAGGTGTTGCACACTGCCTTTATTGCCTGACAACTGTAAGAGCATTCTGCAGATGTTCTCTGGAAGACAAGGGTAATGACAAGAAATATGGTGTGGAAAAAGGGGAAAGCAGTAATTTTAATACTATTGTACACATTATACAGCTTTCAGACTCTTGGAAACTATGGCAATATACCTACAATTAAGTCCCTTTTTTCAGGTCAGCTTCTTCAAAAATTATGAAAATGAACATTTGTGATATTTTAGAATTCTTGAATATGATATGGAAATGTTCATGAACAGTATTTGAAGTTCCCAAAATCAACCTGAAAAATAATTACTGAATGCATATGCAATAGTTTTAATAGCAAAAATAAAAACAAATATCCAAGTGGCTATTAACTTAGAGTTAGTTTGATCTAATATCCCATTAAGTAAGAGGAAATAAGTAATCTTGCCAGTAATAAACTTTGGGTGGCAATATCTTCCAGCACAGAAGAAAAGTATTTTCCATTTCTTCAAAGCTCACTTTAGAGTCCCTTTTTAGATGTTATTTTTCTTTCTTGCATGTCATCCATTAAAGATTAGCTGTGGAAGGTTGGAGCATGGAGAGATTATGAATGACAGAACAACTCCTGCAGAATAATAATCAGTTTTTGGTATTTAATGCTGTTTGACTTTTGCAGACACATTTCTTATTAACCTTTGGTACAAACAGAAATCCAGGTTCCTGATATCTCATGGAGAAGATGAATTCAAGATCCTCTTCCAATTAAACTGAAATAAGGCCAATATTGGGCTTTAGCCAAAAGAACTCAGTAGTTCTCAACCCTTGTGTTTATAAACCTAAATATGAATGATATTTTACAGTTTAAGTAGGCAATGCATATACTTCCCTAACTCAGTTTTCTGTGCATAATTCATTCGTATATGTAGTCTTTGTAGTTCTTAGTGATTTTATCATATTAATGCTTCATTATGCAAAACTTTTTCCTGGATATTTTTTCAAAATATTTCCTGGTAAATAACAGAATTTTGAAAAAAGCTGTAGGATTGGAATCCTCTGTATGGGAAGGTAGATAATCCACCTAAAGAACAGTAAAAAACCCCTGAAGCTGGAGGTATTGTGGCTGAGAACATCTTGGCTTAATTTTAAACAGCTTAATTTGAAAGAATGTAACTTTACCTTCAGATTGTCAGAATTGTCGATTGTCAAAAAGTCGTGTGCAGTTCTTTGAAGTACAATATACGATGAGCTGGCATAGGTTAAAATGTGAATTACTAAGCTGTTTATGGGTGGAGCTTGTGTGTAAAAAACAAGCCAGTATCTTCTGCATATTTTTATGATTAATCTGGCCTTTCTCTCTTCCCCACTACAGTGCTAGATGAATATAAGGAATCGGGCTCTATTTGGGAATAAAAAGGTCTGTAAATAATGTAATTCTTGGGGTATTACAAAAACTTTTCTTTAACTTGTCAAATTATAACTTGCAAACTTTAATGCAACATTTACATTTTCCCCCCTTAAGTAAATATTCAGGCATCAGCAATTATTCACTTAAAAAAAGTTTAACAGCATTATGGTTTGAATTTTGAAGTCAGCTGTGTTTAGTGTATTAGAAACAGAGGCTTAAGTATTGTACAGGGATTGGCTTTCACAAGAACTGCCTTGGGGTCTGTGTATAATACTCTCCCCTATTCTTTCCCACTTTATTTTTTTTTAATTGAATTGGGATCTTAGTACACAAAGAAAACCCTATGCAGAGCTGCCACTAAGCAACTATACCCTTTTATTAAGAACACTGTTTATAGCATTGGAAATGTAGGAGCAGATGAATGCTATGCACTAAATACATACAACAAGCACAAAGCAATAAAGAAGTCACTGTGTTCTATCAGTGTTTGTTCAGATTGCTTTATCTATAAAGTCACATTTAGGTGTAAATGACTTATAGTCTATAATTCCTGGTATA
This sequence comes from Limnodromus scolopaceus, assembly GCA_028565335.1. Taxonomy (NCBI): domain Eukaryota; kingdom Metazoa; phylum Chordata; class Aves; order Charadriiformes; family Scolopacidae; genus Limnodromus; species Limnodromus scolopaceus. Next base: position 39,536,221 of record JAOXNO010000041.1, read on the forward strand.
GACCAGTGAAAACTCTTCAGTAGTTTTCCAATGATATTCTTATCACTATTTTACTTTTATTTCTCAGTTATAGGTCATAACTGAAAGTAAATGAATTGTAGATTTCGAAAAAAGAACTAGGAACTTAAGTTGTCTGTTTTGTAATAGAACATTTCAGTGCTATTTTTAAGTAGACAGTCAGCCCTGGAGCTCATGGTAGTTTGCCATTAACCTGAATAAGAACTGTGTAAGAGCCTTAGGCTTTGAACATTTCTAGGGATTATCTGCATTTTGTAACATGTATGCGCAGAGACCAATTAATGACACATTTTATAGGCTTTCATAGCAAGGCAGTAAATTTGGGGTCTTGTTTATTTGGCTATGATAAGACTGACTTCTTATTTAAGAATTGTGAGCACAGTCATTAAATCTAGTAGAAAGACGTCTCAGAGGATTTTGATTTCTAAAATGACTGGATAACAAATACATACATGTACGTATTTCTGTAAGGAGAGCAAGCATATATCCACATGGCTAAACAAAATTTAATAATAGTGGCCCATCTGGAAATGGCAAGGATTGTTTCCAAGTCCTCCTGTGATTAAACAGACAGAGACAGGAATGGGAGGACTGATGAAAATGAGAAGACAGGTAGTCATTACACCTCTTTTCCCGGAATACATCCCTGGTTCCTCACATTCATGTAGCTGCTACTCAGAAATCCAAAGTGAAAACACAACAAAAATCCCTAAAAAGCTTCAGTTAAGCCCCTCTGTAGAATAAATTTCAGCTGACTGTTTTTTCATGGGAGCAACTGAGCAGGATAAACAAGAAGCTCATTACAGGAATTTTGAATTCTAAGTATGACCTGGCCAAGCAAGTTCTTTCATGTTTCTACTTTTCCTTCAGACTAATATACATCTCCAAGAGGCAGAAAACAAACAATATTCTTTGTTTCATTTTTGTCATGAGTTCAACTTTCACTCCTATATTAGAGCTGTATACCCATATGAAAAAGAAGTTGAATCATGCATCAAAATTTTTTGTCATTAATTATTATTATTTCAGTCAATTCTTGAGTATTTAAGATGCTCAGAGCCTTTTTTGTAAAAACACATTATCTCATTTGTATTTCTTGTTGCTATAATGGTGCGAGTAACTCGTAAAATTACCTTGAATGTACCAGCATCAATGCCAAAGAAAATCCCGTCACCTATTGTTCAGCAACCACAGATCTTGAATACTAAATCTTAAACTAAAAAACCCTGACCTTCTGCAACACTACGTTGTTGTTAACAGAAAAACTTTATCACCATGTTTTTTTCTTGGAAATAACTGGTGTCTATAACTGGTGCTTGTTACAAAAACAGTTAGCAAAATTTTAATTGTACTATTTCTTGGATCACTTATTTTTTTCATATAGTCCCAAGCTAAAAGCAGTATTTCATCACATCTGTTAATGCCAAATAACCTTGCAAAGTCCAAAATAGTTATTATTCCTGTAAAACTGACTTATCTTGAAAGTCAATTGTTATAATATTTACTGTATGTTCTGAGATAGCGGTGTAGGTAGCGGTCTCATCTTTTTTGTATAAGGTTTGGCCTGTATTCTGGATTTTACATTTTTTAATGCGTAATGTGAAGTGATTTCTGCTGACATAGATGTTTTAAGTCCTAACAATTTCTTCTTTCTTGCCTCTCCTATTCAGTTTTTGTATTTACACAGATGACCTCTAGGAAATCAGCAAACAGACTTTTTTCCTGGGAACCGTGCTTCCCTCCCTTCCCCCAAAGTTCTGTTGTTTGGAAAATCATGAACCACTGTTTAAACTAGAATGATTTCCAACACACCTTCTCACTACTGCTGTATTTTAAAGGTGGTTTAAAAAGTGTAGAAGATAGGTTTGCCAAGAGAATCAGGTTCAACTAAGAAAATATGTACACTGCTTTGACTCAGTAAACTCATACTCAGTATGGTTCATCTTCTTCATATTTACTTTTGCCCATATTAGAAAACAATTAGCTTACTAAACAAATTTGAGTATTTGGGAAGAAAAAATCTACTTTGAGTCTCTCTCATTTGACTAAGAATTACATGATATTTGATAAGCTTGTTTAAAAATGGACATATCCAAATATTATTGTAAACACCCATTGATTTGTTTTACCTGCAATATAAGTATTTTACTTAGTTGGCTTACATAGTAGCTAATAATATTTGTTAATGTAATTTAACTGCTGTGAACCTTTACTGAACAAATATTGAAATTTATACAAGTCAAAGAAAGAGAATCTCTAATGACTTTTGTAAAAGCTTCCATTTAATAGTTAAGGAGAAAAGTTTATATGACATACCAGATGCAATTAACAGTAGATTTTACATTTAATAAAAAGAAAGAAGCATATGTATTTGCTTTATTCATTCCATCATAATTTGCATTAGAGCTGTGGGTGTTTAATGAGCAAATTCCAGCTAAAATGCTATATTGATTTTCTAAGTGAACTTTGTAATAGCTATCTACCTTACAAAAGCTCTCTGTTTACAATTGTTTTCTTTACTAAAAACTAAAAATGTTTTAGGATTGATGAGTTTAGCATAATGATTCTTTTAAAATAAAGAGCTCTTTTAGAGTATGCAGGGGTTTTAGTTACAAGGAGAAAGATGTTATTAAATTATTCTAAAGCAAATAAAGTTTATGCAACTAAATAGTAATGTCACATTTGTATATATTACAATGTTTGCAAACACTGGAAAATAATCCTTTTTTCTTAATTTAGCACTATGGGATTTAAATATTTTAACTCTTGAATATCATTGTGTGTATATGAATTAATAAATGGCACAATTCATTTTAGCTTAACACTTGACTATTCATACTTCATTTTGTGTGTCATTTTCTTGCTCAAAACACAAGTTCTATAAGAATTTGTGTTTCTTGTTGGTCAGGCCTCAAGATAAACAGGATAGGGTTGGTTGGTGCACCACTGGAAGGTCTCCAAGAAAAACCTTGTGGTGTCGACCAGAGCAGTTGGTGACTAAGTAGCTGGATCCCTTTTTTCATTGGATCAGGCATCAAGTCAGTGTGCCAGTATGGGGCTAGTATTTTGCTGGATATGCCATATCTCGACTGGGACTCAAGAGTCTGACTTGTTACTCTCAATTAATTTTTGCTTGGCATTTTTAAGAAGCATAGGGATGATTATCTGGATATTCTTTACTCTTTTTAATATTAAGAATATTTACGTCACTGTCTCTCATAGACTTTTCATTGTACAGCTTATACTTCACATATATTTATATGCTTCCTAAATGTGACACAGTGTTTTGATTTGCTGCTGCGTTGCAACCAAAAGGTGTTTGTATTTCAGTGGCTTATTTGAAGAATCTTGTGATCCTTATGGTCCTGAACTTTTACTTGTGACTCATCCAAAGCTCAATGTGAATGGTGAAAGTTATTGTTAACAACATACTTCAGACTATCTGCAATTGTGTTGCCATTATACCGTTCCATATAGTATTAAAAAGAAGAATTTGTAAAATATTAGACTCAGAAATGTATAGTCATTGGATAACAGAAATTTCTAACCTAAATTCAGCAGAAGCTTTGGCTGGTAAAGGAATCGGGTGAGTGAGTTAGCCTTCTGTAGACCACTAAAATGAGTTAGATGAGGACTTTAAATATTTTTTAAATTACTGAATTCTTCTGCTCAGTGTCAGTATTGCTACATGATGTTGAAATGCCATGTAGCTAAGTTTCTTTTTTTTTCTTTTTTTTTTTTTTTGAAACTTAGATCACCATGCAAATTTCTTAGACGATTTTCTACACTCTAATCTTTCTTAATATGAAAAAAATAACTTGCAATATCACTTATAGAAATAAAAGCAAAATCCAAACACTTGTAATTGATGCGGAAAAACTACAATAAAATTTTTTTCAGGTATTTGGTGGATCTGGCCATTGGGATGTTTACTCCAATGTCTTAATTTAGTGGAAGGATAATAAAATAGCACAAAAAGGGTTTCTCAATTTAAGTCACTTTTCCATAGCCAATAGTTAAAAGACAGTATTTTGTAATGGGCCTCTGGGTGGGGGAAGGGTTCATTGGTTCAAGACAATTAGCCTCTGGGCTGCTATCAGGTATGGTAAGATTTGAGATAAGCAGGATGTTTAAGTAACTTAAAAAATCTCTTTTGCTGAATGTTTTCATGCTGTTATATGTACATTACTTTGGTTTAAAGACAAATAAGCAATAGTCTGGTTTTAAAAAGCCTTTATAGTCATTATTGCCATAGGTTATAATTCCTCAGAGAGGGAATTGGATATAGCAAACCACAGTCCCTCTAAGTGTAGTTTTACACTCAAGACCCATTGTAGCAGTCAGAAAGTTGTGGTTTTCCATGCTAAGGTGGCGACATTATAGGATCTGACAGAAGAAGGGATGCACTCAAAGAAGTTAACTCATCTGGAAACTAATTAACCTCAGAACAGTAATAAGTTCTTCAGTTATCTTAGACAGCTTTCTATTCATTCCAGCAATTGTTTTCATTGTGAAAATTGGATAATGTTTCCACTTGCAGCTTTATGGAGAGGGTTCTCTGTGCAGTGTCTCTGATGCTAGATAAACTGATATAATTTACTGGAAGAACTATCGTAAGCAAATATATTAGGGTATAGATTGGTAATAATTACCATACGTAATGAAACTGCTTGTGTATTCCAGATCCAACTGGGACATAGAAGTTGTATTGCAGTTTGCCCAGGCAGTCAGTGCTGTGGCACTAGTTTCTCGGCCATCACAGATCTCAGCAGCCTAAGTGAAAGTCTGGTGAACTGCAATGCGCAGCCCACCCCATGCAATTTGTTCTTGTTCTTGCTGAGCCCACCTACCTTTGCGGGTATCAGACTCAACCTCTGCAAGTGCTGCAAATTTATTCCTGACCACCAATCTGTGTGCATGCAGTTTTGCAGCTCCTTTAGTCATGCTTCTGTTTTTCCATTCCACATCAAGCAAAGCTTCCTCGTTGCAAACAGGGCAAGTACATCTTCAAGAAAAAAATACACTGTTCTTGTGGAACAAGTAAATACTTGAATAGAAGAGAATTAAATTGGTGTTTGTTAAATTTTCTGTACGTTTCAAGATTTGTGCTTCTGATGCTGAATAGCTTTTTTATTTGTTGGGATGCAACTTATTACATCTCTGGCCTGATGACTAGGCCCTCAGCTCCTCTGCTGATTTTTGTGAGGAGGCACTGCACTCCCAGAAGTGACACTCAGACTTTCCTTGTCTTCTTTTGTCCAGTCTGCTGTTATTGTGCTATGTTTTTGTAGGCCTGCCAAAAATGCTTCCTTACTCATCAGTAATGCTCTTCTCCGCAGCTTGAGGACAAGAAGAATGCTTTCCTACCTTGAACATCTTCCTAATTCACTTCTTTGCATTCTTTTTCTGTTCATCTTCTCACTCATCTTACATCCCTGGTTATCTGAGCTGATTCTAAACTGTACTGAAACTTACCACTTTTTATGTTTCAGTTGGTTGGGTTGTTTTGGATGTTTTTTTCGGTACTGATAATGTGTATTTTGTGCCAGCAATATAGTTGCTACCAAAATATACTACTATGTTCCTATTGTTCCATTCTGTGAAGAACCATAAAGTGTTTTAGGTCATATTGCACTGTGAAGTTTTTGTACAATAATGTATAAAGGTGAAGTACAAGTAAATTAACCTATAAAGGCAACAAAGTTGATGTCGTCAGCTGAGGCAAGAATGGAGAGGATAAAAGCTCTAGCTTAAAGTGAAGAGGAAGCCTTTCTTTGAAATCTCTACTTAATGACTTGAGCAGTTCAGGTTCAGAGAGGAGCAGAATCCTGAAGGAATAAGGAAGCCAAGCAGCAATGGGTTGATACAGAAGGTTCTTGAGAAAAAAATGCCAAAATTTGAAAGAGACTGTAGTAAGGTGTTAGGAGACAGTGGCTAAACATCAGCTCGGCAGACTAGAAAGGGAACATGGAGAATTCTGGAACCTACAGACCTCAGTTGAGTTTTTGGAGGTGCCTGTGACAATCAGAGAGGATATAGACCTCTGTCTTGGAGTGACAGCAGTCTTACTATGGCATCCTGAAAGTCCCTAGATGTTTCGACTGCAGGATTTTATGATGAATGTGAGGAGAGATTTGCAGTATTGCAGAGGGAAATGATGAAAGTATGAATAAAGATTTTAGTGGAGGCAGGGTCGAGGTAAGGATTCTGGCGGTGTGCCAGAGATGGTGTTAGACATATTGACAGGGGAGAGGCAGGAAGAAAATGTAAGCTCGGGATGAGGAATGACTTGAAGGTGTTAGTTTGCTCCCAAGGATAGACAGTAAATCTTAGTTTATTGGCACCTAATGCTCCAAGGTCCATGTATGCCGTAACAGATAATATAACAGTATATTACACAATAAAGTAAAGGCTTGGCAGAGAGAGATGCCAGCTGTGCCACTCTTGTGATACCAGAGACAGACTATGAAAATATTAGAATTTTTAACATTTAACATCAGTGTGCCACCCTGATAGGAAGCAGTGTATGGTAGAAGTGGAATGGATCATTGCTTTTAACTGTATGTCGTAGAAGAAACCTACTGGTGTCTGATTATGATTCTGAGCTTTAAGAATTACTTTTCCATTAAGTAAGAATTCAGAATGCAAAGCAAATCCCTTCCTTGCCCTGTTTGATTATGCAGGGGTGAATTTGAAAGCATAGCTTTATTTCATTCCTTAAAGTATTCACTTTAGCAATCAACAACAATTTAGTGTTGTGTCTGAAGAGTAATATGGACCTTATCCAGAGTAATCTGAGGGCAATGGAGAAATGTTAGTTTTAGGAGATTCTGGCAAAGGCCCACGTAAGTGCATCTAATAGTGTCTTTCCCTGTCAAACTTACTTGTTAAACACACTGGTTACTTTTGCAGCTTTGGTGGAAGAAGTTTATTCTGCTCAACGGGAACGTGATGAAGCTGTCATGGCAAGGCTTAAGTTAGCCAATGAAGAGAGAGATGAAGCATTTCTAAGAGTCCAGCGTTTAGAAGAGTCTCTCAGAGAGTAAGTATACATTTCCTACCTTATGCAAAAAAGGTTGTTGTGTCACTCTGCAACTGTCACAAACTGTTCGACAGTGGTTATATAGGAAAACTTAGCACAAACTTCTCTATGGTGAAATACTAGGTTAGTGCTAGTCTTACTTGCCATTGGTTAATTTGTTAGCCATCCTATATGACTGTATTTTTCTCTGGAGACTGAGAGAGGTGAATAATTTTGATCACAAAAATTAAAAATATAATCAAAAGCTTTGGTATTGATTTATTCAGGGACAAATAAGACGAATGTGACATTTCATAGGGATCTTTTGACATGGAGTACTAGAATGTCAGTCAGAAGTTGTAATGTATAGGAAATCAATCAAGCCCTTAAGCCCACTAGACATTTTCTTCAGCAAAATTTCTACTAATGATGTGAGTGATGTAGTAAAAATATATGGGGTTTTTCTTATCTTTAGTGTAGGAGCGGTTTGTAAGGCAATAAGGGTATAATTAATACTTCATAGAATTATATGTATGCCATGTTAGCATAACAGAAATAGTCAATCTCATGTTAAACAAAACTGCTAAGTCAGCAGAGGAAGATAAAGAAGTTTCATTTCTCACTTTGTAATATAAGTAGCTTTGAAGCTACAATTTGCCTCTCAGTGTAATCCTTCTCCATCTGAGTTGTGATCATCTTGATTGCCATCTATTGTAGTCCCCCAAAGGACAGTCCCCAAAGTCTAGAGTGGCTGAGAAATTTCTCCTATATTTCTGCTAAGAGAAATACAAAACAAACAGAGAAGTTTCTCGTGGTGGGAGACTGAATAGGTGCAGTTGTTAGTTAACTAAATGGCAGGCAATATGTTTTAAATAATTGATTCTATTAAGAACACCCTTTCCTCTTTATGGCAGAAAACAAGTCCTTTTCTTTTGGGTATTTTTATAGGTAAGGGCAGAGAATGTTATCTAAATACATTTCAATAAGCTGCACATAGTTTGTGCACCACTACTCTGTGGAATTTACAAGTTGCTAGAGTTTGTCACAGCCTGTAAATATGACTCAATAGCAAGATTAGGAGATTCCTTTCCCACAAGTATTAGTGCACAACTTGTTAGAGCTAATGTCTCTACAGAGCCCATTTTAGGTGTACGTGCATCTGAAATCTTGCTCTGAGCAGCAATCTCTGAGGAAATTACAAGTGTGCTTTGCATTCCCCTAAGGGGCATCATAACTGTGAGCCTTACTCCAGTCTTTCCAATTTCTTCTGTCACTTTTCTAGTTTTGTATGTTCCAAGAGTAAAGAAAGCAAGAAAGTTTTGTACGGCCCCAAAAATCAAATGAAACTGCATATAAACTGTTAGCATAAACTCAAGATCTTTGGGGTTAAAGCACTCAAGTCCTGCAGCAAATTATTCTGGTCAACAGACCTACTCAATGACTCTTGGGTTTCTGGAAGAAGTCACTGGTAATTAAGTGTGTGAGAGGCATATTGCTGTTTTTTTCTGCAGTGGAATTCATAGACACACGTGTGGCAGATCTTGGCACACATGAATCCCTCAGAACACCATCACTTGTTTTCCCTTCAACCCCTTCTGTCTGCTTCACTCATGTACTGGAAGACCAACTCAGTTTTAAGCATAAGGATAAGAAAAGAGAAGAAACTCCATTTCGTGCAGAACGTGCATAATAACTTCCCCAAAGCATGTCATTGCAGAAGGCACTGGATACACTGGTAATGACAAAAAAGGTACTTTCTCCATGGAGAGGGTCAGTAACTCCCTTGGCTGATAGCTTGGAGGCAAATTATTATACTTTCTTGCTATCATTTAGAGAATAGCAGTTGTTGTTGCTATCATCCACTTGGGTGCTCTTTCCGATGCTTTATAGACCTGATACCCTGAAGCCATTCATAGTCTCAGAATTGGAGTGGGAGATTTCCCTGTGGAGAGCACCAACCTAACAAGGTAAAAATTGTGGTGGGCTAAGCAGCTACTTTTGGTTCAATACCTGATACACATTTCTCTCTGCCTAAACCGGCCAGCCATTGTCTGTAGCTAGTGTCTCTTCCTGTATATTCTGTAAGGGTGCAGGTTGTGATATTTGCTGTCATGACAGCCAACACCACATGACTGTGGACAAAAACACTTTAATTCAAAAGAATTGTCCTTGTCAGTGTACTGTAGGATCATAGTTTCAGTATTTTCCAGGATTTCCTGTTCATCCCAGACATGATCAACCCAGAGTCAACCTAATGAGGAAATTACTTTTTTCAGCCTCTTTATTCTAAGTAGTTTATTACTGGCTGAATGGAATTTTTTTGGAGTTCGCCTCACCACTGCTTTGGAAGGAGCAGAGATGATGGGATGAGCCATGAGGGACTTGGTTTATTTTATTTAGTTTTTGAGTCTCTTCTGGAATCTTGGAGCTTTTCCAACTACCATCCTTAGTATTTTCTTCCTGATGCTGTTTGTTCAAAAGGTCAAGTTCTCCATCTCAGACTGGAAGTACATAGAGGCTTGGGCTTTTTTAAAGAACACTGGCTACTTGTGCCACACTCATCAAGTTTTAGAGCACAGGTCACTCCTTCCATCTGCTTTGGACTTACTCCAATCAGAGATCTTTACAAGAGGGCAATATTGAACAGCCTGCCAACCTTTATCAAACACTTTAATGCTTTCTTTAAATTAGCAGCTGGAGCAATTCTGTTGTTATAATTTAACTGTAACAACCAAAATTCTTTTAGTCCTGTTGGCCCTAGGGGTTACAGTGTGTAGAACTGGGGGAAGAGGAATCCTTGGATCATGAGAGATCTAAGGGATGCTTATTGCTTGTGCACAGCACAGGGAGAGGCAGCAGGGTAAATAGACAACTCTGGATGCTGCTTCTTAAAAAATCCTGTCACCTAAGGAGATGTATGTACACCTACAGACAGATCCCATGTGCCAGTAATATGCTGAAAGGCTACACTTAACTGTAGAAGTTCCTGTTCTTTTTCCCACCCCTGTTTCTCCCTAAGGTGTCTGGCTTACCCAGCCTGTTGGTCGCCTGGGTGATTTTGTTGACCCACACTTTTAGCAAGGTAGAAGTCCTCTGGAGAAGCCGGGTCAGTCCTGCCAATTTACTTTGACAAATACCGTTCCTTTCATTGTGAATACAAACTAGCTACTGATCCATTTTTAAGTCCCTCATGAAGTGGCACTTAGAGCAATGTAAAAACCTAAACCAGGAACTCTACAAGGAGCCAAGTCAAGGAGACAGTTCTGAGAATTTGGACTTATAATATGTTTGTTATTTTAAGATTTGTTTTACTTTGTGAATACAGTTCAAACCCAGCAAAGGTTAGCTTTTACTTTGTTTTGTTTAGTTCTGATGCTGACTGTATATGTTGGAGTAGTTACTGCTTGTGAATTCCATGTAAGTATACCAGCCATTATACACTGGTAGTACATTCTGAATTAATTATCTTTTGTTTAAAGAATGAATTTCTGTACTGTTTGATTTACTATGCCTTATGTACTGTTATCTGGTAAAACTAATGCTTTAATGTAAAAGGTGCTAGTGTGCTGTCAGTATGCTCTATGGTGTTTGCTAGCTAAAGTCTTGGCTTCAGAGCAGCACCTGTCACAGCACTGTTTAAAAAATGTGTGTTGCTGTTTAGTAGATGTCTAATGGTAATGTATTCATCTTTTTAAAAATCATATGCTAGTGACAGACCTATTTTTAGTAAAATTCACCAGTAAGTAAGTAGCACTGCAGTGGTAAAGTAACTTTAATATTCTCTTTTTTCCAGATGAGAGGTCTCTTCCACTTCAAAATACACATAGGTGTTTTAAATAATATGCTGTCCATATAACTAACCTTAAAATAAAATGCATACAATCCCATTTATTAGATTTTTAGTGCTATCACTCCCTGCTTTTGCACAGCTAGTGTTCAATGCTGTATGACTAAATTCCTCATATTACCTTTATATTTGACAGGTCAATATATGTTCTGTTGATCTAAAAAAGGGGGAAAGTGGGGGGGACACGAGGTGGGATGTTCCAGAATTAAATAGGGGCCTTGCAGAGAATTGAATTAGCTTGCTGTTTTATGCAAGATATACAATCAAAACATTTTTAAGGAAACTTCAACTAGGCTTTTTTTCCTCATTTTGGAAGAGTGAGGTGGAAAAAGAATTACTTTAAAATGGAAAAAAAGAATCTCCACGAAAGTCCTGTCCTGTTTCATTTGGGATGCAGTAAAAACAACAAAAATACAACGTCAGGTAAAAGTTGTAAGCCCAGAAATAAATAAAATAAGAGCATCAGTCATTTCTATCGCTAGGGAACTTTCTTCATCTAAGCACATATGAACAATTGATCCTTGTAGTCATATATAGCAGTAAACATTAATAACTTAACAGTCTGAAGTCAGTGCTGAAGATATGGAGCATTATTGAAAGATGGAGTCGAGCAGGTGGCACTTTAATATGTTCAGTGTCATGGTTGACTCTAAAGACTAGTAGAATGAAATTACTTGAGGTTCTAAAGATTTAAAAAGCGAACTCATTTTGCTGCACTAAGGAAATGCTACTGATCAGGCTTTCTGTGTCCCTTTTTTCTAGGCTAGAAAATATTAACCCTGAAGAAAATGACATGGTAAGCCATTCTCTGAGGAGATTTCTTGATGTCAGTCTTATATCTTAGAGGCTTAAGTTCAATTGAGTGGGTTTCAAGAACTAAGATGTGGGAAAAAGAAGAATTGACACACTAATAATGTACATCTTTGCTGCAATATGAAAATTCAATAACTTCACTCAGTCAATTTACAATTCACATGTGCCTATTAATTAAAACCCTATATTAAATAAAATATATTAAAACTTCATGTCTGACTAACATATAATGCTGTTGGTAGACATTACAGGAATTACTGAACAGAATAAACAATGCAGACACAGGGATAGATATACTGAAGAATGGAGCTATAATTCTGAATCGAATACACAGGACCAAAGAACGTAAAAAGAAAATAATAGCTGAGGAAATGAATGCAGTAATAGAACAACGGGATGCTGCTTTGTCTCAAGTAAGTCTCTACAAGTATATAATCACTCAATCCCAAATTTCTTTTTTTCTTTTTTTTTTTCCTTTTTTTTTTCCTTTTTTTTTTTTGCTTTACTTTTGGGGAACAAAATTATTTCACTTACTTTTCTCTGTTGAAAATCTCAAAGAGAAGCCTTATAGTAGCTGGCTGATTAATGATCAACTGTTTCTTCACGGTAATAGTGCCCATTTAAATGACATCAATGCATTTAATGAGAAAAGTTATTTCTGGGTTTTTTTTTGCACTTGATCGTTAGCTGTCTCTTTTTTTAAAACAAAATAGTTTTCAGTGTATTGACCAATGAAAAAAGCTATTAAGGGCTTAGTTTTGCATTATGCTGTCTTGGTATAATGCACTGGACAACAGTTAACTGGGAATCAAGGATTTGCAAAAACTAGCAAAAGTATACATTAAAGGAAGATAACGGTACCATATGCAACAATGCAAGCAATTCATCCCTTTGTTGCTTTACATTCAGAAGATAAAAATCAGCTTATGGTCCTTGGCTCTCAAAATCCTACACTTCTGCAACATGACTTGAAAGAAGCTGAGGTCCTTCTCCTGCTCAGATACTCGTTCCCTGCAATTTCCTATTTTCACAGAACAATCTGTCTTCAATCTCTTCACCATGAAGAGATTCCCCTTGTTTTTCTCATCTCGTGGAAGACCTTTTCTGTTGTTTTGGTTTTCCCCACAGTTTTCTCTCCTGTATTTAAACCTAGATTTAGCTCGATAGGAACAGGCGGTAGGGAGAAGTCGCCCAAGTAGGGAATATATCTCCTGGGAAAATACAAGATTTTTGACTGGATGAGACTCCTTATGTATTCATCCCAGGCAAGAAATTTCATCTGACTCTTCTGATACTGAAAAGTTAGATTTTTAACATGAGTTACCAAAATTAGCCCACATGTAACTAATTTCTATTAGATTTAAAGTCAGGTTTGTGATCTTCAGTGGTATTGATAATTTCGATTGAATTTATGCTGTATTGAAAAGTTTCCTGGTAAAAGAGTCTTTTCTACGCACCCTGTAATTTTCTTTTTTTTTGCAATTGTTGTTTTTGCTTTCTCTCCTACTTAAACCTTGAAAGCTCCATCAGCCTGGTGCTTAAAATATTTTCTGTGACTATCCAGTATGCACTGCAAAGGATGTTAATGTTGAAGGATGTTAATGTTGGAACTTTACTTTTTCAGACTACTTTATTTTGCTTTTATAATAATGGTGAGCAGCAGAGCTACTGGGAAACATCCAACAGTCCTGCCAAAAGTTTGTGCCCTTTCTTCTTTGCACAGGGCATTTAAAAGTGAGCAGCTTATAAGAGAAAAGCTTTCAGGAAAAGGGAAAGATCTTTTTATAGTTTTATTTTTGTTTTGCTAGTTTTTGCTTCTTTGTTGAAGGGGGACTTTCAGGAATACTTGGACCATGAAACTTTTATGAGCGCCAGAAGAATGTCATTGTAGGGCATTTTAATATACATTTTAATTGAATTGATTTTTAAGCTGCCTGTTTAAGGAGTAATCTTTTCCAAGTAATCAGCTTGGAAATTAATAAAGATAATTATTTTATATAGTAATGGCTCATGTGCTACAACCAGCAAAGCTATCTTTAGGCTGTCAGCAAAAAGTACAGGTAATGTTAAGTAGATAGTGCAGCTGAAAAAATAAATGAATAAAATCATAAATCCCCTCCGAATGGAAATTTAAATATTTGGTATTAAGCTGTACTACTGTGATGCCATTTGGAATTTATAATGCCATTGTTTTAAATTAATTGTTATTAATAGAACTCTATTGATCATGTGTTGTGTTTTCATACATGTGATGCTGGTATGGTTGTAACTCTTGAATCTAGAAAATAGGTCCTTGGAATTGCAGCTACCTGCGTTTCTCACTTGATGATTCCTTGGGAATTCGTACTGTACTTGAATTATTAGTAGTCTTTTGTTAACATTGCAATAGTGGTGGTTATTACAGTGCTAACAGCAAGAACAATAGGAGAGGGATTCCTACATTAGACCACAAAGGGACTAGACATAATTCATGGGATGTATATACTTAGCATAACAAATGCAAATTATTGGAAGTAAGATCTGAGGTCGCCTCAGGCATTCATAATGTCTGCAAGTTAAAATCTTTTTCTTTTTGATGAAGGTGACATCAAATATTGGGGGGGGGCGGGCGGAATTGATGAAAACAGGATGAGACAAAGCATAAATAAACTGTAGCTTGCAGTGACTACCCTCTGGAAAAGGCATTTTTGAAGTTCAGAGGTCACTGGGCAGTGGAAGTTAAATGCTTTGCGACACATTGTGAGAACACCATGTTGTTCTGTTCCAGCTTGCTGTTGTGTGGTGCTGGAGACATGGAGACAGCAATGTCATTTGAGTGACCACCGTAGCTGGTTCCATATGACAAAGAAGCGACTTTATGATGATAAGGGTTTGGACTTTGGATAAGGGTATTTAATGAAGCTGCATCTGTTATCCTTCTTTATGGTTTTCTTCACAATAGCCTGGCATTTGATGTTTGAGCACAGTGAATAATAGTATCTAGTTTTTTGGGTTTTACTTGTAGGATTTCTGATTTTTCTCAGTAACAAACATTAACTCAAAAGCCTTAACAGCTCAAACGCATTGCTTTGATTTCAGGTAAGGAATAGGTTACATTCCTAGAGAATGGAATTCTATAAATTTTGCATTTCCTATGATCAAGTAAATACAGATTACTTTCAGTGAGTCATTTAAATGCAGTTTTTCAATACTTTTTCTGGTAGTTATATTATTAAGTTGCATTTAACTGGACTGCTGTTGCAGCATACTTGACAATGGTTAGCTAGTTGTGATTCTTCTATTTGAGTTTTACTAGAATAAATTTTTTTATTCTGAAAAAAATGAAGAGCACTGTCCATGCCCTGGAAAGGTCATGAAAATGTTTTTTTGAGCCGTATCACCCAAGAACTTCTGCATATTTTTTTGGGATTTCAAACGTGAATGTTACTTCTTGCTAGGAAGCAGATAGAGGCACTTCTATCACTGTATTGAGCTGTGTATGTGCATGTAATCTTAGATCATTCACTAGATTGCTGAGCAAATATGCAAACTACTTTTTGTATGTGCAAAAACAAATAAAATGGTATAAACTCAAATATTTGATACTACTTTTAGTATGTATTTTCAAGTGAATAAAAAACAAACAACTAAAGCGTGGCTAAACATTGACATCCATCTTCTCCTGTACCAACCCCCTTAAAAAAACAAACTCAACTGTTTGGTTGTATTTGCTAAGATATGTTTGTTAGTGAACAGATATTGTGTTATACCAGAGAGCTTGAGTCTGTTTTATAACTGATCCTTTGAAAGGAAAATGGAGAAAGATGCTGACTGTCATGAGAAATAAAACATCAGTTTCTTTCCTGTAATGTTCAGGTTTGTCTTAACCCATTCAAGGAAAAAAACATATTTGTCCTGTTGGTTGTACTACAGTTCTGCCTTTCTTCAAAAGTCTTTCTTGCTTGAGTAATCCAATTAGTGACAGACATTTAATGAAGATTACATATCGCATAGTCATATTGTGCGACCTTCATAAAATACTTTAAAAAAGTGGTTTCCAGCAGGAGGCAATACAGTGCAATGTCTCAAATTGGCAACCACCTACTAACCGCATCACACCTTGTGGACAGGAATGTTAATGTGTTAAGGGGTTGGCAGCTGAAGCTGAGGACTCCAGTAAGTCATTACAATTACTTTTCTTCTGGTTTAGAGAAGAAAGTGGATTTTTTAGTTGGTGCAGCTTGAAGGAAGCGATTTTTTTAAAGCTAAATAAAAGATAGTTTACAGTTCAGGAGAATGTGTGTTTGATATGTTTTCAGTCTTAATATATAAATAAATATTTTGTAAATAATTTTTAATTGGGAACAGTCAGTTCTATACAGAGTTTTAAATATTAAAGGTATAGAATTTGTAGTTAAGGAAAAACAGTGGTTTCATGGCTGGCAAGGTATCGTCTCTAATACACTGATCTTGAAGCAATAACATAACTGGCAAGCAAACCTGGTTTTACAGCTTTGAATAGTTTGATCACATCCTGCTGTGCAGGAACATGCTTATGACTGTTCATGTAAAAAATTGGCATGCACCCAGTTGCTCATCTGAGGCAAGTTTAAGTACCTTTCCCCATTTTGAGGCAGTGTTTGGCAGCCAGCAGCAGTTTATCGTCATTGAAAACAAAGGTGAGAAGCACTATGCTTGACTGCCCATCATTATCAGTTTCGACTAATGACTAATAACTGGTAAATGTCTGTGCTTACAACAAGCCAACTTCTTGCTAACTTTTTTTTTCATTCTGCTCAAGCAATTTCCCTCCTTTTACACCAAATAAGGTGTAGAGATCTGTGTTATTTGTGATTCACAGAGCATTAAGGCATTCTCAGCACACATGAGTGAACAGGTCTTACTGAAGTAATAAACCCAAGAGCTGTATGAAGTGTAAAAACAATAAAAGCATATGTAAAAGAAAAAAATTACTTGCAGATCTTGGGTCCTTAATTGGGGAATAGTCAGGTGACTGGTTACAATACCTCATGACTCTCTTATCTTAGGATAGAGGCGATCCCTTTGCAACTCAAACCATGGTTTGGGATGTTATTTTTAGTAATTTGAGTTAGCAGTTCAGTTTTGGTGCCCTTTGACACTTCCTGGTCAAGGATACCAATCGAGTTCTTGGATGGGAGGAGCACATTTTGACAGTGTCCTCCTGGCTGCTGTGCCAGGATGCTTCCTCTGCTACCTTTTCACTTTTGCCACTGATATTTGGGAACAGGAAAAGGAAAGGTAGGACACGATATTCACAGTTGTTTGTGAACCAGGCAGCTGCTGGGGGATACTGATGATTTTGGTCACAGGCTTATTTGAGGAGGGAAGTGAATGGATGTTTATTGTAATTTGAGGATCTAAGGACCATGCTGGTTCACTCTTATGCCTGGTTTCCTTTGGGCAGGCGACAGCAAGTTCCTGTTGCCTTAATTTGCGGTGCTTTTCCCCTGGAGGTAGCAAATGAATGGGCATGGGGAAATTATTTGCCAGCAGGATGATTAAACAGAGAGACAAAGCAACAAGGATATGGAATAAAATATAAAATAGATTTTTTTTAAAAAATAATTTAATTTTGAGATATAACACTAAAAGTTGCACTGTGACTGCAGGGAGAAAAGAAACAGGAGTTGAAGAAATGGTTGTCAGTTTTATTGGTATTCATATCAGTGGCCTCAGATAAACCTCATAGATGTCTTTTCTTTGGAGGTAATGCTGAATAAAAGGAATCCTGAAGTGAGATCACAAAAAGCCAGTTATATGAGTAATTGTTGTGATTAGCCGTATTAATTTTCCATTTGATTGTGTTGCATTGGAAAAGTGCTTTATAATGTCACATTTCGTTTCCTGTGTTCCTACATAAAGTTAAGCCTTTGGAAGTTTGAATAAATCCAAGTTTTAGGAAGTCCATGTTATACTGAACTTGGTTAAATCTGTTTTCTTCGCTGCTTCTCAGAATAAACCAAGCGAATCTCACCAGTTACAGAATTTTCAAAGTGCCAAACAGAGCCAGTGACTGCTGTAGTTGGGCAGCAGGGACTAAAAGTATTGGGAATGGTGCTGAAGAGCATCAAGAATCTTTTGCATCTCACAAAAGGATAGGTTCTTCCCTACTTGAATGCTTACTTCTAAAAAAAAACTCAGCTTGAAAATTATTATAATTCTTTGCTTTCTGAGATGACTAGGTATGCTCTGACTCTCTACCTCAGATATATTTGTGCTAGCTGGAGCATGAATGTTTTCCAGAGAATACTCAGTTAAATATTTGGCTACATTCAGAAGATGCATAAAGTATTTTTTTTTTCCTCTGAAGCAGGAATTTTAGTCCACTGGAGACTAAAATACAGAGTAAAGTGGCCAAACAGAATCCTCATGATATCTTACATTGGGATTTCTGATTTGGTAGAATATTCCCCAAAAGAATAACATCTGTTTAATCTGCCATCATGGTGTGCTGTTTTCTTTGATCACTCTATGTAACTCTTCAGTTCTTGAGGCATTAAGAAAGCTGAGGAGAGGTGAGACGTTCAGAAAGGATGATAGGAGAAGATTTGAGGACATTACATATCTGTGTCAGTTGGGCTCTTGCACTGATGTAGCAGAGGTTGTGATTTCTCTGTAGGCAGGTATCTGTTATTGGGGCATGAAAGTCCCTTTGATTTCACTGGAGTCAGCGTTTCACTAGTGAAAGTGAGTATTCTGCAGCTTACTCCTTAGTTTGACTTCAGCAAGGCTTTGGTTGCATGAGGTCTTGTAGTTTTTAGAATCATAGAATCGTTTGAGTTGGAAGGGACCTTAAAGATCATCGAGTTCCAACCCCTCTGCCATGGGCAGGGACACCTCCCACTACAGCAGGTTGCTCAAAGCCCCATCCAGCCTGACCTTGAACACCTCCAGGGATGGGGCATCCACAACTTCCCTGGGCAACC
>JAOXNO010000041.1:39554966-39620698 GCA_028565335.1 Limnodromus scolopaceus
AGCTTGGTGTCGTCAGCAAACTTGCTGAGGGTGCACTCTATCCCACTGTCCATGTCACCGACAAAGATGTTAAATAGTACTGGTCCCAGTACCGACCCCTGAGGAACACCACTCGTTACTGGCCCCCACTTGGACATTGAGCTGTTGACTGCAACCCTTTGAATGCAGCCATCCACATCCATTTTGAGTTAATGCTTCTCACAGCTGGTAGTGCAGGTCAGCTGGTAGGTCATGAGTGGGAGGGAGAGGAGGATCTGATGGAAATTACCTGAAGGAGCTCTTAAACTGAACTTTTGTATTTTGTCCATGAATGCTAAGTATGGGTAAATATGTTAATGCAATGTTTCCTTGAAGAGAGGGATTATGGTTTGTCTCTTTGAACTTCTGAAGCAAATTTTTAATTGATACTACATTTCTTCTTTCCACTGCCGTAAGGTTTTGGCTGAGTGATGCCCTGAGACACATCATTGTTTGCATTGTTAAATCACCTGTTGTTCCTCTGCAAACAGTGTGTTGTGCAGAATTCAGAAAATACATGTCTGCATAGTATTTGAGGGCATGATCAAGCGTTGTGTCTTTAATTGTAAACTTTAATGAATTTCCAGTCGAACATTCATCTTCTCTTCAGTACCTAGAATCTCCTCACCACTTTGAAAATTACAGTAAATTTGCATGCAAGCTTGTTTGATTAATTGCTATTTGACTCATCTATCATGGTGCTAAGCTCTAGGTTCACACAGCTTAGCCTTCCAAACCAATTTCTAGAATTAATTTAAATATTTAATGTCAAAACCCTAGGATGAAAGCAAGGAAAAATGTTTTGTATGCTTATTGATCTGCTGTTTCAGTACAACAACGCACAGAGGAAATTTCCGGTGTGATAGAAGCAGAATTCAAACAGTATTCCCTCTAAAGAGACTGATTCACTGTGCATGCAGTAAATTCTGTAGGTACTAGAACTATTAGAGGTACCTAAAGTGTTTTCCACGATACTTAACACTTCACAGCTTCGTTAGGTACTGAGTGTTGAATCAGATTTCGATTTACTTACCTGTTGGATAAAATGTATCATTTTCTTTTAAAAAATTTTAAAAATAAAATCAATCCGTATGTTTCATATTAAAAGCTGGTTCTCCTAGGCAAGTTTTTGTTTCTGCAAAAATACTTTGTTAGTTTGGATACCCAGATGAGCTTGCATAAAAATTCTTTTGATAGGTGAAAAACAAGATTTTTGAGCTTCATATTTACATTTAATGGGGAGCCTGAAAAGGTTAATACGACTGACCTGTGTGTTCATTTCCCTCCTTCCTTTTACCCATTTGCCACTTTCTTGAACATTAACAACTGCAACTTTGTGGTTGATTATGTCTATATTAGCAAATAATGTTTACAAATAGGAATAGATCTGGAGTATGAAATAGTTTCAGCATCTGACATCCACATTAACGTGTTTTGGCAGGAAAGGGGTTGCAGTTTTTTGGTTTGGGGTTTTTTGTTTGTTTGGTTTTTACTTTGGACTAGCTGTGGTCGAGTCCTGTGAACTGAAAACTCATTTGTGTCAGAACGCACTAGATGCATTCCTGGACCTAGTTTGCTTTAATCAAAAAAGGAATGCAATTCATGTTCTCAGGTAGCACTCCATGGTGCAAAACTCAGCCTAGGAAGTGGAGACAGGTGAGTGATATTGGAAATTGCAGCCTCCATGCAAACTAGTGTGCAAATTGTGTTTCTTCAGTGAAAATTTCCAAGAGTTATTGAGAAATTTAGATAAAACTTAAAAGCTTCAATATTTATAAGTACAAAAATGGAAGAAATCCATTTAATTCCAGAACATATTTTCAAAATTGGTTACATAAAGCTCTGCTAGTGTATCACATGAAATTAAGGATAAAAACGACATGACATCAAGAAGGAGAACCAGATTTATTAAAAAAACAATGGAAGAAATAGCTAAAGGGAAGTAAAAGCTATCAGTGTTCTTGGAGAAAATATTCCACTATGTTTGTATTCAGCCTTTTTACTTGAAAATTATTAGACTACTTTATATGCAGTCTTTTCTGGTGAAGATTTTCGACCTGTCCACAAGACATAAATGAACTTGTTTCCTTCAAAGAGAAATACGTTTTGAACTAGTAACATGGATCACAAATAAAATGACACACGGAATATAAAATTTGGATTTAATTGTGCAGTGGAGATTTCTTCAAAGAATTGCAGTCAAACTGTATTGCTGATAGTGCCACTACCACGACATCAATAGTTGACTGAGAATATTGTGGAACATGGAGCTAAGAAGAATTAATAGTCCTGCTTTTTGTTGACATTTTTTTACCTAGAATAAAATATTCACCTATCTTCTAGCATGCAATACCCTCCGCCATCATCCTTGCGATTCAACTTGTGTGTGAAGCTGTAAAGTTAGGTGGTGAGTAAGGATGTTTTTGTCTAGCAGTAACAGAGGATGTAAGGAAAATTATTGTAATGGTGACAAGCTGATTACTCATTTTCAGCGGAATGTAGATGATTTTGACTGAAATGTAGGCATTAATAAATGTTTTGGTTACTTCAATGTCTTTTTAGATTTTTAATTGCTTCTAAATGAACAGGTAACAATTACCACAATGGTAATTGCCCCTTTCTTTGGTCTGGACGTAGTGCTCTTTTTTTTGGTTGTGAAGCCAGTAATCAATTTCTGGAAGTCTGCAGGCTTGATGAAGTTATTTTACATATTATGGTCTAAAACGTGTAGCAGCCCTGGCAAAAAAAAAAAAAAAATAAAGTGAAACAAGAAAATCTATCAATATTCTCTTTATGAAATAAAGATTTCACAGTAGCATTAACTTATCTATGTCTCATTCACCAAGTATGCCTACATTTGTTTGTTGTATGGCTTTACTGTTTCGTGCTTCAGATGGTGAGTATCTAGGATTTACCCTCTTTTCAATGTTCTGTTTATTCACTGTTAATTATTTTTCAAGCTGAGTTGGTTGAGAACAAGAAAAATTTAGCTTCCATTACCCTCTATTGCAAATGAAGGACAGGATTTCCTATTGCGTGTGATCTGTGTGTGATTGTAAGATGCTGTTGTCAGGGAACCTGTTAATGCTTTCTCATGTTAATGTTTTGTTGTCATTCTTTTCAGTAGTGTTTTTTAAGTATTTATTGTTGCGTATGCCCTAGGTATACACAAAGTCAACACAAAAGATCATATTCTGATTTCTAGTTTACTTCTTTATTGAAAATATTTTTTTAAATTACACAATTCAAGTATGTAGAAATACGTAAAGGCCCTTGAGATGCTGTGATTATGTAAAAAGTATTATACTTTTAGCTATAACAAAAAAATTAACTGGATGAAGAAAAGTACTAAATCATAAAAGCATGACAACTTTTTGCAATTCTGGAGTTGTTATCGGAAATACAGAATACAGGTGGCTAACTACAGCATATTTTATTGGTGTAATGTACTGATGCAGGATAATCAGCAGTAATGCTTCTTCATGTTTACTTTATATTGTTGATAACATAGAATTGATACTATCTTCTAAGGGGGGGTGGGTAAAATTACCTCTAGTTAATGAATTAGCAGCTATAAACATATAAATCTGTTAACCAAAGTTCTGCCGTGGTTACTGGTCATCTTTCAGTTATGCTCAGTTGCTTATTTCTTAATTAGCTGTAACACCTGTCTCTGCTATCTCCAGAAGTATTACCAAAGTTTAGGTAAAACCCAAAAAACAGAGTAAAGCTCTGTATCAGAAGAATGACTATGAATACTTTGCTCCTAGTTGTTTCATGAGATGACTTGTCACCAACAGGTAAGAATTTCTTCCAAGTCATGTTGTAATCATTATGAGGAATTTCATACCTCAGACAGCGATTGTATTACAGGTCCCAGCAACATTAGGAAACAATAGATTTCACTTTTTTGCCTGGAAGAGCTCTAGTAGGTTGTGTTTAGGACAGGGGTGAACACCAGTGCTCTCTGTGAGTTGACCTCCTTCATCTTCTGTAGTTTACAGACAAAGTATTCTTTCTCAATCTACAAGCATTTTTTCAGCCTCATTGCTTGACGTCCCATTCACAAGCAAAATGTTAGGACTGTAACTGGATCTCAGTCTGCAAAACTAGTCTTGAAATGTTCACTGTGAAAATAAAAGCAACCAGTGCCAGTCTCCCATAAGAAACAGCAAAATCCTTATTAATCCCCTGTGCTAAATAGTCCTATCAGCCTGCTTTCTACTACAGGGCTAGCCAGCAGCTGTGTGTCTCGTTACATGTTCTCTTTATGTCGTGTGTCTTGTCTTCTATGGTATCCAGACACTTCTCAGCAGTAGTCATGCATTTACCCGTTTTGTTTGTTTTGGCAGGCAGGCCCATCACTCTGCTTTCATAAGTTGTCATAACATTCTTCTATCTTTCTGTTTTTCTTAAGTTTTTTCTGCTTAGGGTGTCCTACCCTCTACACATGAGGGATGGAATTGCCAGGGAGCTTTAAGTTGGATGAGAGCAATGTTGGTAATTGCATATGTCAAAGACAGCTGATTTTAGGTTTAAGCATTTCTGCCTTTCAGTAACAGCTTTTCTGAAAGCTTTTAGGTGGCTGTTAATTCAAAGCTGTATGGTCAATCCTCTTGAAAGTGTGCATCTATTTGGGTAGCTAGTCACCAATCCCTATAAAACACTACAGTGAAGCTTAAACTAAATTTTGTTACAGAGGTAAAATCTTCAGACTCAACCACTACTTAATATTTGAAAAGTTTTATTCATGTACCAAAATCATATAGACTTTTCTCAGTATTACTGAAGCTGAACAATAAATAATTTCTAAATATGTTGTTTTATTTTGGTTTGCAGGGCCTTTGCTTACTTCCTTAAATATGTCTTTGTGGGATTTCTTTATCTTCTATGTATGATTCATTTTAAGCTTGTGCAAAGCTGGGTAATTTCTTGATGTTTTAAAAAATATTTTTATTCCACTTTTTGGTGCATTTGACCAAATCCGAAAAGGTGTCTGAAATACAAATTTTATACATTTGCTGTTACCTAGATCTCTGTACTGGTGAGAAGGAAACTGATTTCATAATAATATTTGAAGATTTGTAATTAGTTACTCCATTTTCACACTTATTCTCAGACTGTTAAAGCACTGATATTAATATTGCTTTCAGATAGTTGTGATCAAAGTTTCTTAAAAAAGCATGTTGCTTCCAGGAAGAAAGAGCAATTACTACTGATTCAGGTCATTTATTCAAAAAGTATTTCTCATCCCTCATGTATCTGCAGAACTTTGTTTTTTCAGCTACCAAGTTATTTGGTTTAGTTTGTTGCATTCTCTAGTTTAAAGTAGCTTTTACTACACATTAAAGGATTTTTGGGAAAACACATTCCACAGCAAAAAATTGAACAACTGCTACTTAAGCAATTGATGGCTCAATTGAGAGTACAGTATTTGTCAGGATAAACAGACAGTGTGTACTACGAGGAACACCTGCAACCCCATGATTACAATATCTGAATAAAGAGATTAAAAACTGTGGCATCTATACAGTGACGCATGATACTGTTTTCTCCCATAATGTGATCATATTTAAAAAAGGACCAAAAGTATTCCTGTCCTTTTGTGCAGTAAATGCCAACTTAACATTTAGGCAATAGTCTTGTTTGCATATGGATTTTTAGAAAATCCATTGAAGATTATTTGAAAACCAGCTCATTAGAATGACAGATTGTTTACCAAATTCTGGTTTTTTTCTCAGCTAATATTGGTTACGTTCAATTAAACAAGGTTGCTCTTTCTAAAAACGTACCTCTGTCAGCAGCTGAGTGCCTTGCATATATCTGAGAATCAGATTTCTAGATCCAGTTGGAAGATCAGACTGTGAATGTTTCTTTCTGAAATTTCTCCTTTTCATACACCTTCACTAGTTTACGTGGCTGAAAACCCAGGTGTATTAGCCAACACTACCTCCATTCTATTATATGTATTTTTTGAGTACCAACACTGCAGATTGTTAACCGGGGGTGGGGGAAAGGCTTTAAACAAAAAGTTGTCAGCTATCTGTCATGGTGTGCTGGTCAGCTGTTTGACAAGCTCCCTCTTGGCCACGGGCCATCTGGTTTTAATGGAACTGACTACTCCTCTGGGGAGCCAGCAAAACATGTGGCCATGGAAAGCAATAGTTACTGGGTTTATGTTCTGATTAGAAACAACTACAAAGAACGGAGGCAAGGTAAGATTGGTAACATGGATAAGGGAAACCGTGAAGATGATCCAGTTATGTGGCTTCAGCAGCTCCTACCGTTGTTTGCTCCTGCAGATGAGGGGTCTGCCAGCAATCCCCTGTTGGTAGAGCTGAGGTAGCCCAGTGGCACAGCCAGCACAGGAACCCTGCTTGAATGACCTGTGAGTCACATATAGGTCGAGACTATCACATCTTCTCTTCTCTTTGCACATTTTTTATAATGAGTGTCATTGATTAGGAAAGTCTGTGTGTGCTGAGCTCTCTGAGAAGTAGATCAAGCTTGTCTTGATCTTTGAAATGTCATCACTAAAAGGAAGTGTAAAAGAATACGTAGAGAATGGAGTTGGGTGGCTATTGTACTACCCGGTGCTGTTGAATCACTGCACATGAAAGGACTGTTAACATGAAGAGTGGAAACAGTTAAACTTTATTGTCTGAATTTTCTGAATATCTTTCTGTGCATTTTCTGTTCAAATGAAAAATAAATGAAAGCTTGTTTTGCTGCATTTTGCAGTGTTCAGAAATAGAAAGGGAAAGGAAAAGCGGGAGGATACCAAGTCATGTATACAGCATGTTATCTGCCTTAATGCTGCAGGTTCCAGCTGGCTCATAGTGACAAGGAAGACAAAAATATTTCATTTGTATTTTGATGTAATTCGTTTTGTGGCTTCTGACAAAGCAAAACACCATTGCCCTGCAGGGGGGAAAATAAAAAAAAAAAGGTGTCTACATTTAAGTGTTTCTCTTACTAATAGAATATAAATTTTTAAAGATGCATATGTTTCTGAGGCCTAAGCTCTACAAAAGCACTTCTTTTTCTTGAAATCCCAGTAGTTCTAAGCTGCTGGGCATTGTATAAATAATCATTTAAACACATTTGTTGATGGTTTGCCAGAACTTTGAAGAAAGTCTTTTCTTTCAGAGGTTAGAAAGCCTAAATTCAAAATTATAGTTTAATGGAAAAATCCTTCTAGTGATTATTATGTAGAAACTCATTTATTTCTTTATTTATTTTAAAATTATTATTTTAGAAGAAAAAGGATAAAATCTATTTATATAAATATAAGTGCTTCCAAACATCTGCAGTTCAAAGTACATAATTCACAGTGACACCAAAGGTTGGTTTGTGTTTTGACTGGATGACTTTGGTATTATTTTTGTCTGCAAAGGAAAGAGTTGTGCAGCATCCAAGTGGCGCAAGATGTTTGCCTCTCCAGAAATCGTGATGAATTTGGGACAAGGGGCAGACTGTTTAAAAAAAAAAAAAAAAAAAAAAAAAAACACAACACTATTGAGGGGAGGGGGAGAGAAGGGCTGTCAAACTGAGAACACTTGCATTCCATTTGGCATCTTTGAGCTCAAAGTTATTGTGAAGTGTAGATCGTTATGAACGAAGTAAGAAAAGGCAAACAAAATAATAAACTAAGAAAAGACTCAGTTGAATTGGTTTTGTTTGCTTCACATGGTTGTTTATTGTATTCACATTTCCACAGGTGATGACTTAAAAAATATAACAGGTGAAAAATTAGCAAAGATTTTTCATCTTTTCATGTATGGTGTCTAGAATAATTTTTTGTACTTCAGTTTTTCATTGCAGTGAATATGTGTTAACTAATTTAAAAATGTATCTGCAATTTATCACTTCCAAAAGTATTGTACTGTGTGGTAGTAGGATTCTGGTATCCCATAAGCTCATCTTTTGATGGTATTTGTTCATTTTCCATCAAGATACAGTGTGTCATTTCCTTTGCTGATAAATATTTTGTTTAAAATGCATAAAGGAAAAAATGCATGTTGGAAAATAGTTCATCTGCCATTCAGATGGACTCCTACTTTCCTTCCCATAATTTGGAGGACATAAAACATTTCCCCAGCTTTTTCAGTACGAACTAGCTTATTTTTATTTCTTGCTACTTCAGTAGTTGAGATCCCAGTTCAGCAAGGTCTTCACGCGTAGAAGTCCGTACAATATGATACAGTACTCACTGTTTAAAGTGAAAGCCCTGATATGCAATCAAGTTATTATACACCAGCTGACCCACAATAAGTGACTCACTTTTGATTTTTGTCTGATTTGAATAAAAATATGTTACCTTAAATTTAATGGCAAAATGAAGCTATTTGTTGGAGGTTGTGGTTACGTGCAAGATCTATTACTGAACTCCGGAGACCCCATCAGACTGACTGGATGGGATCAGATCAGACCAAAAATCCACCTGCCTCACCACACTGACCCCACTCAGCCAACACTCCAGGCTTCAGGAAGGGCTAAAGAACAGGGCAAGCACGTGGCGGTACCTCCATCTACATACTGTCCCTTTTTTCAGCAGTCTGAGCAGCAGAGTACTGTGTGTTTATGCCAGTGCTTATTCATAAGATTATAAGCATTGTGAGTTTTGACAAGGACTCTGGATGAACAAATATATTTCCATAAAATAGTGTCTTTTGTATGTGTGCTAATTGGATGAGACAATCAAATGTAATTCAGATTTCAGGAAAGAACTTTGTGTAGAATTTGGCCTCATCTTAGTCCTAGTCCATTTGTTTCACTAGATTTTGACCCTCACATCTGTATTAACAGAGGCAAAACAATTCCTTTTTTTTCTTAGCATATAAATGGAATCATGTGTTGATTCTTTTTTTTTTTTTCCCTAGCATATTGCCATAAGTTCAGGAGGGGTTAATTTGGATTCCTTTTAATGAAAGACGGCGGGAAACATTGTAGGCTATATAGTAATATTAAAAGCAAATATAGATGTAACAGGATTAAATAGCCACGAAGACTGCATTTGTAGTAAGGAATTGTTATGGTTTTCTGTTATGTTCAGCTTTAGCTGTCGCTTCCTCAGTCAAGGAGCGTCACAGTACCCTTTCTCTGGGTCAAATCTGCGCTGAAATACAAAATGAATAATGCACCTGACATTACTGTCTATTTAAGTGAGATGCGAGCCAGGGACCCTGGTGTAGCAAAACATTTATGTCTGTTTGAAAGCACAAGAACAGTCTGATTTACCCGAGTTAGTGCAGTTAAATACGCTTCTGCATGAGGTCTCAGGGAATAGGTGTTGTCTTCATACAAACAAACTGCAGGGGCACCAAATGGTTGGGGGCAGCGGGTTGCTCTGCTCGATGTTAATGCTTTGCTGTATTCCACCTTTGTCCCTACTAATGTTATTTCTCCAATGGCTTGCAGATTTTTGTTTACTCTTGTGTAATGTCTATACCTTTTACTTTCAGAACACCTCACTGAAGAATCATGTTAAATAACAATCAAAAATAACTCATCAATCTGTGTAGAGATGGCAGGCACCCTAACACCATGTTAACATGGTATAGGTACAACTTGAAGACGAAAATGATGAAAAGTTGGCAGTGTGTTGAAGATAATTTGTTTATACAGGTGCTAAAGTTATGTTTGATATGTTAATGCAACCTAATTTTCTAGTAAAGGCCAAACGCTATTAAGTGGTTATCTGCATTGATTTTTCTGTCTTCTGAAATACTCTATTCATTCTAAACTACCTTTACTCCTTTTGGATACCTGGAAGTAGGACCATCTTTTAACAGTCTCTTGACAGACCTTGAGGTCGAGCCTCAAGGACTTTACTCAGTGATATTTTCCTGGGCCACTTCTTGACCTCTCAGTGTCCCCTTTAGCAGGTGCTCCTTTTTGCAGTTTGTTTGGATTTTCTCAACCCTCCCACCTGCGTAGTCACTGAAAGGGGTCAGCACCTGCTGAGGGTTGAACTGATGCCTCTCACAAACATCCATGTTCTGCTGAATCATGTTAGCTGATGCTTGTTAAAAAAGGCTCACTAGTAGCCTAATGGTTTAAATTAGAAGATGGGAGTGGAGAACAGGTGTCCTTGCTCTCTCTCCTTTCTTTTCTGCCTGAATCTCTTCTTATTCTTTTGGTAGGTTACCTGCTTTGCTTTTCATTTTGTGTCTTAGCTGCTTGTGATATATCCTCTGCTGGATACAGGGGTATTTGTTTGGAAAGACTGGATGCATTTAGAAGAGTGTAGCTGCATTGCCCTGTGGAAATAAGGTTAAAAGAAGATTGAGTGCCTGTTGCTGGGAATGGATGATGTTGCAGTGAAAACTACAGTTGGTCTCTTGATGACTGCTCAAGGAACACTTGGAGTAGGCCTAAAGAGGTTCATTGTCTGACAAGTACGTAAGTACATTATCACTTGAGTGAGGCTAGCTAAGGTAGGAGACTCTTTGAGGGAAATATATTCAGAGAGGAGAACAAACTTGAAGGTTTGAAAGAAGAGAGAGGAAACATTTTTATCTGGTTGGGGTTTTTTTTTTTTTTTTTTAAATTTCAGTGTTGCCTCTCTGGCTGCAGAACTGAATGAACACGGTAGACCATGCAATGAAGCTAATTCTCAGTAGATTGTTTGTGTCAAGCCTTCATAAAATGACATGTTACCATTTGTGAGGCTTTAATATTTTTTACTTAGCAAAGTATTTAGCCTTCTGATCAATGTGTATTCTCTTTGCAGTCCATCTACACTGCTCTTGTATTCCTTGATATACTCAAAGTATCTGAGGTAAAGAAGCAGTTTTCTCACTTAACAGCCCATCTTTCATAAAGTGTTAAATTCACGGAAACTTCCATTTAAGTGCACAATTACACCTCAGATCAGATGTTTAGGCAACCTGTGTTGTATAAAATATTTTGTCTCTGACTTTAGGAAGATTCTGTTTGAATGTTTCCCAAGTATGAATTTTCACAAGTTTGGGATAACAGGTTTTAGACATTCTTATTTATGATATTTTAAATGAAACACTTCCTTTAGCTTTCAGCTTTATTAAAAGGATACATCCAACATTTCCTTTTTGCTAGTACTGAATTGGACGATGTCTTCTCTTTAATGTGCTCCAAAAAGTATTTTTATATATGTTTTCAGAAGGAAATCCAGTTTCTTGCTTGCAGCTGTTGGCATTTTAGAGCCCTGGAGTGAACCAATAAAAACACATGTTCTTCTAAAGAACATCTATTTTTACTGGACCTTGCTAACAACCAATGACACAGAATTCAAAAAATGTTGGCTCAAATGAACAGAAGGGCTGCATTGTTTTAAATTCTATTTTTAAAACTTTTCTTTACAGCAAGATTACACAGAAATTGCATATACTCTTGCTCTTGTTAAAAATTTCTTGCTTTTAGAATGCTATTTTAATGTTTTAAAAGTAGTTCAGATATCAAAGTGTCATAGACTATAAAATTTTAGTAAAACATACACAAAGTTGCCATTTAAGAGTATTATTATAATGCTTTCACAAACAGGATAATTAAAGATTTTACTTCCTAGACACCTAGGAATAAATACATTTTTATTGGTAATTCAGAACATCTTCTGTTAATACATTATTTCCAACATATTAAGGCACTTCTGTGCAAAGCTCAAATTAGATCACCATTTCTTTCCATGATACCCTCAAAATGGATTCAAGCAGTGTGCTGATTGAATATGCCTAGTTTTTTTCAGCTATCAACATTCTTAGTGGAAATGAAATTGAATATGAGTTATAAAATGCTATCAAGATTGATGTAAATGTAACCATGTCAAGGTTGACTTGATAGGGAGGTCCATCCATTTTACGTTACTTGTGTTGCATCTTTATCGTACATGCTCTATATGCTGCACGGCACTAGATTCATATTGCTGTTGTTTGTTTCACAGTCCTGTCTTCACAGGAGTGAAGTGGAGAGCAGAGTGAGATTGAAACTGTGCCCTTGGTTGTGCTACCTGCCCTGTACATCAAGATTCCATACAGTCCTGTAGCTAGGTTTTGCTCTTAATGTATTTCCACTTCTCTTTTAGAGTCAAGATGATAGCACGAATATAAATTCATGTTTTAAAGCCAGACTGAGATTTTAGACTTTTTTATAATCTTTACTGTAAGAAACCTCTGTTGTTGTCAAATTGAGAATTCCAAAGCACTGTTTTGAAGAGTGTTGGCAAAGCAGACAAGTGAGATGCCTGCACTCACTTTGAAGTAATGTGTAAAGTGCCATGGTAATGCCTGTAGTAGTAGATTGATTTCATTTTTTAAAATGATGTTTAGATCCTGTATGCTAGAGGAAATAAAGTGCTAGAGAAAAATCCTGAGTAATCTGGATTTAGCTCTTCAATCATTTTATTACCACCCTCGTTTCTGCAGACACATACTTTTCATGCTGGATTACAGAGAATGCAAAGAATTACAGCTATAATTCTGTGATTTGTGATTTTTGTGTGTGTGAGGTAGATGTGTAAGTCTGTAAAAATATTTGAAATAAAATTTATCAACATTTTTTCTGTATTTCCCTATTTTCCGGGAAAGTGTCTTTTTCTTTTTTTCTTGCAATAAAAATGGAACTGTGCATTAAACTTCACAACAGACACTGAGAGAATGCACTAGGCCAGGGAGATTTGCTGCCTTTAAAATAAGTAATCCTATTAGAAATGAGCCCAGATTTCTAATAGAACTAATCAGATACAACAACAGACGTGTGAATTGAATTTTTTTACTAGTACTCTTGGGCACAGACAATTATTTAAAACTTATTCAAGTATAGGATTGAATCATTCTGTTTTATATACTGTGCTGGATACCTGATGTGCAGTACATTGTTAAGGACTTTGTGTTTAAGAAATGTATGTATTGGTATTTCTTTTAAAATTTCTGTCTCAAGACAGGTCTATTTTGCTTAGACCCCAGTTATGACTTTTTGCAGTTTTCTTTGTTTTTAGAGTTGACATGAGCCGTGCTTCATTGTCCCACGTACTGAAATGCTCAGGGATAGGTTGTGTGCACTTGATGGGAAGCTCACTTTTGTGTCTTCAGCAGTCACTAATCACAAGACACTGATGTTTCTAGGTCTTTCATTAGAGACAGCAGTACTTACATGGGATTATATCACGATTCTCATTGCCTTTCTTACTAGTGTTTTAGGAAAGTATTTATTAAAATACTTTTTATTAATTAATTGTCTTTTGTTCCAACAGGGTCTGTCAGCTTTTGGGTTTTGGTGGTGATATCCAAACTAATTGCTTGTAATATACTGTTTTTAAATGTTCCTGTTAATATTGTGCTTTTCCCTAGTTCTAACAGTTTTTGCCCTGCAGATTCCTGGTACTTTGTCTTTTTTTAGTTTTGCTTGGTTTTGTAAATCAGAGGCGTTTTTTATAAGACAATGAACTGTCTGCTGACAACTAATTATTCTTTCAAACCAAGGTAACTGGGCAAGTTACCAGAAAAAAAAAAAACCAAAACCAATGAAATATAATTTAGCTCACAATTTGCAGATCTTTAGTCTTTAAAATAGATGTTTTGCTGATAGCAGTAAATGTATGTGTGTATGCACAGAGTAGAAAATGTTAAATTTTTCATTCTTTGTCATTAAGTTAAATATTTCAACAAAATAATCTTAAAGCTTCTTTCTTTCAAGATGTGGTGTGTGTTTGGGATTTAGAGTAATCTCAGTGTGAAAGAGACGAGTATAAAAATTACATGTATATTTTCTGGTAAAATGCTGGGTCCTCCCCTAGGAGGGTCTATAATTTGCTTGCTTTTCTAAAAGCATGTATTGCTTTCTTTATACCCACTTACTTCCATCATTATATTGACATAACTAGGAGCAGAATTTCAACCTGACATCTTTGTAATTTTTAAGAATTTTTAAAACATTCTGA
This sequence comes from Limnodromus scolopaceus, assembly GCA_028565335.1. Lineage (NCBI taxonomy): Eukaryota > Metazoa > Chordata > Aves > Charadriiformes > Scolopacidae > Limnodromus > Limnodromus scolopaceus. The sequence continues at coordinate 39,568,900 of JAOXNO010000041.1, forward strand.
AAAATGTTGTTTTCTGATACTAAACTTAGCTTGTTTTGGCATAAAATTGTACCAGGAATAATGATGCACATTTAGAAAACATAGTTCTAGTACTGACCTGGGATTGTAACTTGCTTTTGTCTGGTGCTTTTTCTACTGCAGAAGTGGGGATGGGGTTATTTACGTTAATTCGTTTGGCTTGTTGAAAAAAATATGCCCACACTCCTCTACTTAATGGGATTCTTTCCTCGTTGCAGTGCAAACGGCTGGAGCAGGAGCTTCATCATCTGAAAGAGCAGAACCAGACTTCAGCAAACAACACGAGACATCTGACTGCTGAAAACAATCAAGAACGTGCTCTGAAGGTAAATCTCCATTTCTTCTTGCAGGCAAATTAAGGTTGTAAGCCCCTGGTGCCAGCTTTCTGGGCTGCATATATCAGTTGTGTACATTTCGGCAGAAGTGAGCTATGGTGTTTGCCAACAACCCCTTCTTTAAACACAGATACAGCATCCTTCTGTTATGGTTTTATTTTATTTTGTGTATGAAAACAACAAGAAAAAATAACATATCCTCCAAATTATTGGGCTGGTAATTAACGCTAAATTCTTGGGGTCTGTCCTTGCAATATTACATTTTATAATGTGAAGAAAACTGCAACTATTTGACTCACGGTACCTTTGCAAAACTAATATTTTAAAGCATGGCTGTTTGATCTGCTCCCAGCAGTGTGTGCTATATTAATAACATTGTTGACCTATACTACTAGTGACCACATAGTTGATACTACTATTTGCAAAAGGGTAGCTAGTTGGAATTGGGAGGAGAAATAATAAGTCCTGTCAATAAGAATAAAAATGAACAGACAGGCGGGAGAGGGTCAGAGAAAGGACAGTGTAAAGTGACAGGTTATTGCTGCATTGAGAAAGGGAAATTGTAACGTCAGTGGAATTGATAGCTACATAACCAGCCATCTCACTGCTAGCCAGAATAAGAGACTACGCCAGGTAAGATGTGCAAACATCGTGCGCAACTATTTCAACCACTATATTCTTAAAAATCTCTTTTATGGTTAGTGGAGAGACAATATAAATACAGAAATTACTCTGTTGATACTGTGTTGTCATTTAAAAACTGTGTTTGGTTTAGGCAGTAAGATCCAAATGCATTTCGTCTATAGGCAGGTTTTCATCTGCCTACTTTTTAATTTTTTTTTTTTTATATTTGGGAAACATCATTGTTCATGCAACAACTTGACTGACGTAAAGTATAAGAATTAAGATAAATCTTTGTGTAGTTTGACATTTCTCAGTAAAAAAAAAAAAAATAAATATTATGAATAAACAGAGAGAGGCTGTGTGCCACACAAATGCTGTATGTTCCATGGGTTTATGATCAACATCAGAATCTACGGTGAATATTACAAAATCAAGTGTGTGATACTGAAAGCAATCCATCCTCAGCTGATTAGAAATAGAGACTGTAAACATTCAGGGCTGTTTCTGACCACAATAATAGTGTTGCTTTGAGTCTGGTATCACTAAAAGTTAGTTCTTGCCGAGTGTGCTGCTTATTGAACATAGTATTGTTTTTTATTAATTGCATGCTGATGTGTTTTTTCTGTGTCATTGAAAATATTATGCCCAGATTCTTTCTTTTTGAAAACAGCAATGGTTTATTGAAACTACACTTTTTAGATTTAATATTGCCTGACATAATGCCTACAGAATAATTATATTTTCAGAGCAAGAAGTGACTTAATAGTTCAGAGTGTTACTAGGATTTCATTCTAAGCCTGATATTGCTCTCCTAGCACCTAATCTTTAAAGAATTTAATTTCTGGCTGTCATAGGCGTTTTTTAATTTTTTTCAAAGTTAGAGGTTAATTGGTCGTAGTCTTTTAGAGATGAGAATCTGGGGAGGAAAAAAGTCATGCTTTTCATTTTTTGGTGAGGTTGAACTTTTTTAATATTGTACCACTGTAGAGTTTGTCTTGGTTCATATAGATGTTGCCTATGGTGAGGACAGGTCCATCAGAGTACTTTTTTAAAGGCCAATGGGTTAAGTTGAATTCTTGACCTTGAAAACTTTAAACGTCCATATGAAATATTGGCAATAGTAGTTAGTTTTCGTATACAGCATATGAATGCTTATCCTGACCTAAGCACCCATGTAAATGAAAAGTTTATCACTCCTTTTTGGTGTAGTTACAACCTAGAGAATATGGACTGGTTGGTAGGGATGAAAGTCGCATCAGTGACTCCTTTAGAAATGGGGTTGAGTGGTGCCAAAATATCCAGCCAGAGCCTGCCGACAGCTAACGCACTGTGGGGCCTTGGTACACACCTCCCTTCTGAAACCCGCTTGTTTTCAGCTGCCGCTTCCTGCCTCTGACGCGCACCCAGTAGCCACCGTAAGTGCTACACACAGAGCGCGGGTACAGAGCCAAGAATCCCCTCCTGTCCCCTTTCCGCGGCAGATCACTCTCTGGTCGTCTCACTGTTTTCACAGAAATACAACTGGTCATTTGTCTCTGTGGTGCAGAGTTAAATATCAACACAACTATTTTTATTTTCACCATGATCCTGAGAATGACATTTACTTTAACCACCTCCACGTGCAAACTGGGAACTGCACTGTGTGCTATTAATGCAGATGTAGGCTCCTGTCCTGCAGGAGTCCAGGAATTCCCTCTCTGTCTATCCAGTACAGTTTCTGTTAAGAAAGTTTTTTTAAAAAAATTTTTAACTTTCCTGACTCAAAACTTAATTAATGCTCTCTGATTCAGTTTGGCAAAAGATGTATTTTGTGATAGATGAGGAATTTGATCTGCTCTAGATTTTCTTCAGGGAGTAATAGAAGTGTAAACATCAGATGTGGTGCAAGGATACTTGCGATCTTAATTGGATAAAAATACAGTAATCAGGATCAACTAGATTAAGGATGAGATCATTGCCCCTATGGGGTCCTGAACTACACTTAACAACAAAACTCAATGGGTAATTTTTCTTTCTTACTTTTTGAAATCATCTCACAATAGTGAGTTGCTCAGAAGGAAAATAGTGTAAAACTAATTCACAAGGAATCTATTTCATTCCACTGACAGTATGGTCTAATAGGTAAAATAAGTTGCAAGCTTTCAGCTATATTTTTAGTGATATTAGCTCACAGGGCTTCTGCCACCCTTCTTTGAGGCAGTAGCAGCCCAGAGACTCCCAAGCGAGGCAAAGCAGCAGAGAAACAGATTATAACTGTGGGAGAGATGTGGTGGCAGTGAATTGGCCAGATCCAGGATCTGGGAATCACAAAGATGATGTAAGCAGTTTTGCAAACTTTTTGTTTTACACACTTTTAGGTCCCGTGTCACACTTCAGGATCATGTGACAAAACAGGACACACATAAGGCAAGCTGTCTAGACCTATATTGTGCCATTTCATCTTATTGTGTGGTACAACATCTGCACATCTTTGGTAAAGGTCTTAGCTAAACTGTGTCATATAGACTAGTAGTGCGTGATTTTAAAGTTCCATATTTAATGTATTTCTTGCATAGAACATTCCATATAATGATGTGAGCCATTCAGTCCCACAAAGCCAGGCTGGTAGTCCTTATTTTTATGAAGTTGTTATTGGTCATAGGAGATTGTATTAATTGAACAATAAGGCCAATTTCAAATTTGCCCTCCAGGCAATGCCCACAACTGCACACAGGTCATTCGGAGAAGCATGTGGGCCCCTATTTCCATAGTTAAAGTAAAATAATCCTCTTCTTTTGAAACCATTTTAAAAAATCTCTTATAATATTTCCGATTGAATTATAGCTAAATCTTTTAGGGATAATTGCTTCCTAAGGGCCTATACATTTGCGCTCTTAGTACATTTTCATAAAATAAGATCTGCAGAGTGCTTTGCAGTTCTAATGTGTCAGGGTCTATACATAAGATTATTCATTTTGCTTGGCCTTCATAATTAACACTTGGTCTCTACTGATTCTGGTAAATGTATTCCCACAATACACTGAAATAGCTGATTCAATTAAACATAGAAAAGTTGAAAATTTGCTGTTTTTTCATTAGTATTCAGATATTGTTGTGAATCACTTTATTGGATTTGGCTTTGTAGCATGTAGTTTTAAAATGCAGAGTTTCAAGTATTACATTTCCCTAAGGAGAAATAAAGATGTTGCCAGTGTGAATGTCCTCCCTACTCAGTTGAAGAGGAGGAGGAAAGAGGCATTGGAACAGGCTGCCCAGAGAGGTTGTGGAGTCTCCTTCTGTGGAGGTATTCAAAACCCACCTGGGTGCAATCCTGGGCAACGTGCTCTAGGTGAACCTGCTTTGGCAGGGGGTTGGACTAGATGATCTCCGAAGGTCCCTTCCAACCTCTACCATTCTGTGATTCTGTGAAACAAATAATTTAATGTGATAATTCATGGAAAATGTTTAACTGGATTTGAACAAAACATAAAGAGAGGTGACTTTTTTCACATGCTTGATTTATTTGTAATTTTTAATTAGATGGTACACTCCTCTTAAAGCAGCTATTAATCTGCTTTAAAGACCAAAGAGACATACTAATTTTACTTCCAAGCCAAACTCTCAAAATGGAGGAGAGGCTTTTCCATGATGATACACAAATCAGGTGCCCTTTAGTGACTAAATGAGTTTACTCCAGCCAAGTATGATATCATTAGAACTTGTAAAGGTTATTAGTCTCCTTCAGAGCTGTTAAGAAGTTAATCCTTGGTTATGATTGGCTTATGTTTTTCTGACTGATCTATTTTTTATTTGTGATTTTCTGTACACATTCTACATGCTTCCGTGGTTTTATTAAGAATAACATAAATTTAGTCAGAGGTAAGAAAGTGACCTGAAGGAGTTGTCAGAAATTAATCTTCAGTAGTGTCACAAAGCAATTGTAGCTTTCTGCTGACACATAAGAATTGCGTAAATGGCAGGAAATCCACAATGCATAGAAGTTTGGTGGTGGTTCCAGTGATGATGCCTCTGGAAAACCTACTCTAGAAGACTTAAGTCAAGTACTCGCTGATTCCAATCATAAATTGTATCAAGTTCTAGTTTGATTTCCAGAATTTCCCACATTTTTAGAGTAGAAACCATTTTTCTGTATCTGTTTGACAATGCGAACTGCAAAAACAAATCAAGCTGACTAGTCAAAGTATCATCCATGAAGAGCATGATCCCAGGAGAATCTGATGTCATGAGAGCTTAAAAAAATTTAAGAAAAGCTTTAACGTGAAGTTTGAAATATTTGCTGCTTTTCCTAAGAAAGGTGCCGCTTCTCCTCTTCTGCTTTCAGGAGAGTTGTCCAGTTCAAGTTATAGAAAGCCCCAATGAGCTCATGGCACTCTTCAGTAGCTACCCTAAAGCAGACTCTGCCCCCATTTAAATGCCTGAGCAATGTGAGAGGCAGATTTGCTACCCTGTCAGTAGAACTTGTTATACAGCACATGAGATCACTGTTAATTTTTAGAGTGGAAGTTGGGTGATGTTTGAATAATCATTGCTTTTATTTATGTAGTGGAAGTGGAAATCATAGACCTAGTAAAACTTGGATCACTGACAATCTGCATGTGGATAAGAACGCACATTTTTCTTCAGTTGTTTCTTCCTAGACACTTTATCAGACAGAGTAGATACAGTTGCAATCTTAATTGCCATTGAACAGAGGCTTTGCTTGTGCTGCACCCAAGAGCACTTAATCACAAGGTCTTAAAGGGTGTCACTAAGGTTAGGCCCAAGACTGTTCAGCTCTTATCCATTCTAGAAACACAATTAGTCACTTTATGGCTGGTGTTATTAAATAGTACTGTAACCCTCAGAGGATATCAGTCTAAGCTGGTGCATCATGCCATAAATGAACACTAGAATGAGGCTATGTACAACTTCTGCAGGAACAATTCTGTCCACATTCCACTTCAATATTAATTTTCTGCATTCCTTTCTGCTTAAGTTGCAGTGTATCCAAAGGCTATTGCTACAGACTTCTGACAACCTGCCTAGTTATCTGTATGTATGGACAGGGAGAAAATAACTCATAAAATTCTGCAGTGACCAACGTTCCCCCTCAATTCCAAGGGAAAAAATGTGAGCACTGGTTGAGTGGTCTTAAAAGCAGTCATTTGAAATTTCCTTGGACTCAACCGTTGCTTTGAGCCAAATGCCATAACCTGGTCCTCTGGTCAGTTCAGTTCTGGAGATCCTCAGCCAGGGATTTCTCCTCATCTGCTGTCATGTATTTAGGACTGTAATAGTTTGCTTATGTGTATCCCCTATAGGCAGGAAGTGACTAATTTAGCACAAGTATTTGACTATGAGTCAACAAGCTAAGTTCAGAAATTTGATCTACTAGTATTACTTTCAGTGGCCAGTTTTGATCGTTTTTTGTAGCCATCCAGGCTAGTAGGCTTTATTTAGTTATGCAGATCTTGACAGAATAGTTGTTCACAGGTGACAACTACTTTCTTACTGACGGTCTCCTCCCATCTGGTAAGCAATGGTTTAGCACTGAAAGACTTTTGGATTCATTGACCAAAAATATCTTAATTTGTGTAGAGAGCTGAAAGTTAAAACAATTGCTTAAATGTGCCATAAGCAAATAATACAATGTTTTTCCCTGATGGAAAACATGGGAAACAAATTTTGAGATGAAACACTTGCCCTTCACTGAGAGTGAAGTTGTCCAGAGTCTCTTTGGAAACACAGGCTCCTACAGTCTGACAAATCTAACTTATATGAAACATTGTCTACCTGGGAGTTGAATAGAAACGATTCTTGGTAACAGTAGTATTTGTGTGATTTTCAGTGGTCAGCTTGCAACGTCATTAAGTGGCTGTGGGGATAGTCAGCAACAACATTTGTACTGTTCTTGGTTCACTAAGATGTCACTGCAGGCCAGAATTTTGAACTCATTCAAGCCCTGGGTTGTTTTCAAGTTGAAGGAAACAAACAGGCGTACCCAAGTTCTCGTCTTTGCTTCCTTGGTTGCACTGGCCATGCCACCTTCCTGTATCTGTAGGGCTGTCCTTTCGCTGACAGCACTGTATGGCATGGTAGCCCTGTGTGTACAGTGTGATCTGCACAGCAGCTACTCAGGATTTCTTGGACTCTGTTCAAATAAAACGAGACCAAGCAGTGGTGTTTCTTACTTACTGGGACCTCAAGTCTTTCAGAATTGTTTCAAATCAAAGTAATACATGGATGAGAGCGAATGTTTATTGGCAGAACAACATTTGTCATTCAAATGATCCTGAGAAGAGTTGTATCTATCTAATTAATTGTGCTCATCTTGAGCACTGTATGTCTTAAGGAATTTTAGCATGCTTCATATTGCCTGTAAACAGCTGCCCAAGAATGGCACTGAATGTGTCTTGATAGACTGAACAAACAGTGTCTTGGCTAAAAGAGTTTGTTCACCTTGCCTGAGGAGTGTAAGTCTTCCTTCTGTCCTGTTAACAGATGCTGAATGTCTCTAACCAAAGCAGATATATTTATTGACCTTCGATTCAGTTCTAAGCATTAAGGAATTCATTACTCATTCGCACTTTGTGTTTGATGTCAGCTTTCATCTGTGCCACTAAAAATTCCTTGGAGGTCTGTAGCTTTTTATTTGACAGCCTTCAAATCTTTTTTGGCACCAGACTACTCTTGACAATCTTAAACATCAACAAACTGTTTGTATATATTGTAAACGTCTCTTTGTCATTGGGGATGATGTGGTCATTCAAATCTTTTAGCGGAGCCTTTTATTTTTTGGTTTCCATTTCATAGGTGGAAATTGTCTTCCCATGAGGTCAGTCAGTGTTACTACTTCCAGTTAGTTCAAGTGTTGTTTCTGATGAAGGCAGGAGATTCCTCGAATGCAATATTTTGGTTTCAGGTTATTCTAAATCTGGATTATCGTTCTCACAGTCATCTAGGCTGGTTCCACATCCTCACTTTTGGTATGCAAAGTATCATCTCTTTGATGCTAATAGGCTTTTGTGACTGTGAACTTCCTGTTGACGAGGCCTTCTTATCAACGTTTTTCATTTAACCATTCTGTAATTGTGCATCTGCACATAGTACATTAACCTAGCATTTTACAAATACTTTGCACTTCCACACACCTTTTTTCCTTCTAACGCGACAGATACCTCTTTGTATGGTTGATTCATTTGACAGCTGTCTGGGTGACTTCCTGGAAGTTCCTTCCATGCTCAGTGACACTGCCACTTGGCCTTACAGTTTCAAGGACACTTTCTTTCAATTGTAAATGTTCTGCAGCATTTTTAGGGTTTTGTCTAAATCCTGTTAAAGGACCTCTAAACTGGAATAGTTTATGGGCCTGAGACTGACCTCAGATATAAGTATTCTAGAAATACATATCCTGAAGCAAACAAAGGTTTACAAAAGTTGTAAAAGGTGGAACAAACTATGCAGGCATCTTGGGGCCAGATAGAAAGCTGTCTGTTACCTGCTCTTTCTTTTCTTATCTTCACAGAGGTGACACCAGTGCCCTAAACCTAATAAAAAAAATTGATGTGTTCTAAATACACTGAAATTCATCAGGATCCTGTAAATCAGAATCACAGTATCTGATACATAAGCAAAACATACCATGGAAACCACAATCATGTTAGAAAAGCTACTTATATGGAAAGGTGAATTCTTGTAAAAACAAAAACTGTGTTTAACTGTACTGATAAACTGTACCATTGGAGATGGCAACAAAACTTATCACCCCAGTGATGGGTTCATTTTTCCTTCCTCTGCCCAATAACGTATCAATAGTAGTACTACTATGAACCTTCGTCTGAGGAGGTGTCATATTGCTGCACTTCAAACTGCTATAAAAAAATTATTTTACTTTCCCACTAGTATGGACCTTCATTTCGGGATTACATGGATCAGAAATGAAGGGCACATGTTAATCTAATTTAAAACAATCATGAAGCCTAGAGTATCAGATTTACTATAAGAAAACTAAGACTCCCTCCTTCACTTGCCACTTTCTGATGTTGTAAAACGTATTTCCAAACTTAGGTAAGAGATTCTAAATCTGAAGCCATTTTGTACATGAAACAGTAACTGTTTTCTGCAATGTATAATGAAGCTCTTAACATTGGTTTCTAATAATAATATCATCCCTAATTTTCACTGGTATAATTTTCAAAGTATCTATCAGCATAGTAACATAACAAAACAAAACAAGTATCAAAAATATTTAGCCAAGTTAAGTTTTTCCCTTCTCAGAGGTACTGATGCTGAAGACAAGATATCAGATTTAGTGAATGAAGAGGAGTGACATTATTATATATATTTATTTTTTTTAATAAATCTTGTTTCTTTTGCTGTATGAAATCTGTTATTCATACATGCAGAAAGAAAGTGTGGTAAATCTTAATTTTCAATCATTTTTTCAGCACTTTACTGTACACCCTTCATTTTTTTATGCTGCACGGGAAAATGATCCCCTTTTGTTTGAGCAGCAACTGTAAACAAAATCCTGAGCCTGGGTGCATGATGACATGTCACTTATTTGTCCTAAAATAAAATGTATAAAAGCTAGTAACCTAAGCTCTTGTGCAAAAGGCAAGCTTTGGGGTCATTAAATACCAAAGGTCTTGCTCTGACACATCCATGACCTCCTTATCTGAAACGCCTCTCAGAATTGATACAATCTACTTTAGATCTTGTGTAGAGAAAACCAGGGATAGGATCAATACAAATATTTCAGAATTTTATGTATTTACTAAAACAGAATCTTTGGTCTCTCTATGCTTAAGTTTATTCAAATTTCTGTTCAGAATTGGAGAATCCTTTCCTAGCATTTTGCATGCAAGTGGTCATTTGAAGCATGGGTCAGAGTAGAAGGGGGACAGATGGTAAAGGAAGGCTGTAACACTAGATCTTAGTATGGTCATGAGGCTGCAGACTAGGCTTGATTCAGAAGCCTCAAGGTGCTACATGTTTGCTATTCTTTATCTTTCTACTGTAATCTGAAAGTCTCTCCTATTCTGTTCCCAGGTGAGAAGCTTCTTTAGGTTTTAGAATGAGATGAATTCAAAAGACCCCATGTCCAGAAAGTGCAGCTTGGTGCTTAGCCATCAGTTACTTGGAGGAGTAAGGACTCATTTTGCTTGTCCTTTTTAATTCCCATCTATTTATTTCATCTGGTGCAGAAAAGCACTTTTTATGTTAGGGAACTTGTGCTCCTAGATCACTGAGAGGCTTTTGAGAATCCCTCTCTTTTCCTCATAAAGAAAAGCAAAATCCTGATTTGACTTTTATGTGTGTGGTATAACACACAGAGATGTAAGGAAAAGTAGACACCACTGTTCACATATTCAGGTTGCTAAGGGGAAGAGATGTACTCCTTGTGTGCAGTAGGTGCATATTTCTACCCTAGCAGTATACAGATCATAAGGAGAATGCTTGAAGAACAGAAGAAACAAATGGGCTTGCATTTATTTTGATCTTTTTATTTTTCTTCTATGAAACTGGGGTTTATGAAGTAAAATGTTACTCATTTCACTGTTCCAGTAGATCTCCACAGCGTTTCTTGTGAGATTATGGTCTGGCAACTGGACTTTGGCTTTTCTCTAGGAGCAAACTTCAGAATAGTAAGTTATACATTAGGGTTCAAGTAGTAAATTTGATAGTACAAATCAGTAAGTCTTAGATTCCAGACCTCAACCATAAAAAACCCCTGTGCCCACACACTGGTGTACCACCTATCCAGAAAGTAAATTAATACTATATTTACTGATTAGCACAAATACAGATAGACTTTTGGCATATGAAATACTTAGCCTTGGTTTTTATTGTTTGAAGACTTGAAAGTTATAAAGTAAGCTTCACATCAGTAGAAGTATATCAATGCCATTAGGATTTCAACTCAACATATATTAGACTTATCTTCATATTTAGAAACACTGCATGCATAGCTCTGTCATGTAGCTCAATCAAAATTGCTCATTAGGCTTGCACAAAAAAAGCAATTATTCACTGAAAACACTTAAAGGTCCGATTTCTCTTGTAAAATATGTCTGCAATTAAAGCTTCGATTTCTTATGCCTCCAAAATTGTCTGCTGTGTTATAACTTCCAAAATTCAGCCCTCCTTAATAGTAGGGCAATTATATCTTACAAAGAAAAGCGATTAAAAAGTGAAATTAGAAAAGATCTGTCTCTCAGTTTTTCAAAATGTATGGCCAACATATTTGTAAAGAAAGAACTCAAGTCACACCATCATTATCTTACTCACCCCTCCAGCATAGCAGGTATGTTTGGTTTTTTTTTTAAAAAAAAGCATTGAAATGATCATCTTGACTGTGATCCACAAGGAAATGTTCCAGAATTTAAAGAGTGTCTAGAAAGAAGATGGAGACTCCTTTTTTACAAGGAGTCACATAGAAAAGACAACGGGCAATGGGTACAAGTTAATCCTGGGGAGATTTTGATTGGACACAGAGGAAGATTTTTCACAATGAGATCAGCCATTGGAATAATCTCCCCATGGGAGTGGTGGATTTCACAGCATTGAACGCTTTTAAGATTCAGCTGGACAGGGTGCTGGGCCATCTTCTCTAGATCATGCTTTTGCCAAGAAGGGTTGCACCAGGTGATTCTTGAGTTCCTTTCCACCTGGTATTCCATGACTCTACAATAGTAAAACTGAAAGATGACATCTGTTCTTGAGTGGAGAATCAACTCTGGAGATGGAAAATACAGTATCAACCAACACAGTTCAGAAAATGAAGTTCCAACAGGCTTTTTTATATATTGAATCTAATGGCAAAATGATATGTGGGTCTTCAAGTTTAATTTTAATTTGCAAATTAGGTTGCTTAGCGTTTTACCGCAATCACCAATTTGCATTTATACCATCAGGCAATGTGATATACACTTATTTACTATTACACAATAGCATTTGTTGCTTCAGCTTCCGATCAAAAAATCAATGCCATTTAAACTAGTCTTTACATTAGAAGCATCATTTGGATAAGGCTTTCAAACACTGAAGGTAATCTTGTAGATTAGGCCTGATTCTGTGCATGTATGTAGCAGTGACTGCTGCAGAGCAGTCCTACTGACCTTAATGGTTACAGTTATAGGATCTAAATTTTGAGACGAACCCTTCCTTGCTTTGATCTAGAAGCTTCTGAGTTCCATACGCACTTAAATTTTAATGGGACTTGGTCCAAATCTGTGAAGCTGTTAGGCTGTTATACACTGATTTGGGCTATTAGGACAGTATTCAGAGATGAGAGGAAATTCTGTTCAAACTTGTTTTCATAAACTAGGTGTTTCACACAATACAACAAGATCTGGTAAGCATACAGTGATGCTTTGCTAGTTCTTTCAGAAGAGCTCAGGCCAGAGGATATCTTAACAGGAAAAAATCTTTGTTGTCCACGTTAAAAGAATCTATTATCTTTTCTCAGTGAAAAACATAGCCCTTCAAAACCTTTCTACCCAAAATCTCATTAAGAGCATCTCTACTTTAACCATGCTTCTTACTGAGTTCTTTGGGAAAAAATGAAAGAATCATAAAATACCTCATTGCCCCAGTACTTTAATCCTTCATCCCATCTTCTGAAAGGATGAAACTATTCAGTGCAGGTTTCTAGTTTAAAAAAGTAACTGTGTTTGCCTCCACTGTTAAACAACTGATTAAATGGCTTGAGTAGTTGGCTGCAACTAGCTGCGTTTTGAAGAGACACAGATTTCAAAGTTTTTCTTTGCATATAGTTAAGAGGAGAGACTTAGTATACCAAAGATTATCACTTTTTTGTGATGCATTAGACTTTTAAGCATTTAAGAATACTGCATAAAATCGATTATCTGCTCCTATTTCGTACAGTGGAGCTGTAAGTGCCTTAGGTGTTAGAGGAGAGAGTGGCTGAGTGGCTGGGAGGAGAGTGACTGAAACCTTGGAAAGGCTGCTGATAGCTCCTTACATTTGGAATTGCTCTACAACAGTAACAACAAAAACACTGGTTTTCCAAACTAGATAAAATAAAATCTGTTTATCTAGCCTATTAAATCTGGGTGCCAACTTTCAAGCAGATGCAGTTTTAAGCTCTGTAGATGCTAAATCCTGAAACATTTGGTCTATAAACAAAAAGCTGACATCAAATACAGCATTGCTGCTAGACATAGTAATGGTGTATATATATTCTGCATTCACACAAAATAGGGAGATGATTGCTTTTTTGTATGTTGCTTAGGGTTTTTTCTTATGTTAGAGTATTAAAACAGATATTAAATTTTATCATTAATGCGGTGCGTGGTCTCTCTTCAAATCCCCTTAATTACAGATTGACTCCAAGGATTACACAGCATGGATTTTAATTTTAACTGAAACAAAAAGAAAAGCTGCTTAAAAATTATTCTTGCTGAGTGACTCATTGGACCACAAAACAATTTTTAACATCTTTTGACAAGTGTTGTCAAATTTAAAACATTAGAACAGAGCGTAGTGCACCTTCAAACCCCAATTGTATCATGTCTACTTCCCAAATAAAATGTTTTATTAACTTTGTCCTCACAAAGGAATGTCTGCTTCTCATATTTTTGTTTTTTCAGTTATTCTGTAGGAGAAAAATACTTGCAGTCTTGCTGAGATGTGTTTATGTTTGAAGAAAGTGACATCAGACTTCATATTTCCTTTCTTTGGTAATTTGAGAGAAATTACCAAGCAGAGTTGACATTGCAGCAGCAACAGCGCATTTCGCACCCTTGTGTTGTCTCCCTTCTGACCCCTATCTTTAGGACTTAAGAGCTCAACTCTGAAAATTTCATTCCAGCCTGAAATTTAGCATAGCAGGTCTCAGTCCAGAAACAACATTTTCACAAACTGGGGCCTAATCCAGTAAGCCTCACGCAGGAAGCTACTTCTGAGAGTACCTATTATTCATGTGAGTAAAACTTTAGGGATCAGGATTTAGTGTTTCTTAATTTTTTTTTCACCATTTCTTAAAAGATAAGATCAGCTTTCTAATTTGTCTCGTTAAGTAGAACTCATTTTTCACAGTTAAAGCTTATGAATATTTTTTACAGTTTTACTGCATATCTCCTGCCAGTGCTTTAAGGAACATAGAAAAAATGAAGTTGTTCTGCAGATCAGCATCAAATAATAAATGCCCAACGCTAAGTGTCCACAACTTCAAGAGAAGCTAGGTGCAGCTGAAAGTGCCCCTTGCCTCTCAAAATGTGGATGCAAGTTGCCTGGTTCAAGAATCAGCTCCTTTTGTGACTAATAACTTTGAATTCAAAAGGCTGGAAGAATGAGAAATTAGATTTGGCCAGGAGGTCACTGTAGTGCTGAGAGATAAATCTATCATTGCTGTTTAATGAATGGTAGTTACTGGTTTGATAAAGTTCCCCTAACTCAGTTTGTTAGCTTAAAACATACTTTCTGAGACTTCACAGATCTGCAGGTAAATAACACCATTATTGCTGCATCTTTGTATGGGGGAAAATTTTTGCACTTAAGAAGGGTTATTTCAACAAGCTTTTCTCTCTCTTTTTTTTCAGCTGTTTCTGAATTGTTGCTATCAGAATGTTTAATGGTTTCCTCCATTAGTGTACTAGGGAGCTTTTTTTTTTTTAATGGATCAGATTAAACTCTATTGCTTTGTATTACAGCCAAGCATAAATCCTTCCTATTTTAACAGAAAAGTATTTCTAATCCAAACCAATGAACAGGCTAATTTATACACAATATTGTTCAGTCTAATTTGTCCATTATGTGTAATAGTCTCACCAGTATATGATTTTCAAGTCATGTGTGCTTAATGCAGAGGGCAGAACTAGTAACAAATGAGGCGAAATAGTGAATGTGCTTGCTCTTTATGGCTTTCGTTGCAATCTTAACATACTTAGGTTAGTAAGTACGCTTGTGTGTGTGATTTCTTTTAAGTGTTCATTAAATAATGCACAGCACCGTGAGTGACGCTGTCTGACGGCAGAAATTTGATGCTTTATATTCATTAAGGTTTTGTTCTGTTGGCTTTAAATATGTTATTGGTTAGACTTTATAATAAAAGTATACCAAGTAGTTCATAATTTTTGTCAAAACCAAGATAAAATTGCCTAAAGGAAATGTAATGACTGATTTTTACTGTAAAGTTCAGTTTTGCAGGTCGTCTTTTAAGGGCTGTTTTGTGAGATTGTGAATGATTTTGAACGCCTGGTGAAGTTAATAGGGGATGAGGAGGCTCAGGGCTGTTCAGACAGATCCTTTAATAAATAACACTGTCTCTTTACCACGCCGGACAAAATCTGGGAAAAAGAAAAATCCTGCTTGTGTCCTAACATAAATAAATGCATGCATGAGCGCTGTCTATCTTATGAAGTCGTTCATGTTTGTTTAAGTTGGAGCAGAGGACACACAGTAAGTCTGGTGTCTGGTTTTTGAAACTGGGATGTGTAAGCATCTACCTCAAAAAGAAATTCATTCTGGAATCTGAAGGCTGAGACTGACAGGAAAAATCATTCTTAATGATAAGTAAGACCTGATTTTGACATTTCTTACCGTTTCAGCAGTGCTGTATGTTTGCGAGACATTTGCTGTTGGTATAGATTTGAGGGTTGCGCCTCTTTGAATATAAAATTTCAGGGCTTGTGCTGGACCCAGATTTCTATATTTAGATTATGAACCGGTTCTGCATTTTGGGGGGAGGAGTGCTGCTGAGGCTGTTTCAGTCTAAGTGTAACCATCTCTGTTTAGTTTACCAGTTTTTCAGAACTAAATTGTAACTGTTAGTAGCTGTTTCATTGTTAATATAACACTCTTCCCCCTCCCCTGCCGCCCCCTCCCTTAGTGAACACTAACTCCATAATTTCTGGGGATGTGTTAAGCTTTTGTTTCCCATACTTTTTCTCTAGCTCATCAGTACCTCATGGCTGTTAAACAGGAGGTGTTGTTTCCTGGAACAGCTAATTTACAAGCGAGTACTTTTTCACTTTTGTATATATCCTTGCACAATAATAAAAAAACCCAAGTTTTTTTCTGTTGGTATGGGGGATTTGTGCCTTTTTTTTTGGTGTTATGTTTTTTTTTATTTATCCTCTTAGCCACTGGATTAAAACTCTTGTTTAGTTATTGCAAAATCCCCTCGCTGTCTTTTTAGTTGAACCTGAATCGTGAAAACAAGGAGTCAGAATTACATTTGAGGAAGGAAATGTTCAACTTGAAACATGGTGCTTACAGGTAAATCACTGGACATTGAAAATAAAATAATTAGAAATAGAATGACTCTTTATTTTATGTGACTGATTTGGAGTTGGCTACATCTGAAAAGGAATGAAAAAATGATCTCTTTGCTTGAGATTTGCCAAACAATGCTATAAGCTCCAAGTTATTTTGAGGTGGTGAAAGGTGAAACATTTGACATGTTCTTTTTGGGCAATGCTTTAAAAAAAGAGAGGGCGGGAAAGAGGCGTTGCCACATCAGAGTTAAGGGTGTTTGTGGTTGTCCATGACAGCGGCTCCACTTTTAAAACACCTGTGTTTACTTTCCAGCTTTTCTCAATCGGCCTGAAAGTGGCCTAAGAATGGCACAGACAGACCTGCAGTACGGCTGTGTTGCCTTTGCAACACACACACACACAAAAAAACCCCACAGAAAGGAAAAAAAGACAGAGATAAATCTCTTGTTATGCAGCTAATCATTAACAGCATTTTTGTGCCTAGCTGAAAACATTTAGAACTTTTCTAAATTTTTATAGTCTATCAGATAGTGCCTGTATTTTTTTTTCCTAATCTATTCAGCTAAATTTTTATCTTTGCTATTTTATTTTCTAACAAAAATCAAATCAACACAGTGTTCATTTGTGGGGTTTTTTAGAGGTAAATATTAATAGCAAAAATTGGTATTTTTGTTGGAAAATGATATTTCATTCCACTATTTGGAAATGCATGCACCAATGCTCCAATTAAACAAACAAACAAAAAAAGAACAGGCACAGCCCTCCCTCCGCCACCTTCCCTGAAAAACAGAAACTCCTCTTAAAACTCTTTTCTAAGTAAAGTTTTCCTTCATAAAATTCTCATATTTGATGTGTATTAACTTTCTGTAATGTGCTAGCTTGCATTTTGTCATAGAAATACCTTCTCCTGCAATGGGTTACACAGTTAAGTTAGGTCTAAAATAGACATCGATTGAAAATTGAGTAATGGAGGTTGAATATTTAAAAAAAAAATAAATAAGATGAGATATCACATGTTTTCAGTGTTTGCTTAAAAATTTTTAAACCATTTGTGGGTCAGTAGTTATGATATTAATCTGATGGGAGGTATATTTTTTACTGCTGCTCCAAATTTATTTATTATTACCTTTAAAATTTGTTTTCGTTCTACAACCTTTTTTGACTTTTTAAGAAGACCTCAGCTGCTTTCTCAAGTATTTTTTAATTTATCTAATATCTCTTCTAACTTCTACTCCAGATGCCTGACATTCCTGTTTATAAAAATATATCTGTTTCATAATTACGTTTGTTTTTCTTTATGGATCACTCAGTGTAGGTCAGGTTTTGTTTTCTGGAAGTAGGAAGAAAAAGCAGAAGAAAATATAGCCCTGCTATGGGAGCACAGAGGATTTCTCCTTTAGACTGATTTCTTTTTAGAATTGTGAGCTTAGTAGACAGATTTAAGGTCAGTGTATGGAGATGAACAACATTGAAACCCCTTAATCAAAATACCCAGCCTAACTAGAGCACAATGACTTTAATACCGTTGGTCTAATGTTATGACTCAACAGAGCAAAGTGGGAACATGTCAATGCTCTCCAGACCAGACACCTACGATAAGCTGAGAAACTGCACCAGAAAGATCTTTGTGGTACACAGCAGAGCAGTGACCTTTCCACAGTTTTCCTAAGGGGAAGTGGTACGGGTGCGTGCTCTGGCGAAGCTGCCTTCTGTAGAACACACAATGTCCCATCAACTGACTGCAAGGAAAGGTGCTCAGAAAATAGGGGAGCTTTAATGTTCCCCCATTTGTGATTCAGCTAGAAAATCTGGAGGATATTCATCTGAATAGAGAGCTTGTGAGCTAGATTCTCACCTCACCATCTGCACAATAATATCACTGAAATACACTTAGTGGTACTGTTTCAGGACATAAGCCAGTTAAGAAATGGGGGCACCAGAGGTTCACAGA
Organism: Limnodromus scolopaceus; assembly: GCA_028565335.1. Taxonomy (NCBI): domain Eukaryota; kingdom Metazoa; phylum Chordata; class Aves; order Charadriiformes; family Scolopacidae; genus Limnodromus; species Limnodromus scolopaceus. The sequence goes on from JAOXNO010000041.1 coordinate 39,587,049, forward strand.
ACTTATTCCAGAGGTCTGTAAAGGTAATTAAATGATATGTTTAAAAGGTAGGGAAGTTTTCACTTTTATTAAATATCCAGGTGTAGATGTGTTTTAAAAGCCAGATGGATAATGTCAACATATGAAAGGTGAAGAAAAAGCTTTGTGAATGTAACTGTTTTTTCACAGAATCACAGAATCGTAGTGGTTGGAAGGGACCTCAGAGATCATCGAGTCCAACCAATTGTTTCTGAAGGCAACAAGGCAGCACTGAGAAGTGAATAGGGAGTTAGTATTCAAAATATGTCTAAGTGGTTTGGATGCCTACTTCTCAAGACTGTTAATGGTTGTTAGGTATCTAACTCACAGTTTTTTGAATCCCACTAAGTACCTATCTTGAGCTCCCTCAGCACCTCTAAAAATCTGATTGTCTGTTTACTTTTTAACCTCTGTTAAAATTACACCCTGCTAAAGCTGACAGCTTCTCCATTTGGTACTTGATTTGGGAAAGTTGCATTCTTAACAACCTTGATATATCAGCTACTACCCCTGATCCTCTCAGGGAGGTTGCCACCTTCAAAGGTGGCATATATATACTTATATATATCCTGGTATATATTTATAGAAGCTATGTGTCTTCCACTGACCATAAAAACTCAAAAATCCATCTGCCTATTTCACTTTTCAGTCAGAGACTCTCAACATGAATGAAAATAGGTAGGGAGGTTCACGTATGCTCCACATTTATGCCTGAGTTTGCAGCAATTGTACGTTTCAGTACATAAGAAACAACTGTTCAAAAATGTCCTTGTTTGCAAATGTGAGGCCAGTCTTCATCTTCTTGATGACCTTTCATTGTTCTTTTCTTTTCCTGTGTACCAATGTGACTGGAAGACTCTGTGGTCTTTAGATCACAGTCTCTTCTGGATAGAAATGATTTCTCAAGAGAACAGTGAGTGAGAATGTACTTTAATTTCAATATGGATAAAAAAGAGAAAGGATTTGGTATGACGTATCTAGCAAGCAGGTTTTTTTAGCTTCATTTCCTGAAGAAAATAAGGGATATATTATTACGCGGCCTGTTTTCACCTTCTGATTTTTAGCTACTTTCAACCAAATATGACAGAAGAATAATGGTTGGATCCTTAACAGTGTTTCTTCTACTCAGTTTTCAATTTTCATGAAACTCCTAATGACCCACTCAAGGAAAAGTCAAGACCTTTATCAGTAGCCATTACGGTTTAGCAGGAGACAGCTGTGCAACGCAATATCACTACTGTCCAAATGAAATACCAAAAATGTTAAGTAGAGTGAGCTGGAGGTATTGTAGTAGAAATCTATAAAGGATATAGGTAGAATCCACTAATTTTATGAGGACACTAGAAGGAATATGAGGTTGTTAGTTCGAGGAAAGGTAGGAGGAAGAAAGTGTAATAGAGAGAATGAGCGAAGATCAATATCAGGTAGGGTTTTGTTAGTATTGCTGGTACAGAAGAATTTATTGGGTTTTATATTGTTTTTTAAAGAAATCATTTTGCCTAATGAATTACAAACATTTTAATGTCAATATGAACTTTTTTCTTATTTTTTTTCTTTTATATATCAAAATACTGCATCTAGCAGCAGAAGTGCAAATTTTAAATCTATCAAGAGTAATACAGCCATGGTGACAAGCTTCAATCATTTCTCTCTGTTGCTCTTTTTATGCTACATTTAAAGTGATGACATTAAGCCTTGAAGGGGTTTTAACTTATCAAATTAAAGTCTACACCTTTCATGAGTTTTTAATAGCATAAACACCAACTGATCTCTGGCAGTTTTGGGGGGAGTAGTGAAGATTAAAAGAGATGGTACTTGAATTAATTTGATGTTGAAAAGATACTGGCATCTTGTATTTTCACATAGTAAACTCATTCACTTTTGTAGTCAAAGATTCATTCGGTGGTACATCTGACTTGGAAGAAAATATAAAAAATTAATTTTTTGTATTCTTAATGAAAGCAAAGTGTGTCTTATTTTCAGATACTTAATAATTTCACTTATTTATCTTTAGAAGAATAATCTGTTTAATATTTCAACATTCAAATATTTTGAGATACATGTTGTTTATGCAAATACTTCAAAACAAAAAAGTTCAAAAAAGTTAAATATTAAAAAAATTACAGAAATTTTGTTACATAAAAGAAAATGAGATGTGAAAAAATATCTATCTTTATTCTTATATTATGTTCTACTCCTTCCATCTTTTGATCTACCTCTGAAAAAAGTGTTGAGCTTTGCATTCTTCTCTTCCATGTTTCTGTACAAGTTATTACTTCTCTCTTCTCGCAACTTACACCATACCTTCAACATCACGCAGCTTTCTTCTGTTCCCCATTCTCAAAAATGTTTTCTTTTGTCTCCCCTCATTGTTTTCCTAACTTATCCTTCCTTTTTTCAGCCTGGATGTTTGTTTCTTCCTCATCTGTCTCAGCCACTTCATTGGGCCAACAAGAGCCTGAACATCCCCAGAGACCTTTGTCCCATGCTAAGAGCTGTACCTAAGATACTGGTATTCTCGTGTATGTTGGCTTTAGTTGTTCTGTGAAGCAGAAAGATTACTTCAGGTCCCCACTAATCAAGCGGAAAATGGATGACATGGGCAAGATGTGAAAAGCTCATTGGTAGCCCCTGGAGAAGTATTGCATTCAAAGTTGACAAATTGCAGGGGATTTAAGGAGTGCATGATAGGGCAAGCTTTCAGCAAAGTTATTCATCAGAACATGTGTCCTTTCAGGAAGGCAGGTTATTTAGACGATAATTATGAGTATTGTGTATGTGCACAATTGTACAGTGTTATTTGCTATGTGTGCAAAAAGCTGCTCCGAAGTAGCCAGTTAATCAAGAGTTAACCTCAGTTCTGGCATTTCTGAAGCAAGCATCTTCATTTACTCCCCTTTCCCCTGAAACAGTATGTTAACATTTTTCATTACAGGATCATGTGTGCTTTATTTCACAGCATTCCTGCTCTACACAGTATCCAGAGAACAGCCAATCAATATATTTTTTTATCTTCTTTGTTCATTATGTGTGCCAATCCCTTGTTTACTGGATACTGTTCAAACCTTTCCCTGAAAACAGAATTTTGAGTAACCATCATGGGGATTTTCTGTAGTATTCAACGTTATAAGAACCAAAGGTTTAATAAACAATGATTTAATGAATTTCTGCAGGAGTGTTTTCTTCATGCTTCATGGGGAAACCAAGGCATGAAGAAATTAAGGTCAAAAGTACCCACAAATTTTGCATACCTATTTGATACATACAAGACTTTACCTTTTAGAATATTTGTCACTCATAAATCCCTGGCATTTAAGGGCAAGACCAGAAGATATTTTTATGTAATTTAATTGGTCTTCTGAATATCACAGATCATTGATTTCACCAGTTGTCCCTGCATCAAACCCAGAAACTTATGTTTGTTTAAACGTGTTTTCCAGAAAGGTATCTAGGTCTGATGTAAAAATTCCAAGAGGTGGGGAGACCACCATTTCCCTTTGATAATTTGTTCTAGTGATTCACGTTACCCTTACACAACTAGGTTAAAAATTCTTTCATGCCCTGTATTTTCTGTCCATTTATTGAGGGACAAGGCAAATCAGTAGCAAGACAAAACTATTCCATTCCTGATACTTGATTTACTTTGTTCAGAATTAGCACATCTATTTCTGTAGATCTACTGAGTAGCCATCTCCTCAGGGATCTTTATAATCTGAACAGAATAAGACCTATCACTACATAACTTTTTCTCTGGTGCTTGTGTTACCAGTATGGCTCTCTTCCACATCTTCTCTGTGTTTTTAAAATCCTTTTGTTTTAAAATGTGGACACAGATGCACATGCATTCTTATATTCTCATTGTTTCTCAGTGTTGGATGTAAACTAGAATCACGTTAATTGCTTTGTGGAGATACTTACTATTTTACTGTGTATACACCAAAAGATTGCATTTTCCCAGTTTTTCCACAGCATTATACTGTCACCTTATATTGCCATTCCAAATCTTCTTCAGCATCGGTGCTTTTCAGAATATGGTTACCCTTTCTGTAAGTGTAGCCTGTGTTTGCTGTTCTTAAACTGAGAGTTTTGCATATGATTTTATTAAAATACACTTGATTTGAATATGCCTAGGTAACAATTGGCCCAGAACATTGTTTCATCATCATTATTTACTTACTTTCTCTGTTGCTCGTGAACATGACTAGCTGTGTCCACCTGGTTCCGAGTAATTGAAGGATACGTTGAGTATCCTATTCTGGGAGTATACCAGAGTGCCTGGTACTGACACCTGTGCAACCTTACTAGTATTCTAATATTATTCAGTGACAATTTCCTCTTGGAACATGGGGTTTTGGTGCTTTTTTAACTGTCAACCCATTCTGAACCCAAGTCAGAAGTTTTTTCTTCATGCTGTGTAGTGAGACTTTTTTTTTTTGTCAGTTATGTCTGACGAGTCAAAGCCTAACAAATCTCTACAACGTCCGCTTCTAATCCCATCAAAGAAGGAAATCAGATTTGTTTGGCAAGACCTATTTTACACAAAAAACATACCAACTGGAAGAAATTATATTTTCATTAAAATCTGTATTAATTAAATCCAGTGTTTTCACATATTTGGCCCAGTTTTAATGCCACTAGTCCTTATTTTTTAATATTGACAAATTACTAGTCCTCTTACAGTCTTTGGGAATGTCCTAATATTTTAAGATGGATTAACAAGGATCTTCTCAAACAAGCCTGTGACACCTGAAGTGAAACCTGTATGAAACTGGAAATGTAAAACTTATCCCTCCTTGATTTCTCATAAACAGAAAAGCATTTACTAGTTCTACATCAACTGTAATTGTATCATCCTGTTTTTTCCAAAGACAGACCAACATATGTACTGAACGCTCCCAGTGGGTTTTCTTAATTACAATTTATGGTATAGGTATTCCAGACTTGGATGGGCTTACACATTTGTTGTTCCTCTCATAATAAGAAACCCTTAATATCTGTAGTCCTGCCGACGATGCATTTTTCCTTAATGCCTTTAGCTACTCCTATCAATTGGCATCACTTCAGAACTTCTACCTTTTAGGATGTATTTATACTTGTTTCCCCTGTAGTTTTGTGACTTTTTCTCATACGTTTACGTTATTTACTTTCTACATAAAAAAGTTCTACTTTTGCTTGGTTGTGAGGTCAGATATTTTTTTATACTCACTCATTTTTTTCTCCCAGTTATGAAGTACTTTTTGTACTTATTTGAGTGTTTCTGTGCATGTAAAGATTCTAGTTGTTTTTTCCCATGTTTTAAATCAATTTCTTATCACTTATTTTTAAGTATTTATCGATCTCCAGTACATTGATTAACATCTCTTGTGTTATAATGAGACTGTTTACCTCATGCTTATAAATGATATAATACTGTTTTATAATTGTCCACATAAGACTCTGGGAATACATGTCCTAAACTGAAGTCCCCTGTAGCATCTCTATTTTCCTTTCCAAAGGTTATAAATACATGCAGAAGAAAAACTTGTCCTGTGCCCCAGTTAATTTGCTAATCAGCAAGTCTTTCTTAAGTTATGTTAGTTAATGTGTTGACCTTTATGTATTCAAGAGCTACAATCCTGTGTTACTGATCACTCTAAAAGGAAAAACAGCATGGTGGGATTTTTTAAGGTTTCCTTATCCCTTACTTCCTGTTTTATCCTTCCTCTTAATCAGAGATTTTAACGTGCCGGTTGTCCACCAGGTTGCAGTAATTCTGGTTATATAAAACTTATTCTCATCAGTGAGAGTTTCCTCTTGCTGCTTACCCAGATTCCTAGGATCAATACATAAACAATTGAAGAGATTCTTTTCATTATATTCTTTGCCACATTGGTTCAACTTGCTCGTTAGGTGCTGAATTTGAGCATGTACCTCATTTGCCTTCCAAATAACCTCCCCTTGTGTTGCTGATTTAATATCCTGGCTGCTCCAGCTAGTTTCCAACTGAGAAGATTAGCCTCCTATTTGTGTGGTGTAGGCCGTCCTGTTCATACAGTCTCTTCTTTCACTGTGATGTGCTGTTTCATGGATCGAAATCTACTTCTTTTCAGTCACGGACGGCAGGCAGAAAATGCTGGAAATAAACTTTCTCACTTGTGATAACTGTGGATCGCCACTTACATTTTAATTTTCCTCCGAATTGTTTTCAGTGCGGTTGAAGACTTCAGTAATTTCCTCTGAGTTCTGACGACGGGGGCATTATATAGCATTTATGTTCTGTCTCCCATTGACTTCAGTTGCAGCTGTGAGTGCATGGTACTTCTGCAGATTAGACATGAGGGATTTATCTTGCAGTCAGAAAATGGGTAACATACGATGAATCCCTCTGAAAACTTTCAGTTAATTCGTGCTGAGGTGCCTTGACCAAAGGATAGAAAGATTCCACGACTGCTGAGCAGCACTCAGCTCCATTAAATATGGTGCATTTTCTCTCTTACTGCAGTCACATTCCAACGGCTGCCACAAAAGAAACAGGAATAAACATGTAACAGGCTCTTTCACTGGGCAGGGGTGATTCATGCCCAGATACAGGTCCACCCCATGAAACAATTAGAAAGAAGTCTGGAAAAAAAAATGATCATTAAAAGTAGAATCATGATGGATGTTACCAGTAACCTTAGCTTTGGCATTTCCTAATATCTCTGTACTTGCCTGCATGACCTTATTCATGTCTTGTCAAGGAAGGGGTTCACTCAACCATCTTTAACTGCCAGTTGTTGGGGCTCAATTTATAGTCAATACAAAGAGGGGGAAATCACCACAAGGTAGTTCTTCTTCTCTAAAGATAAATGCAGAAGGTAGGTGAAATGTTCTTTGGAAGTGCTTGGTTCACTTAAACCTTAGGGGGCTGAAGGCAGGGGAGATTAGTGGCATCATTTCTTTGTATGTAATATTTGTCTGTATAATTATACGCATAGGTCTGTGTAGAAAGGTGGACTCACAGATGGGTTTAGGTGTGTGTGCGGCCTACACACCCATAGATACACAGTGTTAACATGTAGCTGTACGTAATACTGTGTTTCTCCTCTACTTGTAGTACTTCAAAATAAATATTAAGTCAAGCTTCAAGTGTGGTAAAGTTGCATTTCTGAATTGAGCTACTGAATTTGGACCAGGTCTTAATTTGCTTTATTAGTCACTGGTGAGAGCTAGTAGTCCTGTCCCCCAGATCACCTCAGTAAAAATGTGTTATAGATATAGCAGTGATACAGAGGTGACTCTGGCTGGCAAAGAGCAGCTCCTTACACTTCAAATGAGCCAAGAACTTCTCAAGATGTGGCGTGTTTAATGGGCTTTTGTCAAAAGCTTGATACTGCATTGAACAGTAAGAGGTTGTCTGACTTTTGTCCTTCATTGTTTATAATGAAACAGGGTAAAGATGTGTTCCCTGGAAATCCAGGGCTATGTTTATTTTTTTACTTAATCAGTTGGTAATGATATCTGCTTCTTTAAGATACATGTTTAGGAGATTAGGCTAACCTTGAGACAGGTTCCCTAGAATTGTCCTTCCCCTTCTTGTATGTAAAAATATTAAGTCTAAAGGCATTACTTACCTTCCTAACAAAATGATGTTCATAAAATTAAATTCCTAAAATGTATGTTGGCACAGAATATTTTTCTAGTCAATATTCTTGATTTAATCTTTGTTCCTTAGTAGTGTTACTTATTGTCTTCCTGTGGAATAATAAGTGCAAAATGTGTATGTTACAATTATGATGTAGTAAAGATTATGAATGGTTAGTTTAAATTATTGTATTTTTTACAAACTTTTGTGAATTTATATTTTTTAAAAATAATAATTTGATTCAGTGCAGTAATAACGAAATAGCAAGATACTTTTATTATCAAATATACTTTGAATTTGTCAATCAATATTTCCTTACTGTGTTTTTTTACTGAGCTGTGAAGTTTATTGTAGATACCAGCAGTCGGTTTCAGTGTTTGTAGCAACAAATATTTCAACTTAAATGCTAAATTATGCAATAATTATGATGATATTTGTAGCTACTAGGAAGCAATTATTCCTGACAATAGTTCCACAAAATATAATATAAGAAGGATACAAAAACAAAGTCCTTAAAAATAATATATCTGTAAAATAAAGATATCTTTTAGGAGAGTAGGACAAGTAAAGGGGTTTGATAGTAACTCAGGCAAAGAGGTTTCCTAGAGTTTGAAAAACCATTACTGGTAACTGATTCTGAGCTAGCAGTTTATCTAAGAGAGACCGAAATTTTGTTTTATATAAAAGGGCTTACTTTCAGAGAAACTGGCAATTCAGCTGCAGTGTTGTTGATGTAAAAAGTAAGACTTTGTGGAAGGTTATATATCACCTTGATGCTGGATAAAGTTCTCAGAATTTTTCAGAATACCACAGTGCAGTAAATTAAAAAGAAATCTAAGTTTTATAATAAGTTGTATTTTAAATTTGTGTCACACCATGAAGCCTCAGCAAACAGTCTGAGTATTAAATAATGCTTCTTTGACTGTAGAAGTATCATTTTCTTGAAGCCTGAAAAATTAATTAATCTTTGTAGGAAATAAGAAGCTCATTAATTCTTGCCAACAGTGATAACTTGTTAGTGACTAGACCAGAAGGAAACCCCTCATCCCTACTGAACTTACTGTGACAACTTTTGACTTCAGTGAGAGCAGCATAAGGCATAAGCATGTAACTAAGTCCAGTGAACTGTAAATAATCCTATGACATACTTTTGACAGTTACAGGTCATCTATAATTATTTACATTTCATAAGTTATCACTAACTCTTTGCTAGAAGATTTTGATATTTTGAAAAACCATGGCCTATTGCTCCTGTCTCCATTCAGGGGTTAATATATCCCTAAGAGCTGATATGAATTAGCACTTTATTTCCCCTCAAGGGGTGTAGTGTAGCTGGATTTCCATCTTTCAGAAATTATGGGTCTTCAGTGTATCTCCACAAACCATGAACTGAGAATGGCTACCAATTTCACTGAAAAACAATTCCTTAATTTTGTGAGTACACTTTTTCAGAGTACTTGATTTTAGTGCATGAGTTATTTATTTAATTAACTCTGATAGTTGAATTAAATTTAGGGAATAGCTTTTGTAGAAAACAGTTAAATTTTACCAGTTGCCAGAATTCTGGGCAAAGGGGAAAGCTATATTGGTATAAATGAAACAGTGATAATTTCTCGTTTTAATATAAAAGTCAAAAGTCAATCATATGGAATACAGAAAAATCATGATTTGACGAAACAAATCTTGATTTCTTAATATTTAACTTGTATTTTCAAAAGTTTTTCCTGCTGCTTTGAGCTCTAGCAGTAGTAGTGGTGGATATTAAGATAGTAGTCCATTTCACCCGAGGCTGTTGGTATTTTAGTCATCCGAAACAGCTTCTTCTAAACAGTGTCTCTAGGATGTAGTTCCTCCCTCCAAGGGGAGTGGTCTTATGTTAGATTATGTAAATCAAGAAACTCATTCATTACCACGGCATTGCTAATTCCTGCCTTAACCTGCAGAACCAGGAATGGCACAGCGCTTTTCCTGCATACAGCAAGCATGAGAAGCCAGTGTTCCTGCGTTTGTTTTAGTTTCTTGGGGGAATTGAATGAAAGTAGATTCAAATCAGCGGGGGATTTGTTTGTCAAATTTTGCAAATCAGGCTGCAGAAAATGGAGTTTTACAAACCCCGTTCAGCGCTCCAAGATATCAAACTCACTTCAGCTTTCAATATAATGTTCATACCAACTCTTTCAATCTTAATTTTGATTGATTACTTACCAGTAGAAGTTTAGACTGAAATCTTTTCTTTGTCCTCTTTATCCCTTGCTCACCTTTTCATTCTTTCCTTGTCAATTATTAACACCGTGACGTTACTTGTTGCTGCAGTAACTTTGTTGCAATGCAGCTGTTGCCAGGTGAATTTTCTTGAGTGCTTGATTGTCACATTTACGAAGATTTTATGAGATATCAGAAAAGTTTTGTTTCGGGTAGCAGCCTTCAACTTTACATTCTCAGGGAACTGGGCTGTGTCTAGATGTTTTATTAAAAAAAAAAAAAAAAAAACTACAAAGAGAAACGCACTGTGTGTTGATTGCAGGTTATATACGGTAGGTTCTGTTAGGAAGGCAGATACCCAGACACTGAAATATATTGGATTAAATTTACTGGGACAGATTTGCTGTGCCCTGGTGCAGCAGAGGTTCGTGACAGGCCTCAGCAGACAGAATGTGTCTGATTCATGTGTTAATTCAGATCTTTTTAGGTCTGTTTTTTGGCTGGGTTGTGTTGCTGTAATTAGATGGTGAGTCCACAAAGCCATGTGTAACCAGACTGTGACTGTTGCAAGACACAAGACCAAAGTCCAGGTGCTTTCAGCTCTGACAGCATGCCAGTGGCCACGCAGTACACACCCTAGGGTGTTTTTCTGGTCTTAGAGTGGGGGCTGATGGCTAATTCTGCAGGCATACAGTGCCAGTTGCGACCACTTCACAGGCTTGTTGAACTGGTCATCCCAACTGTGGGATTTAGACAGCAGAGGCCCTTGCTGCATACATGCAGTTTGAAAGTTTCCTAGAATGTGCCTTGGCCGAGGTGAAGCAATGTTCGCAGTCATTTTCTTCTTGAAGGCTTCAAGTTCCTGCTTGCTTTGTGGTAGTTTCTGCCATGGAAACCCATGCAGAACACCAGCTCAGAAGAATTTCCTGATTTATATCCTGAATTTAGTTAATAACTTTCCACATCAGAACCTTTCTTCAGATCTCTTCCTAAGGCAGAGGAGCCTGATTCTGTCCATTGCTCAAATTAGCTTCTCGTTGGCACAATCTAAATGTTAATTTTCCATTGGTAAAACAAAGCAGAGTGAGACCAAAATGAAACCGTTTCCCCCCTCTCCTTAACTACCCTCCCAACTCATTCATGGATGACAAACAAAAGGAAAAGAGCCAAGTTTTGCCTTCCAGGGGAAAACCCAGTGTAACAGCCTGAAAACAGTGCAAGGATAGAGAGAAGCAGATAGAGAAATAAGGAAAGAATGAAAAGCAAATGAAAAACCATTGCTTAAAACCATTGCTTCTCCTTCCCTTTTCCCATCTTTTTTGCATTGTTCGAAAAGTAGATAACATGAGCCTAGGGGTCAGTTTTGTGCTTCTTTTATAGCATGCTGTGGATTCCTGCTAATAGATGTGAGGAAGTGTGTACAAGGATCCATGTCAATTTTCTTGCTATAATGATGTGGTTTTTTCTTTTGAATCTGAAGTGGGAACTGAGAAGTACATTGTTTTGCTTTATTTTGAAATAAAAAAATAATGTATCCTGCAGTGTATCTTTCTTAACATAGCTGCCATGGGACTATGATACATTTTTACCCACCCCTGTTGAAACTTTTTGGCTAGTTGATTTCTTTATGTGTCCCTTAAAATGTTGGTAGCTCCTGTTAATTGCTCCAGTGCCTACCGATGAGCCCCGAACTGATTGTCAAGCTCCCCTACTTAAAGCTCAGAGAACAAGCTGCTTATGATGACCCAACAGAGACATAAGGGAGGTCTATGAAAGGGAAAGTATTCAACCAGCCTTAATCCTTGTTTTCAGTAAGGCAGTGTCTTTAAGTGCAGACTAATTAGTGAATAGACATGGTTGTAAATTCTTGTAGGCATGTCTTTTGTTGGCTTGAGATGAACTGAGCAGCTAATAGAAATGGTTTAAAGTCTCTGCTTTGCTTTTCTTTTAATGCACTTTAAATAGGGTATCGAGATGAGAAAATATAAATCAAAGCAGGAGCAAAGGTAAATACAAACCATCCAACTACCTATGTCGATATATTCCATTTAGATATTAGCAGTTACACTTGTGGCTCTCATTCATGGAAGTCTGGCCCCATGCTTCTAAAAGAACTGTTCTTTTTATAATCTTTGATGTATATCAATAGTAGAAAAACATGCAATTTTTTTCATGTTACATTAATGTATTGTGCAAGCATTACTTTGCATTTGAATAGTATGTTAAAGTCATCAATCACAAAGTGATTGATCAAGATAAACATAGTTCTCCAATTTTAGTGCTAGGGAAACTAAATTCCAAGAAGTGAGGTGGATTTCCTTAAGAATTGGTGGCGTGCCTGAAACTAGGACCTAAATTTCTATAGGAATGGCCCCCCTCTTTAATCATTTGTTTATCATATCTTACTACATATTGTATAATAAAATTTTCCAACAGGTAGGAATAACCATCTTCACATTCCAAAAAGTAATTTATGGTAAAATTGAATACAAGGAAAGGCATATAGGGAAACTGAGTTAATGTTGAATGACATCTAGTCATATTCACCTTAAAGACCAGCAAGACATTGAAAAAATAGTAAGACAGTTAAAAACAACCAACCAATCAACCAAAAAACAGCACAACAAAAAAACCGCAACAAAACCAAACAACATTTGGGGTGTTTTTTTTTTTTTTTCCTGGTTGCATTTCCCCTATTATTTGCATATTGCTTGACCTTGACACAATGCAGATAAGAAGCAGACGTAGCTACTTACTGTTTTACTCATTTTCTAAAATTAACCATAAATTCCAGTTATATTCAATAACAGTACCTTGCTTATTGAAGCTCATAACCTTTTTTCTGCCTTTATCACCTGTATTATCAATAGGAGATAATTACTGCAAAGCAGCTGGCTGTTGGTTTTAGACAGCATCAATTGTTCTCCTGTCCCAGCTGTTGGCTAATAAGGACAGTCAACACATCTGTTTCAACAGCTGGTAATTAACAAAAGCCTAATTGCTGCAACTCTTTTAACAACAAATCTATGAAAGAGTAGGGATGTGGAGGAATATTATTTACTCTGTGCTCTGCACTTTCTGTGACCAGTTTCTTTTTTCTTTTTTCTTTTTCTACTTTGAACACCACTGCCTTTGTCTGACACATTGAATGGCAGGAGAACACAATATGGTAATCCAGAGCTTAAGTTTTTCAGATCTTTGTTGGTGTTTCTTATTGCAACATTTCTTTGCTAAGTTGCAAGATAAAATGGATCAAAAGCATTATGTGGAGTTTCATACAACAGCTACAATCCACAGCAGTGTGCCTGCGCAATAGTGCTGCCAATCCAGCAGCCTCTAAAAGAAAGTAATAGGAAATGGTTTCGCCGTTCCTGTATGAGCTTAACAGCCCCTTCCCAAAAAAGGTAGCATCATTCTCGAAGTGGTGATTATTTGAAGAAATTTATTACTGCCCTTCAGATCTTTCACGAAATTTGTTGCACAGACAGTGTTTTTTTCCTTCCCCTGATGAAACCTACATATGCTGATAAGTTTGAAAGTAAATGCCAGGTGGCACCTTGCACTGCACAAATATCTCACCATTTTGTCATTACAGAATTGGAGGGGGTTCCACACAATGCTTGTCTAAGTATCTACATTTATAGTATCGCTCAGCAAACACAAAGTCAAAGACATTTCTCTTAATTAGACTTATTCTGTGTGTTATCCTTGTGTACAGCACACATATAATTGGAATACTCATCGCTAAATAGAGAGAATGCATGTATACAAATACAGGGAAATGTTAATCCCATTTGAAGTCAACAGTGAACTTCTGTTGGCTTCAATGGGTCAGGATTTTCCCTGCAAAATCAAATTTTCATAAAAGCTGGAGGCAAATTTGACATTCATTATGCTACCCATGAAAAGAAAGTGTTCAAGTATTAATGGAACTATTGCCTAAATTATTATGCAAGTCAGGCATGTATTGCAGACTGTGTGAATGACTGAGTCAATAAAAATTTCTAAGAAGTAGCATTTAAAGTGGTATTTTGAAGCGGTAAAATGATGAGGAAAAAAATTGTGATTCTTTGCTAAAAGTTAGTCAAGATCACTTGATTAAACTTGTTTCACTAACATTTCAGTTGGCAAATATATCTGTACACTGAGTTCTTGATTGTCTGCTGGGTATGTTGAAAGGTATATAAGAAATTCTACCCAAGTGCATGCCATTAACAGAATAGAGATTGCATAATTAAAAATATTCTGGCAAAACAAGTTTGGTTCAACAGGTGTTCAAGTGAAGAAATGTATAATAGCTGCAGTGAAAAAGTATAAGATATGCTTTGAACAAATGAAAACAAAAGTGTTGGCTAAAATTCTAACTGTAAGGTAGTAATATAGAGAAGTGTTTATGGGTCTGGGTTATTGTCTGGGTTTATCAGGATGTAATTTTTGTTCACAACCACCTTTGGTGATTGAAGTGGTTTCTTTTGTCTTGCACAAATAAGAGGAAATAAACACACCTTCTGCATTACATTCTACTGTGGAAAATTGCTGAAGCATTTGATAGTTGACAAAAATGTTTATCTTTTCAGTGGCATATCTTGTTTAATTTTGCAAGTTATGATTTAAGAGAAAATGACTGTGGGTAAGATATCACTCTTCTCATTCCCTACCCTTCCTCTTCCTTCCTCTGAAGATTCCAACAATTATCAGATATGCAGCAACTACCTTTTTTTCCAGCTAAAATGTAGTTGAGTCTGAGTGAGTTAAAACAGAATTTTAGATGTGTTCTGCAACTATTCACCAAAACTTAGGTATGAAGTGAGAAGAATGCTTTTGCCTAAGGCATAGATCTGATAGAATCTTGTTGAATAGATGTGCACTAGGAGAAATATGATTACCTCATATAAGATTTAAAAAATAGATTTTTAGCAGAAAGAACCAGAAATCTTTAGTACCAACATACTTTGGAGTCCCGAGTGAAGTTAACTCGTCTATATCAACAGATCTCATCCAACAGTATAGCATCCATAGCAACCCATGGAAGCTTCCATCCCCTGCTGATCCAACAGGAAGGTGCCATCTACTGAATATTCTCAAGTACTTTTTTGAGCAGGCAGATGGTTCCTGTAAAGACTTCAATGTATGTTCTCACAAACATCTCTATTTGCTTTTCTTACTTTAGTTTTAAATCCTTTGTCTGAGTTCTACTTGAGTGAAAAACATTGTGATAATATTGTGGAGAAAGCAAGGTCCAGGGGGTATTTCTGATCAAAATCAGTACCAACTATTCTGGCTCAGTATGATTGATCCCTTTTACACATCTAGATTGCACAGATTGAGAGTGAAACTCTTAAATTATCTGTTGAGGATCATCTAATCACAGGAGATATGATGGTAGGTTGTTCACAGTGTCTCAGAAATTCGCAGTCACCTCAGTCGCACAAGTGGCTTAAGGTAGTGAAGCCTGCGGCCAGCCTCGGGAGACACATGCAGCTTTGTGTTTTTCCCAAAAGTGCTCAGCACAACATTAATCCAGCTGGAGAAAGAGCCAAAATTGTCTTGCTGCATTGTCTGATGAGAAGTTCAGATATCACATGAGAAGAAGGGGAGAAGCAGCACTAACAGGTTTGCCAGATTCAAGGTTGGTTAGAGAATGTCTTGGTGATTAAGGTCTGGACACATCAGTGCGTGTCATATACTCATGGATTCTTTCTTATTCCTAATTACCCTGCTAATAGATACATTTATTCAATAATTATTTATTCTTTTAATTTAACAGTTGCTGTTGAACTCCAGAGTTTGATCCTAAGTTTCTGTGTGTGTATGAAAATATCAGATAAATTTGAGTGTGTATACCTCACACGTGTATAATTCATTTTCCATAAGGTGAAGACCATGAATTGAAGTACTAAATACTAACTCAAGCTCTTCCCTGCCTTTCCTTCCAAATCCTGGAAGAGTTACAGACTGAAGCAGTTCCATTTAAGTCATTGGGACAATTAATTTTTATAATCTTGTACAGACTCATGGCTTTTATGAAAGATTTGTAGCTTTATTCTGATAGTGGGATTAGGCATTGTTGTCTTCTGCAGAGGTACTGTCAAAAGGTAACAGTCATTCTGTCTCTTTGCATGAAAGGTTATAATTTGGAGTATATTATCACTTAGCATCAGTTATAAGCTTTGGAGCGTAAATAAAACTCCTTTTTTGCTCAAGTTACTGCCTTGTACGCTTTTTTCTGCCCCTTTTATGAGGCATGAATGATTTCAATGTACATATTTTCTTACTGAAAAGAGACTTGTGAAAATTGCAGAGTGTCTCAATGGGACTAAGTGTCTCAGGCTGGTGCCACGCTGAAATCAGGGGTAAGTAACTGTAATAAACGAATGTCTCATAACAGAGAAGTCAAAGGGTAACCAAGTCCAAATGGCAATGGAAGGGCATGGTCAATGGCTGGCCAAAGCCAAGGACTTTACTATATGAGGGAGTCTGCAATAGAGCTTGTGTAGTCAAGTAAGGTTAGAAAGGTTTACCTGAACAAGAATTACTCCTGCATCCTTGGAATGGAGCTGTGGGTGACACCTGTAGAACAGTCAAGAGTACCTCACCAGCCTACTGGGAGTGAGCGAAGAAAATTGTTAGTCAGACTCATATATAATTCAGGTTTATAAATCTTGGTCAAGTTTATTAAGCCCTTATCAGTTGACAAGACCGATTATCTGTACCTACTCTAGTAACTAAAATAGGATCAGGGCATGGGCTTGCACAGTAGAATGCCATCATCTATTCTTTTTGTTAGAAAGCTCCCTGGCAAAGTTTTAACCTGCTCTTCTGGACAATGCCTTTGAATGATACTGTGTACCAGGGCCTATTCCCCTTGGACAACCTGGTGTTAGCAGCCCTTCCTTTTAGGGGTAGACAGAAGACAGCTTTTGACATGGTAACACAAGGCTGGTCATGCCAGTAGATCTCAAGGCCAGAACATGGTTTCTGGACAGTTCTTTTTAGCAATAGAGAGGTGACTGTTGTGGTCAGTGTGGGGTCTGTTAGCAAAGCCTGAAAATGTACCAGACGGAGAGCCCTGAAAGCACACACAGTTTCTGGCTGCAGCACAGAGAAAACATGTCTGACTGTAACACGAACTTTCTTCTGTTCTTCTGCCAGTTCAGTTCCGCCCCGAACTGGATAGGACACTTTTGGGGCTGAGGGGAACGTTGTTTTTATTGAATAGGGTCTTTGTTACCGCAAAGCTTCTGAGACAACATTACAACACTACCTTTTGGATCCTGTGCTGGTGACTTGCTGTTTGTGGCAGATACTGACTTGATACCATAAGGGGCCAAAGTCATTTGCGTGGACAACAGGTTTATCGTGGGTGCTGACATTCGAAGCTTTCCCAGAGTGATCGTCCAGTAGGTCTCAGACACCACCTGGAACACTTCTTCAGCTCATTCCAGCCTACACGGTCATTTCCTTCTTGATTTCCCCTAAGGAGATCGCCAGTAAAATTTGTTATGTAAAATTTATGTTAAAGTGTAGTAGTCCTTACGGGATGTGTGGAGCAAGTCAGGTCTGTCAGAGTTAAGGGAAACACACCTGTTATTAAAGTAGATCAGAGAGGTTTTTTTCTTCTTTTTTTTAAGCTTATATTTGATAACCTGGTCTGCCCTAAAAGGGAGGTGTCTGTTTTCTAGTCCAGTTACCTGTGCAGCCACGAAGGTAACTGAAGAAGGCTTCCTCAGATAAACAGTATACACCGTGCCCAACGTGCTTTATTTTCCCTTCAAATAAGACAAGATTCTCTGTGTTGTTAATGTCTTTCCATTGTTTATTTGAAATTGCATTGTCCCAACTGATTTTTAGATCATAAACAAAGTGAGTGATGTCACCAAGGCCAAATGTGAATTACAGAACATGGAGAATTGTGCCCTTTCCACATGCCCACAGCTGTAAGCAGACTTTAATCTGAGAATTAAAGGAATGAATTTACCTTTGTTGTTTTCATGTAGATTCTAAAGCCCTAGCTACTATGCAAATATAATTTGTGAATAATTATAATAATTTATAAGGCTTTTTGCTTCTCTATTAAAACAAAGTCTCCCTGATGATTTTCTTTTTATTTTCTTTCACAGTGTGCATCATGGTTTTGTAGTGAGACAAATACCTACCTATCTGTATATGAAGACCTAACTACTTTTTATTTTAAAGCACCCCTAGCTTATGTTCTTAATATAATCCCTCCTACTAAAAGGTCAGCATCTCTGCACGTGACATCAATTATGTGCAAACCCCAGTCTGTCTATGAATGCGTATTTTGGAGCTGTCATCCTTGAAAGTTTTGAGGAGTCGTTTTGTTGTCACTAAGGTTACATCTTATCTGAAATAAACTTTGCAGTATCCTTAGGTAGTTATTCATATGCACATAGTAGGTATGTATGATGATATCTCTGGGTTTTCTAGCTATGTACTCAGACAAATGGAAGCCATAAATGAAATCTTGACCCTGGGAAGTCAATTACAGTTTGGGGTCAAACTTACAGGGGCAGAGTTTCAAATTAATCTTCCTCACTGTGTGAATCATTCTTTACAATAAAATGGGTCCATGTATTAGTGTCACACACTCATCACATGCCTTGGATTGTCCTTTGAATAGCTAATTTTTCCTGCAATTTCAATATACTATATATTACTTGGAAGAAGTATAGGATATTACAAAATAATATTGCAGAAGATGAAGAAACTTTGTACCAATATCACATCTAAAGTTAGATGAGCTAATTTTTTATTCTCACTGAAAAATATCATGAACATTTCATATAGACATCTTCTTGTATAATGTGATAATGGACTGAATCTGCCTGCAATATGTGCTTGTTTCGGCACATCATTAGGTGAAAGAGAAAACTGGTTATCAAATACTGCTGCTACAGTGCACTTTCCAGTGTGATGTGATCATGCAGTACAAGAATGAGGCATTCACATCTAAGGCATAATGGTTCAATTGGTATTGCTTTGAGATAATTAGTAGATATTAAGTTTGCTCTTATTGTAATAAAAAGAAGTAGATATGTACCTGGTCTTGGCAAAAATTATATCAGATCCTTTCATTTTCTTTGACGGAGTAGGAAAAAGCTATTTGGTGATTTATTTTTTTTCCTGATTGCACAATCTGCATAATATTTGTTGTGGTTTGTTGCTGTCATCCCAGTCACAACAGAACCTCTCAGAAATGAATGACCACACAAGAAATATTTATATGGTACGATCAAGTACTCTTACCAGGGAATTTGTTGTTGTGATGAAGGCCTCGGAACTCAGCTAGCGACATATTTTGCAAGTCTTCTGAAAAGCTCCCTAAAAATATTAAATTAAGGATAGCATAAAGACTGAGTTGGGGAAGGTGGCATTAGGTAGACTCACAGTGCAACACTTCTTGACAATTACAATTCCACTTTGGAATAAAAGGGAGATTATGGGGTTATCATTTTTAATTCCAATAAGAGAAAACATTAAGAAATTCTTTGTGGAGTAACTCAAAAAGATGCAGCTATACATGCTAAAAAGCCAGTGTTGATGCACTTGCATCATCTATGTGGAAACCCTGATTTCGGCTCCCCGATCCAAGTTGGGCACCCGCGAACGTTTTGATGGCTGGACTGTGGAGTTATGTTCCTTCCCTACAATGCATCTTCTGTCTGGATCTGCTTTCCACATACTTAGCAATTTAATAAAAAATTATTTGTACCAGTCCCAGAGAGAGGACACAGACCAATGGAAGTCACCAGAAACACAAGTAATTCACATGAATTTAGAGCAAGGAATTATTCTTGCTGGTGGGAGTTTGCCATGTCCAGAGTGAGTTAACACAAGAGACTGGGACTCATCATTAAGTTTCTTCATCCAAAACGAATACCCTAATCACACGGCTGGGGAGGAGTTCTCTCTTCTGTCAGAAATTCTCCCTGACATTCCTTAGAAATATTTCCATCTAAACCAATGCATCTCAACAGCACGTTATTGTTCCAGTGAAACAATGCTTTTTATTAAAAAAAAAAAGTTTCATTAACTGACATTTATTCTGACCAACAATAGTATTAGATTGTGGAGTAAAATCTTATTATGGTTAATTGTTTGATCCTGATGCAAACTCATAAAGGTCATGTTTGCTGTTGAGATCCCATTCCTTTGTGCCCAGAGGGAATGTCAACCCGGGTGTGGTTGTGGTGGTGTGTTGGGGGAAGGTGTAGCTTCAAGGCTGTTAGAGTTCCCACCACCACCACTGTTACCCTGAAATTCACACACACAAACAACCCTCATCTGGTTCTTCAGGGTAGTTTTCTAGCTGTACTGATTCTCCACAGCAGCGCAGATCCATCAGGGATCAGTAATACAGTTGATTGATTTACTCAAAGTTAAGATAGGTTTAGTAAAAACTATTTCCATTAGAAAATGATGTGTTGAGAAACAACTTTTCATTAATTTCTAATTATTTCAGTTAATATTCCAAACTTTTCCAGCTCAAGTTTATCTCCCAGAAGTGTTATTTGTTGAATATTTGAAACTACATTTCTAACGTCAAAAATTCAACATGGTGTTTTAATTTTACATTTTAAATTTTGATTTCTTATTCTTAATTATGTCTTTAATGATGTGTCAATAATTTATAACATCTACTACAGTACAATTCTAATTTTCACTTTTCATTTTTAAAATCGTCAAGGGCAGCTGATACTTCAATGCATGTTGAAACATTTTATCTAATTTTCTAGGTCAATGTGTGCCTTATTTGTATTGTAATGAAACAGTTTGACACGTTAACGCTGTGATTTAAAAAACAAGGAGATCAGTTAGTGTGTTATTAGAGTGCTAGGCATTTTCAGTCCCCTTGTGTTAGCTGGAGCCTTTTTCTTGACCCTGAAAACCTCTGATCCCCTAATTAATAAGACAAGTGCTTATATTCTTTTCTAGATCAAAGTGTCAGCTGCTTCTGTTGATGGTGGAACAGTTTGATATGTTGACACTTTGATACAGAAAATAAGATGAGCTGTTGTAATCTGCACTAAGTAGCAGCTACTAATGTAAAAATAACAGAATGTTTAGAAGTTGGTTGTCACAATGTGTCGCAACGCGACCTGCTCTCTCATGCGGTACCTGCTTCTCTTATTGACATGATGTGTAAAATGTAAAAGCATTAAAAATAGTGTAAGATAAAAATATCTCTTCAATGATGTTAAAACATTTTTACAGATTTTTTTTTTTCTTGCTTATTCACTCTAATTCAGAATGAAAGAAACCTTTGTTCCTTCTTCCAGTCTCCTGCTGCCCTGAGAAGACACCTGGCCTCTTACTGTCCAGCCAGCCTGCTAACATCAGCAGAAAGATTCTTCTCCCCCATGAGAAATGGAGACAATTCTCAGTTGTTTATTAGTGGCTAGATTCCATTTCAGACTCCAGATAACATAGGACCAAAGAAGCAGAAAGACAACTTATTGCAATCTTTCCCCATGATACAGCCCTACCAAGTGTAAATGATTGAGTCCATAAATTACAGAAATGACCTTTGAGACTCTCCAGACTTCTCATCCAGCCTTCTAATCCATGGGAATATCCTGAACCAGTAGAAAGCAAGCTGTTGGTAGCAACTATTACTGAGTTAAGGAATACCTGCACGTTAACAGCAGTCAAGCTGGGGGGGAAAATGTTTTGGGTGGGTAGGGTGTTGCTTTTAATTGGTTAATTATCATTTTGGTAACAATAAAATAAGAATAACTCTTTTACAAGAAGCATACTTATTAAGCAAGAAAATTATGTTTTAGAAAACAGGAAATATAGAGACAAATCAAAATTGCCAGAGGTTAAGCTAAATTGGCCCTTGAAAAGGAAATTAAAACAAACAATAGTGTAGCGACTGAAATGAGAACAAGGAAAGAGGAAATGTGCCACCTCTCTGAGAATGGCATGGAGATCAAGGATAATCCGGATTAGGTCCGAAAGTGAGCAATTTTTTTTTTTTCTCTCATCATTGGGCAATGATGATGTCAATTATGAGGACAGAGGTTAAGAAAAGTGAATATATGGAAATGGAGTACTGTTCATAGCTCTCATAGCTGTTCAATAGACTATTGTGCTCAGATTAAGGTAATGGATAGTTTTCATCCCTAACTCTGAAAGAGCTGGTACCCGAAATTGCAGGAATGATAGTAATGTTCTTTAATAAATCTTATGAGGCTGGGTATGGTGTAATATGACAGCGAATTAGCAGAGGCAGCATCTATATTTAGAATGGCAAAAAACATAATTCTGAAAATTGTAGACCAGTTAGTCTTTATAGTGAGGCATCAGAGTAAATTTGGAAGGAAAGTGTTTTTAAAGCATGAATCCATCAACAGTGGATTGAAGTACAACTTTCACCCAAGTATGATCATGCAAGAATTCTTCCTTGGTATGATAACTGGTTATTTAGACAAGGAAACTTGTTAAATATAAGCTGACACATGAACTTATATGTGGTGCCATATGGAAAATTATTAATTACAGTGGAGAATGTGTATATTGTTATTTTACAAGCAGGCACAAGCTTAATGTGGGAAAAGCTGTTTGCTGTTAACTGGGTTCACCTACCATCTCTTATTTGGAAGGATGGGCACGTTGAGCTCATGTCTGTCTGCAAAATGTCATGTACCCATGAAGGAGATGAGGGATTAGTCAAAGGCAATAAGGAACTAGTTAGCAGGAAGGCAACAGCAAACAGCTTTGAAAGGAGAAACGTTAAGGTCCAAGGATTTCACTAGTGGCATTTCTCTCCAGTTTCTCACCAGTTGATGCTGAACCAGTTTTCTTTAATACTGTCATTGAGAACCTTTGGCATGAAGAGCAACAGCGTACCAAAAAAATTGCTTGATGACACACAGCTGGGAGATGTTATTAATACAAACTGGAGATATTATTAATACAAAATCCGTTCAAGCTATCTTGCAGAAAGATTGGAATGGCCTCAAGTACTGGAAAAATAAAAGCAGTGGGGCAGAATTCAATGGTACCAAGTGCAAGGTGTCATCATTTCAGGAGTAATTAGAATTTCCACTGTTAGCTGGGTAATGCCAGCGCGCAGGAGAGCAGACAGATATCAGAAAGCGACTGTGAGCAAAAGGGATGCAATAATGTATTAGGTAAGATGTTTCCTCTGGAGTTAGGATGTACTGCTAGCAGAGTACTGATGAGAGATGGGTTTGAATTGATCAGGGGAATGGAGAGCCTGCTTACTGAGAGGTAACAGAAAAGGTTGCTTGTTTAGCCTGTGTAAGGAAGGAAAAATATATGCACTCTATAAATATATAAAGTTGGAAATATATATGCTCTCTAAATGAATGAGAAAAAAAACAGCAAAAAGATAAAGCTGTGAAGCTTTATTACTGAAGTTCATTGAATGTTTTTTTCCTTCTGTTGGATGTTGAAAAGCATTTAGATTAGAATTGAGGGTGTTCATGTTTGCCCTAGAGGAATTAGGAAAAGATATAAACTAGTTTTACCCTTTCTTTTCCTTTGCTGAAATCTTGCATTTTTCCAGGCTTTGCATTAAGAAAACACATAGTATTGTTAATTTAAACATTTTGAAACAAAAGCAGCAGCAGCAAAATGATCGGTAATGATATTTTCTTTAGTCAAGATATGGCTATTTTAAGTCTGATATGTAGTAATTAGCTTTTAGACTTAATTGGAAAACTTAAATTTTCAACAAGTAACTGTTTGCTAAAATGCAAAACCAGAGAAACAGGAATTTTGCAGGAAAGTGGGGTGGGGTACAGAGAAAGGGGAAGGATCTATCCACATTAAACCAAATATGAAAGTGTAGGAACTTGTGGACAAAACAAAATTGTGAGAAAGAGATCATACCCCAGTGATCAGAATTCCCTTTCAGGGTTAAACAGGAACTTCACTGAGGGTCACCCCTATATCGAAGTGGTGATCAACGTCACCTCTAGATTGACCTTTTTCAGGAAAAGCTTCGCCAGAGGAGCCCGAGTGTAATTCTTTTTCTTCTTGTTGCTCCTTCTTTACCCTGCCTTCCAAAAAAATTTAATCAAAACTGATCCATTTCTGTGAAGAGTTCCGATTTCCACAGCTTGACATTTTCCAAAGGAATAATATTTTGTTAAAAAGTTCCCAAGCAGCTATTGTTATTACTAGAGGTGAGCTCATGCGGGATTTTTGCCATGTGCGCTATGGATGGATTTCAATATACATTATAGAAGTCCTCCAAATGTTTTATAGTAGTGCAGGCACTATTATTTTAGTTAGCAATTTAACTTTGTGATGGGCATTCTTTTGCTTTCGCTCTTCTAATGAAGGAAGACTCTCTCGTTCGGAAGGATAGAGTCATTTATTTGTGTTTACCATTCTTCAGGCCTGTGAATGATGGGTCATTTTATCACATGGCTGCATGCTGTCCACAAAAACTCCTGTGCTTGAGTTTTTGTTGGTCTCATGCAGCTCCCTAGTATCAACCCCACTACCTGCTACCAAGGAGGTTAGCAAATGTCTGCTTCTCTTCCCTTAGGTTTTTGTAGCTGTGTTTTTTTAAAATCCAAAGCACTTGATTCTGCTTTTATTTTTACTGGTTCAAACCCAGATGCAGACCCAGTCAAATCATTGCAGGTTCCTCTGCTGAAAAACGGGCATAAATAAGAGTCTTCAGACTCTCGTGCCTTCTGACTTTTGTCCTGAAAAGTAAATGGAACATAAGGTGTATTTTTTTATGATAGTTCTCCAAAGAGACTAACCGTTAATCTTTCTGTGAGTAGGTGTGTCAGCTGCAAACATTTCCTTCCAGTCTACCATTTCAATCACACTTCACAGTACACTGAAAATTGGCAAGGATGTTAATTATTGGCCTCTAGAACAAACCACCTACTTTGATTCAAGCGTGTTTTCCAATTTTTAAGAATGTTGTTTCACCTACAGAACAGTGTAATTACAGCAAATAGCTTGGTTTGGCTAACATCCTCGTGTTCTGCGAGTTCTGCTTGCAAGGCAGCAAGCAGCGCTGGGCAAGAAGCTCACCTGCAGAGGATTTTAACCGCTTGCTGACAGGAGTTAGGGCTTGCCAGCATCCAGTACATTGTTTTCAGTATCAGAAGCTCTAAACCACTGTCACTCAAAGGTTAAACATTAACGCTTTCTGCTTTTAAAGGTAAAGGAACACTCCATAGAGTAAGAAACTATGTTTTTATTCTCCAGGGAACTTCCTGTTAAAATTTTATGAATGTCTGTTACAGGAGCAATTACAGCGGTGAGTCCTGTACCCCAGCAATGCAAGCCCCTGGGTGCAGCACGACACACTGAGCAGCACGGTGCGGGGACTGGTTGTGTAGCTGCCATTGTGCAATGCAGTGTTTAAGAAAATTTGCCAGGAGTCAGCCATGTATCCAGAACATGATTAATCAACCAGCAGAATAAATTGCCCATAGATGACTGGGAGTTGACAGTAAACAGTAAAACACCTGCCGTGAAGACTTACAGTCTTAACAGACAAACAGGAAACAGAAGCAAGTGGGAGCCCTGTTTTAGGAGAGAGATTTTGAGGCATACAGACAGAGTTGTTCATGATTATACAGCGAGTCTGGCAGAGCTAGAAGCTGAACTCTCTGCATTTCCTTTCGTGTGTTCATAGCTCATGTAACAGGTCTTTAATTTACCAAGAAACTTTTCCACAACGCTGTCCTGAAGAGTTGGCAGAATCCACAGTCAGCGTTTCTCGCACATGTGCCTCTTCGTTTGGAGCCCTACAATTTGTACAATTAATAACTTACACCATGAATTAAAAACATTGGAAAGCAGCCCAATGCTCAGGCTCATGTGTCAAAGAATTGCTGTGCAAGCCCGGTCTTACTTGTTGTTACAATAATTAATCATCCACTGATTTTAAGAAAATTTATATGTTACCTGGGCTCTCGAGGGAGTCTTGCAGTACTATTGAAACTGGACATTTTAAAATTAATGGTGATTAAGCTATAGAGCCATACTAAATATACCTGAGTACTTGTTTCTCCTTCCTCTGTAACTGTAAGGCTGTGTGGGGCTGGCTACCTTCCTGACCTTACAAGCCGCATGCTGCAATTGCCATAATGGCCGTGAGTCACCAGCCCTTCGCAGGGCGGTGTGAACAAACAGCAGGAGGGGGAACATCCGGGAGGGTTCACGGGTGGGAGAGGACAGCGGTTCCTCAGGGATTCCCTCGCTCCACTACAAACCAGATCCTGGGTGAGAGCGCAGCCAGATCCCAGATTAAGCCAGCGGTGCCGGTCTCAGCAGCCCCCGCTGCCTCACCGCCTGCCGCCGCTCAGGGTGCGGGTTATCCGGCAGCTCTCCTGAGGGGAACAGCAGCACAGGAGCTGCGCTTCACAGCCAGAGAGCCACGTGCAGAGCAAGAGTCACGCATCCATAGTTTGTGGCCGAGTGCCTTGCTTCACTCCCTACACGTTGGTCGACAGTTTTGCACTGTAGGAATATTATATCAACATGAAATGCGTCTGCTGAGAAACACTTGGCTCAACTGAAGAGGTCTAACCTTAGCCATTCAAAAAGTTTACCATATACACGAAGGAAGGCATTCAAAACATCATCCTGCTGGAAAAAAAAAAAAACAAAAAAACAAAAAAAAAACCAAAAAAAACCCCACCACCTTGAAAAAATTGCAATGCTAGAACAAAAAAGGATGTTTTCATAAGAGTTAAGTAAGCAGTACTAAAAAACAGTATAACTTTATATATGCAACTGTAATAAAGCATGACTGAAATGAATGCACAAAACATTGTTATGCTTTCAGAGCAATATGAATATTTTGAATAAATCGTTTATCATTTGTTTGTTGTTTTGCAGGCAGACTTAATAGCTTTGCAACAAGAAAAAGAGGCCGCTCTTCAACAGTGCAAAAAATTAGAAGAAGAAATCCAGACATTGCGTGTTTATTACAGGTAAAATAATTAATACTAGTATAAATCAGTGACTCATAAGGGAAATTTTCTGTACTGTGTCTAACTGTGAGTAAGGAAATGGCCTTATCAAATAGGTATTTGTTGGAAACGTGAATACATCAATGAATCAAGGCCTGCATTTCTGCTTTACTGCTCACCAACCAGCTCTTTGAAATAGAAGTCCTTTTCTTGTAACCTAAATTTTCTATTAGTTTCTTCTAAGGGAAGGGGAAGGTTGCTGGCAGTTGATTCTCATATAAATGAAAAAGCTGTGTTCTAGCGATGCATTCACTTTAAAACATGAGGACAAAAGAAACAGTTGACATAAGTGCTTGTTTCTTCCCAGTTGTTTGCACATGCCTAACTTAATCAACGTAGATTTTAAAATAATAAAATCTGTAGTTCTAAAAGACTGTTTTCTTTTCAACCACAACTTAATATGTATGTTTTAATTCCTTACATTCTGTAGCAGTATATAGCATGAGAGAAATATCCATTCTCTCATTAATTTAGGTGGGCTGCACTGAACATTTGCATGGATCAGTGGGTTTTAGTCCCTAAGGAAAAGCTCTGTGTGGTCCAGTGAAGGAGTTAGGTTGTTTTATGGAGTGATGTTGGGTTACAGCTCTCATTTCATCCTGACCTCCTGTGTGAGAGGGGATAGAGAGCTGCCAGCAGGTTAAAGGCAGGAGAATTGGCATCAACACAGCAGAAAATTGTGAACCTGAAAGCTGAATGTCTGTGATGAGGGATGTGGGCTGCAGAGGTAAATAATAAATGTAGTGTGAATATTATGTTCATTGGAAATAAAGAGGACTAGTTAGTTATGACTAAAAAGCATTTGCAGTAGCAGAACTGTGTATGTTTTCAGTGTTTCAGCATTTACAAGTGAAAAATATTCGGGTTTCTAGAGGTTTTTAGAGTTTCCCTTTCTCATTAAGTTTATTAAAACCTTGGAGGGAAGTTTCAAAAACAACTTTTGTTCTTAAATCTCATAGGCATTTATTTAAAGCCTGTTAATAGTGAATAGAAACCCCAAGCAATTTGTAATTATTGCTTTTAATGAATTTGGTCAGCATTTAGTGTGTGCACAAATTATGCTATGATTTACCAAGCTAGAAAGAATTTATTACAGTGGTCTTATTACTCACTTAAATGGGATTCGTAGAATAATTTAAAAACAGAAATGTAGTTTTTGTATTGGTATTTCAGAAATTAAGAGTTTGCTTGTGTTGGTCTCTGTATATTGTAGGGGATTTTTCAATTACTTGAGTTATGTTTTTGAGACAGTGTGTCAAGTTTGCACTAACGTATAGTATTTAACAAGTGTAGTAAACAGCGGCCTCAGTTTACTGATGTATATGCTTTAAATCTTAGAAATGTCAGCAATAATGAATTGCAGAAATCACAGCTAAAACGTACCTTGTTATTAACTTATGGCCCTTAATTTGAAACTTACAGTTTCATTGTAAGTTTCGTGATGGTATTTTGCAAGATTTAGTCATAAGGAGTGGAAATACTCACCTGAATATCCCCTGGGGCAAGAACTATTGTATTGCTACTAAGTTATACAAGTTGCATGGTAGCTCAGAACATCAAAAATGAAAGATTTTATCTCATACCTCTTTGTTCCTAGAGGATGTGGTTCTGAAGTGGATACAGAGAGGCGCAGATTGACTGAGGTTGGCAGAGACCTATGAAGTTTATCTTGTCCAACCCCTGTGCTCAAGCAGGGCCACTTAGAACAGCTGCTCAGTACCACATCATGATGGATTTTGATTATCTTCATGGATGGAGACTCCACAACCTTTCTTTATAGAGACGCTGTCAAAGCATGCAGAGACGCAGCTAGGAAAGCCAAAGGCCACCTGGAATTTTTGCCTTCACATCCCTCACCAGGTTCAAGAAGGGCTCCTATGAGTGCATAAGGAGCAATGTTTGAGATCTCATGCCTATCTTTTGCCATGGTAGAAATTAATTGCACGACTATGAGGATTCGTATGGATATCTTAACATTTCAGCTACAGTTTCCTGTATATTACATTAGCATCTGCAGCCTCTATCATGCAGTAGTGTGGCAGTACTTTAAACACATGCCAAACGAGGTAGATGAAGAAAAGAATATGTGGCATGTGTGCATAAGGCTTCGGGGACTATGTTAGGCCAAGGGTAGGCTGGCCACAATAATCATGAATGACAAAGTAGAGAGTGCATTTCCCAGGCCATCCCAAATGTGTGAAAATTTACTCTCTCTTTTGTATGTGGAGACTAGTTAAGGAATGTTTGTGTAGATGTCTACTGGATCTTTTTATTTCCTTTTACTGCTTGCCATGCTATGGCAATCTAGAGGAAGCACTGAGAGTGTTTTTCAGACAGCCTGTTTTGGACTGAGGTGGAATTTTGGTGCTTTAATGCAAGTGAGTGAGTTAGATGATTTGCTGTTCAAGACTACATTCCCCTGGAGTTATTTCTCTTTTGGACTTCAGAGCTCCCCAATGAGCAAAATGCAGGCTTCCACACATGCTCCACTCATTTGAACTGTAGAGTTACAATGAGACACGTTATCATGGAGGGTGCACATTTCCTTCACCTACTGTACTCTGATCTCTTTGCCAGCTTCTCCCACCTTCTGTCATCTCTGCAGTGCCAGCGTGACAGCACCGTGGGAATTTTGGCTCCGTTTGGTGCTTTCTCTTCCTTCTGCTCTTAGGTCTTCCTTGGTGTTAGAAAAAGCATTCTTTCATACTTTTCTTTGTTTCCTTGTTTTAACTGAGATTTCTACATCATCCTTTAACTTAGGAGAAACAACTTTAAGAAAAAAACCAAATACTAGAGGCTGACATTAAAGTGTACAAGGGATACCTAAAGCCATGCCGTAACACAATGACATTTTAGGGGCTTGGTTGCAAAAGTAATGACTGTGTGCATATATTAACAATTTTTGAATGCGTACATGTGTAAGAAGTAACATTAAAATGTGCACTTTTATACTGACCTGTCTTTCATTAACATTAGTGCAATCCACAGAAAGCCAAATATCAATCAAGGAAGAGATGATTAGGTCCAGAATATCTGTATGTGTATCTATACACAGGCATGCTCAAAGGAGGGAAACAAGTGGAGACCTTCAGGAAAAGAAAACAATCCCCTTTTTTTTTCTCCAGGAGAAAGATTCCTGGCATCTACAATACTGCATCCAGTTTTGGGTCCCAGGTAGAAGTAAGACATCTATAAGATGGAGCGAGTTTGACAGAGGACTACCAGTATGGTCAGGGAGCTGTGGCATTTCCACTGTAAAGAGAGACTGAGGGTATTGCTCTTGTTCAGTCTGGAAAAAAAAAAATTTCTTTCTTTGGTGGCTTCAGGGAGATCTAACAGCAGCCTGGCAGTGTCTGTGAGCAGGTTATCAAGAAGGACAGGTTCTTTCCAGTGATGCATGACAAGAGGGTGAGAGACAACAAATTTGAACTGAAACAAGAGAGTTTCAGACCGGTTATCGGGGATAATTTTTTTACCATGAGGGCTGTCCTTTGTTGCAACAGGTGGCCCAGAGAGGTTTTGCCATCTCCATCTTTGGAGATTTCCAATGCCTGACTTGATAAAGTAATGAGTAACGTGGTCTGATCTCATAGTTGATATCACTTTGAGAGGGAGGTTGGTTGGATTACAGACCTCCAGTGGTCACTTTCAAACTCAATTATTCTACAGTTCTGTGATCTGGTAGCTGCTGCTGTTTGAAGCCGTTTGATTTTTTTCTCCAACTGTGAAAGAAGCCTGTAAACCGCACTTCTTTGCAGATGAAGTGGAAGGTGAACCCTAGCTGAAAGTGAAGTTTCATGGAAGGCCTGAAAGACCCAAACCAAAATTAAAATGAGCTTTTGGGGAATAATTGATGGAACATTGATTTCTAGATTAATTTTGACTTTCTGAAAAGAAAGCATATTCCAGAAAAATTCCATTCTTCTTTAAAAGGAAAGAGAAGTGAAAAGAAGGAAAAAGGATGAAAACTCTAGTTCAGATACAGAAGGGAGAGGAAGTTGGCTCTGAATAAAGTTTGGCAGGTTCTCTGCTTCTATTTGTTTTTCTTGTGTTGTTTCTGCGTCATGTCTTAAAAGGAAAATTGCATTTTCTGGATAGTAACACAAAAATGCTTCTCAGAAATGAAAATTTGCATAACAGTATAGAGTTTCTAGCTTACTAATATAATTATTTCAACACTGTATTCTTTAAGCTAGGGATTAATGCAAATCACAGATCCTCACTGGCCAAAGAAGGCTATATCCAAATAATCACTTTTGAAGTATGTGGGAGTGTTAATCCCACTACCTCTTTCTCATATAGCTCTGCTGTTTGAACATTATCACAAGTTTTTTATTTGCATATTTTTCAGTTACGTGGTGAGTCCATTTTTATAACCAATTTCCTTCTAGTTCAGTAATGCTTCAGAAGTGTAATTCCTACATGTTAAAATGCTGACAAAGGCATATGTTATTGCATACCTGCTATTTTTCACATATTAGCTAAAACAGTACAACTGTGTATGAGAAATGTAGCTCTATATAGAGAAGTACATCTGTATTTTTCCCCTTTTTTTTAAGTCTAAAATATTTCACTGAAAAGCTCTAACACTAGGAGTCTTCACAGGCAAATAATTTGAACAAATTCTAACTAGTACAGCAAAAGTTAAGCCTCTAACATATCAACTCCATTGCAAAGAAAGATAGGAGCAAAATAAAAATACAGAGCTATCCTTACTTAAAAGTATGTTTTTGATAGGTTTCGTGTTGGGATCAGATGCAGTGATGCTCTATTCAATAAAATTATTGTTTACTCTCCAGCTGTGTAAGATACGTACATCTGTGTTGGTTCACACAACTTTGAATGAAGCTGCTAAGGTTAAGAATTTTTATATCCAGGCTCTAAGGTAAAATTTAGGGATGCTTTTAGTAAGTTTGAGTAGTTATTTCCATGTCAATTTAAGAGGCTCCTTTGTGATTTAATCAAGTGCTCTATAAGCCATATATTTGGCAAGTCTGTTGTTCACAGGGGAAGAGGGACAGTGAAACCTTTTTGCAAAACATCTTTATCCAGGGGTTCTTCCAATTTGCTGTTGAAATGTGTGAGAAGCAGAAATAGCTGCAGGCTGGAAGTCACAATGGGAAGAAACTTACATTCATCGCAGCAAATTTCTTAATGAACAGAGATTTGAAAAAACTTCAGCATTAAAATTAAATTTAAATTAGAATTCTTTTTTACTCTCCTGAAGTTGAGACGAAGTAAAGATCTGAAAGAAAGATCATAGTAACATGGAGAGAAAGAGTTTTAATGGCAGATGCATGTCACAGTCCCAGGAGATATATGTTGCAGAGTAATTGGAATCTATAAGTCAGAACCAGCATGCAAGAAAAGAAAGCTTATTTTACAGTTATGTGACAGTTTTCAATAATGAAACAGAAGAGAATCTTCACTGAAGCCCCTTGTAAGAGTAAATACTGTGACCTGAAATAAATATTTTTAGAAACAGACACTCAGTCAATAAAGGTAGCTTCTCCATCAGAACTGCAGTTTTATTGCTTCCTAACCAGTTGTATGTAGCACTTCTAAAAAGTTATAAACTGTTGAAGAAGTTTAATAAAATTTTAATCTAAAAGCTTCTAATGCTCCTGGTGCTTCAAATAAATTGCAATCCCTGTTTAAGTGACACAGGAAAATGGTCTAAATAACAATTTTTTTAATGGATGTCCATATATTTTTCCCACATAGTCTCTCGTGAAACGACAGGGAGGTTCATCTTTTTAAAGATTGAAATTGATAGATGTGAAAGAAAAGAGAATCAAGAGCTTTTTATTATTTCTTCAAATGAAAGGCTTACAAGCACAGGGACAAACTCAATTTTCATTTCAATTACAGAATTAAATCACCCTATCACAGGAGAAATAGATGAAAAAAAGATGCTTTGCAAGGCATTATTTGCAGTACTTAAAAAAAAGGGTGTTTTCTTTTCAAGTTTTAAATACCGTGGTACGTGTTTAACTTATTTCCATTCTATAGTTTCATGGCCAATGTTCTGGAATGTAATGGTACCATTTCAACCACACTCCATGGATTCTGTGCATGGATATATAATGGTGTAATTCTTACTGTTAGAATGTTGCTCTCGTTCCAACTTCAAGGGCTATTAAAAGCTATAAATTATACTACCTAACATGTCAATATTCATCCTCTTCTTGTATTCTATATGGTTTACAGCCACTGCAGCAGCAGCAAGTCAGAATGCAACTGCCTAAATATTCAGCCTCCTGTTCTTTGACTGACCCCTGCTCAAACATTTCAGCTGCCATCTCTCAGTCTTTTTCAGAGATTTCTTCAGCTCAGATTTCTCTCAGGGGCACATGATGTATAACAAAAGATTGGGCTGCTCTAACATCCAGCTTCCCAGTGCAAATGAACTGGAACCCATTTACAATGGAATCAGCGAGGCTGCAACCACTAGTGCAGAGTGGTGATCTCAGTCCTTCCTCTAAAGCAATAGCAGGACACCTTGAGCACCTGCCCCTGCAGTTTACCTCAGAGAACTGGTCTTTTCATGCCTGGGTTTTTATCTCACTTTTTCAGTTATGGCCGTTGACTTATTTTCCTGCTCTTGTCATCCTATCTGCTCGCCGTTATTCTGGCAGTTGCTGTTGTTGTGTCAGTATTAGTTGCTTTAGACATAAAATGGTATAATTACAATCATTAAGACGAATGACGGGATAATGATATCACTGTAACCCTACTGTTCTTTCTGCAGAACAATTTTGGGGAGATCAGGGAGAAGACAGCAGTTGTGCTTTAAGTATTCTCTGTCCTTGCAGCAGTGACTTTGA
>JAOXNO010000041.1:39620798-39664249 GCA_028565335.1 Limnodromus scolopaceus
GAACAATTTTGGGGAGATCAGGGAGAAGACAGCAGTTGTGCTTTAAGTATTCTCTGTCCTTGCAGCAGTGACTTTGATTTTATCCAAGAGTTTCAGACACCTGCCATCAAACATAAATCTTGAGCTAATGAAATTTCCCACTTCCAAGCAGAGGAGAAATTCTCTTTTATGTCAAAGAGATGAGGCACTTGTATCTGTTATACAGTGGGAGACAGTGTGATGTCTTCTTGTGAAGGAACCTAACCCACTGCAGTTCGATACAGCCCAATATATGGATATAGTGGCTCTGTAAAGGAACACTGAGGGTTTTGTTCATATTTCATTATTATTAAAAAACTCAGGTCCCATCCAAACTATATTTATTAGTTTATTCTCTACATATAAAGTCCCACTGATTCCTGTGGGAGATTTGGACATGCAGGGAATGGAGATTCAACCCTTGTTTGTTGTCTGTGTTTGCAGGTTTTTGAAATGTGCATGCTTTCTTCGTGTTTGTTTATTGAACTGAGTCCTGAAATTAGTCAAGGGGTGGGTTTTTTATTGTCTTTTAAATCAGATTGATTAAACCCACACCTTCTCTGAGCAACCCATGGAAGTTTCAGTGAATTTTAGTCAGTTTGTAGGGGCGAGGGGAGCCAACACCCTGGTAATTTGGACCTGGGGTTTAGAATGCACAGGTTCAAGCTTTTCGGTTATCATGCCACTTCCCAGTGGGGGGCCACAGCCTAGAAAGAATTAGGATTTTAGGTTGGTGGGTCTTTCTCACTCTGTAGTCCAATTGTCTTTTGTCTGTTATCCTTGTTATCCTTATGTATTTTATACTTTATCGGAATTATTATCCTCTTCCGCCTGCCCCGTTCACAGACTTCTTGTTCTCTAGCCTGGAATTGATCACTGTCTCTCCTTCTACATTTGCTCTACTTTCTAGCAATAATAAAGTCAGAGAGACTGATTTCATAAACCAGTGGATGGGTAACTTTCTTGGGAGTGTGGTAGACCAGACTCACATCTGTACTCCAATTAATATTTTACTATTTGCAGAGAAGGGGGATGGCAGAGAGAGACTCCAGTATATACCACAGGCTTGGTATTTCCAGTGCCTGTTTGGCAGGCAATGAAAAGGCAAAGCAGTATCTGAACCTGGTGGGGAGGAGGAGGTGTCTTTTTTTTTCCCTCTCAATGGAATATCTTAGCCATCGGAGCACTCTCCAAATTTCCTCTCTCATTCATTCAGAGACACTCACAAAAAATACTTTTGAATGTTTCTCTTTTTGCCCTGACATGATTTTGAAAATTTTCCCATCACACTGGGAAAAAGTATTTAGCATGGAAAAACAATTTCCTACTCGGCTTTGGTGATTTATAAAAACTTTGAGGGAGAGGAAGCACTGAACTGTCAGAGATCCCAGCCACTGGATGGAATAACAAGCCACCCGACGCCATCCCCGCAACCAGCACGGAGGTGTGTGTCCTATGCTCAAATTGTCCTCTGCTGCTGTTGACTCAGGCATGGATTGGTCTGACCTACATTTTATGAAATCTTTGTGCCTAATGTTTCCAGTGGCTGGCTCTTGGTCTTCAGAGGTGCCTTGCCAATAGGAAACACTAAGCAGCGTGTCTGAGGAGGAACACGGGCAGCGTGAACATACTGAAAAGCCTAACATGCTCTGTGATGCAGTTTTAATTTGTACCACGGACTGTGCTCACTCTGCTACTGCTTTTGTTATTGGGTGTGTTATATTGGCAAACTTTCTCAAGTTTTTAAGATTAGTTGAGGACCAACCAGTCACTTGCTGTGCCAAGTGCATTAAAGCTAGGAACAACTCCTTATGCTGTATTTCATCAGACCTGAGCAGACTTCTTCCCTACCTATTTCCTGTCACGGGGGAACATGAACTAAAAACAATGCTTACCTTGTTTTTCTGTGATGGACTTTTTCAGATGAGTTTCTCCTCTCCTCTAAGAGCAGGGATTTGCTTGACAGAAAGGAATTCCTTGCCATCAGATGCTGATATGGTCTCACGGCTCTGTATACATGGCTCTGCTAGCTTTCTGTTAGCAGCTCTCCTTCTCCTGGCTGATTCTTTCCCCTTCCCTTTTACCTCCACTCTCTTGTGGTTTTCTGCTATGACTTCCTTGGTTTCTCCGTGAGCTGAAAAGTCTAGGAAGTGTAATTTTGTTCTGTGCTTTTTGGAATAAGTACATAGCTAGAGGTTTCTACAAACAGTTTTTCAAATTTGTTAAAGCCTAATAAAATGGAGTTATTGGAAGGAAGGCTTAAAGTCTCTGGAAGAGCTACCTGTGAACAACTGACAGACTGCTACTGATAGGTTGGAGTAGATTAGTAATACAAAGTATTCTACTCCTGTAGAAATACTTGTAAAAATTAGGACATTGAGATAAGTAGAGTTAATATCTATTCTGTATAATATAGGGGTACTCAAAAGGAACATTGGAAAATCTGTAAAGAGCATATGTGGGATTATGAAATCTGTTATCTGGTAGAAAGGGTATGTGAGCAGAGGCTATATATTCTGATTCTGCCATTGAAATGCTGGATGAATATAGATGAATCACATCACTAAACTCTGCTCCAGCTGCTTTATTTGTATAAACTGAATAAGAAGTTTTACCATTTTCCGTAACACCTTTAGAGACCTATGACTATGAAAATGCAGATACTCCTTCTTTAAAATGAGGGAAGGAAAACAGGATAAGAAGCAGCCCCTCTCCAGGGCAAGTTAAAAAAATATAGGAAAACTGTGTGTGTAATAAGAGCTGTTTGAAAGACAAATTTTCCCATGAGAAGTTTGAAAGAAAATCTAAAACTGCAAAAAAAGAATTTGGCTTGCCATATAAATATTGTATGAATGGGAATTTCTTTTGTTATGAATATGATATTTAGAAATAAAGTAATAACATTGTCAGGAGGACTTTAAATGCCATTTCTTTTTTGTTGATTTTTCACAGGACATGTTTTTATGTTAAAATGTCAATTCAGTAATAAAAAAATGTTCATCTTGATGTGTTTCAGCTCAGTTCTCTTGAGTTGAAGTACTGAAACAAAATAGCATTTGAAGTTGAAATGTCAAGGTGAAAGGAAAATTTTCACTTAGAAATTTGCCACAGGAAGCCAACATATTTTTTGTGTTGGAATTTACATCTCCCAATAAAAAAAATAATATTTGTTTGGTGAGAAGACTTTCCACATGTGCAATTTTCAGCCAGTGCTAGACATAACACTGCTTTTCTTACTTTGAGCTTAACCCTGCTTGCCATGGAGTCAATGGAAAACTTCTCTTAGGAAGTATGTAGGAATGCAGGTGGCCCAAGTTGTCCTCTGCCTGTCACAGAACTCAAGCCAGAAGACTACACACCTGTTGTGTTTACAGAGTAAACTCTTACAGAGTAAGAAATTTTCAGTTCCTTTTTTAAGTTAGAGCTTTTATTAAATTACTACATGCATGTCATGCCGATGCCTTTTACTGGAATAGTTTCCAGTTTTACATTCCTTCCACAAGCTGCTTTTCTAACTAATGTGATAGAGGCTTGTGTTTTGGAAGCTTAAGGATTTTAACATTGGGTCCAGCATTGCATAATGATGTGTTACTCATCTTGTATGGGTAATCCTTCCAGCATAGGTGTGAAGAATGTCATTTTTAGAAAGGGTAGGGACCGACTTGGAAGCGTCAGCCACAGTTTTCCAGTGAAGAAGTGGGCCTGCTGGGATTTGCACAATTCTGAGCCTCTCAAATATTTGAAGAAAATGTAACATGTTAGTAATGGTTTGCTTTTATAAGCTGCAGTTTGTATGGTCATGACAGGAAGGAGAACTAGCACAGAGCACTTGAGTTTTTTCCTAACACCACCAAGAAAACATGTAAGCAGCGGGACAGAGCTGCTGTCCCACTAGCAGAGAAGCTTTTCTGGCTGTGATTTTGGAAGGAAAAGCCACAGAAAGAGAGGGAGGGAGTTACACTGAGTGAATCATCAGTGGTATATTTTCTTTGACAGTAAAGTGAGTTTAAAGCAGCTGTTCCCCTACCTGAGCCACTACATGTTTTGGTTTTGTCTTCTTTTCTCTCAATCTGTGCTGTGTCAGTGACACAGATTAGAGCACAGCCACCCACAATGTTTTCATGAACAACACAGAAGTGCTGTGTTTCTTTCTTTCAGCTTCTTCACACTGCTAGCTGGCCACATTTAGGACGAAGCCACACTTAGTATGAACAGAAAAATACAATATTGCAGTGTGTGATAGTATCGTTTTCTTCTGGTGACTGGTGAATAGTGTCCTGAATGAGTAAAAAGGCTGGGAATCAGATCTCAGAAGGAAAAGAAACCTGTAAATCCTTTAATCTCAGGGTTGAACCCACTGAGGTCGCTGACTATTGGAGCAAATGAAGTCATGGTCTGCCACACAGAATCCACCATTGTGTGTCTCCCGTCATCAAAAGAGAGATTTTTATAAAGTTTTTGCCACTTTCTTAAGGCCACTGCTTTGATTTTTGAGATAAATTTCTTTGCTATGTCAATTTAAATATTTTTTCTTCATGCTCAGCATTGTTGCTACTTCCAAGATTTCAGGTTTATTAGCATGTGTTTAGTAGACACCAGGATGAAAACACTGATCGCCACAAAATAAGCTTTGAGATGCCCACGTTTTTTCAAGGCTTAGAGTAGGAAATAATTATGGCAATTGTGTAAAATTTGTTCGCAAATATTAACACTATAAAAACTGTAACTGCAAGGGTTCCCTCTCTTTTCAATGTAAATTTGTATTCAGTGCTGGCCAAACTAGACTCGTACATGCACACAGTAACTTCTCAAAAGCCAATAACCTAAATTATAAATACAATAGTTTATTTGAGATTTGTTTGCTTGTCTTCTGTACTTTTTTTTTTAAAAAAACAAAGGAGGAAAGTGGTGAAAAAAGAAAGAGTGCTCATTTGTCTTTTGTATTATTTAATTGTTATGGATTTATTTTGTTAGTATTTCTGGTGCTTGCAGCAGGAAAAAAAATCTTTTATTTCATTTATCTATTCTTTCAAAATAACATAGTAAGTAAGAAACGCTGGGTAGAAACAAAGTGAAGTCACAGCTGGATATTACTGTTACAAGATAGGAGATGACAATGGTATCTTTTTAGAGTATCTGTTATCTGTGGTGTCATTGAACCTAATGATGTGCTAAATAATAAAAGCAGCCTTATCACACCACAAGGCCTTGAATTGTTTTGAAGTTGCCATGTCTGTGGGCTCCCTTTGGCTTTCAGAAAGGGTTTGGAGTCAGAAGAAGCTGCAGTTCGGAGTGCGCTTATGCGATCAAAGCTCTTTAGACAGATGGCTGCTAGCACTCCAAAATGATTAAAATATGTTCCAAGCAACATCAGTCTGTGGGCTTGGGGACCCAACCTTTCATTAGTCAATAAAGGGTCTTGAGTTCTTGAAAATGAAATCTTTAAAAGCTAATAAGGCTGCTGGTTTGCTCTGAGCTGTTTCTTTGGATTTGCAGTTGTGGATTGGACTTGGGCCAGGATCTGTCCAATAATATGAGGCTTTAAGAAAAAAATCTGGTTACAAGAGGCCTCCCAGCAGATCTGCCTGTTAAACAGTGTGGCCAAAATTTTCAGTCTTGGATATGTAAGTTTAGGCACCTGAGATTGCACTTAGGGAGCTGGGAAGGGACCTGCAAGTGCCCCTTTGGAAAGCCAGTTGCCCACTGGAGCATAGTTTAACTATAGGCACCAAAGCTTGATCATTTTGACCTGTTCTATTTTTAAATTCTTGTGGGTTGACCCAGGAGCATCTCTAGAATACTTTCAGGGTACCATAACCGAGATCGAGATCATTAAGCAAGTTTTCCAGAGCTTCTAGAAATCAGTATTATTGCTTACATCATTCCTAAGTGTTGTCAGTGCTTGCCAAATATGAATGTCCCATAGTACAGTTTGTTGCTACAGGGCAGTTGGGTTTATTCTCTTGTCTACACCCAGCTTGTGAAAGATAGCAACTGGGGGCTTGTGCAAATGTGAAGTGTCTGTAACCTCTGCATGTCTATGTAAGGGCAGCAGGAATAAATGTCTGTTTAATAAGATATTAACAAATCCAAGCCTTCTGTTTCTTTTTTCTTTTTTCTTCTTTCTCTGACAGAGGAGAAACTGCTCTCACAATTTGTAAACTTTTGATCTTGAAGTGTTCTTGCCCTGTAGACTCTTTCCACACAAGTCTCAAAATCTGAAGATATGTAAATTCTCTCAGAAATACCTCAGGTTTAGCCTACTGCTGGTGAAAAGAGAATGTGTTTGAAAAAACATCAGAGTTTTGACATACACCAACAGAAGCAAATCAAGTCATGGTGATCCCATTAGCTCAATGTGATCCCATTAGCCAAATTGTTCAGCCTGTCTTATTTCACCTTGGGAACAGCTCTCACATTCCTTTTGTCAGGACTTGATGGGGCCGGCAACTGAAGTTCTTCCCCCTCCAACACCATAGTTACTCGGAGAATGTCATACTCCATTTCTCTTTCCCAAAGTCTCCCACTGAAGGTTTGCCTGTTCTTCAGCTTGAATAGCCAGTGAATTTTGCTCGTCATAAACATAGGCAAGTTGTTACTGTCTTTCGATAAATGTACATCAGATTCTGGGTTCTAATTATTTTGGCAAGCTGATTTTTATTTTTCTTTATTGCAGAATATCTCATTTGTGTATTCCAAAGCGTTTTGTCCACCATCTAAACAATACTGTCATCTGCTCTTACAGCTGACTTCTGAACTGGGTCACATTCTCCCTAGCTCTAGGCATATAGCTCCAGGCAGAGGTTTTTAACCTCTGTTTTTCAAATTCCTGTGAACTAATTTTTTCCCTCAGAGAAAACTAAGACTTCATTTCCCCCAGAGTAGGTGACACAAGACAAAGGTCTACACTAAAAGCTCAGAATGTAGCGAACATGCCTGTTTCTCTTAGTGTCTCTATTTCTGGAGTTCCTTACAAACTGATATATTTACATTGGACTCAAGAGTTCTCCCATTGATTTAAGTGTGTTCTGAAGAGGTCCTATTACTTTATCTCTATTAGTGTTCTGCCTCCTAAAATTTAGGAAGTTGACCTAATCACCTAAATGAGTCAGTGCTTCAGGGTAAGGAGATCCACAAAGCCTTCATCAAAGTGTTACGATTTTAAGGTTCGATAGATCACAAAGAACCAGCACTAGGAAAGAAAACTATAAAGAACAGATTCAGTGTCTTGAGAGCAGTCAGAATTTCTCTCCTTGGGAATTATGTCTCTCTTTATATCTTCTAAGGTACCAAACTTCATATTAATCATGTTTTACTCTACTCCAGGGAATCACATCAACCCTTTTATTAATCAAGCCAGCATCCTACATTGCCTGTGTCTCTTCTTTTTTGGATCATTTTTCTGAGCTCTGCAGAAGCTCCATTTCCAACAATGCCATGCAACAAGAAAGTCCTGCTGAATGCTCCATCCATATACTCAGGTCTGACGTTTCCAGAGAATCGAGCCGGACTTCAAGGGTGACCTGAGTCTGGAGAAGTGGATGATTTTTTATGTCCTGCTGAAGCACTTAAGGGCTCCTGCTTTGAATATTCTGTTTTGTCATTGTTTTCATGTAGAGTTGCAAGTCCTTGAAACTTGTAAACACCAAGTTCTAAAGGTCCCCATAGGGGGAGTGGAAATGAAGGGCCTCTTTTGGAATGTTTTTTCTTTGCCTCTTGATTCCCCTAGCTGTACGATGTGAATAGTGCTACTCATGCATTTTTTGGAAAATACATTGATTTAAGTTTTCGTTATTAGATTCTGCTAAATGTTAAGTGGGGTAAACATAAATTTATCACAGTAGGTATTGTATTGCAGCAGTCCTTCTGAAATGCAAGTACAGAACCGCTTTTTGCAGACAAACCATACACTGTGAGTGCCCCATTAATACATTTAATGTTTAATGACCAACTGTTTCTCCCGCTTCCTCTAAATTACTGTGAAGTTACTATTCCAAGGAGAAAAAGTAGCTTTTTATTCTGGAGAAGACTGTGGCATTCATCACTTTGAGTGAGAAGGTAATCTCAAACAGTTCATAATATTTCCTCTGCTAAAAGGCAGCAATAATTTGGAAACCTTTGAAATAAGGATGAGGCTGCAAGACAGAAAAAAAGTCTCTGCTTTCCAGGTAGATGAGTCCAGCTGTTGAATTAGTTCAGGTTGGGGGGGCAGTTTTGGTCAAATCAATGAATATATATATAATTTTGTTGAAAAAATGTTGCAGAGTTCCTTCTTTCTGTTTGTAACAGTGCAGCTCTTTATGTTTGGGGGGAAAAAACTGGTTTAGCAAAAGAGGTGTTGAACCTGCCAAAGTGATGGAGGTGAATTTGGATAGCCATTTAGTGTAGAACAGCTAGACGGGAACAGAGAAGAATGTAAAATGAGTAGATTGCTACAGATTTATGCTTGCCAGAACAAAACAGGTAAATTGTTTGTGAGTTTAAAGACCCTGAGTTTGCAGACTTAAGTAAAGACATGCCTTTAAAAAAATCCAAGAAGATGTTGGTATAATGATATTTCTTTTGAACATTATGCTGGTGGAAGTTTACAAGAATGTTGAACACTTAAAAATGATTTTTACTCAATTAATGCTTCCATAATGGACGTTAATGCTGTTGACATTACTAATGGATTGAATGCAAGCAATTTAAACAATAGATAGTATCAGGTGCTAATAGATCAAGTGTAATTACTCTTGGTGAAATAATTTTACACAGTTTAGCAAAATAGTTTCAATTATTCACTGTAAAAGAAAACATTGAGTAAAAGTGAAAATACTAAGCTTTCTCCTCTAGGGGCATTGTATTCATTTCTGAGTCATATTTTTTCGTCATAGCAACCTTTCCTCTATAACAACTTCCAGTGCAAGTTATTACAATTCTTTTTGCATAAGATAGGTCATGTGAAGTTCAGCTGTAGGTGGGGCCACTGTGGTAGATTGGGGGACAGTCTTAATAGATCCGTTTCATTAATTAAGTCATGCATTTTTTTATTAACAAAACCTGTATGTCAGGTTTAGCCAGCTGGGAACCATTCTTATGCTTGTTATCTTTGTCAGAAGGAATATTGTGAAAATAAGGAATTACTGTACACGCTTTAACTCCTGATTAAACAGAGGAATGACATCCGCTCACCCACTGTCCATGAAAAAATAACTTAGGGGCATATCATATGCTTGATTCATAGGTTCTGATCTTACATATCTCATTAAGGTAAAAACTCTGTACATTGCATTCAAAATTTACCCTGAAGGATTTGTGTCATACCTGTCCCATGGTCATTTAGGTAAACAAGGTTAAGATCAAAATTTAAAATATCTAGATTATTTATTTTTTCTTTTTACTATTGAAGGAATTTTGTCTTCTTGTCCCTCTTTTTGTATGTATAAAGCAGTATTTGCTTCCCTTCTTTCTCTTCTGGTGTTCCATTCCCAGATATCAGGAGAAAGCAATAAGATTTCCAGGAAGCATTTGGTTGTACTAGACACACAGAACAGTGTAGACACCTACTGATGGCCACAGCCTTTAGCTTCTTGATACAAATAAAATCAAAACATTCTGTACTAGGCTTTCTCCTGGTCCGCAGCGAGAAATAAGCTAATAACTTCCACTGTCATTAAAGATTGAACTGGAAGGAGCTTTCATCAAAGAGGAAGGAGAAGTGCTGTGAATTTGTTCCTCACTCAAAAGAGTTGGAATAAGCATGGGTAACAAGGTTGATATTATCTGATATATTTTATTTTTGCTTCTGAGCTATGCAGGATCTTAAAGTTACCCAGGCTCGTCTAACATCACATTCTGTTTATTTCAATCATTTTCAGTAAAAGGGAATAATACATTCAGTAAAAGGGAATAATACAGAGGCTAGACTTCCATCCTAAGGTCTTTGGTGGAGATACAGAAATACTTATTCTTCTATTTAGCTGTTTTACCTTACTGTCTTTACCAAATGAGTCATATTCTACTTCTAGAGCTGTGAGAGTAGAACGAGGACTATCATGATGTATGAATTTAGTTCTCCCTCTCAAGCAATGTTACAGCTTCTATCAGAGAAGAGTGCAATATCTGATGAATGTGTATAAGCACAGTAGGCAGTATTCATACTAATAATTATCTTGTCCTGTTCAAAAAATAAAAAAGGAATTGAACAGTGTGGAATTCAATGTTGGCTAGATTTCACAAGAGCTTTCATCCTCATTCAGTTTCCTTGTCAGGTCCTGAGAAAATAATTAATTCTTTGGTTCAGTGCAACCAATACATTTCCTGTTACAGTATTTCACTTTTACCTGCTGGTTATGGAGAAATGATATGCTGGTAAAAAGAAAAAGCTGCAGTATTCTTGTGAACTTCTGCTTCATGAAGTTAAAATGGTTGTTTTCACTCAGGCTAAATTAAACTGCACAACAATATTATTCTTCTACAGGTTTGATTTCAGTAGCCAAATGGTCAAAACTTATGAGAATAAAAGAAAAGACAAGTAAGGGAAGACAATTTAAAAGCTTTAGGATACAAATATCAATTCAACATCTGTTTTCAACCACTTTCCAACCCCTGTGCTTTGGAGCTCTCTCTTCACTGGTTTTTCTCCAGCAGCTGCCAGTCTAATCTCTCACTTCTCAAGAGGCATGCGAGTTGTGCAGTTCGGCTTCCAGTCAGTAGGTTGTATCCAACTGATGGCCCCCTTTGCCTGGGAGGAAGCCGAGAACATCTTCTCAGGTACCAAAGATCTTGGGCTCTCAACAGCTCAACAAAGCACGGGGGGTGCTCTCACTGCCTGCACCCTGTGGTGACAATAGTGGCTGAACCTGCAATGGGGAGGCAGAAACTGCCTCCTTGTGAGCAACTGTTGTGTTTTTTCCATAAATGTCCCAAATCCGGATCTGTCTGCTGAGGTTAACCAGGCTGATGTGCGTTGCCAACACACGCATACTGTTAATAAGCTCTTTAGTATCTTCCCATGAATAATAATTTGCACTGAGACCTGAACCAAAATCAGGGCCTCAGGTTTCCAGATGCGGCACACTTAGGTAATAAGAAGCAATCCTGGGCCCCCAAGGCTTAGAATTTAAGGAAGACAAAAAAGCAAGGGAAAGGCACTTTACTCCTAGTTTCA
Source organism: Limnodromus scolopaceus (assembly GCA_028565335.1). Classification (NCBI taxonomy): domain Eukaryota; kingdom Metazoa; phylum Chordata; class Aves; order Charadriiformes; family Scolopacidae; genus Limnodromus; species Limnodromus scolopaceus. Next base: position 39,631,969 of record JAOXNO010000041.1, read on the forward strand.
GCATGGCAGGCTGAGGTTCGCATGTTGTGACTTGCTCAGTCCCACACAGAAGATGTGAAATAGAAGAGGGAACTCAAGACGGAGCTCTGATCCCCAATCCACTAAATCATTCCCCCAGCGTGCGTCCTTGTTTCGCGTTAAGGAGAATGGCCCAGACAAGTCTGCCCAGTTGCTTCAGTAAGCATTGGTTCAATAGGGAAGCAGACTTCCCCTATATTAAATTTCCCAGGCGTTCCCTTTATCATTTAAACCATCGTTTTAACTGCCTTGTTTCATAGCGCTTGACTGTCCAAGGAGCTGTATGATTTATATGAATAAGGGTTTGGCAGCAGCAACTAGGCAAGACGTGGCTTACTGAGTAGCGATACATTGCCGTTGTGTCATTTACATGGCTTTCGGGAGGTGACTTGCTAAGTGTATATCTGCATAGCGATCCCCAAACCAACTGCATTTTTGTATGGGAGACGCCATGGCAGCTTTAAAGTAGACATTACAGGCATCAGTACTAGTCGGGAGGAAGGTTTTCAGACTGCAGCACACGCAGGGTGACTCACCTGCTGTTCCGGAGTGGCACGTATTGCTGCGCACAGTACCAAGAAAGCAGGGAAATCATGTGCTAGGCGCACTCACTGAGAGTTCCTCGGTGTACCTCACTTCTTGGCACATTGGTGACCACAGCTGGGCATGTGCTGGACCACAGGACACCTTGTTTACCTTTGGTCAGAGTTGCTTAATATTTTTCAGTAGCACCTTTGAGAAAAATAGGACAAAAGTGTTCAAATACTCTCTGTTTTATTTTCCTGCAACAGGGCGGAAATACCCTCAAATTAAAAAACATGGTATATTTAAATATTTTTTTAAAAAGTCACTCAAAGATTTTTAACCAACCGAATCATTCAGCAATAAAGGAATGACAAGAGGGCAGAGCCCCCCGTGAATTCCCTTCCCAGGTCAGCCACACTGAGGGTTTCTAGCTTTAGCACTACTCAACTCATCCATGAGATCATCCCTCTCTCAAATTCCATATGTATTTGGTTATTCCGTCTTTGAAACACGTTTCCATTCTTTGTATTTCTTTTAATTGCCTTCTCCTGGAGAGACTTTACTCTTCCATCTACTCAGCTGGATGTTCCTGGCCATGCTGAAGACAGGGCTGGCTTCCAGCCCTGGGTCCAAGACAGCTTCGTCTCTTGCTTTTCTGGTTCAGTGGGGGAGTTAAGCCAAGCAATCACAATAGCAAATCAGGACAGCCATAAAATTCACGATCATGTCTGATTTATAAAGATAACATTGTATTAAGGACAAGATATTTTCTGAGGTTATTAGTAACAGGCTTTCTTCAGCCAGTCGTTCCTGAATGGTGCCATGCGCTTTACTGCTTGATTGATTTATATGCCTTTATCATTTTAATTAATACTGTTTTCATCAGAGCCAATTACTAGTGATTTGAAAACTCCAGGCTGTTCAGTTTATCTATGCCAGTGTTTGGGAATTATTCCCATGATCTTTATTTTTGAAATCTATTGAATGGCATCAAGAGCACTAAAGAGGCCATTTAAACACTGGGGAAAAAAATAATGCTTATACTTCTGGGAAAACATTTATGGTGATTCACATTTTGGAAACCGAAACACTATCAATGTTTTATTCCCAGATTATTTTCCAAGAAAAAGCTTGGATCCACTGCTGAATCAGTTTCTTCAAAATACTTAGGCTCATACTGGAGTTGGATCATGCAGAGAAGGCTGGAATACTGTGCGGGAGGAGGAGGTCAGGAGCCTCCTCCATCCTGTGACAATAGCACAGAGGCATGGAATAAGTCTATCCGAGTCTCTAAGGAGGCGTTTGGATCCTACCTGGCTGTAGCAGAGTGTACACACACTAGATGTTAAAGGATCAGGATAAAAGTGTTTCTCTCTTTAGTCATCTAGACAAGCAATTTGCACAGAAAAACAGAAAACAGAAAAACACTTAATAAAACTCATTAGCTGAGAACATACCCACTCAAAGATGGGAATATTCACTGTATGGGAACAAAAATTCTCTGGATCTTAGTGTAACTATTTTAGAGGGTTTTTTTTCCGTGGTGAAAAGAGGCTAAAAATCCTACGCCATCTTGATGTGAGAGAGAGCTAAGGATTTTACAGAAACTGAAGCCTTGTAAGAAAATCTCAAATGTGCACTTGTATAACAGGTTTTGAGTGAGTCTGGCGCAGTATTTACTACTACAGTATAAAGGGCTGGGTTCCTTGATGTATATTTCTAGTTGGCATTTTATCAAGGAAATAAACTTTGATTTTTCTTTATTTTGTGACATGTAGATTGAAACTACATTTTCTCTGTCCAAAGCCTTGATTTAAAAGCATGAGATCATTAAATTAAGTGCTTTTGCATAAGACTAAAATGGTAACTGAACAAATTATTTATGCAGAGAGAAGCAAGATAAAGTTTCTTTCAAGAGTTCTTTAACATATCAGATTGATAAGACTCAAAACACCTTTACTGCCATTAAATATTTACCAAGACTTGGCTTTTGGAAGAGGGGCAGTTCGGTGCAGTGTGTTTGGCTCCATGCAATGCTATTGATTAGCTATCAGAAGGACATAGTTAATGGGTAACTGGAGGTATTACAGACCGCTCCACATTCTTGTCAAGTCTTTTCTCTGAAGATGACCTAAAATAAAGTCAGTTACAACTGGCGTTCGCCCTGCGACAGATTGCACAAGCTCACCTACGGTATGAACAAAAGGTTCACAAGAATCAGTTGACCAGGGCTTAAGCAATCCTTTCTAGTAGTTGTTGTCATCACTGCTGGACTTTAGAACTGCACATGTTTACATTTAATTAGAAAGAACACACAGTTTACATCGCACAGTAGCTATCAGTATCGAATCAGAATTGATTTCCGCTCTCTTTCTCAAATGAGTGTTTCCTTCAGACTAATTAAAAAAAGGCACATAACAAAATGACTCATATAAATTTTAAAGCAAAGTAAACACTATTCCCTGGAGACAAAAATAAAAGTCAACAGCACATAGTCATTACATTAAGCTTGTTTTCAGGTGATTCTGATACCTGTATTATGATACATATCAGTACTATGAGTTTTATTTTATATAGATGTATATATGAATGTGTATATGAAGTACCCCTTTGCACCGTGCAGTTGCTTCACTGACTGTTTCGGTTTTCAGGGTCAGCTTTCTTATTTGTTTCATCTGAATTGTTGCAGTTTATTTAATACAGGAGGTGATTCGCTAGTATTACCACTTTTTGCGGAAGGATTTTGTTCATTTAAAATAAAATTGTCAGTGTGTAGGTCTCTCATGTAAAATGGAAGTCAGAACCCATTATCCTTACCAATGAGAAGCTGCAAAGGAAACTAAAGGCACAAACGAAATTAACCTTAACTTCATGCATAATTTCCAACTAAGAAATCTAAATTAGGCTTTGTTAGTTAAGCAAGGAAATCTTAATTCAGATTACAGTGACAGAAGACGTCATTTAAGGCTCCTAGCAGAAATGTGTCTGACCCTTGAATGTGCACATTCTTTGTCATCAGGAAAGATTTCCGTGGTTGACATTTTGGAGAGTAAAGGTTCAAGCCAGCGATTTGCCTTGTGCTGTCAGGTCCATGGGAGCTGGAGGGGTCTGCGATCCAGACCAGGGTGGCAAGTAGATGTGTGGAGCTGTAGGAGCTGATCCTGAAGCACCTGCTCAGAAGGCCTGTTGTTCATCTGTGCCCTAAAACCCTGGTTTCCATGTAAGAGATGGTGTTCAGAATGAAGCTCTTGGCAAGGATCACCAAAAAACAAGGAAAAAGTGATACATACTGCACCCTTTTTCTACTTGTTTTAGTTGGTATAGCAGCGGCTATATTATTTTAGTGCACAACCAGAGTTACTGCTTTCTTAATTAAGTTTAGCTTTGAGGAAATAGGTGCACTGTTCTTAAAACCGATGTTGTCAAAAACATACTCTTAAGTATAAAAAATAAACCGCTGTGACCTTTAGGACAAGATCCTCTGTCTCTTTTCCACCAAGTTTGTGTTTCTGCAAATCCCTGACATAGGCAATTTCCCTGCTGGCCCAAAGCCAGACTCGCTGGCTCTACACCACCCCCGTACACACCCCTTCAGTGATCCATGTCAACCGAGTGGCCTCCAGCAGCAAGCAGAGAGGCGCAGGGGCTGCCAGTTCAGCCCGGGGACTGGGGAGGAGAAAATGCCTCTTGTCTTTGAGCCGCCTGTGCCCCTCCTCCCTGCCTGCTCCCGCAGCCGAGCCAGGATCTGCTGCCCCAGGATGCTCACGCTTCCCGGGGAAGGTCGCTGGGAGTTTGTGATGCACAGTGAAACGTGGAGTTGCTGGCACCGTCTTAAACATCCTTTATATTCAAATACTGAGGTCAGTCTTGATGACTTCACAGCAGTTCTGTCTTCGATTAATAGATAAGGTTCCCACTGTATTTGCAGTGTTACCTAAACAATCTATTACTGTAAGGAATAACTACAGTACTACAAATACTAAGTTAAAGTTATTTTGTTAACTAAAGCCATTGGCAAATATTTAAGAATGTCCAAAGCTATGAATGGGCAATAAAGAAGAGATCCAAGATAGCAAAATTCTTTCTTGTATGATAAATCGAACACCATACAAAATAAAATTATTTTTAAACTTTCAGAATTATTTTACTTACTTAGAAGCAAACCTCCAGGGCCGCTTAGGCTACAATACGCTAATACACCCAATTCCCTGTCAAAACACAACAGGAATATTTTACGGCAAGGTTGGTTCTAGGAATAACATGTAGTCTAGTAAAACTGTGAGGAGTATCCACAATAGCTGCTGTTGTATTGAAAACACAGTCCTCTAATCAGTGAAGAAATGTGAAAGCCTGTGAATCTGTGTCTTGTAATTAACACAGGGATATTGTGGAACTATGAAGATGTGTAATTAATGTTAGCATGTATCAAGTAATATTCAGGATTAAAGCATAAAATCTACAGTAGTCTCTTCTGTAAACTCCGATGCACTATATCTGAGAGCTGGTTATGTGGGAAAAAAAGCTAATGCTGAGTTATCATCTTCCAGACTCTAATTAATCACTTAGAGATAACGGAGACCCCAGCTAGAGGTTCATTGTGTGCTCAGAAAATCCAGGTGCATTTTTTAGCTACAAGCTATTAACTGTGGGTCTGTGGATCTTGCTGAAGAGGATGGTAGCACAACTGGAAAAATCTCAAAAATGCTTCCTTCTGCTCATCAGTATCATGTATGTTTTGCTCTGTTTCAACCAAACATTATTAATCCAGAAACTATTTTTGTGGGGATCCTGGACCATTTGATGGTGTGGTGAATGTGAGGAATGGTGGGTGGTGCTAGATGTCAGGAGCGTGTCGCTGTCACGGGAGGCTGTGCTATCTGGGCAATTTACCCAGTGGCTGCATGAAGTGAACTGTGGACATTTGATCGCTGTACAACTCTTTAAATGAAGGTTTTGTAATGGAAGTATGATTTCTGACTATTTCTTGTTGAGAGCATGTCTCAGCAGTCCTTCAACTAAAGAAAGGCTCAGATGTCCCATGTCCTTACTACCTCTCCCAAGTTAGTCACAGGAGAGTAACATGGGTACTGCAGTGGTCCTGGGGAGTGCAAATGAGACCCAAAAGAAAATGTTTGTTGCTTGGAGTCATCAGAAGAACATCTGGGCTTAATTTGGTCCTAAAATCAGACTGTCTTGCATCTAATTAGGCTCTTTCAACACTGATTGGTCTCCTTTCAGTAGTGAAGCTCAGAGCACCTTGCAAAGGTATTATTATGATTACTTTTTTTAAAGATGAGGAGACTGATGCCCAAGAAGGAAAACTGTGTTTGCAAGAGGCCTTTAATTTGTATTTGTTGAAAAATAAAAGTTCTAAGATGGATGATAGCCAGTTCAAGCTTTCGCTGTAGATAATGAACCTGTGCTTGAATCATCTTGTGTCCAGATTGTTTGGACCCCTGTACAGGTTAGATTTCTCCAGTTCATTTCAGGAAAGAAGGCTGAAACTCAACCTGCTGCTCACTATAGATTCATATTCACATGTAATTGAGTTTGGACAGTATGGACATGCATGGTCAGCGCTAATCTGTCAACATGTTATGCTGTAAAATCCTGAGGTTATATCAGCAACCACCACAGAGAAGAAAATCAATGGTGGTTTCTGTTCAACAAGTGCTTATCATTGGGTTTGGTGAGAAAATATGAAATAAAGAGGATTCCTGAGCTCATCCTAGACTGAGAATGCATGGGTACACCACACACGAGAGACGGACACTCTGTGATGGGCTGCAAAGAGCATGCAAAGATGGTGCTCTGCATTATGCACAACATGCACTACTGTTATGGCATGGTCTGTGGCCTCAGTGCCACAGAGTGTAACACAGCTGCTGTTTTCAGTTAAATTGGTGAGAGATCTTTGGGTGGTTGTGCTGAAGAGAAAACAGAGTCCTCTTAACTCGTGTAATTGCAGAGGAAGGAAGGCTAGTAAAATATTTGTCTATGGTAGGGCAATGCCATCTAGTTACCAGTCTACCAGCTGTCAGGCTCCTGACTCACATATAATGCAAACTTGACCATTTTATATCCTCCGCTTTACAGCAAAATGTCAAAGTCCTTCTAGGGCTTATGGGCTTTTTTTTAATATCATCGTATTGCAATTTTTCCTAAGAGCACCTTAGAGGTAGTATTTTCAAGGTATCAATGCTGCCTGGCCCTTGAGTGCACTAGTGGTATGAAGGGACCCTCTTCAAAGCCAACCTGAGTGCAGGCTGAGGTCTGAGAGGTCTCCAGAACTTGCGTGTCAGAAACATTTGTGGTGAAAACCAAGGTCAGACCTACATGCCTTTGGTTATGTTTATCGCTGGGGTGGGGGAGGAGGGAGGGAATGGATAGGGAATGTTTGCTTTTTGCTGGGTATTTTTTTCTTCTTCTAGGTGGAAGGTTTCTCTATGTTATTTGGTAGTTGCTTCAGGTGGAAAATCATTTCTCACCTTGCAGCAAAAGTATGCCTGGCAAGGAGAGAAGTGTTATAAGAGCAGCACTTCATGCAGTTGATTTTCAGCCAAAGTAAAGTCCCTCTGGGAGCAGTTACAACTGGTCAAATTTTTTAGCAGGCTTGAAGTTGCTCTGACTTTGGGGTCTGAGGAAACCTCTTGTTATCTTTGCAGGAGTTGCGTAAGTGACATCATCACATGTGGCTTTTTCTTCTGCCTGAACGCAGTTCAGGTGGGCCCTTGAAGCTCTCAGACCTAAGCTGGAGCAAGAAAGGGACCATGCTGCCATAGTAAAGCAAAAGGCTCACTATAAAGAACATGTGAATTTCTTAAATGGATGAACTGTTTGAATGCTTCCGTGAGCCATTCTTCAGGCAAAGAACTCCCATTTATTTTTGATTTATAGCATCAAAATTCTTTGATAATCTTCAAGACATTAATGAAGGAGTTTCAAATTAATAAGTATCAAAAGGGACTAAATAAAAGTTTTTTAGCAAAGCACATATTGATGGAAATCTGGCAATTGCATGCTTTTGAAAAAAATAAAAACAACTAAGTTTAAAAAAATCTATGAAACACAGTGCCTTTATCTGGAGGAATCATACTGTCTAAAAAATATATACATGTCAGAATCTATTGATCACTCAGATGAAATCATTATGAGATGAAACATGTAGTGATATATTGCGTACTGTATTTTTCATGGCCAGTCTGAGAAGGAACCCAGTTATAGCCACACAGGGCCAGTATTTTAGAATCTAAATAAATGACTGCATTATAATATGTTCTGGGGAAAAAAAGCCTTTTAGCTGCTGTGAACAGGTTAGAATATTTAGACTATCCTCTTTTTTTTAATCGGGAACCCATATATTCACTGAACAGTTTAGTTTCTCATCTGTCTTTTTTTTTTCTTTTAATCTTGTGCCAGGTGTTTAAGAAACAGGCAGCAATGGTATTTCAGTAACCTGTTTTCAGCATTATTTGCATGCCTTTGTATTTTTCCATGGTGTTCAATGCTCAACCATAATGGAGCCTCAGTCAGTAAATTTTATGTGCAACTGTTGAAGTAATTTTATTTTTAATGAGTCTGTTCTAGGTATTTTAATGTCCCTTTATAAATATTTATATTTTCAATATGTCTTTATTTAATTGAAAAGATTCTTTACATTATATTCAGAAAACTGCAGGTAGTAGGCGTAATGACATATCAACACTCTGACCTTTTAGCTTCTGGATTTCTATTAGTTCACTCACATTTTGCTTGTCCATGTGTATTATATTTCAGTTTGTGTATGATTTTCCTCTATGGGCTGTTGGAACGAAGGGTGTTTTCCATACAAACAACTTAATAAACTGGAAAGGAAGAAAATATGCTATTGCACACTAGCAGCTGTCATGCAGAGTATGTCTTGAGTATTGTAATCAGTCTGCACTGCTACTAGAAATCCACACTGAAATAATGTTTAATATTTGCATGGTCATCAGTCACGGGGATGATCTCAAGTAATATCCATCAATACAGCAACAGCTTCTGATATTCATTAAGTTGTTTTGGAATTATTTCAATTGTTTAGCTAAAAACACTGCTCATTACGATATCTTGTTACCATCACTTTTTTTATAAATGTCATCGATGAATTTCTTCTACAACCAGTGTCATTTTCAACTGCTGTAAAATTCACCAATGAATTTTGGCTGTGAAGAGATGGGGAGCAGTTGTTGCTAATTCCACAGAGAGCTTGTTGATGCAGGCTCCTCCCCTAGTAATCAGCTCTTAATGTGATTTCTACCATTGCAACTTAACTCAAACAGCTGGCTACCTAATAATTTCTTGGGAAATAATTCCACAGTTAACAGCCTTCATTGAGATATTTTTTTTACCTGTTGCACCATCTTCTTCTTTTTTCTCCTTTTTTTCAGTTTCATCTCATTATTTATAGGTAACCTATCTGTCTAATATCCTTCTTTTAGCTTGTTCTCCATAGCTATTGTTAGCTGATCCAGGCATATTTATTTCTTTTAGCTTCTCTTAGCCTTAAGACCCTGCTAAATTTAATTCTTAATTTTTAATCTCTCTTTGATTTGTCCAGAACTTTCTGGCACACAAATACAAAGCATGTAGTACTGTATTCCAGTTTGCACAATGGCAGAGTATTATTTTTGTGCATTACCATTTGCTATCTCTATGAATATACCTAAAAATCATTTATAAAACTGAATGGATTGAATACCCATCCATGGCACTCCGGTGTAAAATAGATGGTAAACATGTCTACTCTGCTTCAGTGAAGCCAAAACAGGGGGGCAGAAAGGACCTTGCAAGAAATTGTGGTGGAAGGCAGTATAGATATTGAAATGTCCTGTGAAAAATCGCTGATGGTGGCAGGTCTACCTATCTCTGTCTACTATAGAGAGGCTATTTAAGGCACAGTATATTCTAGTACAGGTGTTACTAGCTTATTTAAACCAGCATCAAGAAATATTTTGTCTTACAAAAATGTTGACCAAGGACCTTTAGAATTAGTTGGCATGTACAAATCATTCATATTTTTAAGTAACCCTGCTGATTTAATGATATTAATTTTTGCATTGTAACATTTTTATTCCTTTCATTATATTGAAAAAACTGCGATTTTGCAAGTAAACCCCATGTAGTTGGTGAGTCTGCTTGCTAAAAAAAGAGTCCTGTGTAACATGAGTTAGTAACACAGCAGTAACTTACACTGATTAATTCAACTAAATGTAAATCACCATAACAACTTTTTGCTGCAGCTCAAAGATGATCAGGAAGATGCTGCCGCTGAAAAGTACTACTTTTAAGGTTTTGTTGAATAGGTTTTTTACTTTTTAGAATTCTGATAGTTGTTACATACTTCTAGAATAGCCTTGTGAAAACAGGATGTTCTTTTTGTTCTCTGTCACTTCTGAAATAAAACTCGTGTTGGCATTAGTGTATGTGGATCCATCTATGGCCATATTAAAATTATTAATTAAACTGAGTGTAGCATTCTTGCAGCTCAGCCTTAGACTGAAACTTAGTAATGTGTATGATTTTGTTTTCCCAGATTATACAAGTCTTTGTCTGAAGGAATGAATCTGAAGGACCAGCTTAACTGTACTTTTGGTACTTCTGAAGGTGGACTGCAAGGCAGGGAGGGTGTTGTAACCCTTACCTATGGCCAGGTTGAAGATCTGGCAGCTCAGCTGCAGCAGGCTCGGTCAGAGCAAAAGGCCACAGAGCTGAAGCTCCAGAAAGCCCTGGAAGCTTCACAGGAGGCCAATGAAAAAGTTCAGAAGTAAGTCACTCATCTTCTTTCAAGAAAAATTGCAGTTGAAAAACTAATGAAAAGTTGTTTCTTCTTCTATTTTGTCTATGATTGAAAGTGTGGTGATAGTCAGAAAAGTTCCTTTAAAATGACTCTTTCTTTGTCGGCCATTCAGCTCGTTACTCAGTGTGAAGCCGATCATTTTAAGTTTTATAGTATTACGCAAGTCAGTGTGTCTGTCTTTACTGTTATGGAAACTTTGCAAGGCACAGAGAAAGTGTTTCCATCTCCGACTAATGGTTTTCACTGTCTTTTTACCCAATGGTAATCCTGTGGCAACAGAGTATTTGCATTTATAATTGAATGGTAGAATATTAAGGTTCTTGTTTTTGGTCTGTTATATATCTGGCAAGTTTCATGCCATGGTAAATGCTGATGGGGTTGTTTGGGGGTGGCTTCAAAAGCTCACTGAAACCAACAGGAAGTCTCCAAGTCAGTGAACAGTGATTGTATTCTCTTTCCCAACACAAGATTCCCTGTTAAAATGTTACTGAACTCCAAAACCTGAAGTTCATCTCTACTGAAGTCCTTATTGTCATGATTGCTATTACTATCACATAAGCCTCTGAAAGTCTGATTGCTGGGACATAGGTAAATGTGTATGCAGAGATGCTTCACAGTCTGGCATTTCTCATCTCTACTTTGTATCACCAGCTGCAAAATAGCCCTCTCCCACCCTTCCAAGGTGGTCAGTGCTGAACTGATGTAAATTTTCCTGTCAGACCATATTTGACTTCAACTTTAATGTGTGCAGCATATTTCCAGAGTAGCCAGAAATAGGCTTAGAATATATTGCAAGGACCTTAGAAGAGTTCTTCCTGTTTAAAAAAATACATGCTGAGTTCTCCTGTTAAAAAAATAAAGACATTATATTTTTATGGTTTTAATTTATTTGTAACTACATAAAATATAACTAAGTTTTACATATCTATGAAAACACATAGTTTCATTCGTCTCTTTAAAACCTCCAGTAGTTGTTTGAGAATCATTCACATCTTTTTTCTGAACATTTAGATTTACTAGAAACTTCAGCAGGTGCTTGCTTGATAAAAATAAACCTATGAAAAATAATTACAGCATGTTAAAGAGAATACTGGCTAAACCTTCCTGTAAGTTGTTTAAAGTGGTTATTTTGTTTCATTTTATTAATAAGCATTTACTAACCATAGGTATTTAAGTGAAGATTGTTTGGGGAGTTTGTTTGTTGTTTTTTTTTTTTAGCAAAACTGTCTGTTTTAATCCCATGTAACCAGGGTGGCAAGAGTAGAAGTGCAGCCACAACCAGAATTGAAGTGGTGGTGATGTACTGCTATAGTGAAAAGAATTTACGCAATTTAGCATGCTCAGCTACTTGGGAAAATTTTGGTCAGGTTAGTTTTCATTATTGCTAAGATCAGATCACTGAGCCTATAGCAAAATTAAACAATTGGGTGAAGTCTTTTGATGACAATAGCATGCCCTTTTTACCAAGAAACTGTGGAAATGCTCTGTGCGTCTTCCCAGCACCCGGAGTCATCCACCCCCATCTTATAATTCAACCTGCAAACAGATTAAGCAGCTGAGTTTGTGGAAAGTGTGTTTACTTTGAGCTAAGAACCCTTGTGTGACACTATAGAGATTCCTCTGACACCTCTGGGAGAGCTACACAGACAGTTCGTACTCATCAGCAGGGAAACCGGGCTGAGAATTCCCAATTTCTTTGTAACCTCAACCGCTTCATACAAATCAGTGTTTGGCAATTAGGCAGGAACTCATTTGTTAGCTTACCGTTTTATTTCAGAGATGTAGAATATTCTACATTTCAAAAAGGAACTGACAATTTATAAACCGCTCAACAGAAAGGCTTCTTGGTGTTAATTACAGTAGTATTAATTATTAGCACTGTGTTATGAGGATGCTAATTGTAATTTAAAATGTGACACTACAATTCATAGCCTAAATAGCGTTCCAAAACATCTGTTTTCTTAACTGCTTTTAAATGCTCAAGTAAAATTGAATTCTGACATACGAGGTAAGTATTTTTAGCAGTTATATAAAGTAGTTTCTCAGTTTTATTCAGTAAAATATCTTAATGTAGCCACAGTTAAAAATCAGAAGAGGAAAATATTAATAAGCTTCACTAAGAAAGAATATAATTAGAATCATTAAAATAATTTTGAAAAGAGTGTGCTTTGTATCTTCATACAATGCAATTTACTGGTCTTCACTATGCCTTTGCTAATCTGTTCTCTGATAACACTGAAGAATTTTTTGATATTCTTAAAAACTTCGGTGTTTGCATTCAGCATCATATACAGAGCTTGAAATAGAGATGTAATTTCTCCACAGCGTTGCCATCACGTCAGCCATTTGTGTACCCACCTGCAATTGTTGCTTTCTAAATGTGAGATCCAAGTCAGAATAGTAGTCCTGTGTTTTCCGTCAGGACACAAAGCATCTAAAAAATTTCTGGATCCTATCCCACGTGAAACAGCAGCTGTGAACCAGAAGGGGGATATATTGGAATCTGCTAATAGACAACTTGGATATAGTGAAATTCTGTTTACACTGAAGTAGGCTGAAATCTCCCATGGACTCACTGCAGTGTGAGATATAAATTGTGACTGTGTGCTTTTGCCTGTGAAGATGATTCGCCGCCCTAGCAGGGGTGGTGGTGTGAAACAGAAAATGTTGATGCTCAGGGAGTGAACACACAGATTTAGCAGCATTTGTTTGAATCTGTTTTGATTTTTGAAACATTAACAACATAAGCATTAGACTTTTAAGAGAGCACTATTCTAATTTATAAAGCAAATACACATTTTAACAGTGTGGTGTATGTAAAAAATAGCATGTATGTGCACACATAATACAGTGCATATTTATTCAATAGGAAATTATGATGACCTGCATGACAATATTTTTAACCTATACTCTGTAGAATGGCTATGACCATAATTTTCTATATTTCATTAACATTTCTATTTCATGGTTACAAACAAAGAATTAGGACATCGGTGCAGAATTCACCAGGAGCATTGGCTGAGCGCCACAGACACCCTGCAAGTTTGTCCGGCTGGAGAAGCCAGGAGCCAGCTGGTGCAGCCCCAGCAGGGAAATGGGGCTGACCTGGAGAAGGTGGCTGGAAAAGCCTGTGAATTAATTAATGCCTCTGCCAGCAGAGGAAGCAAGACGTTTTAAAATTGTCCTTCCTGCTGGAACCTCTGGGATCGAGGAGTGGCTACTGATGTCAGTGGGATCAGAGGAGGTTATAATGTAATACCAAATCAATATTAGCCAATTATCAGTAAAGGTTGAGGCCACTTTTGATGTGTTTTTTTCCAGAAAAAGTTCTATTTTTCTCCAAGAGCTTTGCAGCTGGAGTGAATTTTAATGCAATTTGTCTATGGAGGGCTTCTATTTCTTCTCACAATTTAATGATTCTAGCTCAGTGAAGTGTAGCTCTCTGCGTGTGGGCACAGTCACACTTGCACACTCACATAGCTCTGTGAGGTGGCAGCGGAGGGTGCACACATGGAATTTCTATGTAATCCTCTAAAAGTAAACACAAATCCACAAAGTAATGGTGCAATGCTAAACTATACAGGTAGGAAAATAAGCATAAATGGTGAGAAATATGCTGCTTGTGCACTTTGAATTAGTTCTTATTATGAACAAAGCAAGTATATAAGTGATGTAAAACAGAAATTCTTAACTTCGTTTTTCCTTAGCTGTCTGTTAAAGGCTCTCCTCTCCTCAGGATGTCGGGAGAGTTACAGATTTGCATAAAATATTTCAGTGGATTGAACACAAAAGAAAACTAAGCAATCTTCTTAATAAGCAGATAGATTTATCAAAAGGAATTACTATCTCTCATAAAATAAATACTATCTTTAATAACATTTGCTTTACATCTTAAGGTGTGATTCTTTTGGCCACCTAACTTTCATTGTTACTGGAACACACCCTTTTTTGAGTAATCCTGGATTTCCCTCCAGCATTTCTGAACACACTTTCTCTGCTTTCGTAGTTGCTCACTTAGTTTTGTTCCTTAACTGATGCTGAGAAATTAGTTGATCAATGACACAACAAAACCAAACAGTTCTTACCAGCATTCGACACAGTTGAAAAGAATACAAAATTGGAAAGAAACAAGGAGCAAACATTTATTAAGTGTTTAGAGTCCTATTCTTCTGCAAGTAAAACTAATCTTCCTTCCGAGTACGGGAGCTGTGTGTGCTTCACATCAGTGTCCAAGACGTTCTCCAGCGCTGGCTGGAGGGTCTAATCTTTCCCAGAATGATCTGAGCAGTGCAGTTCAAGAACAAGAATGAATATTTGAATAATCACACCACAATGTGAGGTGGCCCTCCGACAGGGGACTGACCAGATACACATATGGATTTTGGGAAGACGCTCTGATGCTCTTTTTTAACACAGCTGTGAGAAGAATGTGGCTAAGACCCAGTAGTCTTTCTGGAGTATAGCTGGCAAAGGAAACCATGAGGAGAAGAGAATTTAACACATGGGTGTAAGAGAGTCCGCTTCATTGATGCGATCTGAGGGGAATGTCTAATGACTGGAAGAATCAAACTTGGCAATGAAAACACAAAGCTCTTTTCATCAATTCAAACGCAGACTCTAAAGCTGCAGATGGTTACCTCCAGCCTTGCCTATTCAGTCCGGGGTTGTATAAAATGGCACTTTGATGAATACTAATAGATCAAAACAAAGATTTAATAACATAAAGATGTGGTGTTCATTTTTAAATAAGGATACAGGTCAGTGTCTCAGAAAAGAGTGAAATAAGTATCTTTATGTATGGGTCTAAAGTCTCTGGAGATTTTTAACTGCAAACATGATATCCTTAGTGTGCAGATTGTATTCAGTACAGCGCAGCTATGCAGGGAATAGGCTAAAAGCAAGATTTTTGAATTATTATACTAATTGAGCCTCTTTGCAGCATGTAAATGTTGTTAATTAGTTATCTCCCTTTTAAAATCATACCTACATATATTGTGTAGCTTGTGTGCTTTCAGTCACTCCTTGTAGATAAGAATGGAGCTGGTTAATTAGAAATTGCAGGCAGAAGCACGGCACAAAAGAAACAAGTTTTACATTCACTGGGACTTAAAGCTATTTGTTTTGGAAGAACCACCAAATGTCAGAAAATTCAACTGGCTTTATTCAGAATTTTAGAGGCACGTTTCTTTAATTTTCATATTTCAAAACAATAAATAGGATTTAATGCCTTACTTTATTAAGATGTTACATTTAGATATTCAGACTTCCCTATTAAAACTAGACTGCCCTTTTTTTTTTCACTAACAAAACTGTATTCTGCTGAACGTCAGATCAACATGCTAACTACTGGAGGCTAAGAGTACAGCTTCCTAGATATTAATAGTTTCACTGATTTGTGTCAGTAAATAATTTAGCAGATGTTAAAAGTAATTTTGCTTTTAATGAAAACCGCTGTGCTGCCTGCTGCTGCAAAGTTCTGCTGGGACTGAATAGTTGGTAATCTTTTAATATCATATGGGGAATAATTTAATTGGTGCTGGCATTTTGAAATGTAAAGTAAGTTCTGATGACTTGTTGAAGAATGTAGATGTAGGGTTAGTTTCTTAGTTACAGCAAATTGGCTTAGCTCTGTCGCACTGAGTTGCATTCACTTGTCCCAGTTAAGGATGTGACCTGTAGTTTACTGAGAAACAGATGCTGGTGGGTACATTCAAAAGGCGAGTGAGGGAGGGCAAAGTGCTAAGAATCTCTCACTTGCTATAGCAAGCCACAGAAGTCAATGGTTATGTGAGTTTGTGTGGAAGGAAATGGAGAGCTGAGTAAGATGACTCTTGTAGCAGCCTAAGATACCATTAGCAGCGGTTCTGGACTTTCAGAACTGGATCAAAAGTTATTAAAGGAGATTCAACATGGAAAAAACTGCTTGATGAGGACTGATGTGTTGGCTGCCTCATGCAATGATTAAAAGCAGATTATAAGCTCCATGGGGCCCATAAGAGATACACAATCTCCACAGGCGGGGTTTTATGGTGTTTAGGAAACCCACACTAGCCAGATGGAAGATTCCCAGACACGCAAAACCACCACATACCCTGAAGAATTCTGCAGAGTGCAGCAGAGCTGATGCAAAGTTTCTTTGGCATGCAAAACACGAATAGGAACATGAGAAAGTCTAAAACACAAAATCCAGTAACAATCATGTCATATCATATATTAAAATATTACTTTTAACTAGGGTAGCAATAACAGGCAGCATGAATTTACTGGGTTTAGGGGCAATAGGCTTGGAAGTAGCCTGCTCTGGGAATTTAGTGAGGAATTAAGACTAATTGAAATGTGTGAAGAAAGTCATCTGTGATCTAACTGAAAGCAGTACATAGTAGGGTCGGGTCAGAATTTCTTTAAATACTTGGAATTCTGTGCTAATGCCAGTGACTTCTCACAGAAAAATTCCCTGCAGACTGCAATAATATGCATGGTGAAATGATGAATTTAAAAGTCTTGTAGAAATACCTGTTTGTTGTAATAAAAGAATTGTGTAAGCCAGTGAGGTTAGGTGCAGCCTCAGACAAATTCAACATACGAAGTGAAATCAGTTTTCTGGGACTAGAGGAAATGAAATATTGAACTAGTATTCAAATCTAAGGTGAGCTGAACAGATTCAGTCACTGGTGGCATATTCTCTGGACTGTTGTAGGTGCACCATGTTTGTGTATCACTGGGCAGATCTTGTTTCCTTGGTAGGGTACCTTATTATGCATGCAAAGATGTAATGAAATGTATTTTCTGCATTAGATTGTATTATCTTTATTGGATGGCACTTCACTTACCAGATTTTTAATTGCGTACTTCATGTTACGGTCCAGGTAAAATTTGCAGTCTGTGATGGAGGGAGTGCCTGGAAACTCAGTACCACTAATACTGATAACTTCCCAGCCCAAAGAAGAGAGGACTTGGGTTAGCATAAGCAGAACATTTCTGACTGAAAAAAATACAAAACAATCGACTTTTTGTCTTTTTTGCCTGGATTCCTTGGACACCCAAATGAAGAACCATGTGCTGCACCAGAGCAATGCACACTGCTTGCACCAAGATCCGTGCAGAGCAGCGTGACCTCAGACATTTTCTTTCAAATGCTTCCTTGGCATCTGTGCAGCCTCCACCCCAGTATTCTGAGTGATTGTTTGGGAGCAGGGGTACTCCTCTGGGGTGTACAGAATGGAGCTGAGTTTCCTTCTCCATCTGAGGAGATCCTGGTTCAGATCTTCTGCATCTCAGGGGGATGTTCTAGCCACGCAGGTTTGGTCTGGATCCTTGCTTTGAAGTAGTACCACATAGCAGAAAATAATGGGGGCTTCTCAGCTCAGAGAACAGTGCATAGGCTGCTCACTTCTGAGGAGCGAGACTTGATTCTGGCACTTTCCTCTAGGGATTTCTCTTGTTTTTATCCAGTGCCTGTTGAACGTAAATGCACAGCCAGTAACAGGTCACCCATCTCCTATTTTCCAAGTAAGCGCCCTTGATCACTGCCCACAGAATCAAACCTTCAGGTCTAATAACATTTCAGTTGTTTCTTCTCTAGAAATTCATAGCTTCAGAAAGAGAAGTAGAGAAGACTCTTCAGCCCTGGAGTGTGCAGATCTCCTGAGAAGTGGCAGATGTGAGTTAAAACCAAGTTTTCCTTAGAGCTGGATGCTGTAGCTGGCAGTCAGTATAATCTTTTATACTTGTTTTAAAAGCAAGGAGTGTCTTTGTCACCTTAAAAGAAAGTGGCCTCAGGTTAGTTTTAAAGAAGGGCAACTTGAGGACCTCTGGCTATTTGGCTAGCTTAGGAACACCCTTCCCCTTAAACTAGTTGTTGCAAATCCCATCCCAAAGCGCTGCCATGCTCTCTGTGCAGTCTGGAGAAGGAATGCACCGGTGCAGAGTGCACATGGAGCTGCAGATCCCATTCTCAATACCAGAGTCCTGAAAGACAGATTTGTTGATGTTCAGAATTACTGCAGATGACACCCTTTCTAGTACTGATGATTCATAATGTCTTTTGACATCCCGTTTCCATTTGAAGATGGCCCCTAGTACAGCAGTTTGTGGTATCAGTACCAAAAGTCTCATACAGTTACAATGTGTGATATTGCCAGAGCAGATTATGGGATATCATTCTCATGGATATTTTGGGTGTCATAAATTATAGTGAGGCCTTTGGCATCTGACAGTTTATGATTGATGCCAGGATTATGTTCAGTGGTGTACTTAACAGAATGAAGACAAAAATCCCAACCAAAGGGAATGACAGATAAGCCTTTCCTGCATTCCTTGCACACCCGAGATATCCATTGGCTGCAGGGAGTTTCACATGGATGAAGAATGCAAAACTGAGCATACAGTCTAAGTATTTATTTTCGTTGTGTAGCTATGGTTTATATTTACTTAACCTCTGCAAATTGCGGATTGCAGTGCAGATATTGTTTTCTTAAAGTATGGGTAGTTACAATATAAACACAAATATTTATCATCATTTGAATATTTATCATCTCAGCCTTTCAAAAAATATAAGCAGCGCTGAAACTTCATTCTCTCAAACACTGAAATGTATTCTATGAGAGTCAAATGTTTTCAGAGTCAACATAATCACAGCATCCCAGTTTTTGACCTGTGTGTTCATTTACAGTTTGCTTATAGCTGCTTCACAGAGATGGAAGTTTGTAGATTACAACATAGTTTTATTGATTTATCAGTAGCAAAATACACTAAGTATACTCAGTAAACTGGATCGGCTAGCTCTTGGGCTTGTATTGTATAATATCAGCTTGTTGTGGAATACTTCAGAACATAATCAGAATGTTGGCATAGTTAACATCAATGGTGTAAAGCAGACTTGCAAAGACTAATATTTAGTAAGACCAATAACACAAACAAATTAGATTTTGAAGTTGTTTGCCCAATAGGAAGAAGCATGCTGACACAGTATTTGTAAGCTTATAGTTAACCATTCTATGACAAATTATTAAATAACTTTGAAAAGCAGATGGAGTGTTCCTCGAATAACTGCAAGAAAACTTTTTCTCAGACTTGCTTTTTTTTTCCAAGACGATAAAATGAGTGTCACAGCAAATAATCATTTACTTTAATATTTTATATCCAAATAAAATAAGTCCGTGGCATTTACATTGCCGTTACTAAATAGTATTTGGTTTGTTTGCAAGAGTCATTTATTTGTGGCTTGGCTGAAGGAATAAAAATAAATTTGCGGTTCTTTCTGTTAATACTCATACTGTTTCTTAACATATGCAAAAGATTGAATACTGTAAATGTATGTGCAGAAGCTCAACAAAAAACCCCAGACTTTCTGAAGCTTCTGAATTGCGTATCTTTCAGAGAATTACTGGAACAGTTCTTTACAGCAACAAATAGAAATAACTGACTAGACCAACAAGGTATTTAATTTTAAGTAAACTTGAAATAATTTAAATGTTTCCATTAAAATTAAAATTAAGTGTACCTTTACAGAAGCAGGGGTTAGTTCTCCAAGGAAGAAATTACAGTTCCTGTTTCTAATATAATACTGAGTCATTAATTGATAGCCAGGTTTTTCTGTAAGGCTTTTAATTTCTTTTTAACATTATTTTATAGTAAGGCAACATCAATTGTGTTTGTATGTATGAGAGCTAACAACAGCTTTAACTCCAGCATTGCCGTTATTTTATTGGCAAGATGCTCGACTTCCCCATTCTACGTTTCTGCTGTATGTGATGTGAGGGTAAGGATATAGATCTAAACACTGAGTTGTTGGAAGACATAAATCTTTAAAACCAAATTTTATAACTTCAGCTTCACTTTATGGAATTTTTGCCCATACGAGGTATCAGAATTCAGCCTTTGAGTGGAAGACATTGCAAGTATTGGAAAGGTGTATAATAAAATTACTGTATTTAGCACTTTATTCTGTGCCTCATATCCACCTCTATCACCTCAATTTTTTATTTGATAAGATAATCATATAAATTATTTGGTGGATGTAACAGATGAAAATCTACATCTGATAAAGGAGATATCCTAAGTGGTAAACTCAGCACAAAAGACATTTCACAGATGTCTGATTTTAAACACTGAGAAAATATTTTACTCTATGCTTTCGAAGAATTTTGTGAATCTCGATGTAAAGCCAAATTTTTATGCTTTCGTCAGCAGACATTAAAAGGTTTTTCTCCTACAATAAGTCCCATTCATGTCACCACCAGGCAGAATTGCCACCAAGGCCTTAGTGTGCAGGCTCGTTAGTTCAGAAGAATTAAAGCTGTCCTCAGAATGAGCTGAAGGTCCACTGCTTCTCTCCTGTGTCAGCCTTGCTCAGGAGTTCACTCATTTCCTAGGAGCAGGAGGAGAATCTTATTCCCAGTTGCATGGCAAGAACATGGAGCAAAACCATCCCAGAAGGCCAGTGAAAAAAAATCTCATGTGAATTGTCATGCTAGAACGGTGCAGAAGACAGTTAGAGACAGTCGGTCTGCTGGCTACTGGAGAAAAGTTACTGAAGCTTAGAAGTGGGAAGGCTTGTTTTTACCCTAATGGCCTTAAATGGCTGATAACTTAGTAAAAAGCCTATGAAGCATTTTAAGGAGCACTACACGTGTAAAAGACACTTTGGTCTGTGATGCTAAGTTTCAAATGGTATTTTTAAAGCCCATTTTTTGTGTGCAAACGAGCAATTAGGTATTTTTTCTGATTTTAACACTGCATAGGGGACCCCATCACAGCATCACCATAATAGACACACTTCGTGTTGATAACATCTGTCTGTAATAGATCGTGAACATTAAAAACATTAAGAGGAGAAGCAGGTGTTTCACCCATGGATTTTTCTGTTAGTCCACTACTGAGGGAAAACTGCTCTTACTTTTTCTAGAAATACTTTTCAAAAGTATGACTAAGTGTGAGTTGCCCTGAAACTGGGGTGGGCACCACTGGATCACACTGGGAGGGTGAGGAGTTCACCTACCAGTCTGAGCACGTTACAAAGGACTTACCACAAGTGGCAGCTTAATTAAATGCTTTCCTCTTACATCCAAAACCTTTCCCATTGTTACTTGATCTCTCAGTGATATAGAAGACATTCCAGCTTGGGCAATATCCCATCAGTTATGCCAGGAAGGCAAATCTATTGAAATATATCAATCCCATGATTGCTTTTAATGTAAAGTAGAGGGATTTGATGATGGTTTATAGGGAGGAATTTCTCTCCACAAGCTCCAGATTACTCTTAGTCACAAGGGTGGGAGCTGTCTAGAGCCAGCAAGTCTGCATCAGGTTTTGTAAAATATTTGTGGAATCAAGAAAAAAGCTCATGTTGTCTTTATTGTTTACGGTATGAAGAGGAGTCTCTGCCAAAGTTGTGCTTTGATGGGATGTATTTGGGAAACAGCCGTAGTAGTACCTCAGTATTTGCACTTTTACAAACTCATTGTAAATAAGACTTGACCAGAACATGCCCAAAAGGGGTGGAACTGGCTTGGAATTGGCATCTGAGAGGTTCAGACCTGGCCTTACAAGGAAGGCTTCTTTGAAACATGCAGAAAGCTGCAATGTGATGCTTTCAGACTGCTATTTTTAAAGTTTAGAGTCTCTTAGTAACCCCATTCTTCACAGATCCTTAAATGTGTATTAATCTACTGGTCCTGCATTTCATGAGGAATCCTGCCTGTTTGTTTTGGGCAGGTTTGAAATAATATTTGTTTCAGATAATCAATTTTTGACATTGCTTTTAAATATTCTGAAGAGGGATTTAGAACAAAACAAAATCCTCTAATAAGTAGGTCCTTTTTCCATCTCCTGAAACACATTTCAGCTAGATATCAAATAAGAGAACTGGCTAGTTGTTACCAGTTGACATGGTCCAGAGCACAGATTGAGAAGCTGAGGGAGATAGGCTCTGTATCCAACAATTTTAGGCTCTAATTCTGCAGGTATTTGTGCCTATACTTTTTCTTTTTTTGTGCATGAGGAATCCAGTTCAGCTTAAGACCCCTTATACATAAAATTGAACAGGAAAAAAGTTTGTGGATCTTTTCAGTTTTCTTGATCGGTTGAGCTTCAGCAAGTCATTTCACTTCTCTGCACGCTGTTTTTCCCCATGTAAAATACACATAATGCAAAATAGACCTGATGTCCGCCTTTTGAACGCTTTTCATAAAAGTTCTGGGCATCCCTCCGTGTTGTGAGCATTCAAAGCAAAGAGTAATTGCTTTTCTGAGGTGGTATTCCTCTCAAGAGAAAGGTGGGAAACAGTTCAGAGACAGAGTAAGGTTGCCTATGATTCATGGCACTCTAGTGATACCCCACACCATTACCAACGGGCAGGACTAGTGTTCATCTGGAGTTGATAGGAAGTAATGTTTTTCCCTCTTCAAATGAATAAATACTGTGATGGAATACTTTCTATAGGGAAGATATATTAGCGTAAGGTAAAACTGCTAGCTTTTCCTAGGCAGATGACAGAGACTTCCAGGAAGTATTTGACAAGAAAATCCAGGAGACTCTTGCCTATTCATATCACCACAAAGTTTCTGAAAACACCATCACTGTAAGGAGTAGGCTTCGATGTAAAGATTTCTCAAATGTGTGGAAACAGCAACTGTCAGTGCTAAAAGTAATTCAAGCTTATGGAAGGAGGCATATAAAAGGTTTTTCTGGCACAAATGGAAGTAGTAAATCACATAAAATTTGCATATAAAATGTTAGACTCAACCTGGAGTAACAAGGTGAAATTCTGTAATCTGATTAAGTAAACTGATTGGTATCATTTGGCCATCATATGCCAATATATCCTCTATTTCAATTATTGTTAAATTTTTAACTTTTTAATATCAGTCACGTGCTCAGATACAAATGCTCCATCCAATAATAAGAGTCCTGCCTGGTCTAACTGATAAGCATGTTGTAGATCTCAATTTACTGAAATACAGATGAGGTTGTAGCATAGTGGTTTCAGGGTTTATTTTCCTTTCTCACGAGCTCATTTATTTTAGGCAATCAGTGTACGCTGTCCTGAGAAATCATTTGAAAGCAAAGGAGCAACACCTTTCACAAGGTGGCATTAAATCCAGCGTAGACAAAGTCCTGATCCTGTATTATCCTGTACTGTGTAACAATCTACATCAATGTAAAGTAGGGTGAAATGCTGTCAAAATAGACCAACTGTGTTTACCACTTACTTTTCCTGCTGCTAGTGATGGCACAAGGTGAATAGTAATGGTGAGCTAGCTCATAATCTTCCAAACAGAAGGTAGAGAGCAAACAATTTGACAAGATTAGTTATTGTGGACGACAGATAAAGGCTTAATATTTTAGCCAAGGCCTGTGTAAGCCAGGTTTATTTTGAAATATGTCTGCTGTCAGGAGCCCAACTGGCTGTATTTACTTCTAAGTTTAATCATATACAGAATTACTCTTTTGGGTTGAGAAGACGCTGAAAGGGATTTAATAGGAATGCTTGTTTTGTGACAGTGCTTTTCAGAGGCAGAATGGTTTTCCCTGCCAAATTTAAGGCCTGTAAGTTTAATGGAACATACTTTTTGTAGTGACATTACAAACAGTGTTGGGCAGGCAGGAATTGGCGGCGGTGCCTGGAGTGATTAGATTCAACACTGTGGTCTACCACGGTTTAGAGCTCGCTGATGCTGCTAAATCAGTCTCTAAGACTTGTGTTTTAAGACCAGAAAGGACCATTAATACCGGTCAGACCAGCCACCTGTCTAATACAGGGCACTGAATTTTACTCAGTAATTCCTGCATCAGGTTCAAAACCACTGCTGAACTCCAGCGTTGTCATTTCGCAAGACGCCCGGTCTCTGCGCCAGAAGGTGCAGAGAGAACTTTGTTAAGTAGAGGGAGGCAGCCTGGTGCATCTGAACCACATGTAGTCTTTGCCACTATGATGATTTATGAAGGAATTGCTACAGACTGGTGTATTACGGTTAAATGGAATCAGCAATGTTTCTTAGTGAGTCAATCAAAAATTATTATTGTTCAAAAGGCAGGCTTTTGAGGTGGAAAAAGTAATACCTGAATTGAAGAAGAATAATAATTAAAGATTCACTGAACCACCCACAGGTAAGAGTGTGATGCCTCTGTAGCGTGGTAGATAGGCCACTCACTGCGAGGTCATACCCTTACATTCCAGGCTTTGATCCAGTGAACATTTAAGCGTTTTATTCAATTGGATCAGCCTCAACATTTGAAACTGAGAACAAGCCACCCAAGCACCCGGTGTTAGAGCAGTGCTGTTCCCTTGAGAGGGAAGCAGCTGGAGTCCAGTTCCCCCATACAGATAATAGAAGTGAACCAGCTTCCTCCGGACTCTTGAGGAAATGATCCTATCCAAGTGACTGGTTTCTCGGTGAGACTGGTATCGCAGCAACCTCTCTTCTCTGTGTCGTTTGTTTCCTTGACTTTTACAGAAAGCACCTAAAAACGAGTACTCTATTAAGGATTCAACGAAATATATCCAAGAGGAAGAGTGAAAGAAAGGAGAGGAAAAGGAAAGGAAAGGAATTTTTTTATTCCAAGGTGAAATTAAGTGAATTTGTTTGTATGACCACTCACCTAAGAGTCAGATATGCACTGAGCTTTACTGCTAAACTGCTTGTAATGCTCTTGTCCAATGCATTTTATACACCTAATATATTTTCAAATGCTTGGTTTCTAAAGAGAATTAGTATTAGGAAAACACATTCCACAAGAAGCCAGAAATCATGCAAGTAAGGCCATCTTCATAGTCTGAGCCTAATCTTATCTACTGGAAAGATAACCAAAGGTTATAGTTTAGGTTTATAAGCCTTTATATAGCATTTCAAAATCCAGCAGGGTTTTGTTTTTATCACTTAACTCCTCCATCTGCAGGTAGAAACTATTGTTTTTGGCTAGTCTCTATATTGCTTTGCAGATTAGGACGTAGGCTGCTTGAAGGATGCCCTTTTCTTTTAGTTGGGTATCCATTTTGGCTATTTCTGGGGCATGATGCCCTGGAATGTCACTCCGTGACTGTATAACTGTCATATTCAGAACTTGTAGATAAAGGCCACTGCTGTCCTTTGGGGTGAGTTCCTTGGCCAGAGATGGAGCAGTGCCGGAGGATGTACTGATCTTTATGGAGTTGCAGATTTTACGATCCCAAGCTACAGTTTAGCGCTAGACTTCTTCAACAGAATACGAGAAAGAGGAGAACAAGCCAAAAAATGTGCATAAGAGTCATCACTAGAGACCAGTACGTAATATTTTTGCAACTATATGTCCAGCTTCTGGGCTCCTGGAACAAACTTCTGTCAGTAAGGGTTTTAAGTCTGCTTTATGGAGACTGATTCTGAAACCAAAATGATTTATACTCAAGGGAGTAAAGCTGTGTAAGCCTTTGTTAAAAATCAAAGCAGAATGTCAGACAGTTCAGGAACCACATAGGAACACACCATATAACAGTATTCACTCCATACAAACATTTTGTCAAATGCATGTGTAGGTGATAAAAGAACACAATTTGAAATAACTGGAAGAGGAGTTGAGAATGGTTGAGAATTTGTCTTGGGGAAGACACACCTAGCAATGCTCTTGTTTAGATACTGTTTCTCTGAAGGTGAGGAGCTTGTTAAGCTTAGCAACACTTTTAAAAGTATGTATTTGAACCGGTAATGTCATAGCAGCAAGCCCTTTGAGGAATTTTTTTTATTTATGGATTAAAACACATATTCACCTGATTAATTCCAAATATGTATTGAGGAAGAATTAAGCCACTGCAATTCAAGACTCTTCACAATGGTGCATCTTTTGCTAGCTTAAAAATAATGATGGACCAGATATCCCTTTCCTAATTTGTGGAGCTTTTTTATTTTTCCATTTCATGGAAGCACTGAGATGAGCATTAAAGAAGTAGGTAGAGTGGATAAATAATATTTCTAGTTCTCATCTTTGTGCTTTTCATGGATGCAAATTATATCGATCCCGAAAAACACAGGAGTGATTTTGAGTATGTGCAAGTCAGCATAAATAAAACCAAAGTTGCGCCTATCCATCTGAATACATAGTTTATTTCTGTATTTTATATTCCATTTTGTAGTTATTTTGCATGCACACATACAGTACTTGTGTAGAGAATTCTGAACTGGCATTTGCTAACAGAATTTATTTGTTAAGGGACAAATTTTCTGGAATTAAGTACCGGAAAATAACGAAGGTCACCTACTGGCATTTTCCAAAACCTCTAAGCAACAAATTGGAATCTGTGAGAATGAGGACTGAGACCTTAAGAGGCTTTGTTGAACATTCCCAAACTTGTCTGTCCTTGCACATTTGGACCTTTAGCCCTGCAACTGAGTTGCCCACCATATCTTTCTTCTGTCTGACTTAAAACACCAGCTGAAATACTTTCTTCTCGAATGACTTGTTTGGTTGCTTCATGAAATGCAAATTCAGTGACTGTCTTACATCTCAGGAGAAGGTAGTGTCGTATTGCACATTTAATTTGTACTATGAGGACTGTTTCCTTCACAAGCAAAAAGACAAAGGTCATTTGTTAAATCTGTGTCTTAGTATACAAACACAGCCAGTTTTGCTTTCAGTTAAGTAAAATACGGTGAGATTATAGTGGCAGATACATCATGATTGCAGAAAGTAATAAAAGTTGCTTTCTTCAGGTCAGTGTCTTCCATATTTTGAATAAAACTCTGCAAACACTGAGACTTTTATGGTAGTTCCCAACACCTCCCATTCATCTGTTTAGATATTTAAATTAACTTTGGTCTTGAAGTAGAAGACTATTCCTTCAGTTTACCACAGATTAAAATGCTCAACCTCCGAAAGCAGCTGCCTGCAGCATCCCACCGGGCTGGGTACAGAGCCTTATCGACAAGGGGCGATCCTGCCACCCTCACCCCTTGCAGGTAGTACCTCATTAACACAATCAGCCTTTTTAGCTGCCTTTTATTACTCACAAAGAAAATGTTGCTTAGTATGAGTCGGGGTGGCAGAGTCGGGCCCTTGGTGAACAAAGAGTCCAGGATTATCGTTCCGAAAAGCCCCCTGAGGCCTGTATCAAGAGTTATTAACGACTGATTCAGCCCATAGCTTTATTTTGTAGGCTTAAGTGGGATTTCAGTGGTATATTGGGTCTTGTGCCTGTGTAGGGCTGAATTTTGCCCTCTGTTATTTTATCTTATAAATAGCTGTTACAGTTTCTCTTTTACATTATTGTTTAAATCTCTTTCAAAGGTATGGTTTCTTAATCCCCTGCTGCTTTTTTTTTTCTTTCTTCTAATAAAGAGTAAATAAATTTGCAAATCCACACATGACTGAAACAAAAGGCAAATAAGCCCTGCACGGTTTGTGTTTGGTGCGGGATACCTCATTTTGATGATTTCAGTCATCATTCATTTGAAAAGCAGAAGCTATGATTGTTAAGCCTCATTATTTTCAATGAAGCCTGACAGTTTCAAGGTTAAACAGAAGACAGCTACTTTCATCCCAGTGGTATTTCTCTTCAAACACGGGCAGCTCTTCGCTAACTTGTCTGCTCTGGTGTGCAGTGTCATTGCTTGGTCACAGAGTGGTGCACATCTAAGGCCAGTTGCAGGACGGTGTGTAAGCAGTGACCTCCAACCAATGTCTCCCCAGTGCATAAGCCACTCAGTATTTCTTTTTATCTGAACAGTGATTTACATAAGCCGTGATCTCAGATTTTACTATTTTTCTGCTGTCTCCCAGAAAACAATTTCCAGCCCAAACCTTCTGTTTGTCCTGACAATTTGAAATGTTTCCCCTGTGCTTTATGCCTCTGAAGCACACTAGAGACGGTGCTAGTGTGAGAGAGAGAGAGACCTCCAGTGATAGTTAAAGTGGCTGAGAAAGCCGCAATGCTTCTGAACATACGCGCTGCTGAAAGTGGGGACTGACCTGCCATTGCTTTCTGAAATTGCACATGGACTAACAACTGATGTAACAGGGAAAATTCTCAGTAGGAGAGGCTGAGGAAGCAATGGCCTATCAGTAACTGAGTTAAAACCCTTAGAACGCAGAAAACATTGATTTATTCACTGTGAGAAAACTTTCACAGGCAAATAACTTGTGAAAACCCTGACTTCATACTTGTATGGACTGACTGCACTGAGTTATGACTGTCTGGGTACTGCCTCCATAAAGATGAAGTACAGTAGACATATGTTACAAAACCAAAAAAAAAAAAGCACTAGTTGGTTAAAAAGGAAAAATGATACATGAAAAACTGAAGGGGGGGAGTGGCAATGCAGTGATTTTTCACCTGTGCTTTCACTCCTTTAGAGTCCCTGTGAAACATCTAGAACCAGCTGAACTTTCCACATACATTTCCTGGTGTCTGATAATTACATTAGGGTGGTGAATTCTTAATCTCGTTTCAGGAATTAAGTCACCTGGTGAGTACAATGAAAGGTGTAGCTTCATGGTGCTTGGTGGTTCCTGGAAAACAAGAGTGTTTCGATACGTACCATGTGTGTTAGTCATGACTTGTGGCAATAAATCCAAGACGTGTTAACTAGTTTTCCTGCACTGAAGTTACGGATGCATCCAGGAGATAAAATTAATTTTGCAGTTTTGATAAAGCTGTGTTATTTTTATTTCCTCTCTGCATTCCTCATCCTCATGTTAAAAAAACCCAACCCTTTTCAGATAAGAAAAAATGGTGAATACAGCTATTTGAACCTGCAACTCTTTTTATTCATTATAGAAGCTGTGTGTATAATATGCTGGACATGGTTCTAAAAATGTTCTACTAAGCACAGTGTCTGCTTTTATATAGTTAGTTTATTTGTGGGAGAGCTTTCATTGAAGGATTCCATAAAATATAGATAAATTGAAGAAATAGCTTCAATTCATGATTACTGGAGTGCTGAAGATAGATCTGTGCAAATGGAAAACCCTGAACAAATTTAGCCCTTTGCATTTGTCTATCTACTTTAACAGAAGGAAAGAACAAATTTAGCCAGTGAGATTCTGGGCGTGCTTATAGCCTGTGCCATAAAACTAAGAGAGGATTAGGCGGCTCTCTGTCCTGCTTATTTAGACTGTTAATTTTTCTGTAGTTGTGTTGTCGCAATAATCATATGGGCCACCTTCAAGATATCATCATCCACATCCTCAGAAATTTGTTTTGTTGAGTATTTGGAAAAGGTTTTTGACACAAAATACATGGTGATTTAGGCATAAATTTATAAACTGGTCAATAAAAGGGTGTTTTCAAGGGGAAACAACAGCTAAGTGTTACATTTGACAGGAGCCGTGGACCACTCATATTTTTAAAAGTGCAAGGATTGAATGTGCTACTTACACTGAAGTGTGTATGTGCCACAGAATTGCTGCACAGGGCTTTGTGTTAATGCCTTATGGGGACCTCAGATACTACGTATACTACAAAAGAAAAGTGCGTTGATATGTAGCACTGGCTGCAAATGGATTGTGTTGTAGGTTAAAAAGTTTTCCGTAAGTTGTCTGCATTTTCCCTTAATGTCTGTCTTTTACAGTAGTGCTTTGTTTCTGAGCGTGACCACCACCAGGACAGCTTGGTTCAGTGCAAACACTGTCTCTTTCAGCCAGAACATTCCTAACGTTAGCTTCCTTTTTTTTTTCTCTCCTCTCCCTCTCCCCTGCCCCCTCTCAGGTTGGAAAGGCTGGTGGACGTCCTGAGGAAGAAGGTTGGAGCAGGGACCATTAGGACCGTGATCTGATTGAAAGCTCTAGTCTAAGGAAGCATTCACATCTGGTGACCAGGCTGCTTCATTCAGCACTGTGTAAACACTAAAGCCTTAACTTAGCAAACAGTTGTTAGAAGTGGGACACTCCAGCGACATTCCAAGCTGAGATAAAATCAAATCATAAATGTTTAACTACTTTGCTGCTGAGTTCTGTGATTTGCTGAAATGTTTCACTGCAAACATATATTTGTTTTTAAGCAGATGCATTGTGGCACTGTGTACTGTGAAAAATGATGTAAATGCTTATTTTAACAGTCCGTCTTCTCGATGTTACTAGACTATAGTCTGCTGCAAGGCACAGCTTGATCATGTTTTCAAATACTGCAGGCTTCAGGTGCAAAATCCTGCAAAGCAGTTTCAAAATTTAAATCCCTTATGTTATTTGTGAGACTGCAAACAGTCCAGTATTTGTATGTTAAATATATTAATTGATAAAGTAGGTTCACAGTCAAGAAATATCTCTGGCTAGTACACTGAAGATTTTTTCCTCATTACTCATAGCCCATTGAATTGCAGCTAGTGACTGTGGCTACATCTAAGGGAAGGATACATGTATAGCTTTATACAATGGTTGAATAGTTACTGCTGGTACATGACATCTTCAGCTTAGCTTAAAAAGAAATGTACAGTTAGGTTTCACTGGAGGTACAGCTTCATAAATTACAACATGAAAGCCTTGTGACATTGTACAGTATCTCAGACAGTGGGGAAGGTTTCCTGTATTGTTTTTAGTCACTCCTCTCTCATTTCCAATGAGGGAAAATCACTCAAATATTCAGAAACCACCTTATAGATTCACCTTTTCAGTGCAAGGTGGATCCATCAACCCTTTCTTACAAGACTTTTTGCCTGCTTCTTCTAGACCTCTGATTGCTCTGCAGTGCAGGAGTACCATCCAAGTTGGGTTTGAGGCCAGACTGCCAACTCTCTGCTTTGTGTACACCTGAAGTGCCCTGGGACTGAACTCAAGGGCTGAAGGATAGACTCCTACAGGGAGGGGAGAAACTGAGGGTTGAGGAGGAAAATTTGGGGTACACAGACGTTATAGACCTTACAGATACAGGAGACTTGCACCTAGAGTTACATTTGTGACCCAAACATCTCCCTGTATTCTGTATGTCTTTGTCACGTGACCAAAGGTGAGCAGAAAGGTCAGGTCTGTGTTCATATAAACCTGCTCAAGAAAGCAGCTGTAATCTCTAAGCAGCCCAAATTTGGTAATGAATCTCAGGAGCACAGTGGGCTTTAATCTACTCCCAGGACCAGCTCAGACAGGGTGGATGTAGCTCCTAAGGCTTCCACTTAACCTGCTCTGCTCTGTGTTTGATGTTGTTATTCCATCTTCCCTCTTAATGTTTGCTTGTACAGATGTCATGATAGGGCAGTCTAGCTGAAGAAAATGTAATTTTAATTTTGGATAGGGGGAGACATTTTGATGCCATTTCAATCATCATCATTTGCAGATCTAAGCTCCTCCTGATTTCAGTTGACCAAACCTAACCCCTTGCAGGGAGGTGACTAGCATTATTCCATGCCAAATTTACCCAAGTCACTTCTAGAAAACTCTGAAGTGCTCCTGTTTGACCTCTGGTCAATTCTTAGGTAGCCAGTGAGCCTGCAGTCTCTCCCCCACGCTTATTCAGTGGGAAGAAAGTTTAGTTCTTCCAGAACAGAGGACTGTCGCCCCCGGCTCCAAGCCCCTCCACCATCTCCCCTGTGCTGGTGTCCAGTGCTTGGGTGACTGTGGTAGTTTAACCCCAGCCAGCAACTGAGCATCACGCAGTCCACTCCCCTTCAGTGGGATGGGGGAAAGAATTGGAAGAATAAAAGTGAGAAAACTCATGGGTTGAGATAAAGACAGTTTAATAGGTAGAGCAAAAGCTGTGTATACAAGCAAACAAAACCAAGAAGTTCATTCACTACTTACCATCAGCCAGCAGGTTTTTGAAAGCAGGGCTCCATCATGCGTTAAAGGTTAATAGGGAAGACAAATGCCATCACTCCCAACATTCTCCCCTTCCTTTTTCTTCCTCAGCTTTATATGCTGAGCATGATGTCGTATGGTATGGAATATCCCTTTGGTCAGTTGAGATCAGCTGTCCCAGCTGTGTCCCCTCCCAACTTCTTGTGCACCCCCAGCCTACTCACT
>JAOXNO010000041.1:39664349-39678408 GCA_028565335.1 Limnodromus scolopaceus
ATCCCTTTGGTCAGTTGAGATCAGCTGTCCCAGCTGTGTCCCCTCCCAACTTCTTGTGCACCCCCAGCCTACTCACTGGTGGGGTGGTATGAGAAGCAGAAAAGACCTTGATGCTGCATGAGCACTGCTCAGCAATAAGGAAAACATCTCTGTATTATCAACACTGTTTCCAGCACAAATCAAAAAAATAGCCCCATACTAGCTACTATGAAGAAAATTAGCTCTATTCCAGCCAAAACCAGCACAGTGACTCAATTGCTCTTTTTTCCTACTGCCCTCATTGAGCCTCGGTGCAGTAGGTGAAAGACAAGATCTCCTGATCTGTCAGTGCTGTTGAAACATTTCTGCTTTAAGTAAGGGGTGAGGAAGGAATAAAGATAAAAATGTAAGGACTACTGTACTGTGCCAGACCAGAAGTCCAACTAGCCCAAAGACTGCCTTTGACAATAACAAGCAGAAGATGCCTAGGAAAGGGTACAAACTCAGGCCAGCACTGGTGAGCTTAGTCCTGAATGGTCTCCCAGCAATTTGTTTTTAAAGGGCTTTTTGAGCCAGAGGTGGTGTCTTTGTATTTAGCAGTGTTTTTTCATTAGCTGTTTTTTAGTCCATATAAAGTTTTAGTATCTGCTTGTTCCTGTTATGAGGACTTATGCAGTTAATGATGCATTGAGTGAAGGAACATTTTCATTTCTTTGTTATGAACCGGCTCTGTTCAGTTACTGTCACCTATTTTTTATATTGGAGAAACAGTGAACAGTTATCCCCTCCTTGTATTGGTTCCACGTCCCTTGTGATTTTACGTATTTGGCATCCTTCCCCCACCATCTCTTTTCCAGAGAGAACCCCTAGTCTCTTGTAAAGAAGTTGTCTTGTGTTTTTAATTGGCCTTGTCATGCTAATCTATTTCTTTTCCAGCTCTGCAGTGTTTTTACTGAGATACAACTAGATTTGTGTCTGGTATTCAAGGTACAGACAAATTGTGACTTTAACAGTTGTCATAATGATGCTGTCTCTTTTATTCTCTATGCTATTTGTAATCATGTTTAGCACTGGATTTGCTTTATGACAGATGATTTCTTGGAATTAATATTTCTATAATAATACTAACAACTCTAGATCTCATTCCTTAGTTATAATATTCAGCTCAAAGTTCATTGTATGGTGTCTGGAGACAGAACTGTTTTCTGAATGCGTAACTTTGCATTTATGGGTCATCTGCTGTTTTCACCTGCGTTCCCTGGTGACCAGGAGCTCCTGTTCCGTCTCTTCTTGCAGCTCATTTTTACTACTCAGGGTAGCATAGTATCATTGGTATCTCCATGCTGAATGTGGTGATATGAAATAGCGTTATCTCCAAATTAACCCCCTTTTCAAGGTGATTTCTTAGTTAAATTGAACATGGGCTCTGGGGTAAAGATGCCTGCAGGACAATAAGGTAACTTTCCTTCACTGTGAAAATGATACATTTATTCTTATCCATTATTTTAATCTAACTTTTAACTACTTATTTTTCCATGTAGAGATGTTCCCTCTTACTCCTTGGTAGCTTTGATGAGGAAGCTTGTTTGCTACTTTGAAAAGGCAAGTTTACTAAATCAGGGCTTGTTTTCCATGTGTGAATGTGCTAAGTTTCTCTTTCCCCTAGGAGTATCGAGAAGTCCTCACCTTGCCCCAAATCTTTCCACCTCTGAGCAAATAATCTTGTGAGTGCAGGCTTCATACAGCACGACTGTTTAACCTCCATCCTCTTGTGTCAGCTGGCTTTTTTTAGGAAAGTAGGATTGCTCAGGCAAAAGCAATCTAGCAGGCTTAATATCAGATACATCTGATTGTAGTTAATACTTGAGTCACTAAAATTAGGTGATAATTTTGCCTCATAATTTTGCTTCATAATTTTCCTTTTGACACGTTGTACCTAAGTGAAAAAAATATTTTCTGACTCTGTCTTATGTCTTGTACCAAACAGCCTGAAATTCAGTGAGCTTTTTAGTTGGGGGCTTTTATCATCCTGTAGATAAATTGCTTTGAATCATAATTAAAATAGGTGTTGATTTTTAAAATTCAGCTAGAAATGTTTGTCTTTTTTGAGAAGGACCTTGG
The DNA here is from genome assembly GCA_028565335.1 of Limnodromus scolopaceus. Lineage (NCBI taxonomy): Eukaryota > Metazoa > Chordata > Aves > Charadriiformes > Scolopacidae > Limnodromus > Limnodromus scolopaceus. Next base: position 39,666,450 of record JAOXNO010000041.1, read on the forward strand.
GAAATTTACTGTGCTGAGAGGTGACGATTTGAAAACGGTTGGGTTCTCACTCTTCCTTGCTAACAACCTGGTGTGTGGTCTTTGGCAAATCCCTTAGTGACAGTCATAAAAGGTATGCAGCCCCTGAAGAGGTGCCTAGGCTCCTTGGGGGAGTTTGCAAAAGCATCTGTGTGGCTAACGTCAAAACGCTGTCGCTTCTTCACCGGCTGAAGTAAACAGCAAAAGCCACATAGGTCCAGTAGTGGCCTTTAGTGGCCCTTGGGTGAATTTCTAGCCCCATTGAACCCAGTCTGAGTTTTGCCTTTCAGTGTAACAAGGGCAGGAGTTCTGGTCTGGCATGTAGAAATGGGTGATAATGATAACAAGGGTTAAATGACTTTTATCATGTAGTTTATTCATTGAGAACTGATTGATGTCCATACAGAGCTCTGAAGGTGAAAAGAAGCTTGCCCCTATATAGCAGACAAATGCAATTGTCACTTCTGTCCTAATTTATGAGAGAAGGATGAGGTTGCATCAGATTATGTACCAGGAGTAGCAATTCATTTGCCTCCCGATGGAACAGCAGTTCATGATGAAAGGTGGTTCGCCACAGGCAATGCTTATGGTGACAGTTGTAATTACTGGTCAAATTAGCATCCCTGCTGTCTTGAAGAGCACTGAGATACTCAGAAACATCCTTCCCTGTGAGATTCTGGGTTTTTCTCCTGATGATCTTGCAGCACGTTATGCGCTGGGAGCCATTTCTGGTATATGCCAGGGTAAAATATGTAAATAGCATCGTGTTGGCTCGGGATAAGAGCGTTATTAATGCTTTTCAGCACTGTAATTATATTCATAGTAAGCCTTCCCTAAGCCCTCACTAATTAACAATATTGTGACAAATCAACTTTAACAGAAAAGAACTGTGGACCTTTAGTCATTTAGTACTATTTTTCATTCAGCCCACAGCCCAAAATTGGTAGCACGGTTTTCTGTACTAGTGTTGGAAAAACTGCTGATATTTGAAAAGTTCAGAGCCAGCTCAGTCTTGTTAGTGGAATCCTGTAGATGAAGTCAATTTGATTCCTCTTTAAATATATACATAGGGAAGTAAGATTCATTAGTTAATCATTATTGTAGGGGAATATTAAAACTGCTTTTATAAATAAGCCATGATATTGAAATAGTTTAGTAATGTCAATATGTTGTCACAGGCACATTTCTTTATTTATTTATTCCAAAACACAGGACATTTTACAATATACCTTAATTTTCAAATTAAATGGCTTTATAAATATTCTTATCAGGAGATCAAGATTTGTAACATCTTTAATCCACGTACACAAATGAACTTGCTATCTAAATGTCAGGATTTCTCTGTGCCTTTGTTTTCTTCATTTAGAATAATTCCAGATGAAGGCTGTTAGGTTTGTTGGGTTTTTTTCTTTTTAATTTGTACCCCAGAAGATTTTCCTCCTGTGCAAGAATAAGCCATGAGGCAAATGAAATCACTGACCAGTGGTTTCTCTGATACTGCGCTTGCTATGATCGCAGCATTACACATGCTGACTCTTATCACTGTACCATTTCACATCAGCTCTGCAGAACTGGACTTTCTTTGTTTGTTCTTCTCATGCATTGGTAAATAAAATGGATTCACAAGTCCAAAAAACCAAAGTGGTGTTCTCATATTAGGTTGATTATAAGTCAGCTGTTGAGCTTCAGTGGTCTAAACATTTCATTCTTCAGTTTTGTTGGGAGCACACGTGTTCTAGGAGGCTTTTAAACAAATACTTGAAATGGTTGAAAGATTTACATTGCCAGTGCCTGGCTAAATATGTAGTCTTTAGAAAAGACATGGTTTATTTTGGCACCATTTGAAAAACTCAAATATTTTAAACATTTGTTAAGTTCGAGCTTGCACATTTGAACTAAAAGTTTGCATTCCAAAATTGCATCTCCGGTTACCTGTCTCTCTCTTTTGTATTTTATAATCCCTTTATTAAAATAGCCTTTGTAAAAGGAGTTGGGTTTGGGGGTTGTGTGGTTTGGGGTTTTGTTGGGGTTTTTTTGTTAATTGTAAAATATTCATTAACAATAAATTTTAAGGTAGCATTTACCTGGCAACTCTCTTCAGCTAAACAACAGAAATGCATCTCCAGAAGTGTTTTCAGAATTCAGGGCTTCATGTTGGTGGCCAAGACTTGGTTGTAAAATTAATCAAATACAGGAATAGAGGCCAGATCCTGCAGTGATTTTTTCTTAGCCATACTATGTACTGTGATGAGTAAGTACTAACCCTGATGGTGAGTGCAGGGCCAGGCAATAAAGAAAACAGGTTGAAAAGGTGTACTGAGCTGATAAACCAGAATAGCTCAAGGAAAAGGAAAAGATATCTTTCACCTGTGAAAGGAGTTGGTTTTCTTTTCCCTCCTGTGGCAGAATGGGGGGAGGCAAGGGCAAAGTTACATCTAATTTTTTATTATAAAATAAATAAATAAAATCACCTTTTATTTTCTCATAAGTTTTCACCTGAAACTTGTACTGAAACTTAAAAAATTGAGAATGTATAAATTGAAACCACCATATTTTGTTTAAAGCCTACAAGAACACCCGTTCAACAAGTCCTGGAGCACACCGTTACAACCGTGCACGTGCTTTGGTGTTGCCCAGCCAGCTGCCAGCTGCAAAGGGTCACACTCCTTTCTGAGAAACCGTCATCAGGAGGAGTTTGGCATGTTTCCTCCATGGTTAACTTGGGCCAAAGGTCCAAACAGTGTCACGTTCACAGAAGTTCGTCATTATTTGAATGGCTTCTGAACACGATAGAAAAAGATCCATTGTCATATGATAAAACAGTGATATACCTGATAGAATTGGTCACAACTGCTTCCCAGTGGCCGTGCTAAAGCAAGATTATGATAAACCTTGTAGAATAGAACCATTATGTGAATCTACGATGATTAATACTCACTCATGAATGTGCACACTGTATTTCATATAAAATTGAAACATGTAATGGTTTCCTAAAGAATTCAAAGGATGGAGATGATAGAATATTTATTCATGAACCAAATGTATAAAAGCAAAAAAAGAAAATGAAAATATTAAGATGCAAAAATTATTCTAATTCATTATCTGAAGCCTCAGGACTTTGTTCATTAGTATTTGACTTCCACTGATGTGCCACTATTTCACAAGTTTTGTGATCAAAGAGGTAAACTGTTTTCAAAAATCTGTCTATGAGAAATCAAGTTACTGATGCCTAAGTTGATATAGATACCAACTTATAGATATCAGCTTAGAAGTTGAAATTTTGCTTGGAAGCAAGATTTCAAATATCTGTAACTAAGAATCAGCTTTTCAAAAAATTAATTTCTTCACTTGGATATTTAGCTTGTTCAGCGAACATATTCAACTCAGATGCAGCCTCTGTGAAAGCATACTAAACTAGAAATAAAATAACAAACAGTAGGAAGTCTCCATCAACACATGCTCATAGCACTAATATAAACCTGTTCGGTGATTTAACATGCTACGTAGAATTATCAGCTTTGTTTCTTCCACTTTATATGGGGAAAATTTTCTCTCTCACCCCTAAGATTCTACCAATGCATGGAGAACATCAATGTTACAGATGATGGTTACTAAACATTACTGGTAGTTAAGCAAGAGAGGGAGATGCACAAATAGATAAAGATTAGGTATGTGATCATCTATGGCATTTGTTATATCAGTTGTTTTAAAATGGCAGTGGTAGAAAATTAGATGCTTCAAGCTATGGCTGGAGTATGGCAAACCCACTCTACTGCTCAACAATATTTTCACTGGTGGGGATGCTACCCTCATCCACAGTCCATTTCTAATTAACAATTACCTATTTTGGTCACTGTATAATCAATATGAAAATCAGCAGTGTCCCCTCTACTTTTCATAGGTTGAGCAATAGAAATGGCAGTTCTATCACTAAGACTTTCTCAGTATAAATATGACACAAAAAGTTGTGGTATCAAAATAGTAAATACTGAATTATATTTAATAGGATCTGATCCCTTTTACAATTTTCATCAATAAATTTCAACACACATTTAAAAGGAAAATGAATAACAATAGTGCTTTATCCTCAAACTGGTAAAAGAAATGCCTAATGGAGTATTTGACTGTATGTTGTGTCTGGAGCTGGTTACATCTTCCCAGGAGAAGCAATAAAACTGAAGTTTACCATTCTAACATTTTATTTTTTCATCTTGCCAGTGGCAGCAATGTTCAGCTTTGCAGAAGGGAGAGGGTCTCCCTCCGGGACAAAGGAGAACCTGTGGAGTTTCAGGGCATCCAAAGATATAGGGGTGATACTGTGAAAGCGAGTTGATTTCTAGGGGATCTGGCGTAGGGAATGGGGCTCACAAAGGTTAGTGTGGTCTTGGAGACCGACTGTTCCCCCAGGGGATATTATCTGGGGGGGCAGCTGCATTGTGTGCAGTAACTGAGGTTCAGCAGCAGCACGATGTAGGCAGTCATGCCTTCTGCTGACTCTATGACCCTTTCTTCTTGCCCCTTCCCTAGGGATACAGAATTCCTCACCTGGTGTACACAGGTGCATTGCCAAGGTAGAGGTGCTCACCTGGACCTTCAGACCATATGACCACTTAGACACAGACATCTGCTGTGCTGAGGTAAGTTCTTCCTTAATTCAACAGGTTGCCATAAAAGCCAGTCCAATAAATATTGATCAAGCCAGCTGTGGCCAAGAGGAGTGGTACTGCATGTGGTGATGAGCCAAGTAGGGAAGGAGAGACCAAGACAGAAAGGGAGAAAAGAACGGTGGAGGGTGACCAAGCTTTGCAGATCCTTGTAGGGTCTTGAGATATCATCTGTCTATGGATGTCTCCCCAGCAGAGAGGGAACCACTGGCCTCTGAGTCCACAGAGTATTGGATGCAAGTTTTTAGTACCATTCCCACCCTGGAAAACAACTGACACCTGTCCATGCCTGAAGTCACCTCTGTTTTATTCGGGCAATCAAATCTAAGCCTAAGCCATTTACAAAATCCGGTTGTTTGCGTACATTCAGTGTTTCTGCCCATCCTTGCTAGAGTAACACATCACAGTCACATTAAACAGGGCTGTGCCCAAATGATGGCTGCATCTCTGCAAGTCTAGATTACCAGGTCAGGCAGTATCAAGGGAAGCAGATCTCTGGAGTAAAAAGATGGTGTGAAGATGCACGGCCAACTTCTGTGCATTTGGGGCTAGCTCCATGCTAGCCCTTGGGCTGCACTACCTGGTAGCGGGCAATGGAAGCACATCTCAATATCATTTCTGTGGTATCCTGAGTGCACTGAGACTGCTTGGGGATGTAAACCAAAGCACAGAAAGCGGAGCCAGCAGGGAGAGTGGTTTTTAAAGTGCACCCCCAGCACAAACCAAAACACAACTGTAGATGCATCCTGTGTGAAAGCTGCCTTAGGAATTCGCTCTGTGGAGACATGTGTTTTGCACAGGGCAGGGCTCGCTCTGCTGGACTGTGATTCCCCACTCTGACCCAAAGGCGTTGAACGTGGGACTAACTGCACCCATTTGCAGTACTTTTGGGGTTTGCTCTCCTCCTGAGACCCTGAAGTGAAGAACCAAGGACAAAGATGTGCAAACTCACCCTGTGTTGTTTGACTAAGGGTTGTGCCGCTGGTGTGCAGGGATATCTGTGGAGAGTGAGAGGGATTGCTCTTGCCTGCACAACTACAGCATCAAACATCTGAACACCGCAACAACTGCCACGGCATGTGCCGGAGCGAAGGCCAGAAGGCTTCATAGTTTTGCTCTTCTTTGATCGCATAATGGAGAAACTCAGCTCAATTGCTTTTCAAGAAGCTAAATGCCTTGCTTCCTCCACATTTTGCTTGTCTGCTCATGATAACTTTATTTCCCCAGAGCCCTAACAGTCACTAGAGAGAGACTCTTATAAATCTGAACTGCCTGTGCCTAAAGAAAATACACTTTCATCAGTGTGTGTTTTTGTGAAATCCCACAGGACTGTTCTCAACAGCCCTATATAGCAAATCCACAACTGCCCCTTGTTGCTATCCACCCTGAATTTCAGTAATGGTGTTATCCTTGTAATTTTCCAATCATTGAAATCCGGTCTGCAAATGACAAACGTTACACGTTACGAGGTGTTTCATCCAGAACTTCACCCTCGCACAGCTTCATTTCCTGCAGAGCCGACCCTCTGTTATCGGGTGACCTGCTACCTACTATCTCATTAAAAGTCATATTATTTTTTTTTTCAGTGCCATTGATATTTTATCTTCTTAGGGCTCTTCTAAAACCACCTGCTGCAGGTGTCTAACTATGTGCTGTGACTACAGCTTTCCATTAGTAGTAAAGCGAACCGAGGTCTGGCAGGCTGAACCACATATTACCCTCTTGACCCAGGATGTGTAGGAGATATACCACCACCTGCCATAGACATGTCCTGTTCCCTCCTTCCACCCCACCCACCAGCTTGCAAAACCTGTAAATTAAGTCTTTAGTTCCTATTCAGTTACTCTTTTACCTAAGACATTCATATACAATACGTGTATCTAGCTAGATACCATGTCGATTTATGGTGATTAGAATATGTGCGTATAATATAGTTCAACCCAAAGCAAAATATCTCCTTGGCTTGAAAAGCTATTGCGCATTATAAAGGTGAGAAACCCTGTAGAATAGTTCAATATATAAAACCAACATGGCAGGCTCCTCCTTCTTGATTTATTGTTGCTTTTCTGGTGCACTCACCCTACGAAAGCTGGATACCAACCAGAACTGCATTAATTCCAGCACCCCTTGGTATGTTGGCCTCCCCTAAAGCAGGTCCCAGGCCTTCAGGTGGAACTACAGATGTGCAGGGAATTACAGATCCCTGATGAAGGACTCCGCAGAGAATTTACTGCTCTTATTGAACTTGTTTTCTACTCCTTGTATTCTTTGTATTTTTTCAACTTCAAACCAGATGGTCTTATTAAACTGTTTTTTCCCGAGAACTTAAAGAGCAATTTACTATCCCAGTTCTTCCCTATTTTGATAATTGGGGACAGTGAATAGATTACCATATACAATCTTCTCTTGGATAAACTGAACAGGGTGAGTTTCTGGTATCACGTATTGCTCAGAGAGTAAGGCATTTCTAATTCTTGGGCATGCAGATGCTTGAATTGGCCACAACACTCCTGTCCTGCTCTCAGACATGGTCCATATGGAGCTGATCACTCCCTGCCCTTGCTGTGTACTTTCCTGATTCCGAGGACCGTGCTCATTCTCTAAGGCACAGCATCATTCCAGAACCTCACGCTTAGTGTCAGTCCTAGAGTCAGAGTAGGTGTATTTGTGATCCATTCCTCCCTAAAATTTTCTGGATGTGGAAGAGACCAGATGGAAGCCAAACTGAGGCAGAAAACAATGATGAAAGGGTAAGCTGAAAGAAGGATGGTAAAATAGAGTTAGGAAGCTCATTTCAGCGAACGCTTCTTCATTAATACTGATGCCTGTGTGCTGTATTTTTCTTGCTGGACCATGAATCTTCACCAATATGGAGAGATATAGATCCCTGACATAACCATCTGAAAGTCAAAAGAGCTGAAGCCAGGTAAATGTCTAGTAAGGCTGCTACAGGTACAGGAAAAAAAAAGAAAAAAGGCAAAGTGATTGTGTAGTTAATCTTGTTGGCTTTGTTGTGTTCCATGGTGATTTTAATTACACTGTAATTTGAGCTAAGTTAAAGGATGGTAAGAATAGTAGCTGGGTAGAGGTTAGTGAAATGTGAATGGAAAGAAGTGATTTTGGGGACAGATCTGATGGGCAGGAATATTGCTCCATTCCCGGGGAGGGGGCGAGGCTGTTCTTGGCATGAGCATGACAGGGAGCAGCGCCAAGAGGCGGGCATGGCCGGCGGCGAGGGATGACAACCACTGAGTAGGAAGAGTGATACTGCACTGACCATGAAAAAGGGGTGAGAAACACTGCACTGACGCTGGTTAAGAGGGAGCAGTCCAAAAGCAGGACTCAAAGATACAAGGAAGGTTATCACAAGAACAGAACTGCAGAGCTGAATGCCAGCACTGAGCATCTGGCCTCCTGGGAGGACACTTCACAAAATCTCTAAGACTGTACTTTGAATTCACTTGAGTTTTGCCCCACCTGACACCGGTGTCTGCCTCTCACAGCTAGAGGTATCCAGCTGGTAGCAGGTCCATCAGTAGTGGCTGCGTTCGATTATCTGCTATGGCAGTGATGGACCCTAATTTAGTACTCTTTGACTAAGCAATGATGTCAAAGCTGTGTGCTCTGCAGCACTTGAAAGAAATGTTATTTATGTGGATTGATGCAGAGTGTCAGTAGGTTTTGAGCAAAGTATTTCTAGGAATGTTAACACTTACATCAAAATACACTTATCACAGCTACCTTGGACTGTAAAGCCGTATAAGATGCATGAGGTGATTGGTTCTTGAGTCCATGCTGCAGCCTTCTTACAGTAATGAGGAGCTACTGAGGGTCAATATTAAGAACATTCATTTTACTAATTGGGCAAAATATTTTGTTTTGGTGGGGAAAAAGAGGCACAGCTCAGAAAAGACAGGCTGGTTTTTGTGTTTCTGTAGCATGTACCGTGTATGTGGCATATAAGTCTTATTAATGAGGTGAGAAATGGTAGTTTGTGCTGGTGTGTAACATATTTTGATGTCTCATTTCTTAAAAGACAAAAACAGTCACAGGGATGACAACTGGCCCTAAGCATGGAGGAGCTGGCTGCACCCCTCTAGTTAGACAGCAACGTGTGAGCAGAGGTCCTAAGGACTCCTTTGAAAGCCAAAAACTCCCCTATAGCAAACTCATACTATCTCATGGGATCAAGACCACAGGTTTCCCCTTTGATTTTCAAGAGCTCTTGTCATACCAAAGAAAAGCAGCGTTAAATGTGTGCCACCTTTGCCCTGCACTTCGGGGAGCTCTTATCACAGGAGAGACCGCGTTTCTGCTTTCAGATTTTGGAAGGACACAGAATCTGTTGCACTTTTTCACAGCGCCCTGGAACACTGGCTCTAAAGCAGAACACTAGTGATGAACAGGTTGCAAAACAAATTCTATGAAGTTTGCTTTGTGAAGAAGTTGATCCAGCTTTTTTTTTCCTTTTTTTTTCCCCAGCAAAAGCAGGTCTCAGAGTAGCTGGCTGGAAGTCTTGTTGCTTTTTTCAGATACAGCACCTATTTTGTAGCTTTAATAGCAAAATTCATATTCTGTTTCTTTCTGTTATACACTTGCACAGATGAGATTTTAATTCACTTTTTTTTCCAACGGTAAAGGTACGGATTTCCAAGCCATACAAAGTATGAACTGTGCCATTTTAGTAAAAATTACTTGAAGTCTATGTATTATTTTCATAATCCCATCTTCCACTCCTGTATATCAGCATTTTTTCTGCATAGGTTCTGTGGCTTGAATGCGGTCTTGCTCTTGCTGTTGCCTTTTCTTGACAGCAGGATCAATCCTGCTCCTGCCAGGTGCTGAAACTGCTCGACTTGCTTTGGCTGAATAAAAGCTGTGGGTGCGACACCAGCAGCTCTTAGCTCCCCTCTGTGGAATGCTACATTTGTATTAACATGTATCTCTCTTTGTGATTTTTTTTTTTTTTTTTTTTTTGAAACTGAAAATGATGTCCTTTAAAATCTCTTCCTGGAGAGAGAGAGAGAAAAAGGTTGAGAGAGAGAGAAGGAGAAAAAAAAAAAAAAAATGCACTCCCCTTGGAATTTAACCTTAATTTGAACCAAGATCAGTGAAAGAAAAGCACTTTCGTGCATTGTTCGCCAGCTCCACCCAGCCAGCCCCTTATCTAACCTGAGTCTCCATTGCCTATAGCTTTGCAACTTTTGCAGTAGTACGCTCCACATGCTCTTACATGCTTTAAAACCAACCTGGAGACACCGTGACATTATAATACCCAGAAACGCCTAATGATCCTATCTTGCAAGTCCTTAGACCGTGCAGTGCAGCAGCAGGGACTGTCCTTCCCTGAGTTTATAAAGGGCCTGGTGCGTACTGCAAATAAACAGCCGTGGTTATTCCTGACCACTGGCAAAGGTGACAGCAGCTTCTGAAACCCTGACTCAGCCTCTCCCTACACCCCAAACCAGGAGATATTTAAACATTAGTAACTCTTTATTTTAACCTGGTTTCTTGGATTTCTTTCGCCTTTAGAGGGAAGCAGCCAACCCTTGATTTGCATGACGTCAGCTCGGGGTCAAAATTCAACCTTAAACACACACATAAAAAAGCAAGCTTCCTTGTTTGCTGTTCAGAGGCGGACTTCCACTGCATGTCTCCTATCATCTGCATGAGGGGGAACAGCCAGTAGATTGCTTTCCTATTATTTTTCACTTCCTAGAAAAGGCAGACAGCTGCTCCAGGTGTGGTCCACCTTCATGCTGTCCCCTATCCCCTATCAGCCAGCTGCTCCCTGCAGTCATCTCCCTTTCCTAGCAGCCCTCAGTTTCTCCCGACTTATGAGCGCTTGGTCCGCCTTCCCTCGCTTACTGTCTGCTTTATATCCCTTCCTTCCACGTCCTCAATTTTTCCTCCAATTGCTCATTGTTCCCATCCCTGCTTCCCTCGTGCTCCACAGTCAAAGACCCTCTCTTCTTGTGTGAGCCTGGCTTTCCCAAGTTCATGGTGGTGTCACCCCTGACAAGGAAAAGGTGTCCATCATGTGGGGAGGAAATTTCTTAAAACTGAAGGTAGGAATCAGGCATTCATGACGACTGTTCAAAATAAAGACCAAATATCGTGCAGCTCAGAAGGAAAAAGAGGATACTATTAAATGCACCAGTGGCTTGCCATGTATCCTCCCCTTTTTTAACAACCGCCGGCTGCTTTTCTTTTAAAGAGGTGTTTTGCGAAATGCCATTTGTTTTCATTCTAGATAGCCTAGTAATAAAACCTGTCAAGGAAATACTGCATATAGCATTGTTCTTACACTCCTCAAGTGTTTGAAGGACCCCTTGGAATGAGTGTGCACCAGGAGACGAGAGGGAGGAAGCAGGAAAAATCAAAATAAGAAATATCAAGGAGACACAGTCAAGCATGAATCATTTCAGTCTTTCAGTTGAACCCAAAGCAAGATCAGATTTCACATTCACCCTCGATGAGGCTGGCATTTTCACACACACACCGCAAATTCGTTGGCATGGAGGTAGCTTGATTTCATGGTAATACCAGGGACCATTGGCATATATTTAAGCCCAACTTAGATGAGGGGGTTTGAGGATTTTTTCCTTTTTTTGTTTTTTTTTAAGAAAACCGCTGATCAGAAGAACAGTTACTCGTCCTTAAAAAATAATTAAGTAACCTTGCAGGCAGGTAGGCAGTTTTTAGTAGATGCCCACCTCGCTGGGGAGCTGCAGCCCAGGCGCCTGAGCGGTGGCTGGAAGCGCAAGTGACCCCGCGGGGGAGCGAAGGCGGCTGCAGCTCCGCGGAGAGAGCGCGGGCGCGGATTTCCGCGCCCGAAGAGCCGCCGCCGGCTGCCGCTGCCCCAGCTCCCTCCGGGGCGAAGAAGGAAGAGGAGGAGGAGGATGGAGGAGGAAATTCCCCCGGCGTGCGGGAGTCCTGCGGCCGCTGAGTCCACGCCTGCAGCGACGGGCCGGGGTCGGGGGGGACACTAAGCCCGTGCCTTAAGGACCGGGGCGGGGGGGGAGGTTGGATTTCAACACAGTCACAGGCTGACAACGCTGCCAGCTCCTCCGCTCGCTCTCCAGTGCGTTGCAGCGGGCGGGTGGAAGCGGGGAGACACCACCGGTCCCCCTCTTCTTCTGCTTGATCGCCCACCTCCCCCCCCCCCCCAACAGCAGCCTCCCCGCCCCCAGCGCTCCGGGACCGATAATCCCTCTGCCGCCGGTGGCAGCCCGCACACCCGGGGTTGGTGTGTGCCTGAGGGACGGGGGAGGGAT
>JAOXNO010000041.1:39683791-39694580 GCA_028565335.1 Limnodromus scolopaceus
ATTTTAAAACCCTTTCTTCTGAGCCCCGCTCTCTAATTCTAGATGAGTATTACTTTGCTCTTTTCGTTGGCCAAGCACAATTGTGTTATTGGAGATAATGAATTCAATCCCCATCAAAGAGTATTAGGAGCGCCTTGGCCCTGTAGTGCCTTTTTTCAGACGGGGAATGAAAGGCAGAGAGAAAATTCTCTGGGTAGCCTCCGCGATGGCAGCTTTTGAAGTGAAGGGAGGCGGGCATTGTTGTTCACATTTTTGTCCATACGGCTGAAGAAAGACCGGCGGCTTTTGATGAGAAGATGAGAACCGCCTCGTAAGTTGAGCAACAAGTTAGATGGCGAAGTCTTACCGCTGCCTATTGCCTGCGGATAACATATGTCCCGCATTAATAGGGGCTCAAGGGAACAATCGCTCGGGGAGGGGGGTGGGGGAGAGCTCTGCTCCGGACCGGCCAGCGGCTCTTTTTTCCCCCTCCTCTGGACACCGATGCCCCGAAGGGGGTGTTTTTAAGGGAGACCCGAGGAGATGCGCCGTGGCTCTTGGGTTGCTCTGGTGTCGGAGGGGCCCAAGGGGGCGGGAAGGTGGTGTGCACCGGCCCCGGGACGGGGGACAGGAGGACCCCGGGGGGGATGTGCTGGGTCCCCTCCGCTCATAATTTCTGATGGTTCTGCCAGCGCTCCGCTGGCAGGCAGAGCATGATGTTACGTCTGCTGGCGTATATTTGGAGGCGAGGGCAACCCCCTTTCTAAAGAGGAGGGTTTCTCTATTATTGGGGCTTTTTCTCACTAGATGTAGGGTCAGGGCTTGGTTTGGTTGCCTTTCTCCCTCCCCACCTTTCCTTTTCATATAACGTACTGACATACCTGAAGTTTGTAAAGTACTTCCTTAGATAAAGCAACCAGGCAAGGGGAAAAGGGAAGAGGGAAAACGTCTGTTGGTCACATCAGATAACCTTAGAACTAGAAAACTTGTTGCATACATTTGAATAAGTTCAGACATGCTCTTATTCCAATCTCCTGCTCCGCAGTTCAAAGATTCCCCGCCCCCGGGGCTTTATTATGCTAAAGAGGTCATTACTGAGAGTCACTATGGAGAGATCCCGGTTTGCAGAATGAGGCCCACCTCCTAGTTACCAACATGTTTACATTTTCCGCCGGTCATAACCGGAGGAAATGTGTGTTAGCAACCCGCCGGGCAGGCTCGGAGAAAAGAAGGAATAAAGGGGAAAATATATTTCAGCTGCTGCGCAGTAGGTTGCAAATGTAGATGATTCTTCAGGGAGCACTTAGGGGTATCGGGCACAAAGGCGGTGTTTGCCGTAGAAGTGGTTGCTGCGAGAGGGTCGGATCCTGCTCCCGGGGCCGGCGGCTCTGCGCCCTGGTGCCCGCGATGGCTGGCAGCGAGGGGAGGGCCCGGGAGCGCGGCTGCACCCCCGAGACCCGCTGGCGCGGCGTGGGAGTGGAATCAGGCGGGTCCCACTCTCAGCGGCGTGGGGCAGCTCCCGGAGCCCTCACGAAGCGAGTGCCAGCCCTGGGGGGGGGGGGGGGGGCCCGCACAGGGGACCTCCGTCTGACCGCTCACGGCCAATGGGCGCCCCGTCAGCGAAGGGGATGTCCCAGCTTATGGGGGTGGTTTTACCCCCGGACGACAGGGGACAGCGCCCTGTCACTGCCAAGAGGTGTGTGAACGGGCCCGGTTTCTGAAGCAGAAAGGCGGTCACCCGAAACATGTCCACCCGGGGAACCCCGCTGTTCCCCCCGGGGGGGCGGTGTAGGCGAAGGACGGGGGTCGCAAACCCAAAGCTAGACTGGACCACAGGTGGGCAACGCCGCCCGCTGGGGTCGCCTCGGGCCACTGGGGCCAGGCAGGAGACCGGGGCGGGCGGGGGCGGGCGGGGGCCCGCCGGGACCCGGTCTCGCCCGCTCTCGTCTCGCCTCTGCGCCGCTTCAGAGCTTCCCCCGCCGCGGGGGGACCCCCGAGGCGCGGCCGGGGCAGCGGGGCCACGACAGTGCTCAGGTCCAAGCGCCTGCTGGCTGGAATAATTCATAATAATTCATAATTCCCATTCTGCCGATGGTTCCCCCTTGGAATAACGAGCAGGTGTATGAACGTTTCCTGGGAAAAAACAGATCGCCAGCAGTAAAACAGTAGTTGCAAAATAACGACGAGCTTCCCCTAAAATAACCCGCCTGGGCAAAACCCGTTCGGGTAACGCTCCCGCAGCAGAGGCGCCATTCCGGGAAATGACCGTTTCAATGAATTCAGCTAAATGTAGGAGTTTTGGGGTGTGGGGAAGAGAGGGCATTGCAATTTTTTCCCCTCATAGAGACAAATGGATTCTGCCATGAGGCGACGTATGTTTTCAATCCTAATGACTGGAGACAAAGGTGAGCGCTGGCAGTTTGATCTGTCCAAAGTTCAAAGATCTGAAATCTCAACGAGTTTCTGTTTGAGGTGAAGGGGAGAAACACAAACACCATGGCACGGCTTGGGCCAGAAAGTTGCAAGGTTTGGGAGTGAAATGAGGGGTTATTTACACTAATCTATCCTTAACTGCTACTTTGTCACAATGGGCAGAATAATTAGTAGAAAATAACCCGAGAGAACAAAGGCAGGTTTTCTTCTTATCGCCTCCCGTTTTCCACTCTTCTCTTCCCTCAATTATTTTCGCCCGCTGAAAAAGACCTTTCGACACTGCAAATGGCAGAAAATGTACAATCTGTTTTTTTAGTTATTACTCTGCCTTTGCTAGTAGCTGAGAAGCCTGGGTTTGCATTAAGAGGGAAAAATGACCCATTTTGCAGCACCGCCCTTGACATTTAAATAATCAAACTAATTGCATTTTTATTTTAGCTATTAACCATTCTCCTATATTTCCTAACACAGTACTGCAGCGTGGGAGTTTTGCGAGGACTTACGTGTACATTCCGTACCCCGGTCACTCTCTGTGCACTATTGTGGTGTGATTTTCGCCTGGTCATTGTGTGTTGTGTATATTTCCACTTGTCTCCCCTGGAAACAAATTATTAATTATGTATATGTTAATATATACAGTATACGCATCTATATGCCTCCCGGGAGAACTTTCTATCCCATGTTTATATGAGGATAATTTGTTTCTTCACGAATTAAAATTGTCCCGAAAATGCTCACGTATATATTTATTGAGTCTCTTTTTAAAAAATATTTTTTCAGAGAGATTGATCGCATATATTCACACTTATATGCCTAGATCCCGTTTTATCACAACAGAAAAGAAATAATACAAGGTGCATTGTTATCGCATCAAGCGTTTTATCTACAATATCGCTGTAAAATTAAAACCGAGTCAATTGCTCTTTTAAAGGCTAGTTGGCGTTACAGCAGGGGAATTCATTTATTTCGGGTTTATGTTGACGGACCAGTAACCATTCAAGTATTCAATATCTACTCAAGATTTCAATACAATTTTTGAAGCTATGCCAGCGGCTGAAGTGTTTTCTCGTGCCGTTCTTTTACGATTTACTTATATTTTATTGACACGACTAAGTTTCAGAGGGAAAAACTGACCGGGAAATATTTTTTCTCGTCTTTCAGTCCCGAAATTTCAAATGAATTCCTTCCAATAAATGTACACCCTCCGATTGTTTGCCGACGTAGATGTCAGTGTTGTCCATTCGTACTCAGAAAACAACCCAGGAGCTACTTGTGATTTTTTTTTTCTCCCCGCTGATTTGGGCGCCTGAAGTTGTTTTTATTCCATCGACTCTTCCCTTCTCCGGAGGGAAAGTGCTGTTCGCAGGTGCTCCCAGGAGGTGCCACGGACGAGGGCCCCATCCTGCCCCCCTTGTCGGGGGGCACAGAGCCGCCGGACCCCGCGGCAGAGGAGGGGCCCGGCCGTGCCAGGGCAAAATCCGCGGCGGCTCCTCGCCCCCGGCCGCGGGGTCTGCCCCTGCCCATCCCCGCGGGGTCGCGGCCGGCCCCGCCGCGCCGCCTCGACGGCCCCTACCCCGCCGGCGCGCCCCGCAAGCGCGTCCGACCCCCCGACACACATACCCCCGCCCCAGGCCGGGGGCCTCCTCACCGCCCAAACTCCGCGTAAATCTTTACAGAGATCCCCCGCCGCCCTGAATTACTCCCCGCTTGTATTTAATGACGTTAAATGAGCCGTTTTCGCTCCCTCGCACGTGGCCGGTCGGAGATAATTGCCGCGTAGGAAAAGGCGAAGTTCCCCTATAAATTGCGGTGACGGCCGGAGCCCGCAGGCTGGCGGGGTCCCCGCTTTGCCCGTGTCCCGTCCGCGGGGCTGAGACACCACCTCCGACGCGGGCATAAACCCCCCGCACCCACCAGCTCCTTCCCTCCTGGCACCGAGCGAGCGGCCCGGCTGGAAGGAGATAGATGCTCGTAAGCTCCCCTCTACATATTGCGGGGCGGGGGGTGGTGGGGGTGGTGGTGCACCCTCTTTCCTATGGAGCCTACTTTTGATTTATTTTTGCACTGTGGCTGGGGGCTTCTTGAGCAGAGGATTGAAGCTGCAGGAGGGCAGCGAGGAGCGGGACGGAAAACGGGGTACTCTTCTCCCCTCTGTTGACTTCCAAGTCCTAAACCGAGCACAGAAAGCTGCTCTCGCTGCGGCGGGGACCCGCATTTTTAACATGAGCCGCATCCCTCTTATGTCAGTGGACCATTGCCCACCGCAGCCACCATTTGCCTACGAGAAGAAAGGGAAGGGATATAATCTTGATGGCGAGTGGCGCAAGGGGCACACGCTGTATCCGTGACAGGCTCCGCTCCTTATCTATGAGAGGTTTGGAGCCGCGTCGGTCCGCTTAAACCTTTTATTACCCACGCCTCGAATATTTCCATTACACACGGTCTGTGCTCCTCAGCTGATATGTGAAACCTGCTGCCTTATCGCTGTCGGTCGATTGATATTTTCTGTGTACAAGCCCAAGGCATTAAATCAATGTCTCCGCTCTGCAGTGGCATATTCTCTGCAGACTAGGCTGCGGGAGACAAGTGAAGTCCTGCTGAAAACGGGCTTCATCCTGCCTCGATTCGCACGAAGCTCCTTTTGGCAGACGAAGAGGGACTTTAAATAGGATCCACCTGCCTAGACTTGGTGCCGAGCAACCCCGAGCTGCCCCTGGCCGCAGGGCATCTGTCCGTCTTTGTCAGTTAAGAAAATACAGAGGGCGAAGGGACCGCACAGCCGGGTCACGGAGTACCCGGCCAAATCCGGCGTCCCGGGCACGAACCCCCGCTCCCTCCCGCTGCAGGACCCGCAGCCCGGCCGGGACCCACGGGAAATCTCCGCCCGACCGAGCGCACCGCGCAGCCCAGCGCCGGCACCGGCTCCGGCGCCGGCTCCGTCTCGCCGGGAGCACCGAGCTCCGTACCTCGGCCCCCGCCGCCGGGCTGCCAGCGGCCGCTCCCGCCGCACCAGCAAAGCCCAGGGCAGAAGGGCTCTCCAGTGCGTTTTTTCTCCCTTTTTTCACTGGGTGGTAGTGCTGGAGGAATGTGGTGAGATTTCTGGGTCTCCGGCTTGGCTTGTCTTTTCTAAATCGACCCTTAAATTTAGTTTGTCGCCGCTGCCCCTGGCCCGTCAGGGGGGCAATTATGCGGTAATTATGAGAATTACACAGTTCTTTTATCTGGCGGTCGTACACGGAGGGGACTGAGCACAGCGAAATCTGTTCACGTTTAAACCTCCCCCTCCCCCCCCCGCCTCCCCCCCCGCGCCCCGAGGATGCCGCTTGCTGGCGACCAGCGCGGCTGCTGTTATCGCCGGGATCGATCCGAGGCAGAGCTCCACAGCGGTAGCTGGGCTGGGAGCTCGGCCCGGCCTTTCCAGCGGCCCGGGGCGAGGCGGAGCAGCGTTAGAGATGCTCCCTTCGGGCCTCGCCCCGTCCGGCGGGGAAACGCCGGGTCGGGCTGCAAAACACCCAGGAGGTTACGCCGCCTCGGGTGGCTTTTCCCCTCCCTCTTTCAACCTGCCCCGACACCGCGAGGAAATTAAAAAATAAGAAGGAAAAAAAAAAGACACCGCCGCATACAGACCCGCACACGCCGGTGGCACCGCGGCGCCCCGCAAACGCAGCCTGCGGGCGCGTTTCCTTCCTTCCTTCTTTCCTTCCTTCCTTCCTTCCTTCCTTCCTTCCTTCCTTCCCTCCGCACAAGCCTGGCCGTACAAATCGTTCCTTTTCACATCCACGCTTTAGCGCTACGTTTGTTTTTCTGGCACATGGCTCCGTCCTCCGTAACCCGTCCCAGAAATTTTGAAAGAAAATAGCAGAAGTCTTTCATTGTTAACATTTGATTTATTTAAAGTCCTTAACTGCAAATAATCAAAAACATACTCCACGCATTAAATTCTCAGTTATCGTTTTAAATCAAAATATTTTTTCAATTACAATCACATTTATAAAATTAACAAAATTTCTTAAATTCACGTGTCATTCTTTTTTTTTAACTGTCATTTAAAGCAATTTCCAGCTGTAAAGAAAGAAAAAAAATATAAACCATGCAATAAATTAAGAACATTGAGACAGCGAACAGGAATAATAATAAAACCCGTCTGGCTATGCTAACACCGTGTAAAACTGTGGAAAGTGCATTAACACTGGATGAAACAAGCTAACGATGGCGATAATTAAACGGCCACAAAAAAAAAAACTGGATGTGGAATTTATTAAACAAGTTGAAAAAGAGGAGAGTGACAGAGCTCTCCTCTTTTCCTTGCGTCGGTGTAATAGTCAACGTTTCCTGGGGGAGGGGGAAAATAACCTTGTTATAGATACACAGTTCTAGCTGGTACACAATGAAGACACTTAAATTAAATAAGCATGTCATCCACATGTTGATGAGAGTTCCTGATGAATGAGAATCTTCAGTAACAGATGGAAAGGAAAAAAAAATATCCAACTGGCTGTGACCTCTTGTAACTTTATATTACATCCCAAGACAGGTAACACTTGGAAAAAAAATAAGGGTCGCATCCTGCACTCCAAAGCTCCAGTTGGTCCCCTCGGGAGTGCAGGATCCGGCCCGCAGCATCTGGGTGTATGCGGGTTGTCCTAGCCGAAGGTTTATTTTGCAAGTATCAAAAGGATGATCCGAGAAAGTAAATAGTCCTCTTGTTGCTTAGAGATTCTCTTAATGTTTTGCTACTTCACAGCAGTATTGTCCTTCAAAGGCTTTTTAATTAAAAAAAAAAAGTCTTAAACGTCTACTCGCTTCTTCATCTCCGTATCGTTAAAGTATTGCCACATACCTGTAAACTTACATGAGATTATAGAGCACAGAAGGGGGGAGACGAGGGGGCGGAAAGCACAAACAAGTAGTTTACAAGCTCAACATTTTTTTTTTCTTCTTTTTCAATAACACCCTGCAAAGGCTAGGGGGGGGGGTCTCCGGGGAGAGCGGCGGGGGCGGGAGGGGGTAGGTACAAGCGGGACGCGGCCGGCTTTGCAGGAGGTCGTGGTGGAATCATAACAAGACACAACGCGTTGCGAGACAATTAAAAAGTAACAGTCCTTTGAACGCAGCGTGCGGAGACACCTCGGTTTGTCGCAGGGAGAGGGAAAGGGGGGGAGAGAAGCCAGGAAAGGGGAGCGGGCGGCGGGAGAGGGGCTCGCCCCCGGCGGCGGGGGGTGCCGAGCTAGGAGGTGTTTAGCACGGGTCTGGAATACACACCTTGGTAGTAGGAGGGCTCTAGGGCCGAGGGCTCGATGCTGCTCCGGCCCGCCATGGAGGCGCTGCCCAGGGGCAGCCCGCCGGGGATGCTGGCACCGTAGGAGGAATATTGCAGCGCCTGCTCGTAGGCTTTGAAGTCCAGCTTGTGCTGCTGCTCCGAGGAGGACATGAGGTTGTTGATGGAAAAGGGGTGGTTGAAGGAGTAGTGGGGATCGCCCTTGAGGTGGAGCTGGGGTTCGTGGGCTAAGGAGTGAGGGGGGTGCGGGACGGAGGCCAAGGCGGGGACGGAGCTGATGGTGGAGGAGGCGGCCGAGGCCGAGGTCTTTAGCTCCGTGCTCGATGCGCTGTGGTCCATAGACTGGGGGCTGGTGGACGGGTTGGAGCTGGAGAGGGAGTTGGCGGTGTCCAGCTGCGTGGGTTTATTGTGGCCTCTGTGCAGGGGGGAGTTGGAGCTGGAACTGGAGGCCCCGGCCTGATCTTTCCTGCCCTCCTGAGGGGCTTTGCTGTTCGCCGGCTTCTCGCACTTGAAGCGCTTTTGCCGGCGGAGGTAGCAGCCGTTTTCAAACATGTTGCCGGAGTCGGGGTGCAGGGTCCAGTAGGAGCCCTTGCCGGGCTTGTCGGGGGAGCGGGCCACCTTGACGAAGCAGTCGTTGAAGGAGAGCGAGTGGCGGATGCTGTTCTGCCAGCGCTGCTGGTTCTGCCGGTAGTAGGGGAAAAGGTCCATGATCCACTGGTAGATCTCGCTCAGCGTCAGCATCTTGCTGGGCGC
This sequence comes from Limnodromus scolopaceus, assembly GCA_028565335.1. Taxonomy (NCBI): domain Eukaryota; kingdom Metazoa; phylum Chordata; class Aves; order Charadriiformes; family Scolopacidae; genus Limnodromus; species Limnodromus scolopaceus. Next base: position 39,692,235 of record JAOXNO010000041.1, read on the forward strand.
CTGCTGGATGGCCATGGTGATGAGGGAGATGTAGGAGTAGGGGGGCTTGGCGTGGGGGTAGCTCCGCTTGAAGGTCTTGGCGTCCCGCGTCCTGCCGAGGTTGGACTGGGTGTAGGCCATGGGGCTCATGCAGGGGTTCATGCCGCCGTAGGGGCTCAGCCCGTTCATGGGGGCCGGCTGGGCGGACATGGCGTTGATGCCGCCGGGGCTCAGCGCCGTGCCCATGGCGGCCACGCCGGCCGGCATGCCGTTCACCGGCCCCGCCGAGCCCGCCGGCATGCCGGCCACGGCACCGGGGCTCAGCCCGGCCCCCAGCCCCGTGTTGGCGTAGGACATGTTGAAGGAGCCGGAGGTCATATTGCCGCTCGTCGTCATGGTGTTCATGGTCATGTAGGTGTTCATGGTGTTCATGGAGCCCAGCCCCGAGTTCATGTTGCTGACGGGCACCGAGGAATAGGCCTAGGGCAGCGAGACGGAGAGAGAGGAGGTTAGGGGGGGAGAGAGAGGCGGGCAGGACCCCGGCGGGGCCGGATCCGCCCGTCCTGCCCGGTGAGCCATGCAAACCTCCCGCCGCGGGACGCCGGCCGCTTCCCCGACCCCCGGGAAAGCTCTTCCCAAAAAGCCGCGCGGAAAGGCCGCTGGCGCGATGAAAAGGTCTAATTCATATTTATACGTGCTTATAAATAGACACGGGGCGGGGGGGGGAGGTTCTCAGTCCCGACGAGCTCCCGTTTTACCGGCGTGTCGAGGCTTGCGCCGGGATCACCGGGGCGCACGGACCGACGGCCTTCCCGCAGCAGCTCCGCACCCCCGCAGAGCCGGGCTGCGGGCTCTATCTGCCCCGGGAGGAGGTTTCCTCCTGGAATATTCCCGCGGGTTTGCTGATCTCGTGTCCCGTCTCTCTAGCTAAATGTTTAAATTCATCAGAGTATTGAAATTTCCGGGCGTACGCTGCTTGCGCCAAGGAGAAATTCACCTACCTGCGCTTGAGAAAGATTATTCTAAGAAGAATAATCTCAGTCATCTCTCCCACCCTGCACTGATTTAAATTTCTGTTCCTACAAAAAATGCGATAATGTCTTGTTCCAAAAAACCAAAGAATTAAAAAAAAATCAAAGCAAACGTCTCACTCCGCGCATTTTATCTGTGAAAAGCTTCCCCCTTGTCTTCATTTTCTATCAAGTCAGTGTTTAAATTAGAGTTAAAAAACAAACAAACAAAAAAAACCCCAAACCAAAACCCAAACCCAACTTTCCCAAAGTACGAAAAGCCTGAACTTTCCTTGCCTGAGATTTTCTACAATTGCCCAACGTGCAAAAATTGTAGCACCCTACTACATAACAGGACTCTTAAAAAAGGCAGAATTGGAGAGTCTGAAAATCGTGCCTTCCAGTACGGCATCTGATTTAACAGGAGGGAGAAGACGTTCCCGGTTTACCTCGAACAAAGGCAATACGGCTAAGAAAAGGAGCTTTAGGCGATGGTGAAATATATAAAATTAATTACTGTTCAGTACAAATTCCACGAGCTTATAAATGCGCGTTTAATTTAGAGGATCGCATTAATTATTTGATATGATAGAACGCAGATGGGTTTCCCACCTTGCATCCATGCAGTGATTCAAATTAAATAGCAGGGGAGGAGGAAAGATTGAGGCTAAAAAAATAGGAAAAGCGAAGGTCGCTTAACTTTGTGTTTGTGGATAATGAGCATGGCGAGGATAAACGAGTCTGGAAACGGCACATAATTAGGATGACCCTTATTTGCCCTTAGCCGACTTTCCTTTATTAAAAAAGATGCCAGTAGGGTGACACGTATCTGCCCGTGCCCGCGTGGCCCTGTGGGGGCTGTGTGCCAGCTCCGGGGTGCAGGGACGAGGCGTGGGGACTGGCGGAGCCGTGTGTCCGGGTGTGCTGATGCAATGCCCGGGTGCGCACACCTAGGTGCCTCCTTCGCCACCACACTTCCTTAAAACGGCTCCTTCCCGGGCGGCAACCCGAGGGGTTGCCGGCGGTGCCGCTAGGCGCTGCCTTTCCCCCGGGGACCCCCACCGGAGAGCCGCAAGCGGCACAGTGGGAGCCCCCCCGGACCCCCGCAGGGCCGGGGCGCGCCGCGGGGAAGACCCCGGGAGCTTCCGTGGCCCTCTCCTCTGCCGGAGTTGTTGGCGCTCGGGCCGGTTGTCCCCCTTCTTTGGCACCGCGTTGCCGAACAGGGGCGGGGGGGAGCGGGAATCGCCTCCGGGGTGTCGCGGGCCGGGCCGGGCGCTGGGCGGCGGGTGCCGGAGTGTGGGCCCCCTTCCCGCTCGGGCTCCCGGGGCCGGTCCCGGCAGCGCCGCCAGCCGGCCCG
>JAOXNO010000041.1:39695174-39732249 GCA_028565335.1 Limnodromus scolopaceus
ACCCTGGGATTTACTCACCTCCTGAGTGTCGGCGTAGTAGCTGTTCCAGTCGCTGGTTTCGTGCCCTTCCATTTTCACAGTCCCTAACATTATGGAGCCAACCTGCCCGGTGTAACCATCCAGCCCTCTTGCAAGCGAGCGACGGGCAGCAGGAAAAGAGCCCGAAAGCCTGACCTAGCAGGAAGGCAGCTCTCAGGAGGGGCGGGGGGTGCTGAATTCTCCTCTATAACCAGCCAAAAAGGAGGCAGGGAGCGGTGTGGGGCGAGACAGTTGAGAAAGTGAGGAAGTGCCGGCTGGGATGTGAGTGGAGTTGAGCTGATGTGGATCTTACGTCGCAGAAGTACCCACCTCCTCCTCCTCCTCTCCCCATTTGTCCGCCGCACAAAGGCGTTCGCACCTACAAAGCCGGAGATGCACCTGCAAACAAGGCAGTTCCCCTCGCCTGCAACTCCCCCCGGGGCGGCACTTTATTTGCAAAGCGGCGTAATTGGTTTAAGCTTGTGGGGAAAGAAGGAGACACAGAGGTGGGCAAAGGGGGGAGACTAGAAAAAGCGGGGGGGAAGGACACGAAGGGGACGCACCCCCCTTTTACAGATGGACGGGACAAATGCTAGGAGGGATCGGTGGAAATTAAATGAGGCAGACAAGGGAAGGGCAGCCCCCTCTGTTTGAAGAGAATGCAAAAGGCCATCCAGCCTTAAACCGCTGAGATTAGGGGTAATATTTACTAAAGTCCAATAGATGCTCCTTTAACTTGATGGCCGGGACGTGCCCCAAAGTCCCGAGTCCTGCAGTCCACAGGCTCTCCCCCGCTCCCGCCCCTCACTTCAAAGCCGGTTACCGCGCAGGTACCTCGGCGGCGCCCCCCGCCCCTGCCCGGCGCCCCCAGCTTCCAGCGCCCTCGGGGCCGGGGGACTGGGCTCAGCGCTCCGGGCTGCGAGTAGGAGGGCTCGGCTCCGCTCTCCCCAAAGCCCTCCGGCCCCTTCCCTCTCCCTCCTCCGTGGGCCCTTCAAACGGGGCTGCCGTCCCATGTAGAGGGTGATGGTGATATTTTTTCTCTGGTGCCTTACGTTTAGAAACCATGTGAGTCACCGAGCTGAGACATAACACTACGGGCACCCAATAAATGCGGACAGAGGCTTGAATGCGGATCCACCGATATTAACCTCCACTTGGCAAACATCAGGTGAGTCACTGAAACCATTTTATATCTTTACTGTGGAAAGCCTCCAGCCCAGAGGGCTCCTTTGGAAGCCTTCTCTGGTGCCAAGGCACCCAGGAGCAGCAATAACTAGCGGGTATCTCATTGCCAACTTCTTATTAACCTGATTTCTCGCAAAGAACAGGGGAAGAAGAATCTACACACGTTGGTAAAAGTTGAAAAGAGGCAACACCGATAAAACAAATTGACATTGGACAACATTAATTATTATTATGGGGAGAATATCTCAGGCTTTGCAGACGGATTGAAAATTTTCTGTTTCTGCTCCTGCCTTGTCCGGCTCTTGGAGCTTAGGTGAAGACCACAGACTTTTCTTGGGTTTCCTTGCTATGTCCTTTTTGAATTTGTTTCTACCCAGCTACTAGAACTTTTATCACCTGATAGTAAAAAAAAAAAAAAAAAAAGACAAAACCAAAAATCCCCACCCACCAACCAACCAAACAAAATCCCCGAAACCCAAATAACTTTCTGGGAAATGGGAACTTGAAGGGGAAATAAAGTTTCTCGGGATTTTGAAAAAGGCTTGCGTGTCATGCCACACAAACTACAGTACACATCTGGGTCTGAATCTTTGTTTGGCACGTTTAACGTTCAGCGGGATAACAGTTGCTTCCACCGTGATTTGTCCTCAAGTGATCTGTGAAAACGTCACCCTCACCAACACGATTTTAAAGTTTCTTATACGGAGACTCAGCATTCTAATGATGAGATATAGCATATATCTACCTCGACAAATATGTTTTAACTTGTCCTCTAAATGCGGTTTTTGTTATCCCTTTCTTTGTTCTTTCCCTCCTCGTCCTTCTTTCTTTAAATCTGGCAACAGAATTAAGTCAAATCCTCGAAACAAACAAAACTCTGGAATCAGCAGGCGAGAACAAGGGACGAAAATGTGTCTTGAAGGAAATAAAATAGATAAGAGCACCGGATTTAAACCCGCTTTCTCAAATGGTCAAACTACACCCATGGAAATTGGAACAAAACCCAGTGGAGATTCTCGGAGATATTAAAATTGCGCTCTTCATGTATGCACCCTCCCTCTTTCACTAATGGAAGCGGTCTATACGTCTGAAAATAGAGACCTTTCTGCCGTGGCTTGTTCCTTTTAGGACATGAGGGTCGCTGGGACCCCTGCACCCCTCACAGCTAGCTGCATGCGGCGAGGCTGTGAGGGGTGCAGGGGTCCTAGCGACCCGGCTGGTGGCACCCCCCCGCCGAGTGACCTCGGGGCGGTTGCTGCCCCCGCTTCCCAAAGCTCAACCCCGCGGGAGCAACACCCGCCGGGACGCCGAGCCGCCCACGCACTTGCTCAGTCCGGACCCGGCGGGAAAAAAAAAAAAAAAAAAAGAAAACAAAAAAAGAAAAAAAAGAAAGAGCAAAGCACGAAGCCGGCCACGCTCCTCCGATGCTGCTACAGAACCGCGGGAGGCGTTTCGCCGGGCGGAGCAGACGTGGCGGCCCGCAAAAGCCTCTCTCCCCGCCGGCCGGCCCCTCGGGACGCCCCCACCGGGATGCTCGCCGGCCGGGCCGGGCCGGGAGGGGAGCGCAGGCCCCGGGGGTTGTGCAAAGTCGCAGCGCCTCCTGTTGTCCGGCTGCGGCTCGGGCCGGGCTCCCTCTTCCTGAGGCTGCTCCCAGAGGTGAGAGCACAGACGGGCTCCTGTCTGTAATCTTGGATTTGCTGTACTAATCAGCAAGCCCGAGGCAGAGTCAGCCGCTGCTGAGACTTCCCTTCAGCCGTGGTTGCTGTGTTGCAGCCCTGCTGGTGGAGAAAAGCCTTCCTTGTGTGAAGAAGAGGGTCCTGATGGCTCTGCTCACAGCCACAGGAAAAAGGTGTTTTTGTAGTTGTCCTTGCCCCGCACCACTCGAGCCTCTCTGCGAGACCCTATGCGGGATGCTCCGAGAGTCCAGCGCGATTTGTCCGTACCCTCGGCAGCTGGAAGTGAAGGACTGTTTTAGGATGAAGGGCGCATGATAGCAGCCGGGAGCTCTGCGGGCGCGCTTTGCTGCTTTTGCGTTTTCTTGACTTGAGGGCAGTAGCCCTCTCCCGATTTAGACTGAGCTTTTCCCCAGCTCTCGTTAGAGTAGCGCCAGTTTCTGATCAAGCTGTAAACACTGGCCTTTTTTTTTTTTTTTTTTAGTGGGAGCTGTTTGTGCAGCTTTTTTCTTTTTTTTTTTTTTTTTGGCGGAGAAAAGCGCAGGCTGGGGTGAGCTGTATTTTCCCCATCTAAACGGCAACAAGGTCCCAGGTCCTGGCTCCACCGACCCGTGCTGCCAAGGAGGGAAACGTAATAACTGACCTAAAAGAGGAAAGTATATGTGTGTGTGGTTTGGGGGTGTGTGGGGCGGGGGGGGGGAGGACGTCCACGGGAGCCTGTGTCACCAGTGCTGGCAGTTGAGAGCTGAGCCCCGCAAAGACCACTCGGGAAGCGGTCGCTTTTTGGGAAGCTCATCGCTGCGGGGACCCGGCTGTCAGGCCGGCCCGAGGGGCCTCGCCCGTGGGTAGGAGCCTCCGGGCTCGCCGCGGGGAACGAAGCGGGCACCGTCGCGGCGCTGCCCACGCCGGGAGCCGCCACGGCCCGGGAGCCGGTCGGCGCCGCTCGCCCAGCGCTGCTCGGGGGCGCCGCCCGCAGGTACTGTCCCACGCGTGGGGTACGAGGCCGTAGGAATCGGCGGGGGATTTTAAGTTTAGAGCGCAATTTTATTTCGCTCCAGCGTGGGAGGTACTTTTCCCCTGGCAGGGGGAAACCCCTTCGCTTTAACTTCCAGGGTCTTACTTGATTTTACGCAAACGCCGTCGTCTCCTGGCCGGGAATCTCCCGGCAACGCTTGTGCGGGGCAAATCGGGAAGGAGCTGCGAGGCTGTGTCCGCATCAGGATGCCTTCCCTGCTCCTCATTGTATAGCCGTCTTTTTTTCCTTCCCCGCATCTTTCCCCCGCAGAGGGTGGCTGGTACCCGGCTTTCCAGGCGGGCCCAACACGCGGAGGGGAGCTGCGCAGCGTGTCGCCTCATACGGCGTGGGACCCTTACGCCTCTCTCACCCTCTCCCTGTCCTTACTCATCCACCCCTCCCGAAAGGTGGGAAATCCCTCTTCCCATCCGTTTCCTACCCCGAATCCTCCGCAACCCAAGCGGGCAAACAGTAACGGAGTGGGAAGGCGCCGCTGCCCAGGGCCGGATCTTTTGGAGGGGGTGGGAGACCGGGCGGTCCCGGGCTGCAGGTGTCGGGGACTGCCGGGGCGCTCCTCGCTCCGGAGGGAGTCCATCGAGACGGCGGCGGAGTCGGGGGGCTTCTTTCTCGGCCCACCCTCTTCCACCCCCACCTCCCGGCAGGGTAGAACCGCCCTGGCTCTGTGCTCCCGCCGCTGAGCCCTCAATGAGAAGAGCTGGCGGTGGTCCCCCCCTGCTGTGGGGAGTACCCCCCGGCGGGGCGGTGGCTCCCGCGCCCCCCGGAGTTCACCAGCCGATGCCATGCAGTAAGGTGGGCTTTACCTTCCTCTGCCTCAGGAGCGGCGCCTGGGCAGGTGAGGGCACTGCACGGGGTCAACACTTGCTTTGGAGTCTTTTCTGCGTGAGCTTTCCTTACCTACGACCATCACAGCCAAGTGACCCCCTTTCCCCGACCAACCCGAGGTAGGAGGGGGGCACCCCATTCTATTTCTGCACCTCCTCCTCCCCGGCACCCGTGGTCTGGATCCTCCTGGTCGGACCAGACGCGCTCTCCCGCTGCTCCGTTCCCGACAGGGGGGGCCGGAGGGACGCACCCCTCACCCGCCGGGCCCTGCCTCCCCGCTGTCTGCTTCTCGGCCGCGGGTTTTCCGCCCTTTCAGCCGCCCCCTCCGGGCGCAGGGGGCTCCGGAGAGGCCGGAACCCCGGGCAGGTGCCGCCCCGCTGCCGGCGGGAGCGCAGCGACGGGTCGCCCCCTGCGGAGACCCAGACCTGCCGGGGCCGCGCCTTCGGGGCACCGGGAGCGCTCCCGAGGGGTCCCAGGCCCGCGGGGGGTCTCACGGGTCACACTCAGGGGGCGCCTTTCATGCGCCCTGTACGACGCCTCGGAGGCATTGTGTAGCTGGTTGCAGTAGCCACTTTCCAGTGCCGGATGTATTTTATTTTATTTTATTTTATTTTATTTTATTTTATTTTATTTTATTTTATTTTATTGTTTTTCTTGGCATCATTAAGCATGTAGTGACTTGGGTGACACTCCTGACAAAAAAAATACCTCTCCCCCGAAAATACTCAAGTATCAGAGAAGTTAAAGGACAAAGAAGCACAAATAACAACATGAAAAATTACAAATAAATTAATATCCGTTGGTTGAAGAGGTGAGAGCAAAGAACCCTCTGTTTTCTTGTTGACTTTTTCTTTACTGTAACAAAATAGTTCCTAACTAGGTAAATCACAACCCGTTGCATAAAATCACTTTATTTTTGCTAATAGAAGTGTGTTTTCTGCTGTTTGCAGAACTCCAGCTGGCAGGATGCCCGCACTGCAGTGCGTTATTGGCCAAGTGTGTTTTACTTATTTTATGTAAAAACAAATGCATATGACATTTCTTATTTGGCTCAAGAGCAACCAATAGGTATTTATTTGGTGTTTTATTTATGTTATGATATACTGAAATGCAAATGGAAATGCTTCTGTTTATTTCAATCAGTGTGCCAATTCTTATGCAATTATGCAATATCTTTTTGAAAGTTTTTTGTGATTTGTTTTGTTTTAAAGTAACTGCGGTAATATTGCTTGGAAGAAACACTATCAGAGGAGACGGGGATTCGATTATGGACAGAGAAACACATAAACACCAATGGCACCCACTTTGTAGAATCTCACCCTAATTGCAAAAATGGTATTTCAGGACATAAACAGATTTGTTGCAATCCACGTATAAGGAAGCAAGAAAGCAAACTGAGACACTGAGTGCAGATAATCCATATAAACCAGTATAAGAAACAAAGCGTGGTAGGGAGATAATTGCATATGAATCCTAGAATTATTTCTTTGTTAAAGTTGCCCAAGTGACTTCATACACCAAAGTCTCATCTTTATTTATTCCCAACAATATCTGCTGGTTGAACAAAAGCTATTTCCGCTCTCTATGAGGCTTTCCTTTCCAAAACCTGCAGTAAGTTCTCTATGAAAACATCTGTTTTACTAATGTAAACCAAATATCACTGTATTGGACAGGAGATGCAAAGCTGACCAACTGCTTGTAATATTCATGCCAACACAATACTCCAATTCTTCTGCAAACTGACCATCCTATGTGGAAGGTGGGCCTGGTTTGGTAACTTGGAATTTGAGTGACGGAGAGTTGAGGAATGCTACCCTTCTGTCACTGCATAGCGCCATATTTTCAAATTGTTTGCTCCTTTCTCCTTTACCCACAAAGAATTATTCATTTTCCTGCCTCTGTCTCTACAGCAGTTTTATGTAAAAGCATTGGGAAAGACCAGTATCCATCATAAATGGCTTTCTTGGCTGGCTTCAGCTCTGAAGAATCCAATGTACAAAATCAAGGCTGGCTTATTTAAACTCCTCCCCAGGGAGCAGTTCCACAGCTTTACCCAGCTTGCAGTTCCTAGAGCATAAATTAATTCAGGCTGAATTAACTGCACATTTTCTTGAGCTGTATTAACATGGACACCCAGCAACTGTGGGATGCGTGGCAGCATGATCACACATATAAAGAAACACTTTGGCCGTTTGCTCCATCGGGGGACGTACGCTAACCTGTGTCTATCAAACATGATGTTTGCCCAGGAAAAGGATGCCTGGAGGCCCTGTGTAGCATGTCCCATAGTTTTACACTGGGATGTGAGAAAGTGAATATCAACTGGTTAACACCCTGAAATCATAAGCAAGACCCATAAAATAGGATAGTCGACTAGTGTTTATGGGAAAGTAGAGGAAGGTCTGGATTCGGTAACATTTTAGGACTCCTCAGGGGCAGCAGCTGTTCAGTATTTTGGAGAGTGGTTGGTCCTCCCAGCAGTCAGCCTAAGCTTCTGCCGCCGCTTCAAGCGTTTCAAGGGTGAATTTCCCTGCTGAGCCGATTTAAGGGAATGACATCAGGAAGGTCACTTAGCTCACCATGTGCCTTCCCTTCTGTTGCCACGTTTGCTCAGTTCTCTGTGTAACTACTGGTGAGACAAGGAAGAATCAGATTTAATTCATTCCTCCTCCACTCCTCCCCAGCCAACAAGGCAGCTGCCAAAATATTTCTGCAGTGCATATGGTTTCAGGTTTACTCCTTTTTAGGTAGTGACTTAAGGTGGGATAATTGGAAAGGAATCCAACATCTGACCTTGCCTTCAGTTCCTCCAAAAGAGAGAGATCCTCTCTTCTGTCCCAACAATTTCATAGCTGGATCAGGTGGCTTTCCTATTACTGACTGAAGAAACAATCCTTGTGCCCTTTTCAGGATCAATATCAAGGATCACTGTCCACGCTGTGCCAGAAATCCTTTAAATCTTTTTTAGCATCACCCTTAGAGGTAGCTGGAACTTCAGTCTCCAGAGACACCCCTCCTCACCCTTTCAGGGCATCTCCTTTTGTGGAAGAAACCGATCAGATGTGAAGATTTTTCTTGTGATTAAATGGGATTTCAGTGTCCCCCAACACTGAGTCTTCAGCTGTGAAACCTATGAGATCTACAAACACACACATATATATCTACATCCATATATCCACAGTCAAGCTGTTGTCCTAAGAGAACAGAAGAGTTGGACTGGAATAACTGACTGGAAAATCTGCTGTATTAACTGAAAGACAATGGAGAACAGAGATAACATGATCAAATTTTAAAACTAAAGCAAGTAAAGGGCTGAGCCCAGCAAAGACTTTGGCAGGTGTTTAGCTGTAATTTCTCCGTTTATTGCTTACAGCCTTCTTCAAAGCAAGGAGTGTCTCTGACCTTGTGCCTATAATAAAGGCTATGTGTGATGGTCTTCTAGAAATATCTCATGTAATTTCTCTTGGACTATATAATAAAATGGCACATATCTGGAAACATTACAGTCATGTCATACTAAAAAAGAAATCTAGGAGTCATGATCACTCAAAATGACCAAATTATTTTCTCATTGTAATGATTTTCTCATTATAAATATGGTTTCAAGTAAAAGGGCTTCATCTTGTTTCCAACTTTTAATTCATTTTTTGTTTTGAATTATAAAGGAAATGCCATTACTTAAATAATGTCTTTCAATCAGGAAAGAAAAAAAAAAAACAACAAAGCCCAAAATCATAGGAGGAAGAAAAATTTTAACTATTTCTGCTGGCATAGTGCTGTCAAACACAGATATCTCACAATCATAATGGAGATTAGCAGAGCTGGGTGTGCATATTTGTTATGGATCAAAGATAGGATATAGTGATTAGAAGAATGACAATGCTTTCAACACTTACAAACGGACTGAATGTGTGATTTATAATACTAATTCCACAAAACCTTTCTATGGCTGCTTACTGCACAAGGGATTCAATATAGATTGATCACAAAAAAAAAAAAGTTTTTCCTTCAGCTCAGCTGGATCAAACCCTTGCAACTAACCAAAAAGCTTTTCAGTATTTTTCAGTATAAATATAAGTGGCAGAAATATTAAAACAAAGCTGATGCAAAGAGCAAACAGTAGCCTTGTAGCCTGAGGATACATACCTCTGATTTTCTGTTTATTAGCGGTCAGAAGCACAGACTCAGTTATGAATCTGCTGCTGGTTTTACTAGGAGACTTTGGAAAGTCGTTCAAACTCTCTTTGTTCTAGCTCCTGGTCTCTAAAATGGGATAGTGCCACTTGGGCATCACAGTGAAACTATATTTGTAAATATGCTTATCCTTGCTGGAACTATTGCATTGGTGAATAGTTTTGAGCGAGTGTACTACCATTTTGAGGTAGACTAGATGGGTGCTTTGGCTGCAGCACACCGAAAGGGAGAGAGCAGCATCCTCCAGCAGGACTGGGGGGGCTTTGGACCGTTTCATGTGAAAAGAATTTCGCAGCCAGCTGGAAATGGATACCAAGGTGAGGCTTAGCATCTAGTGACAAACTTGATGTAAGCCAGAAGAACTGGCAAAGGAGTTCTGCTTACTTTCCTTTTCCTTTAAGAATCTGCCATTCAGCTTTCCAAGGGCTCTTTCTTGCATTTGCTGGAGAGCCCATACCAGGCTGTACATATTTCATATGCACCATGCCGTCCTGGTTCCTGATTGCCTAGATGAAGGTGAGAACCATTAACAACTTCTGACTGTGCTTCAGTTTCCTCCCACAGCCTGTGGGGCACTATGCGTGTCTCAGTCTCATTCCAGCATGAGCTTGGATCATGGCAATGATGTACACTGGGGGTGGGACTTCCTACCTGGTGTGGACTCAGCCAGTTTAGGAGAAAAAGAAACTCCATTTTTTACTTTCTCCAACCAACTGAACAATTTTTTAATGATTGCTTTTCTTTCTAAAAAGAAAAAAACCCACCACCTTCCTTGTAGTATTAATAGACTAATAACTTAGATGATACGATTTATGCAATATTAGAAAGCTTAGTGATCTGGTGAGGCCTAATTAAGAAAAATAATAATGTGTACCCAGGCACTGAACTTGCACAAGTTTTGCCAAATCTAGATCCATTTGCTAAGTATAAGTATTCGTCTACTGATTAAATTTCACAGTTTGTAAGCTACAGAGATAGGGCTTAACCTGTTTAACTAAATACTTAATAAAAAAAAAGCATCTTCAGGCTTCAAGCATCACTGTAATCATAAAGAGAGGGGCACCTGCTAATAATACCTGGGGAAAGAGGAAAAAGTTTTCTCTGTTTTCCTGTGTATCAGAGACAAGAGTCTCGGCAGCTGTCACCTCGAGCTCAAGCTGAGGATGTAGAGGATGTATTGGCAACATTTACACCTGGAATGACTGCTAAGCAATGTGTGGGGCTTAGTAGAGGAAAAATACAGCATTTGGGATTTAACCTGACATCAGCTTCCTTTGGATGCTTACTCCCTTTGCTTACAAGACCTAGAGTCTAAATGCTGTATGTAAAACAGGAAATATTTATGAACCTTTCTTGCAACCTAATTACGTTCCCCAGGAGCCAGCCCCTGGTTTGCTGCAAGCAGACCTGGCAGACAACAGATACTGTAAGGTAACACAGGACACCCATTTTCCATTTTACCACAACGATTAACCTAAAGAGGAAACCCATGCCTAAGGATTTTTTCTTCTTCCTAAGATTTTTTTGATGCAAATACTTCTTGCCATTCAGCGGCTTCTTATTGGAACTTCCTGATGCAAATACCTCTTCACATGCAGGGTCTTTTCTTCAACATCCCACTGTGACTCCTGCAGAGAGGAACTGTTCTGAGTAAATGAAATTGTTGAGGCTTTACTTACTGTTTAACTAGTTTGAAATGTATCTGTTCTCTAGGCTTACAACTGCATTAAACTGCTAATAGGATTCATCTTCAATGAGGCAATCAAAAACCTTCATTCCTGTTCTGAACTGCTCTAATGGCCTGGACAGCTAACAGGAATCCTTCAACACAGATCAACTACTTCGTACTCCACCTTCTGCTCCTCCAGCTACTGTGGGATTCCTGCTAGAGAGAGGGAGAGGCAAATTAGACACCAAATAGATAGGCTTCCCAGGGTGTATTACAGAGCTTTAATCAGTTATCTTGCTATCAGAAGAAAACCTGCTACTAATTGGGATGTAATGGGATTGGCAAATGAGTTTTTAATCTTCAACAAGTTTTTAGAGGCATTAGCAAGCTAAAAGTGGGCCATCTATCCCAGTGTAGAGAAGCATTGTTTTCAAGAAGTACACTGGCTACCCCCTTGAACTCCAGGAATAAATACAATTAAGTAGGGAAAAAAAAAAGCTACAAAGCTGTAGCTGAAAGCTACAAAGAAAGGAGAGGATAATAGAAGACACTTGCCTATTAAATCAGTGGAGTCTTTCAATCAGTTGAGTAACATATTTGAATCCAATATATGCAGTAAGTCCCTACAGTTCCTTGTTATTACACAGGTGTTTGGGACACAAACTGAAGAAAGAAAAAAAACCCCAACTTTATTTTTACCCACCATAAGAGGCATAAGTGGATTACAAACATAATTTTGAGAACTGTTGCAGCCCAGACGTTCATGGAAAATCCAATGCTTTGAGTACAGATTATATGTGAGAAACTTTTTTTTTTTCTTTTCCTTACTGCTGTAAGCTGCTTTGCTTTGCCTGTGTTCTTCACAGCCAGCTTTCTTGGGAACCTGGTCAATGTGACCTTGTAGGTTTGTGCCATAGTTATAACCAGCTTGATAGAGTCACTTTAACTTTAAACATTTTCTTTTTATTTATATGTTCACTTTTTTTTAAATTTCTTTCCTACAGTTTGATGATTTTTGGCACACATTATCATCCCTACATTTGTTGGACACTGAAACTGTCATAAATTTTCTTGGTCCACTTTTGCTTCATACTTCATGTGTGAAAAGAACTGCTGTTAAAATTTAACTTTCAGCAGACAGCTGTCAAATATATTTGATACCTCCATTCTTTGACGGGCGGGCTAGTAAAACTGTAAGCCACAGAGTCAGGATTCCTCCCGGAGAACTGGTTTCAGACTTTTTGCTCACGTTAATACTGCGAAAGCGTGTTGGTTTAGGGAGTCTGAGATGGAGTCTATCCTGTTGCAGGCAATCCCTAGTATTATAAATTAAATCCCGATGGCAGAAACTTTATTGACGATGATAAAAGAGTCAAACGCAGCTGAGTTGGGCTTTCATCTCCAAGCTGACTCTTTGTCAATTAGGGAAATCAGTTTGACAGGACAAATGCATTCTGTCGTTGCATTTGGGAAGCGGCCGCACTGCACGGCACGCCAATCCCCAGCAACACCACCCGTACATTTGGTTTGCAGGGCAGAACCGTAAGGAGCCCCTGCCTGAGAGTGGACCGAGGTTTGCCCTACGCAGAAGAGAAACGAGGGTGCAACGCTACAAAGGACCTCAGCTGCACCGCCGCCCGCAGAAACCTGGTTGAACCTTTCTAACGACGCCCCCGGATGACGCCGAGACTCGCAGACCTTCCCATGTAGGCTCACTCAAGGGAGCGATTCCCACCGAAGCCCCACACGTGAAAGTCTCCACGCCCCCGCCTCCCACGGGGAGTGGGGAGACGGCGGGCGCTGCCAGGCCCAGCCCTCCCCTCCGGCAGGGGGAGCTCGCGAGGGCCGGCAGCCGCTCTCTCCCCACGGCGGGAGCGTCGTTGCTTGGTTACGGCGCGCGTCCTTCCCTGCTCGCCGGCTCCTGAGAAAGCGGCGGTGGCTGCTCCTCTTTCTCCTCCTCCTCCTCCTCCTGGGGTTGCGGGCCCGGCTCGTTGTCGTCCCCGAGGTCGCTAGCGTTGCGCTGGAGGGAGACTAGAACCCCTCCTTTGCGGGGCCTGTGTCAGTGCGTGGTGGGGACGCTGCCCCGCGGCGTGTCCTCCCGGCTGTGGGTTGTCGGGCTGTGAGGTACTCGGCTGAGGGAAGGGGGACCTTTGCCTGCTCGAGCGGGAGAAGTGAGGCTTGGACGGGTCACTTGGTTTTGCAGGTGGAGAGCTTTTTGTGGTTATTTCGAGGAGGCGTTTAGTTTTATCCTTTATCTATCTTTTTTTTTTTTTTTTTTTTTTTTTTCCTCTCTTGGGAGTTTCTTTCCGACTCCCAGTTTATGCTCCCAAAGGTAGAAATGGTTCGGTTGTTTTCTCGGGTAAAATGCTAATAGCCGTTGCTGGCGCTTAATTGTATATATTCAGAAAAGTCTTGTTAAAATCAATGGGGCCCTTAGCAAAATGAAGTACTCTTTGCAAGGCTGGGTTTTGTGTTGGCATATAAGATGCCAAAGCTCATTCCTGTTTGAATTTACAGGCTTCAGACAGGACAAAACTGCTAGAAAACACCAGCGCTTTGGACTGAGTTATGCGGAAGAGCTGAATGCGATTAAGGAACATGAGACTATATGCAGGGAATCTCAGTGGGTTAGCCTGAAGATCAAACAAGCAACAGTTACTACTAGAAATGTGAGCATTTAGCCTTTATTGGAAGATTTAACACGAGATCAATCATGTCAGTTTAGAACACTATCCTCTCCAGAGGTCAGAGTCCACATAAGCCTGTCATGAATATAAATAAAAATATTCCTAATTAATTTATTAGGTGTTCTGATATTCACAGAAAGTAAGGATATCTTCTGAAGTAAGAGACATGGAAAGACAGACTCCTGGTCTCAGGGTGATGACGCAAAGAAGTAAATCTGTGGAAGAAGACAATGCTGACAAAAAGCAGAGAAGTTGCTCTGAAAAAGTTGACGGAGGAAATGTCACTTGTCATGAAAGTACAGTTCTAAAACTGCCAGTAATAGCATCATTTGCAGGTACCACTAAAAAAATTACATTGGTCAAGCACCCAGCACCACCTCAAACACCAAGTTACTGCAGGTCTAATTTTCATGTTAATAACTCCCTTATCTCATTAGAAAAGACAAAAGCTGTTAGTAAAATAAAGGACAGAGTGCATCTGCTACAGATGGATCTCCAGAATTTAAAAAGAGCGAAAAGTGAAGAAATAGATACTGTGTTTAAAGATAGTGATGAATTTAGTTCTACAGATTCTGATACAAGTAAAAACATTTCAAGAAAGGGAAAAATAACCAGGGAGAGCTGTGAGAAGGGAAGAAGAATGATTTCAAAAGCAAAGCAACAAGATTTAGATGTTGAATCGGGAAGAGTACTGAGAAAAAGAAGCAAGCAGCCAAGTGTGAGGTCTGCTCAAGAACAGTTGGAAGAGGTAAGAGATGTGATCAGACCAGACACTTCAAAAATATACGAGAAGAACTTCCAGCAGAGCAAACCTGAAGAGCCTACTTCCACACCAGCATTGCCTGTGAAAGTGGTTGCAAGGTCTATTGATGAAATAATTGCTTCCCTGCAGTCTACTTCTCCATCTCCCTCAGACCAGACGATCAAAGGACTCCTGGAGAGTGTTCTTGGCCAGAACTACAACATAAAAATGAAAGTAGGTGAACCAGAACAAGAGCAATATTTTTCTCTTGGGTAAATATTACTTTTATAAGAGCTGTGTATTTTTTTTCCAGCTCCTACAATGTGTTACAACACAGAAGCCAGACAAAACAAATGCATAAAGACACTAATGTGTCATAGAATATTCTTAACTGTTTCTTCTGCCAGTTTTTTTGATGTCTCTTAAAAATGAATTGATATGAATATATATTAAATCATAAGCTCTTTTGGGGTGTTATTTTTATTATACTGCTTATAGTTTAATACCTCGTTTTCTTTACTCACCTTTCCCTTTTTCAAGATGATGTATTCTAGTCTGACAGATGAAAAAGTGCATTAAGTGCATTTGGGATATTGTTGAAAGTATTGCTTCTTTTAGTTATTGTTTAGCTTGTGAACTCTCAATAAGACAAATTCTTTATTGTCACAGTTCGATTGTGTAAGCAGCTGTAAGAGAATCACTTCATTTAATTACAGCAGAAGGTATCAGTAAACTAGGCATCAGGTAGATGCTACAGCAAACTTTCCTAGATTTTCACCCAAAGGTTGTTAATTAATTTGTTAAATAGACTAGTAATTACTGTCAGATGGTTCTTTGTCCTCTCTTAGCCAGACTGATGGTTTTGTTCTAGTTCCAACAGGGCTGAAACTTACGTCACAAAAATCACTATCACACTTGGTATTCATGCTAGCACTTGTTAGGGATGCCATGGAATGAATAGATCCATGGAGGGTGAACTACTGCTTTTCAGCAGCAACTGCCTCTGTAAGCAAATATGGAAGACTGATGAAAAGCATATGAACCTGTGCTTTAGGAGGTGATAAAGAACATTCTTTCCCATAGCTATCAAAATGCTACCTTTTATGATTATAGAGACCTCTTATAGAATGCAAGTGTAATACCTTACATTCTCTTAATGTGAGATTTACTGTCTTTTGATTAAATAAAAAATTTAGGAGAAAACTGGATCCTGAACTGAGTCGATTTCACTGTCTGAGTCCATGAGCAGCAATAGTCTGAAACTGCATTTCCAATAGATTCATGTCCTCTGATTTGACTTTCTTCGGTTCTGTTCTTCTGGGAGCTGATTGTGTTGTTGAGGCATTCACAGTGTCTCCCACTCTCTGTATAATTTCTGGTGTATTTCAGTTGGGACTGAAATCAGAGAAGAGTTTCCTCAGTGTGGCATTAATTGACTTGCATTTTAGGAATGTAATAATTTGGGACTGTTCCCTTTGGTTGAAATTTTCCAGCTGTATTCAAAAGTACTTCAGGGAAGATCAGAAGGGGGCTAAAGAAGATCCTGGATCTGGAAAACCATTTCTTGTTCAACTTACCCAAAATAATTATTAGTGATTAGTAATGTGTGTGGCATTATGTGTTTTTTCTTACTCTTTTATAAATATGGCTTATACTCTATGTAAGATTTAAAAAATTTGGCCCCTAACAAGTCCTAATGTTCTTAATTTGAAGTGAACTGATTTTCTGTTGTTTGTAGTGGGAGCTACTGAGATCAGAGCTTTGAAAATCTGACCTCTGGAGTACTGTGATGTTTAATTCTTTATTTCTAAAACTTACATCAATCAGGCTCAAAGTAAAATGAAAATTTGAACTTGGTGATGGCTTTCTGGTTTATTGTTTAATATTCTTTTAGGTATAGACATATGGACATTAGTGAGAATGAATGACACCCTTGCTGATTACTTTTTTTTTTAAATCAAAGGCATTTGCAGCAGGCGTCTTTTGAACTTAAGTGACCTTATAAATAAGATGAAGACTAGCAATTCTTTATTATTATTATGCATGGTTTATTTACGTTACACTGGCCTTCAAGGCTTGCCTTCTCTAATGAAGTAAGAAATGTATTCTTTTAAATGAAAGAGAAGTAACAAGGAAAAGAACAGAACTACTAAAATGAAAACAAGCTCTCAGAATTAAATGTGTTTTTCTTTTCTTACAACTTTTTATCTTATTCTTGTTCTTGCATTAATGACAGGCTAGCATGGATAGCTTATGATAGTGCTCTGGGGGCTGAGCACTGTTTTTCCCCCAGCATCAAAAAGAGCATTACCTGGGGAATGGAATGCCAGCTCAGTGGGACATTAGTACTTAGCCCTGTTTCCTTCGAGGGAAATCAGTTCTGAATAACGATTCTTACCACACTTTCTGTTAAAAAGTAGAATTTTTATTATAAGAATAATATCAGTTCCAATGCCCGGAGTAATTTTGTTGCCTTGAGGCTTGATGCTGCCCCTGAAGTATATTAAGTTATATATTGGATTTAGTATCCATAGGAAGGTATTTATATTCGTTTCAGAAATGAGTTTTCTTGGTATTCAGCTTGATGTTCATCTTCCTTGGTGATGAACCTGCAGCTCATCATCTTTAGTTAGTTACTGTTTTCAGCAGATCAGTGTTTTGATACCTCAGATGAGCTTGTGAGAGTGGTAACTAAATGAACAACATTTTTGTTCTTGAAAAATAACATCAAATTTGAATGCTTCCATTGAACAAGGACTATACAGTGCAGCATACTATCAGAAAGACAACATAAAATATGCTTCAGTTCTAAAAAAACATCTCTAGCTCTTGTCAGCTGATCTCAATAATGGGGCCTTAGAAGATTTTCTCTGTAATGCATTAATTCTCTCTCGAAAGCGGTTTGATGAAGACCAATTACTGTTAAAATTTGAGAAGTGATAGACTTGTATTTGTTTGGTATCTATAAACAAAAAAATATTTTCTAATAACTTTACAGTATCTCACTTGCTCTATATGCTCTTTGTATTTCAGCTGATATGAAAGTTATACAACAGATAATATATTGCTTTCTGATAAAACAGTATTTTAAGAGGCTTATTGAAAATATTTCTTTTTTTTCCCTTTAGGTGCTATAAGGTGTATTCTAAGTGTCACGCAAATGAAGATACTTCAATTTTTCACTTAATTCTCTATAAGGGGAAAAACCCTAGCTCTTCCTATTGGTTTTCTTATTTTTTCCTTACAGAATGGCTTATAGAATGTTCTTCTCATGGTTTTAGTATCCACTAAATATAGCTAAATCAAGACCATGATGCTTTTTATTATGAGCCTGCTATGATATTATTAATTCAGGAAGCACACATTATTGACTATGCTCAATAAGGTTAATTATGGCAAAGGCTGTGCCACTTCCTGCAACTTGCTGAGCCTCTTAGTCTTCAAGGGTGAACACTACCACTTGAAATTTTTTTTCTGGAATAGTGAACTCACATTACTTTAGATTTTTTTTTTTTTAAAGATGTTTTATTTTCATAATGTTGCAAGAAACTGCCTAGGGAGAGATTTTGGGTAGGTGGTTTACATGTGTGTACTTCTGAAATCTGTTTATTTCTTCAAATTTACCAGTGCCAGTAACTAAATTTACCATAATTTACCATTGCCAGTAATTAAAGCAATCCAGTTGTGCAGTTTGTTACATTTTATTAACAATCACTTTCCACTTATTATTATTGTTAGGCCCACATCATTTACACTTGTCTTAAAAACACTACAGGTTTCATGGAGCAAGGACTATCTTTTTACCCTGAAGTCTAACAAAATGGGAGACTAATCCTCACTGAGTCAGTAAGATGCTGGTATAATATTAGAACAAATTGCTTTTAATCAGGTAGATTGTAATCTCTGAGAGTTCCAGGCTTTGTCAAGGGAGCACAGGGTGATTAGCTTTGTGTATAAATAATTTGTACAAATTCACCATGTTAAAATACTGTTTTAAAACGTTAGTACGTTCACACATCTATATTGACTTTGTTTTGTCATTTATCAGGGTCTTTTCTGCACTGGTGTTAGAGACTTATTGTCAAAACAGAGAGGAAAATTATTTATTTTAATAGCGTGTAACTATCAAATGAGAAATCAAAGAAATACCAGATGAAAATATTTAAGTAAGATAAATGTAGAGGTAATTATTAAAAAAATCCCCACAACCCAGACAACAACAACAATAAATTTTTAATTTTCTGTATGTCAGGACTCACAATGAGTCTTTTCAGCTACAAAAGAAACCATAAACCTACCAAAATGACTGATAATGTTAAAATGGTTTCTAATGAATTACCAAGGTGTTTGGGTACCTAAATAGTTTTCTCCACCTGCAGGAGGAAGGCTATGTCTAATAAGGCTATTTTTTAAAGGTGCAGTAGAAGTTTCCATCACAAGGTTAAGATATCAGTGCAGGAAACAGCTTCCTCAAGAATGGGCAGAACACTCATGAATAGATTCCCACAGGAATTAAGTGTTGCCACAGTTCTCAACGCTTTTATTTCCCAAAGTTATATTTGGCCTTGTTTTCGTTAATGCAAACACACAGCCCACAGTACATATATAGACAGTACACATAATTTTATTAAAATAACACAATAGCTTTGTGCCTGCAATTCTCCCATGAGGAGTGGACAAAAGAGAAAACACCGCACCCAACAAAGGAAATCAATCATATAACATGTGCAGGTGTCTAAAATGAAATTAAGATAATATTTGCTCGTATAATTCTGTTGGTTTTGACAGAACAGGAAAATTAATATGTAAAATTGTAATTTACATATTATGCAATAGTTTAGAAAAGTAAGTTGATCCAGTCTGGTTGAATGAAAAGCTTTGTGAAAATTTCTCTCCAATTCCATGGATTGGTTAATATATTACACAGGGAAAGAATTCCAGTTGGCTAAGATGGGCTGTAGTAATGAATAGTCCATGGTAATCACCATGTTTGAAAATATGCACGTGTTGCAAAGGCAAGGAAGGTTTAGTGTAGCCTGGGAAGATAATGCTGGCTCTGTTCCTTTTAGTCGGAGTTGTTACTACATTCCTCTATTTTAGTTCCTTGCTCTCATGGTAATGAAAAGATATGTAATATGAATTGTTTCTTTCTTAAGCTGTCTTTTCTGTCAAAGGTAAACAAACTACTAAGGCTCTGGTTAAAAGCAAAATACCAACATGTACAATATTCTGCAAGGCCATAGGTTTTTATAGCTTTATAGTTTGCTTTTTTGGGGTAGTATATGCATCTATCACTTTTTGTTGGCCTGGAGGCTCCATTTTTTTTTCCTTTCCATTTTCTAATATGCAAGGAAAAAAATGTTGCAGCTCAGAATATGCTTTTTACATGTATTAAAGTTAAATGCAGAAAATCCTGGGTATTAAAAAAAAAAATACTATTTTTAGATTGCGAGGTGGACAACACACTCAATGGAATAAAAATTCTACTGTGTGGAATATTCTTACATTAAAAAAGCAAATGGACATTTGCAATGCCAGGAAAAGGTTTTTTTCATGACACGGCAGGCTTGTTTCTAACACGTTCAACTGATAGCTTTAATGTATTATTGCATCAGCTTGTGGCTCTGAAGTATTTTCCCCAGAAATATTTAACATTTCTGTAGCAGTTTTACAGAATTGTATTCTAAAATGAAATGTAGTTTGGATGTGATACTTCTGTTTGTTACTGTTATCTTTAAAACTTGGTTCCTAAGCCAGTATATGGCACAAAGGGTAAAGTACATGTGTGCTGAGTTACGTACATGTATGCTAACCAGGTGCTTAGAAAGCACACTGTCCTTAAAACTGCCATCTGTTTTAAGAGTTGTTTCTGCATCTTATTTCTTCTTTTTTTCATATGGATATACTGTAACCAGAGGGGGACTTGTTGAATCATTCCTTTGACGAGAAGGAATAGCATGTCTGGAAACTAAGAAGAACTTCAAATTTTGTAGTAGCTTTTCTGCTACTGGAACAATTATAAATTTCTCCTGTGGAGAAAGTGATTAACTGAAAATTGCAGTCAGTTTTAAAACTTCTCTACTGTAAGCAGTTCCATGGAGGAGTTATTTATAGTAAAGAGCTAAGCATGTGTGTAAATGTTTGCAAAAGATGAGCCTAAGATCATTTGCCTCTGAATGTACTTGTTGCTCTCAAAATAATTTGTCTAATGAAGACCCAAACTCTAATTTATGCATATAAAGTGTTTTGTTGTTGTTTTGTTCTATCAGGTAGTATGAATATTTTTTTAGCTTTCTTGTTTGAAACTAGCTTTCTTCTCTTGCTTATACAACAGGCGCCAATTGAACATGAGGAAATAAAAACTGAATCTCAAGTCCTGCCAAGTTTTCACCAAGCAAGCCTGTTAACATTCTGCATTATCTAGGAATGTTAAAATATAATAAGTTAATAGTGCTTCTATTTGCTTGTAGAGTTGTTAAGATAGGTAGTTCATATTTTAAACTGATAAAACAGGAAAGGAAATGAAATAGTCCTTGGAAACATTTTGGTACTTTATAAATCACAAGTAAACCTTTATTTTTCTCTCTTTTGCTTTTGTGTCTCTTGTTCATTCCTTTTCTTATGGGGTTTGATTCTCCAACTGCTGGATATAAAGAGTTTTGCTTTTATTAAATAGAGTGCTGATTAGGGCAATGGAATTGTAAGGCTTTCATCTATTTTCATATATATTAGTGCTCACCGTTTTATACCTTTCATTCGAACTGTTTTTAGAATTTAGATATTTAAACTTAGATTTGTTTGGTAGATTGCTTAATATTTAGTGGCATTAATGACTTTGCTTTAAGGGATCATAGAGCTCTTCATATGAATTTCTGATATATGTTTCTTCCTGTATTTTGCAATTTCTTCTTACAAGTGCAATTTTTAGAAGAAACTGACTATATCTTTGATAAGAAATCTCTATAAATATTATTATGTGGTCTTAATCATTGTAGGTCCTTTGCCTATTACTATATTTATTTTTGGAAATCTAGTTAGCTGTTGAGGAAATATTTGGCATAAGATAAAATTGATACAGTGTTCTAGGTGCTTCATAAAATGCATGGATGATGAAAGAATAATTGCATATAATAAATATTGTATTGATTTATGTATATTTTTTCCCTCAGAAGACACCAGTAGTTCAGAAAGAATCTCAAGCAGCAGGAAATGAATCTCAGCCTGAAGTCGAGCTGTTAACATATAAGAAGCCGGTGAAGCAGGTAAGCAGGTTTAGTACTATTGTGAGATAGTATAAGTTTTCCCATTCTGAAGGTTTTGATGCTTTACAGCATCTAAGAGATCTGCACTGCAAGCTGTATCCTTACCACCTGCCCTTTAAAAGAAGATTTTCTATAAAACAGGTCTTCATACTGGTCTTGCAGCTTAAGGTTAGAGGAAAAAACAAATTAAGGTTCATTCGGTCAGATCCTGGGTTAGGCTTGTCTTCATGAGATTGGAAAGAAGATTACAAATGAAACAATGTATAAATAGAATCCTAATCTACATGTAACAAGTGGATGCCTTCCTTGAAAATGGCAAAATGCTCAATATCCTTTCGGTTTTGCGATATTTCTCACATGACAAAAACTGTCATTAGGATATCAACTCTATAAAGCCTACATTTTTAGTAGAGAACATGTATCAAGTTTATAGAGACAGTACCACAGAGAACAAATTTGTTGCTAAGACCATATAATGTCTTTTCCCATATGTTGTCAGTTTCTAATGTTCTGGTGTTTCAAGGCTATAACCAGATACTGAAATAAAACACTAATGGGGTTCCTTCTGCAGCTTCAAATGTAGATGATTACTTTGTCTTAAAGTTATTATATATGCTTATTGTGAAAAGAGAATAACACTATTTATTATATTTAAAATGGTATTATGAGAAGGGCAAGCAACTATAGGGTGCATTTCCACTAGGTGGCGTTATGTGCAGATACACCAGATAGCCTTGGCCTAAACTTAAATAAATTATTTGAGATGAACACAAGGTTGCATGGGAAGACAGATAAAGGTGTTTAAAAGAAGAAGGTAAATGGACCAAAATGAAAAGAGGATGAGGCATGCATGTGGGATGCTTGTTGATGGCCCAATATTTGCGAGTATGTTGTTTCAAGGTCATCATAAGGCAGAGGTCTAGTCAAAATGAGAAACCTTCTGAATGTCTAAGGGCCATACTTCAGCTGCTTCTTCAGCTCCTCCCACTGACGGTAGTTTGGCCCTGATTATGTCTTTTCAAGCTGCGTGGAGTAAGGGATAGAGAGAGGCAGGTATGTGCCTAGAATTCCAGAGCATTAGCAACCAACTTTCCTGATCAATTTTAGGATAACCAAGAACCAAAGATGCACACATCTTGTGCTCAGGAGTGAAAGGACAGGGGAGTTCTGGGTGTGAGTCACAGGGAGATGTCAGAAACTCTCCGTCAGTCCTGGTACTGCATTCTGCAATGGGGCTGCAGTGGCCATGAAGTAAAGTCCTATGTGACCTGGTCATGCTGGCCTGAGCAGTTCCAGCTGGCAGGCATTCTTCAACAGCTAAGTTGAGTCATATTTCCTAGCAACTTCTTGTGGTAACAAAATAACTTTGATTAGATGGGTTGGAGTTGTTCTGTTGAAGATGATGGCTGAAAATGGAATTATATTACTTCTTAAAAATTCTGCTAAATTAGAAAAAAATCTTGTGTTTTGAAATTTTCCTTACAATATTGGTCTATGTGTAGATCAGAAATATTTCTAATCCTTCTGAATTGAATGAAACTGAAATTTCACGTGCTATCTGTACTTGGCTATATCATTTTATATAATTATTATTGATCATGATGTTTGGAGGTATTTTTGATTATACTCTGCAACATCAGTTGATCTGTTGGTTACTAAACTAAATGTGCTGAATGATGCGTAAACAAAACACAGTACAATGTCACTGATGGTAATTTTTATGATATTCAAGAATACAGTAAGATTATTTATTACTTCTAAATTATATACTATTTGCCAACAGAACAGTCTCCCAGTTATTTAAACAGTACTGGGGTACTGTGATGAAGTTTTTTAGACGGTATTATTTTGGGCAGCGTTGCCACTTCTGTAATGCACTGGTGGTATTGTTGCTGCAACACCCATCAGTGTGTGTTCAGTCATCTTACAACACAGTAGTTTGCAAGATTGGCACCTGAAAAGATAACATACACTTGGTTCTATTTAACACAAGTACTATGTGATTTAAATATATTATTTAACCTGAAAGTGCATGCTTTCACTTATACACATGGAAAAAATAACGGAGACAAAATTTTAGAAAAAGGAAGAGAAATATTTTTAACAGCCCATATGTATTAGCTAAATGTTCTTTTGCATCCTTAGCGGAATTATTTCCGTACAGAGTAACGGTGATGTACTGTATGTTAGTATTTCTATTGAACACTATTCATTGCATGTTTTTGTGCCATCTTATTTTCGAAATGATTTTGCTTTGCTTTGTGGGCTGCAGAGCCCATGCAATTCCAAGATAAATTGATTGATTGTGCAGATGAACTTGCAAATTTGGTTATACACAAAGCAATCGGATGAAAAAATGCTGATATTTGCTCTTGTTATTGTAATTTTATGTTACATCTGTAACTGAATTACACAAGTATTTTGATTAAGAAGTGTGTTCACTGGTATTTCTACAAAGAAAATGAAATAAAATGTGAGATTATATACATTCAAAGTGTCCGTCAATAGTAAGTAGGTTGACTCATGTTCTTTGATTTTAGGCTTAAAGGAACTCCCCTTTACTTAGTATAGTTTCCATAATTCGTTAGCAAAAGTGTGTTGAAGTTGCCCTTCATGATTTGTTTCACATAAAAGATGAGATCACTAAACTTTGGCTTAAGATTTTAGAATAAGAGCTGCTGTAATTTTACTTTTGGAGGTTTTCATTAGTCATACTGGTGTCTAAGTTATCAATAAATGTTGCTGAGTATCTTCTGTTACTTTGAATATCACTTACATGACATTTTCAAATTATTTGAGTATCTTGACGTTCCAAAAGCTGGTAATGGCAATGCATCCAATCAGGTTACATTTTTTTTCTTTAAATTGGACAAGAGATCATGACAGAAACATTTACTTGATGTTCAAAAGCTGAAATTATAGTCTTTTATTTGGCTCATTTTAATGATAAATTTTCAGGTAGACAGACTACTTTCAAACTTTTCTGTATTTCTTATTTTTGTTAGCCTATTTTCTCTATGTAAAATGTTGGCTGACTTCCAGTTTCTCTGGTAAACTTCAAATATCTGACTGTGATCCTTCATATTTTTTCATGTATGTGCTGATATAAACAGTGGTATTGGTTTCAATATGAAACCATTTTAATTTTGAATGAGCCTTTTCAGAAGGTAGTGGCTCTCTTAGGTATCCTCTACAGTTCTTAGTGTCTTTTACTTGGTGATTAATGTACTTATTTATGAACTATAAACTTCCACAATTTTTCCATGCAAATTTTGGCACAACTAAGCATGTGGTGCTTTAATAAATAGGAATGAGCAACTGTGGGTGGAAACAGTAGGAATTCCTTAAATCTGTATTCCTGATGAAGTTTCAGTATTTAATAAAAATAACCTTGAAGAAACTTTTCTAAAAATGTCATCTTTGACACTATGTGTATCTGCTTGAACTTGCTTAAAAATGTAATACAAATTTTACATGTGTTTATGCTCTTCTAAATTCAATAGTTCTGAATAGTAGTATTATGATTTTGATGCTCTTTTGATTATTCTCTCTGTAATATGTTAAAATACAGTCCTCTCATACACTATTCAGAAATGCAATTTAGGTAGGGCCCATTGGAAATTTTGATTTATCACACTTTTCTGCTTATTCCATATCCTGAATAGCTGTGGGTGCTGCTGTAATCTGAGTACTGACAGCAGTTCTAAACTACTGTGTCATTGCTGCTTGTTCTATTCTAGAGCGGGTGTGAAAATATCCATATAACCTATCAGTTTGTAATACTGTGTTTATCTTCTGTTTATGAACATTTTAGGCTCCATCCTTGGATGTGCTACAGGTGGATGGAAAAGCAATAATAAAAATTAAACCAGGTGAAGTGCAGAAACAGCTGCAAGAGGAACACGGTTTGCAACAATCTTTGCCACCTCAGGCTTCAAATATGAAGTAATTCTTTAATTGTATTTCATTATTATAAGAAAAATACTGAAAATATATTAAGTTGTTAGTGTATAGCATGATAGATAAGTTTTGAGAAGAAATAATCCCATCCCCCCAGATTTGAATCTGAACACTTGCAGTTTCTGATCTAAATTATCAAGTTTAGTTTGCTATCTCTAGTTTTGTTATTTATCTCCTTGAAATAGTTCTGATTTACGGTTTTTAAAATCCAGAGGGCTTATTTAGTCCTGCTGTATGCAGATGAAACTTCTCTTGACTGCAGCAGAAACTGAAGTTGCTTATGTGGGGGTTGAATTTGTCCATACAATTCCAAGCATAATCTAATCAAAATAATTAAAAACAAACAATGGAAAATACCACAAATTTAATATAAGCAATGCCAGCTGTAAGTCATCATCTTTAAATAGAGAAGATGTATTAAAAATTCATTAACTCAAATTTGTATTACAGTCAGTGCTTGTCTGAAATTCAGGAGATTTTACATGGAGAGCTGTAATTTAAGGACAACTGCTTATTACCTTGCTCCTGTCATAGGTTGTATCTGTCATTCTGTAGTAGGAGTGCGGATTACAAAAGTAGTACAGACCATGTCCTAATTTAACTGATCCTGTCCATCCCATGTCAAGTGAGACTCTTCAGTTTTATGGTCTTCACTGCTAATAAGATCTTTATAGATAGCTTTGTTTAGATGTACCATAGGTTGCTTCTTCACTTCTCTATTGGTAAAAGCGGGGAAAAAACGAAGGACCTTTAATTATTACCTTTTGTTGTTCTTAGGGTCCTGAAAGGTCTATTGGATGCAGAAGAGAGCCTTTTTATGGCAGGCCTAAAGTTTGTAAATGGATAATACTTTCAATTAAGTAGCTGAGAACAGTCATGGGAAAAGAATGCTTAAGTTTATGAAACAGCCAAATTGGCATTTAAGTGACCCTTTGCATGCCATTGCTTATCTGCATTGCTTAAAGATCATTTGGTTAGCAAGATTATATATTAAAACAAATAGTGTCAACAGACAATGAGTGTTTTACCTTCAATAAATACTTACTGTCAGATTATCAATGGTGCAGAAACTGCACAATTTTCTAAAAAACCCGTATTTAGTGCATTAAGTGAAGGTAATGTAGGCCACACACATAGTATTGTTTTTTCATGTCCTCTTTTTTCAAAGAATGATAAATAGTCTGTTTTAGGAGAGTGTGTGCTGTAAAAACATTCACCTTTACCTGCAGCATGCCCCAAATATTTCAGTTTACATTGATAAAGCATTCAGTTAGTTCATTCAGTGAAATGATAAACTTCTATACAAGAGCTGTAATGATACTACAATTAAAATAGCATTCAAATTGTTTTGTCATTTAATTTAAATAAAAAGTTAGAGGAAAAAGTTCCTAAAGAATTTCAAAATTATTTTGCTTGCCATCTTTTACAGAAATCACTCCAAATGTTGTAAGTTCAAAGTTAAACTGTTTGCCATCTACTTTCATTTTTATTTTTTAATTTTGTGGTAATTGCATTGCAGAGAAAGTGAACTGTGTTGGAGCATCCCGAGGTAAACTACTATAAACATTTATGAAGATTATATTCTCTCTATGGAGTTAAAAATGTAATGTAAAATATTTCTTTCTAATTTTAAATTAATGGGATCATCTTATTAAAGTACTGATCTCTGATTTCACACTCCAAAATAGTTACTTATTTCCATTTGTGCTTTAAAAGTATTTAATTATTTAAAAAAAAAAATCCTTTGCATTAAATGGGGTTGCTGTATGTGTGCATTAAATCCTAATCAGTCAAGTGCATTGTGTGACTGAGTCGCTTTTGACAACGGGTATTTCATTTTTGTGTTTAACTTTCACATTTTATTTTTTAGCCTTGACCCTGTTTTCATTCAGGCAAAATTGCCACTAATTTCAGTAGAGACTTTGGATTGTAAGATCTGGTGAAACTGCCTTGTTGAAGCATAAAGTAACTAGGCTCTTTTCTATATGTTACAGTTGTATGGCTTCAGAAAAAAATATTTTGAGCAGTTTTATTTAAATTAAAAAGACTAATTGACAGTCTTTCCTGTTGGGTTGTCATGTGCCTATAAACTTAGGGACTCGGACTATATAAATGTAATGGAGATATATCTGGTATATGCTTGATGTGATAATTTTTGTCTTTTTTTTTTCTTTACGTGTGTGATTTATATTTTACTGTCATTATTTTTCAGAAAATATAAGCAAATATGAAATATTGGTTTTGTAACTTAAATATGTATTGCATGATAAATTAATCTTATGTTTTTCCTTACTTCATTTTTTAGTTCTTCCTGAGTTCCCCTTTATACTATCTGTTTATAACATAAGGTATAATTCTCAGTAAAACAAAAAAACAAGTTCTTGAAACCATCATCATCTGAGGAGAACCTCAGAAAAATAGTCAAAACTGAAATCTCTTCAGTGTTATTTTAGCCATTTTCATTTGGGATTTTCCCTTTAAATTATGAAGGTACTCAGGAAATATAATTCAAAGTAGCATATATTTAGGGAGCCATTTCTGAGTTTTTTACTTCTCAGCCATTTTCCATATACTGTTCTTCACGTTGTAACTGTCTGCATGTTAGACATTTATTAACTTTGTAGTGTTCGTACAGTAGCCAGAGACTGCTTTTAGAATTTGATCCGTGGCCTGTGGAAATCAATACTTTCATCACCCTCAGTACAACTTAGATTGGAGAGTTAAATGGTAGAATTTTTTAGTTATTAACTTTTCAAAGGTAGTAAAAAACCAGCTGAATTGACAAGCTCGGGAAAAGTTCAAGTGATATCATATCATAAAACTAATTCAAAATTTTAAGGGTATTTACAAGGTATTCTGTGATGGGAGAGAATTTGCAAATGAATGTATACGCTTAACGTAACATTTATTCACATACCCAATTTAAGCTATAAATCTGCATTACTTGTTTTAAGTTTTCAGTGCAGCAAGTGAAAGCTCTACTCAAGTTGGGAAAGCAAAATTGTGATTACTGGACTTATTTTTTTACTTTAAAATTATTCCCAGCATTTTAGCTTTACCTGTTTTCTCCTTTCTAAGTAATATGATCTCTACTTTTAGTAGAAATTACTACTAGAATTACTACTAGTAGAAAGGCACTTTATACCAAGTATTTATGTTAGCAATTTCTATCCTTTGGTCTGACATATGTAGTGATATAGTATTTGATGAACTATGTACTTTAGAATATAGAGAATGGATATTAAGATTCTTGATTTCTATGTTTTCCTTTCTAGAGGTAGACATTATCCAGGCATTCATCGTCTACGTACTGCTTTTCCTAGTTTTATATTGTCTCCTTATTGGAGACAATATAGACTGGCTTCTAGAGTTTATCATACTTTAGACATAAGAGGTCACAGTATCTTATCTACATCAGAGGACACCAACAATCAGGAGGAAGAACCATTGAGTTCCAAATATATTTATTTGAGAGAGCAAGCTGAAAAAAAAAGGTATGAACTTACTTATTTTCAGAGTTACTATGATTTAATTGATTGTGTAAGTTAAAACATTATAGATTGAGAAATAACTTTCACGGTGTTTCAGTATTTAGTAGTTTCAAAGAAGTGGCAAAGAAAAAGATTTGAAAAGAATTGCCTTATTTGGTAGGTGTGCTTTCAAATAATTAGAACAAGGGTACTAAAAGGCTTGTATCTTGCTTAGAATGTAATTTTTTTGGTTTCTTTTTAAAATAAATTGCATTTTGTAGACATATTTTAAGTTATATGTCACAATTTAGGTTATAAATATATGAATTTTTATACTTCATTCTACTCACACGAGAGGTCCCATTGAAATAACAAGAAAGACTGAGCAAATAGAGTAGGCTTTCTGTGAATGTGAAATTCTGCAATAGTAAAAGGTTTAAAGTGCACACCCACTAGCCCTTTATCACAGAGACAATCTTACCTCAGTCCTGATTCTACAAGCACTTAGGAACAAGCACAACTTTAAATTAAGTGTAGTTCTGTTGAACTCAATGCATGCACAAAACACAGCACATGCAGAACTAGGATCTAGATAAACTTGTAGTCAAAAGTGTTCATTGCGTAGGTAAAATGTAGTCATGTGATAACTACAGGATCCTGCATCTTTAATGAATGAGCAGCTGAAGTAGAACAAAATGCATAGTAATTATTTTTTCTGAGGTTGATGCAACATGTAAAAAGAGATCTGTCAAAAATTTTGTTCTATTAGAAGTGGTGAGGAAATATAAATGGATTTTGGAATAACCCTTTTATCATTTTATTATATTACCAATTTTTGTATTTGATGGTAATGAATTCCTAAATATTTGGGGTTTTTTTCATTTGCCTTTTTTGGACATTTTTTGCACGAAAATAATGTGCATATGAATGAATATGAAGCATATTCTTTTTTCATTGCTTATTACTTTGGTTATATTTTTTCTTTTTTATGCCTTTCTAGTTTATATAGTAACGTCAAAAAAATTCACAATTGGAGCTTTAATACGCTCAAGTTTTTCCTGATGGTTTTTCAGACTGACAGTTTGCTACCTATGGTTTCTGTGTATCGCCAGCTCCAGAAATATAAAATTATTGCTCATAAAGGCTTTAGTGGTCTTAAGAATGGTAGAGTGGTAAATAAGGATAAGGCTAGGTCAGTTTTACAGGGCAATTTCTGTAGCTTGTTAACTTGGGCTCACTTGAAAAATATGCGTTTTAGTGCAGCCAAATGCAAGGTCATAAGGATAAGAATAGAGAATTAGGGTCATCCTTTGTAGGAGGGGAGATTGTATCCTGAAAAGCAGTAACTCTGAAAGGAGCTTTACAGTCTTGAAAGATAAAGCAACAGAAGATGGCTGAACTCTCTGAACTTTAAATTAAATTTGTTTACCTTAAAATAAAGGAGGTGAGACATTAGTAATAATATAGAAAAAAACATTTTAGGATTAGAAATATTATACAGAGCTTTACTATTCCAGGTAAGTGCTCTAACAACTGAGACTGTCATGTCACCACTTGTTCTCTGTCTTGGCTGCATGACTCTTGCATTTCTTTCTGCTCAACAGCACAACTTCCTGTACACAGAATGGCCAAATAATGTAATGGTGAGTGAGGTTTGAATCCTCAGATAAGCAACGAATTCTCATTTCCTGGCTCTGTACTTCAATAATGAATTATCATAAAGAGGTGGAAATCACCACTCTGCTTTTTTTCCTGTCTTATAAAAGAAAAAAAAAAAATCACTTTGCCCTTCCCTGAAAGAATGGACACATCCACCCTTAGAAAAGGGCTTCATGTTCCAGATTTGAAATGGAGGGAGATTTTTGCCTGGAATCCCTGAAAAATCTAAGTGCCAGAGAGGGGCAACAGATTTCCTGTTGGCTAAATCTGTGGTGATTCTTCTGTATAAAGGTTTGTAGAACATTCGTGCACTTGACAGAGTGTTCCAAATACCATTCTAGAGGAGCAAGCAGAAGTGTCAATTCCTGTCTTTTTCTTCAATACTGATTTGGTATTAAGACATTTTAAAAGATCATTATATTGGTTTTACACAAGAGATATAGAGTTGGTTTGAATATGTTACTTCCATGGTATAGTTTCTGATGCAAGAGGGTTTGCTAAATGAAAATATAACAGACCCAGTAGTTTAGCTTTCAGCCTAGATAAATTGAGAGTAGCAATAAAATTTCAGTGTACAGCAATGAAAGCAGCAACTTCTGAAATTATCCGTTACTTATGGCCTTTAAATCACAACTAGATTTCTTTCTGATATCTATCTATCTATCTATCTATCTATCTATCTATCTATCTATCTATCTATCTATCTATATCTCGTGAATTTTACCCAGCAAATTGTGAGCTTTATGCAGGAATACTGATGAAATTTTATTATCTGTATTATTTAGAAGGTTAGGTTGGGCAATCATAATGCTTCTCTCTGACCGTAAAATATGAATCCATAAATTGCTTTATGAAAGTTTTTAGTCATTGAATTATTTTGATATAGTCAAGATTACCCTAACCACCAAGGATGTCATTATTTCAGGATTTAAGGAAATTCTGAGAGAATAAATTGATAGCTGTAGTGAACTTTTCTCAGATGTGAGGCAACATGAGGGTGGGCAAAAAGATGTTCTAAAAGGAAAAAAACCCAACCTTAGGAAGTCAGTGATGGAGTCAGAAGTCACAAAAATAGAAGTTGCTATCACTTTACTGATTTAGAGATGACAAAAAAGGAAAGGCTGTGAAAGCTTTGAAAGCAGAGGACCATCTTATATTTGAATGAGCTTCTGTTTTTCTGTTACTTCAAAAAATGGGATAACATTCAAAGCAAGCAACTGTGATCTTTGCAGTAGCACTTTGAATGAATGTGAACAAAACAAGGCGATGCTTGTCTAGGCTAAAGAAACAGATGCTGCAACAAGCAAGGTATGAAATTAGATACAACACTTTAGCTTTGTAGAGAGATTAGAAAAAGACTTTAATTTTAGAATGTTGTGAATGATACCTGTGTTCTGAGTTTACGTGAATGATGGGATGCTAGCCATAGTGATGAAGACAGAAAGTAGCGGGGAGGACACGAAGGCTGAAAAGACAATCTTTTCAGAGATCAGAAGGCTGAAAGAATCATAAGATCCTTATCTTTCAGCCTTGCTGAGCTGCACTGGCAGCTTGACATCCCTAAGAGGAAGATCATCTGATATTTTTGTTGGTGCAGAACAGGGTGATGAATCACGCTCTGATTCATTACCATGGAGAAGGAACCTGTCCGTGGTCTTTGATTAGAACATTACTAGCAACAGAGTAGAAGAGGAGAAGAGAGGACAGAACCCCTTGAAATATCCAAGAAGCTGAAGGAGTTAGGTGGGAGTGGAACTAGGAGAGATGAATTGTAGAAGCTGTGGGAAGATGGGATTTGAAGAAGAGAATGGTTTGGTTTTCAACAAGTAACCAACAGGTTGAGGAAATTGAAGGTGAGGTTGAGCTTTATGAACCAGTAAAAAATTTTGGGAAGAAATTTTTACATACAGAGCTATATTCCGCAGAGGTGAAGAGAATTAAAGTTTAAAAAGAAGCCCATACCAAAATTCCTTGCTGAATTCAGTTAATCCTTGAAATCTTGAAAAGTAAATTCTTTGGAGCACTGCCATCTAGTGGCACGCTCTACCATCATCTTCTGGTTTTAATTTTTAAAACTGGTTGCCTTATCTGCCTTGCAGGTCAAAGGTATCATTTACCTGACACTAATTTAGGTCCATTTAAGCTGTTCATGTTTCGTTACTGACCAATTCCTTACATCTAGCTAATTTCACAAATATAAATAATTATGGGGGGTAAGCATGATTTCAGTGTAGTGGATAGTAGAATTCAAATGGCTTTGTCAGCTGTTTAAAGAGCAAGAGATCTTTTTTTTTTTTTTTTTTTTTTTGGTACTAGCTTTGAATTCTTCCATGAAAGGATCTTGTTTGACTGTAACAAAGTCTGAAGAAGCCTACAGTGGTAGGATTTTATGGTAGATCAGATCAAGAAAGCAATAATTTTCTTGCTTTAAAGTATTGTCTTCTCTATGAAAGATATCCACAGGCTTAAAAATATATATAACTTTTCATTCACGTCTACAAAAAACATCTTACAGAGCAGGATGTATCAATTTCTCAAGATGTAAACTTCCCAAGGTCAGCTACAGCTCTCTCCTGGGACTGACTGTATTAAGTTTATTTAATCAGATAGCAAAGATGACTTGCTTTTGCCCCCTTATTTAATCTTGGTATACTCTGGAGGCATCAGTTATCTGAAAGTTAAAAAACCTACTTTTTTAGACATGAACGTAAGTATTAAGTTAAATATATTTTTATGAAGATTATAGATGTATAGTAAAACCTGTTCATGGCAGATACCCTACAAAAATTTTAACTGGATTTGTAGCTTCATGTTATTTGTTAAGATTCCTTCATGGAGGAATACCTGCATCTCCCTGAGACATTCAGATTATACAGTTTTTTACCAGCAGCTGGAAACAGAATATTATTAGATCAGTATTATTATTACTTGGAGATTTCCTCCATGTTGCTTTTCTCTTCCAGAAGTGGGAAGTCTGAATGTTGTTTTGCATTACCCCTCAGTTGATTACTTAGTATAAACTCCTAGACTTGAAAACTATTTATGACAAAACTGCCCTAAAAGAGAGACAACTCTTCTTACATTGTTCACTTAAAACACTTTTAACCACCAAATGCTAAGGAATATTTTGATTGCTTTATACCTTTTTGTATCTTGTATAAATTCACTTGACATTCCTTTTATGCAGACACCGACCTTGAAGGGTCAGAACCACCAAATACTCAGACGTAAAGAAAAACTAGTAAGGCCAAATACTTTTCAAAAGTGAAGTTTTCAGTTCTTGGTTTTTTTCTCTTTAAGAAACAGGTCTTTTGTCAAAACTTCCACTTGAAGAAAGGAACATTCCAGAAAGAGTTCAAGAACTACTCCCAGATCTATAATCTTTCTCTCTGTTTAAGAACTACAACTTCTGGGCTAGTGCTACATTTTAAGGATTCCTTTTTAATGTCCAAATGTACTTCAGAAGTCATTTTGTTTGCTGAATCAAATGGCTTGTTCTCAGTTGTGTTGAGACTCCCCCTGTTTATACAGTATTCTGATAATTTAACTGGGTTTTAAAATGGAAATACACTGCAATTAGCCTAAATGAGAATCAAGTCCACTATAGCAGATATATGTCTGACAGTGAAATTGCAAGTAACAGAAGTTACACACTTTAGTTCCATGAATGCGCAAAGATACTTCATTATTATTTTAGTGTTTCCAGAAAAACTACCCCAAACCTGAATAACACCAGTAGATGTCAGTGTTGGCATATGCCAATGTGTTGAGAAAAGAAGTATTTCCTGTAATGTGCTTTTTAATTTAGATACGTGTATGGATACCTGAACATATGAAATTGAGTATTTTTTCTTGTGCTTTTATGAACATATTTCATATTTCACTATTTATTGCATTCTGTGCTTGTAATTGCTAGTACAGTAAGAACTATATGTGAGAAAATTATTTAGTATAAAACAAACTACAAGAATAGCAAAGAATATAAATGTAACTTTTAATCTCTGATAAATAAAAATATTTGTTATAATTTTATTTATAAATCCTGTAAAATATCTGTTTAAGTGACAAATGTTAATATTTGTTGTTACTGATCTCTAAAATAATTTTACTAGCTTGGTAGTAGTAATAGATCTTTCAAATCTGGATTTCCCTTTAGAGGTGCCAGGAACAAACGAAAGAGAGGTAGAACAGTTATTACAGGACTTTTAATATACATATACATATATATGCACATGCATATATAAACATACCTATGAGTTAATATGTTGTGTGAAAGTGTTCACTGGTTTTGGAAGTTGGAACTGTATTTAAACAGGAAATTGGGAGGTATAATTACTTCAAACTACAACTTTCTGAGGTGAAAAATGCCTTTTGTGAGTTGTTTTCCATAGGTAGATTTATTTTAGAAAAAGGGCAAATAATCAGAATCCAATTCACAAGTAATCATGTAAGGTGCTGATCAAATCCAGCCAGACATTCCTGCTGAAATCAGTTCTCTTTGTCATTTAAGTATATCTGACTGTAAGCATAGCACTGGAGTGGTGTAATTGGTATGCATGAAGTTAATGCATGTAATGCATTTCATACTAATTTAGAGCTTATCGTTATATTTTTTCTTGTGACTTCTATAATAAACATGATGGATCTGATCATGAAAGTCTTCTTAAAATTATTTGGTGTATAACTACAAAAATTGCAAGTTTAGCACCAGGTTTCCATTGTATATTAAGTAATTTCAATCTTTAGGAAAAAAAAAGTTTTATTCATCATTTATTTCTAATTTTGATTTAAAACGTATGTAATTTTCTTTGTCTCTAATAACCAAGCTATTTATGTGCTGTTAATATCTGACATAGAGTAATTTATTCATATTTTATGTTGCTGCAGAATTTGTTATGAAGGAGTTCTTACTTCAGAGCAATACCAGAATAATCGGACCAATGGGATTCACTTTCTTCCCCCTCATACATCAGAAAGTCTAACTGAATGCCAAAAAGTGGCTGAATATGATCTTAAAAAACCCCAACTGCAACCATTGGGAGAGAGAGTAAGAAATAATTTTAATAAATGTGTGCTGTACGTGAGCAATCCTACAAATGCAGACATAAAATCCAGGGCGGGGGGGGAAGTGGGCTTTTTGATTTTTATTGTGTCATGCAACAAAAGAACAGAACACCTTGGAAATAAAGTTCTGCTGCTTTTTCAACATTTGACAATATCCAATACCAAAATTTATATGGACTGTTTCATCAATGGGGAGAGTTGTTCTGAAACCTCCTGTCTCAGTTCTTAATTCCTTCTCTGAAGTAGTACTATAGGCTGATGTGCCAATTTATAACAAACAAAAACACTAAAAGAACAAGCCAGGTAATTGGTTCAGGCTGTGGAGCCCTATAGCTCTCCGGATTTCATTTGGTGGGGTCGTTTTTGACAAAATCATGTTTAGCAGAAAATGGCATTTTATCACCTAACAGTTCAGATTCAGTACAAGGCATTTATAAACTGGAATTATGTTAGTTGATAACCAAATTGTATTGGTTTTGAAGGTTTCCATCTATCCAGAAGCTCTAAAAATGTTTTGTGCTCCAGCTCCACCAGAATTCTCTGCTACAATTTCATTAAAGGAAATTTTATTTCCTACATATGAGGTAAATATTTTAAATGTATTTTTAGTGTTCCATCTTTTGGAGAAATGTACATCTTTTTCTAACATTATATTTGTTAAATCTAATAGTTATATTTTTTGCTGCTGTCTTATTAACACTTCTTTATATTGTAAGCACAGTATATAAATAATTGTACAATTTGTAATAATGTGTATTGAATAGTATTGTTTCATTTAATTTTCTACAATAGTGTAGTTTCTGGTAGTAATTATTCTTAATTACCGCTCACTATTATATTGTCTTGCTTAATGTCTTTACATTTATGTGGAAAGCTACTTTCGTATAATTTTTCTTCTGCTACGCTATGCTGGCAGTGTGTTCTATTAAAACATAGTAAATTTTTTTTTAATATGTAACAAAGTCCATTTTAGAAAATGCCAATGTTTTTGAATTTTTAAATGTTCTGAATATAAAAAATTCCACTGTGATTACACTATTGCAAGAGATGAGCTGTTCATGCAAAAGGGCATGCCTATTGTATGCCTGTATCTATAGCACTCTGTGCCTTCATATGGCAGAGGTTACAGAGAAACTTGCATTTCATGACCAGTTCACACTCCTGTACAAGAGATAAAGCACACATATGCATGGATTAATTGATAGCAGGTATGAGCCTGACATAGTTCCCCACCTCCTAGCCTTACTATGATCAAATTGTGAGCTGTGTTCTTGCTACTATATGGACTACTGTAACCTGACATAAATTACCGAAGCTAAAGATAAAAACTTTAGATAATCAAGTAGCATTAATCAGTTTCCTCACATCTCTGCCCCCTCTGTACCATGCAATTCTTGATCAAATTAAAGAATGTGCTCCATCAGAAGCCTAGGATAAATGACTTCTGTGGTGTTGGTCTTGCTCATCATAAATCTTTAGCTTAAATACGTTATAGGCTCTTTTTATTTATCTGTTACTATATTTCCTATAGCTGACTAAAATAATAGTATTGCATATATTAAAACATGCAAATATATTAATATTTCAGAGCAATGTTATTGAGGATGGTGTATTTCAAGACCTTTTCACTGACC
>JAOXNO010000041.1:39732296-39764645 GCA_028565335.1 Limnodromus scolopaceus
TATGAACTGGTGTGTACTACGGTTTAATTTTTTTACAATGGAACACTAGAAATTAAGATTAGCAAAACAATTCATAGTTTGAAGATCTAGTCATAAGACAAATAGTTCTATATAGTTGACTTCTAGAAACAATTTCATGTTAGGTATTTGTTCATTTTTTGATTGGTAGAAAGTGCTGAATCTCAGTTTTTGAAACTTGAGACTGTGCTTGGAAAGGATTATTGCATATTTTAAAGATGCTCCTTATTTTGCATTATTATAACACTAGGTGATGGTTTAGGGGAGGGTCTGTGATATAAATAACAGGTTTTGAGTAATATGACATATATCAGTGCAGCAGCTTACTGGATGTTCCACTATGCCCAGACATCTAAAAAACTGGCAGAGTCAAGAAGCAGAATAGGGGAAAAGAGATGTTTCCAAGTGTGTGATTATTATTTTTTTTTTTTTTATCTGGAATTTCTCTGAATGTAATATGAAAGGATAGGCAATTCTATGCAGGTGATTTGCAAGTGAAGGATTGAAGTGTGGCTCGAAGCTGCAGTGTTTTTCCAGTTACAGAATCCTGACTATGTCAAACACCGTTATCTGTTTCATGGGGGCAATGTAGGGCAAGAGAGCTGTAGGCTCCACAGAGAACCCGAAGTGCCTAATGATAGTGTTCGGTTATAGGTGTTTACATAAGGTTAGCTATTTCAAGTGAACAGATCTGAGAGGCAGAAATGGGTGAAAGCTTACCAAAATGCCATGGTAAGGAAGCAGAAAATACTTCTTTGCTGGAGACTTTGAGGAGCAAGTGAGTCTCTTTCAGCTAAAATACGTCTCTTTCAGCTAAAATACAGCTGAAAGATTGGAACTGGCTGGCGATGTTGCTGAGACCTCAGCTGGAACTGAGCAAAACTAATGCATGTGTGGATGTATTTGCAGCCAGAAATGGGCAAACTGAGGCTAGCATATAATTACTGCAGCTGAGCTTCCACGTATAATTTAGTGTTTGGAGGCACTGTTTTATATTAAAATATAGGGGTTCATCTGCAAGTTCAGGCTATTAGAGCAGTTAAGATCTGTCTGATAATGTATTTCCTATTTGAAAGTGAAATGTGGGGTTAGACATGCTTGCTTTTGTCCTTATAAAAAGCTTTTTTAATAGTGACTGTCACTATCTGAGAATATGTCATTCAAGAATAAGTGACTTGTAGATGACATGGAAGTAGAATAAACAAATAAGTTTGTTGGTGATAAAGGAACACCTGCTGGTTTGAACATTTTTTGCTTGAACTGGCTAGAAATAATGAGAATCTTATTTAGTATGTCAAAAGGGAAGAGTTTTGCCATCAACTTTGCACATCTCCTCCATCCTCTGGCAACAGCAGCTTAAGATAGTTATTTTGTGTTTGGCTAAAAACTATTTGGAATTATATATCATCTTTGATTTCAGGCACAAAGAAGTTATGGCTGTATATGTAACTATAAACTGATTTGGAATTGCCCTGCAGAGAGGAAAAGTGCTGGTAGTCCTTTGCCTACAGCTTGACTGGGCCATTAGATATAATAACTGGAAGTAATAAAGTCTGCGGTTACTAAAATATTGTATTTTTCCATGTTTGCATGTGAACCTTTTGGGAACATCTCTTTTACTGAAAAACTGTTAGTATGGTACAAGGAGGTCTGTTATCGACAACAATTAAAAACAGACAAAACATATATAGATTCTCAGGAAGAAGTGATATTCTCATTGAAAATGATGGTTGTGGTGATGTTACCTGGCCATTGTTTTTGTTTGGGATTCCCAAGGTATGCAAGGAATGCATGTGTGACTAATGTCACATATGATACTTTTAAGAAGCATCCAGCTTAAAATATGTTCATTGGTAAAACTTCTCCATACACTTATTAAATTCACTAGGTGATCAACAGTATGGCATATTCATAGTATGTTCTGAGATTGGAGCATTACAGCACATATGTAGAGTATTTCCACTGACTGTACGTGCTCTTTAGCATTAATCTATATGAGTACATTGAACATGTCTTGGATTTTTAAACAAGTGGCAGTGGAACCGGTTTAAGACAGCTAGAGATCCAGACAAATACAGTCCTTCAATCTGGCAAAGGTGTGGTTGATGGGGTTTTTTTGGTAAAAATACATATTTCTTTGGACATTAGCTCTGTTTTTGTCAGTCTCTGCTTTTAAAAGCAGAATATATCAGAAAGCTTTGTTTATATTAATCTCAAACTAATTCAATTATTTTGCTTTTTGTTTTATCTGTAGACAAAAAGTTTACCAAGAAGATGCCAATCCTTGCCTAATTTTTCTGACAGTGAGAGCTCAGAGGTATTATTTTATATTTAATTGTATTTGTTCCTGAACTGTGATTTTGTGGAAGAAATTCTTCCACTGAACTGAATTGAACTTAATATTTTCCTATTAGATGGAAAAGTGAGAGTCTCAAAGGTCTTTTTCAAGTGGATTCGTTACATTAAATAGGAGAACATAGCTCTGCAATGAGAAGCCCTGTTAACTCTACAGGCATTTGCATAGACATAAGTGTGAGTAGTCTATACTCCAGCTAACCTGAAATGAGTGGAACAACATACCTGAGTAAAGATTTGCAGTATCAAGCCCCTGGATTTCAGGTGTATCAGGGCATCAATGTTGTCAAGTTTCCAATCTAGAAAGTACTATGTACTTTTATGGCTATTGAAGTTATGTTAGCTGTTTCACGAAATACATAAAGCAGCAATAAACTGTGCAAATTTTACACTTGTGCAAAGATGACCTCTATAGCATTATACAAGTAATATTTTATCAACAAATTTGGTTTTGAGTAAGAATTTGAGGAGTATGTATTTATTTAAAACTTCTCTATAGTCCACAAGGACTTGCTTAAAATGTTCTGACCATGATATTTTAAAGACAGACATGAAGCATGGCAGCAGTTTCTATTAAATGATAAATAAAGTAATTTCAACATCTGATTTGCAATTTGAACTAATCATTGGTGCTTGATTTTTAAAGTACTAGTTTCACATTCAAATAGAAGTAATCTTGTTGAACTCAGCTAGCAATTCTTTAGCAAAACTATGCATAGTTCATTAAAGAATTTAGCAAGTAGCAATTCAGTATGTATGCAATTTGCAGTCAAACTATTTGTTTTGGTGATCAATGACAGCTAATGATAGATAAAGGTAGTGATAAATGATAGCTTTACATTGAGCTTCAGCTTTTTAATAAATCAGTATGCAGTTTAGATTTTTTTTTAAAAAATACAATTTTCCTAAAGAAAAGGGGCACGCTTGTGACACTGAGGATTTTTTTAATTATCTTTTCAAAATTTGACAGGGTTATAATCCATTACCACAAATAAAGAATGAGAGGTATTTAGTTACTTAAATGGAATACTTTAGTTATTATTAAGATAAACTAAAGGCTGATGAAGTGCCTTTCTAACAAATATATAAATTAATGCTTAGCAGATGTCTGTAGTCAAGCATTGAAAAAGTGCTTCTTTGTGTCTAATTAAAAATTGTTCAATGCTTCATGTATTTTTTCATTTATTTTATTTATTACTAGCATGTAATTTCAAGAACTTTATAAATTTCAGCCAGTGGACATGAAATTGCATTTTAATTTCTTTGGCAAAGATGTGTTACGCCTAGTATTACAATGCAAGTTAATGAACTGGAATTAACAAAAAGACTGGGAAGCAATACATTTGTTATTGCAAATAGTAGTTACTTAATAGTTAATAACGATTACACACCAGAGGATAACAGTTATTCTTTTGGTTTTGATTTTATCAGCCGATTCAGAGACGGGGGCACAAAGTACGAATACATAATTCCATTCAGATATTAACTGTGTTTCCATATAATACAATTGTACTTCTAAACATTATACAGAGTTCTTCTGTCTTTTCTTCTGAGTTTATGAATATATCTCATTTCATCATTTTGTGGATGTCACCACCAGTGGCATACATTTTTGATTTTAAAATTTAACTTCCCTACAAGGACTGGGTGTATTTAATTCAAATTTCTTATGATACTTTTTAGAGAAGATTGATTTAGCCATTTATGAGCTTCAAATAACTTTGAATTAATGTTTCAGATCTCTTTGCTTTGACACATAACCTGAGGTATGCAGATCTTTTTTCCCATTAAATACTATAATTTTTTTCCAACAGTGTAGTTCCCATGTTGCTCTTTTTTTTTCCTTTACTATTTTATATAAAATAAAATCAAGTCGATTTGAACTAAGGAAATATATAAACCTTATTTCAAATGAACAGCTAAAGAAATTAAGTTTCTTTTTATTAACAGACAAATTTGATTAAAAGATCAGTCTCAGCTCTGGAGATAACTGCTTTCAAAGATGAAACTACATTAAAAATGTCAGCTAATTTCAAAATCAGCATGAAGGAGTTGAAGGTTATGAAACAACGGATAGCTGAGCCAGAGGTTGAGACAGAGATCGCGAAAAGTTCCCCTGCCAAGCATCTATTGAATCAAATCTGTGGTGATCCTCAGTCAATGCAGACAGACAGAGCAGGAGAAAAAATGCTTACTTTGACTGGACAAGAGGATAGCGAGAATGACATCGTTCTTGTGGAGCAACCTCAAAAGGCTGGGATTAAATACATGGATTTCTCAAGAAGAAAGAAAACAAAGAAATCAAAGAAAATGAGAAATCCTAGAAAATTAGAGGATGTGATTAAGAAATTAAGTAAACCCCCAAAGATTCATAAAAGGTTTTGTTTAATTAATATGTATTGTCTTTTTAGATAATGTATTTTCATTTTGACCCATATTATCTAATTACAGCATTTATCTTTTTAAATATTAAATATTGCTCTGAAATTAATAATATTTCCGTTATTTGGGAATAATATACATATTTTTAATACAAAGCAAAAATAGATACTTCTCAGGTATCTCTAGGACACTTAGTATATACTGCACTTTAAATGGAAATCGTGTTGCTTTATGTAACAACAGAAAATAAGTTTTATCTAAGTATAAATGCATGATTAAAATGGTCAAA
The DNA here is from genome assembly GCA_028565335.1 of Limnodromus scolopaceus. Lineage (NCBI taxonomy): Eukaryota > Metazoa > Chordata > Aves > Charadriiformes > Scolopacidae > Limnodromus > Limnodromus scolopaceus. The sequence continues at coordinate 39,737,341 of JAOXNO010000041.1, forward strand.
ATTCTTTCTTCTGAAAGGCAAGGGGAGAATCCTAAGTTCTTAGGAAACTGAAAAGCTGGGCTGGACTAATCTTCTTTGTACCATGAACTTCATAGATTGCATCAAACCAGTAGTTTGCTTTTTGCCTTTTGTTTTCATGTATCACTCTATTTTTCTAGTGAATATTTCTTGTCTACATACTTCAGATATGGGTTACCTTCAAAAACATTCAAGTATTAAAAAAAAAGTTCTTCGTAGTTTTTTTGATATTTCTTAAATACTTATGCTTGAAGTATGACCTGCAGAACCTCCCCAAATGTCTATTTTTGAGTACAGTCATATGTGTCCGCACTGTACTTATGTTGATACTCAGGCCTAGTCCTCCAAGTCAGTATTCCGTTTAGCTTCTTATTTTTTTCTGCTTATAAGGACTTTCAAATAGTTTATTCTTAACAAAATCAAAGATACTTAAATGATATGGTAAACTAATATAGTGAGCTGTGACTCACTATATGTTTCTCAAAGGAGAAAGTGGGCTTTTCCCACAGTCTTATTTTAGACAGGGAAACTGTATGTTCTTTGCTGTCTAAGGCTTTCATATCGGTTTTGCTAAACCAAAGGGAATTCATCTTTGTATTGTTTTGCATGTTATTCGCACATGGGCCTGCTAAGTTTTTTATTTAATTTCCCTTTTTTTTTTTTCCCCTAGTAGGATACTTATTATAAAATTTTATAAATATTAGGTACATAGTATTTTTTATATATAAATATATATATAAAAAACATTTGCTCTGTATTTCCTTCTGATGTTCCCTTCTGTGTTAGCAGACTAGTATTGTTTGTGATAAAGTTTAAGTGTTTCTGTAAAAAACTTCTATTTCTTTGTCTCAAAGCAGATGTTGATATTGAACACTTGTAAAGGTTCCCATCTTGGGAAAGATGAATTTTCCCAGATTATCATTTTGGAAATGTCCTTGTAAATGCAAATGTTTTTTTTTCCAAATCTGGGTGGTGCTTCATCTGCTTATATTCTTATGGCCTCTCCCTAATATCATTGGATCTATCATTGATATATTCATCCATCTAGGATGTATCAATTACCCAGGCTGGTAATGTCCCCTCAGAAATATTGTCTTATGTTAGCATTGTCCCTGTAAACCTAAGTTAGAAGGTTTTGGAGGAAATAAGCATGCAGCTGAGAAAAAGTGCTCAACATTCTGGGGACGTGAATCATTCAGAACGATTCTGCTTACCTGCAGCTTCAATAATGGTTTTTGATAAATGGCTGATAAGTTAAAAAATTACCATTATCTAGAGATACTAACAAATACTAACAATAGGTTTTTGAATAGTTGTTGACTGGCAGATTGCGATTTGAAGTCTTTAATATATTTGGGATCCTTTAGTTAATTTTAATATATTTTTCCTCTAAGTCTGTGTCTCTGGGAAGGCTTCCTGTTCATGATAAATTCAGTGTCAAGGTTTCTTCAGCAATTGAAAAATATCACAGCCACAGCATCCCTTGTTTGTTAGGTTTTGAAAAGTTTTCAAAAGTGAGGGGTGCAATTCCAAAAGAAACTTCTGCTCGTGTGTTGGTCCATGGAGTATGGAACTGCTGGTTTGATGAAACTTTCCCTTCTAGTGGGACTGCTTCTGAGGAGAAGGATGCTGAATTACTAAAAGGAACTGAGATGGTGGACTCTCAAGAAGCAAATCTACAAATAGAACTAGTTGACTCAATACGGCCTGTTCTTCTTGAAGGTGCAACAGTTAGCATTGCAGATTTAGAAGAAGAAGTAAGAAGACTGACTGAGGTAATAGAAAAGGAAGAGCGTCCTTCAGCTTTTCACTACTGCAGGCGTGGAGCAATACAAAGAAAGTTAGGCAAGTTAAAATCAGCTATGGATGACTTGGAAAAAGTAAGTTTAATGCCAAGTTTTACTTATATCAAGTACCTTTTTTTTTCTTTTTGATAACTAGCTAAATGCTGTGACCTTTTACCTTTGTATGACAGCATGATCTAAGTTTAGTCTCACTAGAGTGAAGATGCAGGCTTTTGTAAATAAACTGTGTTTATTTACCCTAGCGTTCCTCAAGCACCATAATGTTTGTTTGAAGACTCTTACTCAGGATATAACACTCCTAAATGGAGTTGGAGATAGGATAGACTAAAAGCACAGAAAGTCTTTTGCTTCAAGTGTTGTTGCTGACAAAGCTGACAAATTTTTAATTTCTCCAAAAGCATAGTGAGCAAATAAATCGAAAAGTCACATATTTCCTGTTTATAAACTATCATTTGACACTAAGATTTTATACAATAATACTAGTGGTTTTCTATGTACATTTATTTTTTCAACACTTAGTTCCCTTTATAGTGCTACAAACCTGCTATTACTTCTACCCAAGACCCTGCATAACTAGAAAGAAACAACCAAAAGAGAATGAAAACATTGCCAAAAAACCAAAAATGACAATAATATTTTTAGTCTCTGATTTAGATGTGGAAGCTGTAAAAGCTTTCAAAGACATTCTTTAACCAATGATATAGTTCTGTATGTTTGTGAAACCTGAGTAGAGAAGTTATGTGTTGTAATTCCAGTGTGGTATTTTCACTGTCATTTAATGTCGTTACACACAGCCCGTCTTTTTTATTCACCCTAAACTTCAGAAACAGACTGTCAAGGATGTGCTAAAAATTCCGCAACCTGGCAAAGTGGTTCATTGACCAATATCAACTGTCAAAATTGCTTGTCATTGCTATTGCATATTTTAGTGAAAAAATAACTGAATTTTCTCTTTAAGATATAAGAACACAGTTCCTATGTAGTTTATGGATCCTAGAAATAGTTTATAAACAAAAATTACTGTTGTAGCAGAACAGTCTCAGATTTGTATCAGTCTCTATATTTATTTCCATATGGCTCTTAAATGTGTGTAATATGTGTAACGAACATAAATGAGATCTTATTTGATTGATAATATCTGTCAAGTGATTTTTGTTAGGGAATGTTAAGTACTTTCTATAGGAATCATAACAGCATGGCTTGAAAAGCTGATTCCTTTTTCACAGGGACAGGTTAATTATTTCTTACTTTCAAATAGAATTCTGACTTCTAGAAATAGTTCAGGTAACTATTTTAAAGAAATAATCAAACACAGTAATATTCCAACTGATTAATATTTTGTGCTGGATATTCTGGTAGCATGGACTCTGTGCATGTGTGTAAGCACATGATGCTTTTAAAAAACAATTGACATTAATAAAATTTTTGCGATACTTAGGTAAAATAAAAGTTTGCCAGTCTAGGAATTTTCTTTAAAAAATAATTTCAGTGCAAAAAATGTTCTTATTTCCTATGTAATATTGTTAGCACATTTGAGAAGTTTCTTCTGCAATGTAAATAAGCTATTTACTTGTTTTGTTTATAGGCTATAAGCTTAGAACCACTATTGCTTAATGCTTACTGGCATAGACATTTGATTTACCTCTTTCAAGACAGAATTTCTGCTGCTTTGGACGACCTGAATTTTATGACTAAATGGAGCAAAAATAAAGCAGGTAAGTAACTACTGAAGTGTTACTTAACAGTTAATTTTGCATAGTGTTTTTCTCTAGTTCCGTTTGGACCTAGTTTTGCAAATGTTTTTTGTATGTTTTAAACTTACATCAGTTGTTTTATTCATGTTAATAAAAGATTATAAAGCAGACATGAATATTCAAAGACTTAGGATAGAAGTTGAGTTTCTAAGGCAAAAATAAGTACTTAATTTTAGTGTGTTTTTAAAAACAGGCAAAAGAAAAAAAAATAAAAAGGACGACTGATGGAAATTGTACCTATTAATTTAAGGGGGAAAGCTGGTAACAATCCTGTAATGGAGACAGTGTGCTATTGTGCTTCAGTCAGCCCGTTTCAAGGAGGAGCTTGAAAGGGAAAGATACCACCTGGTTGGCAGACTGGGCCCTGCAGATTGCGGGAAGTGATTCCCCTCTGCCAGGTTGTCATGCTGCAGCTCCATTGCTTTCTTTGTCCAATTTTGGAACGCCTGGTATGCGAGAGACAAGCTGAAGAGAGTCCTTGGAAAGCCGTTAAGATGGTCAGGGGTCTGGAGCCTAAGTTGTATGAGGAAAGGATGAGGGTGATGAGTTTCATAGCCTGGAAAAGGCAAGGGGGAAATCTGCTCTCAGGTACATCATGGGTGATAACAGAGAAGACAGAGTCAGAATCTTCCGAGAGATGCACAGCAAGACAGAAGGCAATGGTCACAGGTTGCAATAAAGGAAATTTTAAGTGAACATGGACTTGGAAGCCACCTCACCCACCCCCCTTCTTCCTATACCCTGATTTTTTTTTTTATTGCTGAGCATGACATTACATGGTATGGAATGTCCCTTTAGCCTAATAAAGTCAGCTGTCCCAGCTGTGTCCCCTCCCAGCTTCTTGCCCACCCCCAGCTTACTTGCTGGAGAGACGGCAGAGGAGAGAGGGGGAAAAAAATAAAAGCCTTGGTACTGTTAAAGCGTTGTTCAGCAAAAGCTCAAACATTTTTGTGTAATCAACACTGTTTTAGCCACAAATCCAAAACATAGCACCATAGGGGCAGTTATAAAGAAAGTTCACTCTATCCTGACCAGATCCAATATAGTGGGATAATCATTGTGTGTGCCCTTTTAAACTAAATCTCTTTATATTTGTTTGTGATCAACACATCTACACTAAATGTCTGGGTGGGCCATTTCTACAGAGGTCTGCAGCAAAGATTTTTAGTACCTGTGAATCCAGCAAGAGCTATCAGTTTACAGCTGCACGGGCTCCACGCTTGGGCACACAGCTATAGCTCTAAACTTTTGAGTACTGTTGCTCAGATTAAAACAGGACTTCCTAACCTTTTGTATAATCTGCTATTCTATTTCTACTGCTTATGTTAATTAACCTGCAAGGAGGAGATGACTTATTGTTCTGGGCTGCTAAATAGTGCCTTTTATATTTTGGGTGGTTGTTTCAGATGTATACCTGTCAATGGCTGAAATTTACAGGAAACAAGGTGATAATATGTTGGCAATCGTCAATTATAGTTCTGCAATACAGTGCTGCCCTACAGATGATGACATTTATTTTAGGAGAGCTGAGTTGTATTTTGAGGAAAATCAATTCTTGTTGGCCATGGATGATTATGCCAAAGTAAGTTCACATTTTTTGTACTGTTACAATAGTGTAGTAACTTTGTGTAACTTTAGTAAAAGTAGACTGTATTTGGATATATCTGGTAAGCAGCTTGGACAACAGATATCCTTTCAAATAAATGATGTTTAAAAAAACCCCAACAGTGCTATGGAAATAAATAAGAAATTTCCATTACTCCTGCTGGCTAATGCAATAAATTACTGAATATCTATAAATCATTAGCCACTAATAAGCTTGCATCATTACCTTTTTAATTTCAATTTACAGGTAGTGGAAATTACAACAGACATTAAAGGACAAAGGAATAAAAAAGAAAATCTGAGAATAATAAGTATATATTATTTTTATGCTTGGTTAAGATTTGAAATCATTAGAAATAATAAGAATGAGGAATAATACCATGTACTACTTTATTTTTTTCATTATAGTGTTTTCAGTATAACCCAAAAAGAACAGATGCACTTATGAAACATGGAATACATTTCTTTGAGCATTCAGTTTTGAATACAGCTATTCAGGATTTTACAGCTGTGATCAAGGAAGACCCCAGCAATGCTCAGGCGAGGTAGGATATATAGTTTGACAAAAGTATTTGAATTTTAAATTGATTATTAAAATAATATTAATATGTAAAAGACTGAATATGCATTAAACAATAATAAAGCAATTGCATTTCCAAAAAGGTGTCTAATAGAAATAGGAGAAGACTTCTAGGCCATAAGATTCATTGGGAAATCTTTGTATTGCTTTAATGACTTTGGATTAGTCCCTAGACCTTAATTTAGCTAAGCACAGAACCATGTGCTAAGATCCCACTGGAGTAATGCAAATATAGAGTCAGCTGGACTTAAGCACGTGCATATGTGCTTTGCTCCAAAGAGCTGGATTTAAATACATGCTCAAAGTGACGAATGTCCTTAAGGATTACATAGTTCTATGCCTAATTTCCATTGGTTGCCTTTACACTCTGGGTTTCAGTGTTATGCTGAATTAATGTTTTCTGTGAAAAATGTGAATTATGAATGCGAAGCATCTTTATTTTTGCATTATAATAATGATTTTGAGGTTGGGCTTACAAAGACTGAAAAAAAATTAATATTATTTCCCTATTAGAGAATGTGACTTTTAAAATATAATTTCTGCAAAGGTTTGCATTCTTTTTATATTCTATTCTGGATTCTTGAAAATAGAAGTAAAATAAAACCAGATATTCAATGCCAGATGATGATACCTGAATTCTGGTGTCAGCTTGTCTTATCCATGGAATGTAGGTGTCTGAGCAGCTGTTATCACCAAGGACTAATCATTTACAGGATTAAAGAAAGACTAATCTACCAGACTCCAGGTAGATTGAATATAAAGCCTGGAGAGCTGTTTAGCTAAACATCCAGTAAGTGTATACTTTTGGATAAACTGAATTGCTCTCATGTCCTTGGATTATATTGACTAGATCTTCATCAACTGTTATGGAAAGTCAGACACCTAATGGATATCGTAGACATCTACAAATAGACACCTAATTTCAAATATCTTATTTCCATCCAAACTGAACAGAAATGTTCAGGGAACAGGGAAGGACTCTTCTATGTGTATCTTCTACCTGTCAGTCCATCTTCTTCATCACAGGGAACAACAGAATCATGCAAAGCTTTCTTATGACATTAGGATTCTGTGCTACTAATGTAATTTACAAATGCTCCTTAAAACTCTGAATTTGAAATAAAATCCTGAAGCAATGCAAAGCTGCATTTGACTTTCTGAAATCCACTAGTTCATTGAGGCTCATGTGTTGATGTGTGGACTCTGTGAATAGTCCTAGTGAGTATGATTAGTATCAGTGCCTTGTGTTTGTGTAGATTTAAGCAGTGATTTAAATTCTTGAGGAACTGACTTTACTGTGTTAGATTGAAAAAGGAATAGTATATATTTTGCATGATAACTCTGTGTAGAAGTGGGATGTGGCATTAGACCTGCTTATTAAGTGAAAACTTTCTTCAGTAATACAAAAATATGTTTTATATATTATGTCTTATTCTGCTTCCCTATTTGAAGTACACTAAAACGGTAGTTAGGGACATGGTTTAGTGGTGGACTTGGCAGTGTTAGGTTCATGGTTGGACTTGATGATCTTAAAGGTCTTTTCCAACATAAATGATTCTATGATAAAATAATTTCACAGCCATTGCTGTCTATTCACATTTTTTGCCTGTGCTTGTTATTTACCTTGTTTAAATATATTGCTAGCTGCCTGAATTTGAAGAAAGAATAGTGTAAAATACTAGGATCTGATTTTGTAAACTTGTCTGTTTGAAAGAAATATTGAAGAATAGAATGGATATTTTCAGAAAGCTTTAATAGTAACGAGGGAAGTTTTATATTTTTTTCTTTTAAATCAGATTTAACAAAATCTGATATTTCCCATGCTGAAACTGCTACACCAATAGACTGTGGAATTCGGAGAGAGTTCCATTCAACTCTGTGGTGCCCAAAGCTGATAGAGGTTTCCATTATATTGAATTTGATTTATGCAAGTGAGGCAATCTGCCTATATAGTATAGATTACTGGAATTTGTTCCTTCAGACTTGCTTTATTAAATTGAGAAATAAAATTGAACATTTATTCTACTTTTCAACATTCTTTCCTGAGTAATTACTTCATAAAAACAGCGGAAGAACTCTTTTAAGTTGACTCAACCTGTTAATATTAGAAATAATAGTCTATGACTTCATGCTGTAGGTACACTTTTCTAAGGGAAATTATATTTAAAGAGAAACTTTCTTCCTTACTAGGCTGTATCGAGGAAGAGCCTATGCTAAGCAGCAGCAGTATAGAAATGCAATACAAGACCTAGGAACGGCGATTCATCTAGACCCTTCTTGTTGGTTAGCATTCTACTATAGAGGTTGCATACTACAACAGATTGATCCAAAAAGAGCTGTGCAGGACTTCAGTGTTTCTGGTATTGTTTCTCCCTTTTCATGGTTTGCATCTTTATCATTAAAAAGAGGAATGACTGTACACCAGTAATTACTACATTGTAATATAACACAGAAATTTCATGTTGAAAATATCGAAATGTATAGTTGTCTGTCAGTGTTTGGTAATAACTTGCTCCATTTCTACTGAATTTGCTATTAGACATTGTCTTTTGCTGCTGTTGTTTTTATTCATTTATTTTGTCTCTGCTTCCTAAGCTTTTCTGCTTCACTTTTAAAAATTTAAATGGGTGTAACTGAGAATTATAAATACATCATGAAGGTATTTTGTGCCACAATGAACAATTTCTGTTATGATCTAACATGTTATGTTATGGTTTATATATGATATTTTATAAAATTCTTAAGAAAATTAGAGTAAAAAGTAATGTGCAAATAAGTTGCATGGAGTAACTGAAATATGTGTGAATATCTCAACAGTTGATTTTTGTTCTCCCTCTCCCACAGTACTCATCAATGACACTCAGGAAAACTTCTGTTCTTTTCTTCATCGTGGGATTGTTTACTCAGAACAGCATCAATGGTCACTTGCAATCTCTGACTTTGAAAGTGTCCTAGCTTTGGACAGGTGATTGGACTTGAGAATTTTAATATATGTTGTTGATATTCTGATTACCTGGGGCCATAAAAGTAGTAATAAAAGAAAGTAGAATCAGAACTGTTATTCAGCAAATATACTGGAATTTAGCCCCACAAAACCATAATGTTGTGGTCTTTTAGTATCTTTTGCCTTATTTGCTATAGTCTGGGTATGATAAATATAATTATTAATGTATTTCAAAATTAAATTTTATTTTGCCTTATATGGAAACTTGGCAAATAAATTATCTGGGTTTGGCAGACAAAAGATGATACTGAAGTCCAAATTTAAGTTGACTACTCATGCCATAATAATGTCATTAGTCTTTTGGGAGGGAATCTGTCTGCAACACAGGTAAAAAGTCAAACCATTTTTTTTTCCCAAAATAAAATACCACAATGTTGTCTTTAGCAAAAGCCAGTAAAATTAAAAAAAAAAAAAAAGAAAGCTGTTTGTATTCTTTCATAGCTGGTGACTGAAGTTCATGTGGTTTCTCTGAATTGTGTTTCTTCCTACCACTTAGAATCTTTCTGAAGCATTATCTGTAGCAACCCTACTGAGCAAACTGTCTTACAACGTGCAACAAACCTCCATACCGGTTAGCTGCATTAATTACCTTACTCTAAAGATACTGAATTCTTGTTCAGCCTCAGGCAACCTCAACAATTGTGTCTTGAGGAAAGGCTTCCATTCCAATTTGTGACAGACCTAAAGACACCTCAGCTCATCCTTTGTCTTGGCTCTGCTGTGGGAAGTTTTGAACTTTGCCTAAAAACAGTCTGTAAGAGTGGGCTGTGCAAGTTATTGTAGATCTTGGAAATGCAGGTCTCCCTAGCAGCTAGCCAAGTGAAATAAGAATAAATAAGGGAGCAGGCTAGATGGAAAACATCTAAACTTTGTTAGTCTTTTGAAACTACAAAGTAGTTTTAGTGTTGAAGGATTCAGCATTTCTTGGTGTATTCAGTACATACAAAATTACCAGCTAGCTCTATTTCTAGTCCAGCTTCTACAACAGAGACTTGCCATAATTTCTTCACATTTGGAGGGATGGTTTTGGTGATCAGAGAGTCTCTAGTGTGCAGCCAAATGTCATAAGCTACTGAAATGGTGCTTTTTAATAAGCTCTGTCCTCTGCTGGCAATTGGAATTCTTTAGCTCAGTGCAATCACAAAATAGATGTGTGGTAGATGTAAAAGCAGGTGAAGCCTGTATAAGTTGTGGTTAATACAATAACTTATTTCATGCAATAACAAAAGGAAAAAAAATCTGTTTTTAGCTCTGTCGTCTTTGCCTACCTAAATATTGGTTTGATACTGATGTTGCATCTCAATCAATACTATGAAGCTATTCGATGGTTTACTAATGCCATTGAAACTGATCCTCTCGCCATTAGAGCCTACATATGCAGAGCGCAAGCGTATCATAAGGTAATAAATTTATTTTGCTTTTGTTGGCCACTTAATATAGCTTTATTTATAATTATAATTATTGTGACAATTTTAATACATATGCCTTGGTGTTATACAGATGTTAGAACCTGTTTATATATATACGTTTCAAGTAGTCCTTGTCACCATAATAGAATTACATACATTGCAATTGTAAAATATTGTTCATCTAATGCAATGACAAAAAATATTCCATGACATTTTTTTTCTGTATCAGTGTACATCGAATCTGAGCTTTAATAAATTTTTTTAAAAATATATTTTTAAAAATATTTTTTGAAAATATGTATTTTTTTAAAAGATAAAAACCCCACATTTTGAAATACAGTATGTTCTAAACAAAATTTTCTTAAGAATACAAATTTTTCAGGAAACTCAAATTTTCCTCTGCACAAATAGAGGAGTGAAAATATTTTCAATATTTAAATTTACTATGGAATAGACATACCCTACTTCTGCATGGGATATGAGAATAGTTTCTGCTAGCAGTTGTTGTTTTGAGACCCTCTCAGGAGTACAAGGAATGGAATTTTGAGTGTGACCTAAATTCTGTAGATTTCATTATTAGAATTCAAACAACTGTTATGCCCCCCATCTATAAGGGGATCAGTGATATTCTTTTTTTTGATACTGTTTTTAAAAATTTGTGCCTGATAGTTTATATTGGAGGTCATCCACTAATTCTCAGGTTGCTTTTGTAGGGGTTTTTTGTTGTTGTTTTTTGGGAGAATATTTTGGCTTTTTTTTTCTCTTTTTTTTTTTTTTTTTTTTTTAAATTTCAATGTAAAGCAGAAAAACAAAGCTCAGTACATGCATTCCATTAATACTGTTCTTTAGTGAGAGTTCAAGTTAGCAGCTGTCCCAGCTGGATGAATCAGTCCTTGTAATGATCAGTCACTGTAATGATCTTTCTCCTCAGCATCTGGAGCAGGCTGAATGGGACCACATGCACAGACACTTGAAAAAGAAATGCAAATTCATTACAGCAATGAAGATTCATCAGGACATATGTGCATGTGGATCTCATGACCTAATCTCCTTCTCCATAGTCCAGAGTCTTCTTTGGATTTTGGAAAAGTAAAGACACTGTCTGGAGTTTTTAGATCTGCCCTATAGGAGATTATGGAAATATGTAGGGTAAATGTTTCAGACCTTTATTAGCAACATGTTGAGCTCCTTTACAGAGGGTTTATGTGCCTTGTGAGTTGTTACCATGTGGGCATTACATCCTGCAGAGCTACATGTACAGAAATAGTAATTGTGTCTCCAAATTGTGTTCATATGAGCAATTAAATTGCTATTTTTCTTTATAAATTACAGATTCATAATTTACAAAGTGCTGTGAAGGATATAAGCCGAGCCATTCACCTTTATCCAAATAAATCACAACTTTACATATTAAGGTAGGAAAGTGATTACTTGAGAACTTCGCAGGTATCTCACTTAGTAAAAAAAATTCCATTTGGAATGCTGTTGGTAGATACCCTTATATTCTTTGAAATCTGCTCTGAATGGGTTTTTAAATAAAGGTAGTATTTTTGTAGCATTTTCAAACTGAAGAACTTTATCTGCATAGTGTTGCCCAACTATTGTCATTGTTACCTTGAAGGGAGGAACCTTGTTTCGTATACAGGATTCTGTTCTTTGAGGTGCCTATAGTTTCTGGGGAAAAAGTAAATACGTGCCATGACAAAAAGGCAATTCTGAACTTTTAAAAAATTGATAATTTAAAATGTTTTCCCCAGGTGGATGGGTCCTTTACTGATTTGCCTGCAGAATCCACATAATGCAAAGAATGTGAAGGATTGAGTGCAGGCCAACTTAAATTTCAACTATTATTCTTTCCCATATTCAGCCCAGTGAGAAGTAGTGATTTTTACCAAGACTAAACAATAAATTACTAGATAAAGCTGTTTCTTCCCCTGAAAAGCCATAAGGACTAATGAGAAAATGCTAGGATATTATTCCTCAGGTGTATTAGGAGAATTAGTTGCTGTGTTCCAGTCAATAATACTGTATTTTCCCAGTTTTAAGAGTGAGTTTGCTCAGCTTGTCTCTCAGAGTTTGGTTAGGCTAGCATGGCCTCTTACGCTGATGCTGATATCTGAAGATGCAAAATACTGTCCCTGAAAACAGAATGTATCTATCAGCTATCGCTGTGGTGGATTTTAGAAATGCTGTTACTAAGACTATTGTTGCAGTTCTTGAGATTGTAAGGTTTACTATCTGTGGAATCCAAAGAAAATGTATTTTTATGACTCCTACGATGTGAAGAGAGGTAAGCATATAATTTCTTGGTACTGTGATGTGAGAGAAAAAAATTAGAAATTCAACACATATCTCTGATGAAGGAAAAAAAAAAGTAAAAATTTTGGATGTTTTTATTGGAAGTCATTATTTTTCCTTTTTCACTTTTTATACTAATAAGCCCATATTTCAGTAGTATTTGCCCTTTGAAAGAAATGCCTGGAAATAGTTTTACTAATTATATCATTACAGGGGACAGTATTTAATGGAGATGAAGAAATATGAGCTGGCAAGTTTATGTATTCATCAACTTGCAGAAATGGATGAAGGTAATGTCAATTTCCACCAGTTTTCCTGATACCTGTGAACCATGGCAACAGTCTGTAACCAAGGAATTGTTCAAAAAATTCAATTCAAGGATGCAAATAAGTTAGTTACAATGAATCAGCTAAAATATAGGAATGTACGATGTAGTGTATTTTGTTTGCATATCTGAAGCCTTTAGATGTAATAATGGTGTACGCTGTTGCCTGTACTATCACCTGTGATTTCAGAATTTCTGTATCTTTTGAGTCCTTGCTTTTTAATTCTACCTTTCAATATTGGTAATTTCTGCTTTAAGAGAATATTGAGTAAGGATTCTGTTCTGTGCTTATGTACAGTCTTTCCTAACAAAATATCAAACAGCTTTAGAACTGAACCTTCCCAATGTGTTTGAACAGTAAAAACGTTGCAGTATAGTAGTTCCTTGTTATGTGCCGGGCATAAAATGGCAGTCCTGATGCTCTCGGTGAATCCATATGAATAGCCACACTGTATGAGAATAATTTCCTGTCTCTAGTAGTGACCAAGTGTGGGTGCACAGGGCACAATATAAAAACAAAGCAGGCATACGGTGATACTTCCACAGAGCAAAGCCTTCTTACATGTGGGGAGAGGAAGGTAAATATTTGTAGATGTTTAGCATTCAAACTACACTCACTGGTAAATAACTGTTCAGACTTTTGTAGGAGTTTAGTTTACATCTGTGTTTTTGCGGGTCTTAAAACAAGCTTTGATCCTGCAAATATTTTAATAACATTTTAAAGTTTGTATATAATTTAGGGGTATTTTATATTGGAAAACATGTAGGTTAAAGTAAAAGAGATTATTGTTTTTCATGCTGTTTTCTTTCCAGAATCCTTTACATCTCAGCCTGTTCAGCGAGCCCTCATTCAGTCATTTTGTCAAAATCATGATAAGGCCATAGAGTGCTTACGTGAAGCTACTGCAATTCAGCCTGAGCCTTTGCTGTTTGTTATTTTAGGAAAAATACAAATGAAAGCCAAGAAAACTAAGGTTAGAAAAGTTTACATTATATATATGCCAAACAAGAAAATGTTTTTCTTTCTATATCCTTTTAATATTTTATGAAATGTGCTAGTATATATGTGAACCTTTAGAGTACCTGATTCTTTAAATTATAAGAAGACCTGAGAAAGAAATTTCAACAGCAGCACCAAAAGTTCAGCATAAACTAGGCAATTTTAGTTTTAAGACATTTAAGATGATCAGTTAAAAGATAAAATTAAATAGATTGAGGTCCATTATATGTCATAATATTGCTTCTTTTGAAGTAAAATAACAAAGTATGTCTAGCATTTTTTTTGTCTAATAAAATGCAGTACAAAAGTTTAATTCATGTATGTCAACTGAATATACAATGTGTACTTACACATATTTTCTCAACTGTGTGAATATTCCTATGTCATAGGGTTTAACCAATATTGTCACTCCTCTGAGTCCCGCAGTTAGCCAATATTTTAGTCCTGCAGAATTGTTGAAATTGGCTGTGTGGGTTAGCTGTTTCTTTTTCTACAATCCTATTTGTTTATACAAAATGTACAGAGTCCTCTTTCCCTAAACACAATAGTAGCAAGCAACAGGTAGATTCATAATGTTGAATCTGCCTATCTATTAAGTTATATGTCTGAAATGCACAGTCTTTCTGTTTCCCCTTATCCTTGTCTTTGCAGCTTCTTTTTAAATGAAAAGGCATGCACTTTGCAAAAATTCTACTCCTGCTGCCTTGGCTTGTACCAGACAAAACCTCTTGATCCGTTCAGCCTTTTGTGTTAGGCTTGGGTGTTTCATTTGTCTCAAACCATAATGGGACATTGCTTGTTCTGCTGTCTTTGAAAGAATGCTAAGACGGTGATCATTAGTACTCTCCAATTACATGCATTTCAGTTGTCATGGTTAAGAGGGTGTATATTAGGGTCATTCCCTGATTTCTCAGAGTGCTTCAGCCAGAGGTGAGGACTTGCACTGCCACTGTCCTGGAGAGGGATGACATAATACCCGCTATATGGGAAAATTATTAGACTTCAGGCTATAGTGCCCTGAGAATCAGCTATGCCTTTAGAATTATATGTGTGTGAGTTCAGGTATCTACAGTTCTTTTTCCTCTTAAAATAAGAGTAATTCTGACCTGCAGGAATAGAGAAAAAATATTTTTAAATAGCAGTAAATGCAGATCTGTTTAATTTAAAACTTCTACTACCTTGATAGCTTAGTGAGGCAGGTGTAGCATTTGCAGACAGTCTTATGGGCACTAGTATTTCAAACTGATTTTTCTAAACAAAAGCCTATTTATCTGGAAAGATTCACTTTAGGAAAAAGAGCTATAATTCTTTTACTCTTCTTGATATTGAAACTTTCAACTGTGGTCCCTTCATAGTCCTCAAAGGCGGAGGAATCACTTGTCTTGAGTTCTTAATTTTTTGGTTGGTTTCCTTCCACAGTCCTTTAAACTAAATTAATATTAAATATGCATAATTTATTGTCTAGATCTATGAGACATGGTAAGGTTCTGAAAGGCTATTCATATATGTTCTTTTAATGCCCATACAGAATTAATCCTTTCAATGTATTTCTTAACAGTTATTAAATTTATGTAAGTTGTTTATGGAATAGATTGTCATCATTTACACAAAAAAACCTGTAGCAAGTACTTAATTATCATCAGACTCCATCAAAAGGTATGCCTTTTCTTCTTACCTAATAACAGTAAAATACAGAACTGTATGTTTTTTCTAGATCATGTACATTAGCTACTCTGTGATATATAAATAAAACTCAGGAATATTTCTCTGGTTTTCTGACCAGTTATTGATATGAACCAGTCAGAGATCAAGAGTATGTCTAATTCCAGTGACACCAAGGAACACTAGGCTAGTCATTTTTACTGTAGTCTTCTAAAGACTAAAAAAAAACCACTGAAAAATAATTTAAAAGGTCTAAGAAATTTGCAGTTAAGTGCTTGACAACTATTAATATCCTCTGTATTGCAGGATGCTGTGAGAAGTTTTAAAAAAGCTCTGAAACTCCTGATGACCTCAACAAAAATGCAGCCTAATACATTTGAGGCTGCAGAAATATATTATCTCACAGGCCTGTGTCACATGGAGCAAAAACATTTATTACGGGTTGGTATTAATTATATAGAATATATTAGCATTTCACTCCACTGCTTGTACACAACAACTATGATAACTGACTGATTTCAGTATTTTTAAACAGCCTCCACTGCCTTTAGCAATTTTATTTTGAGTTCATGATGTACATTAGACTGTCTTACAAGTGTTTGAGTAATATTTTCAGTGTTAATGTTATGATTGTTTTTAATGTATGTCATTAATTGCCATATAACTACATTAATTTCTTATCTGTTTATCAATGTCTTCACAGGTCTTGTAGACAAACAACACTCATGTATCATGAGTATCAGTGGCTTAGTGAATTGGTAGTAAACTTGGAGAAAGGAATTCCTAGATTATTGTATTTTGGAGTTTGTTGTAATTTGTTAATTGTTTTCTGTGTTACTATAGCTTGTAACACCTCCAGTTGGTTCTCTTTGGCACCTACGTATGATACTTAAGAAACTGCATTACCTAAGAAAAATATATTTCCCTTCTTTCAACAAAATCAATACTTTTAACTGTGCTAGAGACTTCTTTGTTGAAAACTATTGAAAGCCTATTGGTGAGGTTTGTGACAGGCCTACTGTGAGTTCATGCAAATGTTTTTTATGTTAATTATATGATATTTTAGTAAATGCGTTTCAGTTGTTGATTTGCTAAAAGGCTCAAGGCAGAAACTAGAAACATTTGAAATACCAGAATTTCCCGGGGAAGAGAAAAATTTCTTGCCTTGTCTGCTCCTGTGATGGGCTGACCCTGGCTGGATTTAAAATCTGGATGGATTTTAAAGGAGTTGCATACTAGCTATGTTAATCTGACATTCATTATAATAAGCAGCTTCACTATTTCAGCTCTTGCAGAGAGAAGACCATGCACTTGGTTAAACTTTTGCAGTCTCCCTGAAGAAAGGAGATTATTAAATTAGTTAGATTGTGCCTCCTTGAGGTTATGATTGCATTAAGTAGGGTGTTAAACATATTACAAAATTTTAAGTAGCAGTAAATGGATGGAAGCAATAAAAAACAATGCAGGTACAGGGTGAGTTCCAGCTGCAAAAAAAAGGTCATACCTAGCTGTACAAAAGAAGCAGTTTTAGCCTATGGTTTCAGGTGAACAAACAGACTATATTTAACCCAGATGATATGTCATTCTCTTAGGCCGATCGTGCTTTTAGTATGGCTATCAGACTACATTCAAGTTACCCTGATGCTTTTTATCAGCGGGGGCTGTGTAGAATGCAACTCAGACAAGCTAAGTGCATCCAAGATTTCAATCAAGCACTTGCCCTTTGTCCATCACATTTCCAGGTAATATAAAGACTCCTGATGGTTTGTTGCCGTGAGGCATTTTTGGATGGGTTCAAAGACTGACAGGTTTTGCATTTATGGGTGTATTGCCTTGTAATCTGCCAGCATGCACATGGCAAGCATTAAATGAAAGATATGACAAGCTTTGTAAGATGTATGTATTTATAAACTTGTAAATTCTGTCTTCTATTTAACCCTTGTTTTATAATGCTAAACAAAGCTGGTTTTTTAATCAAGTCATCACTCTGTCTTAATTTCTACAGGCATATATGAGTCGTGCGGCTTACTATGGAAGTAAAGGTAGATATTCTAAAGCAATTCTGAATTGCAATGAGGCAATCAAAATTCTTCCTAAAAGTGTGCGAGCTTATTTTTACCGAGGAACTTTAAAGTATCAAAATAAGGTGGGACTATCTTTATTGTTGTACTTTTGCATTCTCCCTTAAAACATAATGTATCTTACTTGACACTTTATAATGTTGAAATAACGGTAAAAGCATTGCTGATGAAAACCAGGAATTCCACTTGATTATTATACTTTCCATTCCCTGTTGAAGCTATTCTCAGGTTGTTCTATGTATCTGAAAATGATTGAGTTGGAGAAGCTACTGGGTGTCTCTCTGATTATTCTTTTAAATTCTACAGAATATATTCTTACCTAGTGATTGACAGAAGTAACAAAACTCCATGGAAGATACCTTCTATATTAGGTTAAGGTATAAAGTGTAAGATAATAAAATTAAGGGTTGATTATGTATTGCGGTATAAGGATGTGATGTAAGAAAATACAAGGAATGTTTGTTAGCCCAGCCTTTGTACAAATAGAGCTTCTGAAGCAGTGCTCCAACTGCAGTACATAGTCCACAGAGGACATAATGAAATGGTTGGATGCCGTCCAGTACTGATGAAGAATCAAAGTGTAAAACTATGAAATAAAATTTTACAATAGGCTATTGTATGAGGAAAACCATATAGTGCCATGAACTCTGAATTACAATTTATACAAAGTGTTTTTTCATTTGCAGACATTTAAAGCTGCAATTGAAGATTTTTCAAAAACTATTGACCTCGACAAAACCAGCATTTTGGCATATTATAACAGAGCTGTCTGTTATCAGCAAATAAAGGACTTCAGAAAGGTATTGGTTTGTTTTTTTGGTTTTTTTTTTTTTTGACATCACATGAGCACTCGCTTCATATTAGCTAGTAACCTGTTTTTCACAATTAGTCAAAATTTCTAACCTCTTGCAATGTCTTTGTGAATGATTCTGCTCTTCAGGAAATTGTTTTAAAAATAGCCTTTTGGTCTCTACTATCATATTAATTACATTTGATATCCATTTAAAACTATAAGAACTGTAAGTAAATAAAAGAAAAAATATGAGAACTATAAGATCCAGAAGACAACTACATCAAAACAAGAATTTGGACTACATCCAACCCTCGTTCACAGCTCTGTTTTTCTGGATGTTTTTATACTTCTGTCAACTTGTCTGTGAGCTACCTCTAAGTGTTTCTGCTTTCTACTTTGTTATAAAGCAAAGGCACAACAGGGCACACAAAGGGCACACAAAGGCACCATGCAGCTTCGGACTGGGAGCATAATCATGTTGAACTGTCTTTTTGATGAGGCTGATTTTCTGAGACAGGGATAGTTCATAAGTATTTGTGCTAGGGCATCTCAAGTCAAATCGACCTTGGGCAAAGGCCATTTGTGCTTAGAGGTTAATTGGCCAAGAATGATGAAGAAAAATAGGTGATTACTGTAACTGAAGGTAAAAGATTTTTGTATTTTTGTCCTATTAGGTCTAAACTGTCTAGCTATTCTTAAGTATACTATATAAGTTCATTCTTCAGGTGAAAAATATAGGTGGGCTAGAAGTTCTTCAGATCAAGCATTGTTGAAATACTGCTAAGTTTTGATAAATTTGAGAACTGAAGCTTCTTCAGTCTACCTAGTCATGTCACTATTTGCTCTTTTATAAAATTTACATCCAAATTTAGTTAATACTAGTGCTTAGATTTTACAATAACAATAAATTATATTTCAAGATACTTAATTCTAAAATTATTACTTTGACATTAATTAATGACTAATTAATCTAGAATAATTTGTTGGGGTTTTTAGTAAGAATTTAGTCATAAAATCTAGCAATAGAAGTAATTCAGATTTATTTCTAACTCTGAAATTTATATAATGACAACATAAATTTTAATTATATGTATTGAATATATTTCCATTGTCTTTGCTTCTGTACTCTAGGAATGGGTATCTGTATGACTATTGAAAGGTCCCAAATGAAGTTAAATTCTATCTGGAAACAGTGAAGTATTGGAATAGTCACACTGAAGTCTGTGTATATGCACATGATTTGTAGGAATTTGAAAGCATGTCTTTTAAATTTTGAAGTATCATTGTATCCCTCTGAATAAATTATGATTTAAAATACATTTTATGTTTTTTAATTATGTTATTTTAAAATACATTTTATGTTTAAATACATTTATGTTTATGTATCTTTTGTAGGCTTTGAAAGACTATGGAATTCTTCTTCTGCTTGAATTGAGTGAGGAAATAGCTTATAAAGTGTTAATTAATCGTGGACTACTCTTTGTGGAGCTTGGTGATCATGCTAATGCATGTGAGGTACAAAACCCTTCTTTGAGTAAAGGAAATTTGGAGTTTTCTGTTATCTGTAAACCATTGTTGACATAAAGACCAGCTTGACAGTTTTCATATTCTTCTGAAATAGTTTGTGCCCAGTACTCATTTGCTCAATACCTAATACCAGTCTGGCTATGAAAATGCAAGTAAAATGCCATTTTGCTTGTTTTACAGTTTTATCTTGCTAGAACTGTACACAGGAGTTGCACAGAATTTAATAAGCAAGAACCTGCTTTTTCCTTCTTTTTTAATCTTGAAGTAATTTATGTTGAGTCCAAAAGAGTACTAATTTATTGCAGAAGCCCAAGTAAATGCAGGTTCTGACTGAGTGAGCTTGTTTAGTTCCTCTGCGTGTGCACACGTGTGTGTGTTAATTATTATTTTTGTTGAAATGGCTGGAAGGGTCTGACCTCAAGATAGTTTTCTTAAATGTAAGAAAATAGTGTGTGTTTCTGTGTCTGTTCTTTTCAGGACTTTAAAGAAGCAACATTGCTTAGTCCAGATGATAGTCAGGTCTTTCAAGCTATTGGAATCTGCTGTCATAGGTAAGATATGTAATTTTGTTTGATGGAGAGTAGAAAATGAAATAATTTCTGAGCCTTATATTCCTGTTCAGTTTTACATATTGAGTAAACTGAGAACTGGGGGAGGCGAAAATTAAAAAGAGGAACGGAAAAAGAAAATTAGATATTTTTCAAGTTGAATAAGTGGTATTAGAATCTTCTGGTATCAAGCAACTATGTTCATGACAGAGTCAGGAGGAAGTATTAGGGTGATAAAATAGAACCAAGAGAAGGACTGAAGAACAAAGAATAAGAAAATAAGCAGAGTTGGGTTGGTTTGTTCAGAATTAGGATGCAATTTCTGTTTAAATATGCACTTTGTCCTTTAAAGAAAAGCAAAAGCCTCACTGGTCTTCCTTGCCTGATTTTTTTATTTGGAAATTTTAAAAGGTAGTTTCATCAAGGTAAGATTTATTTAGAAAGACTAAATTAAATCTGTTAATCACTTTAAAAAAATATAAACTGGAAGAAATAGGATATTCATTAGTATCTTAGCCTGATTATCATAGTGGCACTTGGAGTTGATCGCTCTTATTTCACACAAATATCACCTGTGATAAAGAGTGACTATATAACTTAGCTGTATAACCCGTTTTAAGATGCATTTGGGACCCATCCTGCAGTCTCTAACTTCATGACTGCCTATCAACGGGGTTGGAATGAAGCCCTGATTTGTTTTTGCAACAAGTGTTGTGCTTTTAAAAAGCATTTGGTTTACATCCCTTAAAGTTATTGTTAGCTAAATATATTTAATCTTTCCTCTTTTGGTAAAGAAGTCAGACTGTGCTTCAGGTAGACACTGTTAGCTACAATATCTTATCTTTCAGTATCATCTTGAATTTGTACTTTGACTTGTTGAAGTTTTTGCTTTATGTGTAAAGGTACTTACCAGCACTCGTTGACATTTCAGGTATTTAATCCTTTTTATTCATATTCAGTATATTTCAGATGCATCAAGTTTTATCTAAGGATGGGGTTCCACATTTGGCTTACTCTTAGATCAGAATGATCTATGCTTAGAATCCTAAATATTGCTTCTTTTTACTCTTCAAGTTTAGCATAGTTTGGATAAATTCAAGAATTGGTATGAGAAAAAACAGAGACAAGGCTTATATGAGAAGTAAATTATTTATGGCTGACACATCTGTGCCTAAACACACTACCAAAAACATGTTTGGTCATGACATTTGGACAGCGTGAGTGACTCAGATAAAGTCTCTCTATTGAGTACAACTGTTGGAATCTTGCCCCAGCAAGAGTTAATGAGAGTTTTGCTGTTTTCTTTCTCAGGCCAAGGAATTCCAACTGAAGTCTGCAAGGCGTTGCACTGACTACCTTCACTGTTATAACCATCAGGGTGCACATATAGAAAGCAAACTTAAGGAAAAAAAAAAGTGTCCCTTTTAATCAGAATAACTACTTTTAGTAGGCATTATGGGGTAGTACTTGCTGATCATTCATAAACTGAGATTTTTTAATTGGATTTTTTAAACAGCAAACATTGATATATCTATTTTTAGACTTCATGAGTTTGAAGAAGCTGTGAGATCATTTGACCAGGTTCTCAAACTAGATCCTGTTTCTGTGGATGCCTATGTTGGACGAGGAAACTCGTACATGGAAAATGGACATGAAACTGGTTATAAACAAGCGCAGAAAGACTTCTTGAGAGCAATTCATCTGAATCCAACGTGCATAAATGCCAGAATTTGCTTAGGATACAACTTGCAGGTAACACCAAAATTCATTGTCAGTGCTATGTTCAGTCAAACAAAATATCATCAATCTTACATGCATACATTTATGTAATGCATAAAGTAACCATAATAAACATAAAATAATGCATGTACTTTAGACAAGCTTTATGGCATCTTCTTTCTTTTAAAGTAAATGGATAGATAATGATTTTCTTTTCGCTATTGTGCTCAATCTTGTTGGAGTTCTGCTCTTGAATAATGGATATCAAGTAACCCTACGCTAGTTTGATTTGCATATATGGTTCTCTGATAAGCTAACATTAAGAACTGGCATGTTTTGTGTGTATGAGCAGCTTACTGAAGTAAAAAGGAGCCAAAGTATTGACAAATCTGTGTAAAACAAAATCCAAATTATCCAAACTATACTGTTAGCAAAAATCCCTTGGTAAAGGCCATATATATAATGATGTCTGAAAACTATGTACCTACATAGAAAGTGAACTTCTATATTAGCAAAGGGATATATGATATGACTTGAAAGTTTTTTGTCTGTGTCTGATTTCTGTCATTTAGTTACTGTGCTTTATTATATCCAGTTGTCTGAAATGTCTTGAATTGTAATAGATCTTGTTGCAAATTATTTTTTACTGATGTAAACAAGGCACTAATGTTAGTAGCCTGTGTCAGGTACTCTTGCATAGATGTCATGAAAATTTCCTTTTACAGCTTTGCCAATTCACTTAAATTTTAACTAATGCTTTCACAGTGCTTTGGGAAGTACTGTGCAAGAGAAAAACCTGGAGTGACTACATAGGTGAGTAGATAGGAGTAGGACATAGGTAGGAATTAGATATCTTGGGTTAAGGACGCAACCCAGGAAGTTCACATAGTGGCAGGTGCTTAATGTCTGAGAAGCCTAAATCTCACTAGATGCCTTCTCTTAAGCCTTATTATACCTTCAGGGGCTTAAGCATAGCCACAAGTGAAGAAGTATTTTGATGTGGGGAACTAGATGATTCACCTTCCACCTTTGCCTAATTAATACATATACTAGGTACAATGCCCAGAATTAAGCACTTTTTTGACTGACTACCATCCAGGTATACCATCTGACCATCCAGGGAAGATGCTTTTGCTGAACTACCTAGTGGTTTAATTTTATTGCTATGTGAAGTCCAATATATGTCTTCAGCTCATCAGCCCATCAAGAGCTGAATCCAGTGAGGGGCATGAAGGTCAGCAAGAAAGGGTTCTACAAGTACACCAGTAGCAAAAGGAAAATGTGGGAAAATATGGGCCTGCTGCTGAATGTGACTAGGGATGTGGTAACAAAGGAAATGTAGAGGTGCTCAATGCTTTTGTCACCTTGGTCTCTAGTGTTAAGAATGGCTTTCAGGAATCCCAAGTCCCTGTGACCAGTGGAAAAGTCCAGAGGAAGGAAGACTTACTCTTGGTGGAGGAGGATTAGATTGGGGAACATTTAAGCAAAACGAACACACATAAGTCCATGGGATCTAATGGAATACACTCACAAGTGCTGAGGAACTAGCCAACATCACTATGAGGCCACTTTCAATTATCTTCGGAAGGTCATAAGTGATCAGTAGAGGTTCCTGAAGACAGAAGAAAGTAAATGCCACTCCAATCTTCAAGAAAGGCAAGAAGTCAGATCTGGGGAACTACAGGCAGGTCACTTCACAGCCTCACTTCTGTCCCTGGAAGGGTAATGAAGCAAATGATTCTGGAAACTATTTTTAAACACACAAAGGACAAGAAGGTGATTGGGAGTTGTCTGCATGAATTTATAGAGGAGAAATTATGCTGATCAACCTGATAGCATTCTATGATGAAATTACTAGCTTCATGAGAGAGGAACAGTGAACGTTGTTTATCTCCAGTTTAGCAAAGCTTTCAGTAGTCTTTCATAAGGTCTTCATGAAAACCTGGTGAAGCATGGTCGAAATAAGTGGATAGGGAGGTGAAATGAAAACTGATTGAGCTGTGAGGCTCAAAGTGTCATTATTAGTGCCATAAAGTCCATCTGGAGGCCAGTCACAAGTGAATTACCCTTAGGGGTCAGTAATGTGTCCAATATTGTTTAACATCTTAATTAATGAACTGGATGATAGAGTGCATCTTCAGCAAGTTTGCAAAGGATACAAAACTGGGAGGACCGCTTGATACACCAGATGGTTGTGCTGCCATTTAGAGGGATGATGGGCTGGACAGCCTGGAAAAATGGCAGACAGGGACCTCATGAATTATAACAACGGAAAGCAAGAAGTTCTGCATCTGAGGAGGAATAATCTCATGCATGACTACAAACTGGGAGCTGACTGGCTTAAAAGCAGCTTTGCAGAAAAGGACTTGGGTGTCCTGACGGGAAACAAACTGAAGTTGTCAGTGATGTGTCCTTGCACTAAAGGCCAATGGTACCATGTTAGAAGTAACATTAGCAGAAGGTCGAAGCAGCTGATCCTTCTCCTCTACTCAGTCCTAGTGAGGCCACATCTGGAGTACTGTGTCTAGTTCTGGGCTCTCCAGTACGAGAGAGACATGAACATACTGGTGCTCATCCAGTGAAGAGCCATTAAGATGATTAGGGGCTTGAAGCATCTGTCATATAAAGAGAAGGGAAAAAGAGATGAAGGCTAAAGGGGGAATCTTTTAAATAGGTAAAAATATCTGATGAAGGTGTATAAATGAAGTGGAGCCAGGCTTTTCTTAATGGTGCACAGTGACAGGACAGGAGGCAACAGGCACAGACTGAAATACCGGAAATTCCATTTAAACATCAGAATTTTTTTTTTTTTTAACTGTAACAATGATCAAACACTGAAACAGATTTTACAGGGAGGTTGTGGAGTTCTCTGTCTGTGATGATGTTCAAATTCTGACTGTACATGGTCCTGGGCAACCGGTTCTGGCTGCCCCTGTTTTGAGCAGCGGCTCGATGATTTCCAGAGATCCCTTCCAAACTCAACCATTCTGTGATTCTATGATGTAGAAAAAATAATACTTGCAGTTAAAACAGTTGTGGCAGACACATTGCATACTTGCAAAGACAATGAATATTGCATGATTAACGAGATATTTGAGAATTAACAAGATATTTCAATTCAATTTTTTTCTGTAATTTAATTAACTGTGTTTGTAAATATAAGCATGCTTCCATTCTCTCCTGTAATTTTTAAAGTGAGATTGTTAGTATGTTTGGCATTTCTTATCTTTCTTAGTGTGGACATACTGCAATTCATTTTAGGCTCTTGGAAAGCTTCAGAGAGCATGGAGCCAATTTACAGTTGCCATTTGCATTGATCCAAAATGCCATGCTGCATATGATGGACGAGCTTCAGTCTGTCTTGAAGCGGGTGAAAGTTTTGCTGCGTTTCAAGATATAAACACTGCACTAAAGGTAGATGTTAGCTTAAAGTGATTTTACTAAAATCAACCTGTTGCTATGAAGCCAGTCAATACTGTATATTAATAGTTGTCAGTTTGGTAATCCAATTAAAATTTTTTTAAAAGTAAATGTATCTTTGAAAACCAGAATAAATTACTGTAGAAGTGTAACTTTTCCCTGAGTAAGAGTGTGTCTACATTTTTCTTTCAGCTCGCTACCACTGCTCCGCTGCTAACAAATCGGGGTGTCATCAATCAATTTATGGGATATCTACCCTGTGCCATGAAGGACTATCAGCAAGCAATTTCTGTTGACCCAAACTATGCATTAGCCTATTTCAATGCAGCAAATATCTATTTCCATAATCGACAGTTTTCACAGGTAAGTCTGCAATCTGTCTTTATACTGTCTTCAGAACTTTTTTCCTTGAATAAATACTTCATTAACACGAAGCTTTCTTCCATTAAATTTCATTGTCCTCTACCAGGAGATTAATTGATCTCTAGTAATTAATAATAAATAATTGCCATACTGCTATGAATTTTATCGTTGATATGAATGAACTAACAGCTAGGATACACATCACAAATAACTGTTAATAATTGAGATATCAAAATCCCACTAATGTTCAGTAACATCCCTCCCCAGCCTGGCTCCCATACATTAAATAACTTACCCAGAGTCACTATAGCACCATGAGAAGGAGAATGAAGAGAGTCTCATGCTGATGAACTTTAATCAAGTCAGATCTTCCTCCTGTTACCACAGTAACTTTGGAGTTTTAAATTACCTAATTCTGCTTAAAAACAGTGGGCATCTTGAAATACAGAAGAGTTGGATACTGAAACTCCTCTTGTGAGAGAATTTGAAATCTGTTTGAAGGCAAGGACAATTCATTTTTCTCTGTGTGAGGAGGCCCCTGCAAAGGTTTTTCCTTTGGTCTTCCAGTCATATTTCCTGGACATAGGCTTAGACTTTTATTTGATTGGAGCTTTGTGGTCCAGCAGCTGTGAAAACCCAGAACCAGCATGGATTCTTGAGCACATTTCATCTACTTGAATTAATTCTCTCCTAGAGTTGCCTCTTTAAACACTTCAGCTTGCAGTTCACTTATTAAGGAATTCCTCATGTATAGTACAGGCTTGGCATACAATTTTTTAGCCTAGATTGTACTTCATAAAGCACAAGAAATAGGGAAAAAAAAAAAACAACAAATTTTTATGTTCTTGTATGTTTCTCTGAGTTAGATTCCTTGCTGTTCTTGAGCATAAGTTAGACTTGGATCTGAAATTCCTTAGGAGTCCAAGGTCAGTGCTCTGCGTATGGCTGCTTCTGTGATCTTGTAATCTCTTTTCTTATGTGCCTTGTGTTATTATTCCATGACTGGTCTTGCATAGGCTTTTCTTCCTCATTACTGTGTTTCTGTGACTCCTTACTGTCTCACAGAGACTGTCTAATTATGAAGAAGTTCAAGAATAGGTGTTGCATTATGAACTATTTTCTATGTTAATTTAAATTGGCCTTAGTGTGTAGCTTATTTCTTCTACTATAATTACAATTTAACATAAGCAGCTGTTATTCTTCAAAAGTTTGCTTGGTTGGTGATCGACCTATTTGTGGATAAGCATGGTGGTGCTGTCTCTTTTCTGAGCACAAAGAGTGCTAAACATAGAATCATAAAATTGTCTAGGTTGGAAGAGACCCTTGGGTTCATCGAGTCCAACCATCTACCCTACTCTACAAAGTTCTCCCCTACACCATATCCCCCAACACCA
>JAOXNO010000041.1:39764745-39827506 GCA_028565335.1 Limnodromus scolopaceus
ATGAGGTCTCCCCTCAGCCTCCTCTTCCTCAAACTAAACAGTCTCAGCTCCTTCAACCGCTCTTCATATGATTTGTTTTCCAGGCCCTTCACCAGCTTCATTGCCCTCCTCTGCACTCGCTCCAGCACAGAATGAGTAAAGACTTAAAAATACTAATGGCTTAAAGAAACAAGCTGGAATTTACAAATTTTACATAAGCCATTTCCTTAAATTCTAGCATGTACTTTGTCTCCAATTCATGTGTTTTCTAGGCCTATTGCTACTATTCCAAGGTATTAGAACTTGACCCAGGAAATGAATCTGCTGTTATGAATCGGGCCATTACAAATACGTTACTAAACAATATTGAAGAAGCAAAAGAAGACTTTGAGAAGGCAATTTGTCTCTCCCCATCCTCTGCAGCAGTGTATTTTAACAGGGCAAATTTCTATAACAGATTGAAGCAATATGAACTAGCTGAGAAAGACATTTCAACAGGTAATCTTCATTTACATGATTCTGTTTGGCAGTATACTAACAATTATGATACCAAATTGCTTGACTTTCTTTAATGATTCAGAAAGTATGTGTGTATTTTTGCTAGTATATTTGCTACCTAATTTGATCAGATATTACGATGTGATTAAAAAGAGGAGGTTAAAGTAACCATGCTAATTAATTGTTGGGGTTTTCCCCATTTTCAAAATTGAAAGAATATGTAAATTAGCAGGTAAACTTTCATATAATGTGTGTCATTAGTAACTAAAGCTATATTTAGTTTGTATTAATGTTATTGAAACAAAATTTAGTAATATGACTTTGATTTGACAACACTTTGGTGCACAGGTAATGATCTTTTTCTCTAAAGAAGAATTTTAAAACAGTAGACTAAGCTTTCCAACAAGTATCTAAATCCTATTTCCACAATGGAGAAACTGAGTAAGATACTGGGTTCCTGCCACGTTCCAGAAGTTGGATGGTGATAGTTTTCTTCTCTAAGATTTTGCTTGCATTTCAGAGGAAAGCATAGTTTCTGCTGTCAGGGCAAAATGAAAGTGGGATTCATAAATGGCATCAAAAAGGAAAAAAAAAATCCCTCCTTTGATGTAAACTTAATGCATGTAATAAGTTTTCTCTTGTGAAAGCATGTCTGCAGAAGAATTTGAGCACTGACAAAAATTTATGAATGATGCTTTTCTTTATAATTATGTGATAATGTTAAAAAAAATGCTTAACATTCTATTCCTTATTTTTACAGCATTGTCACTTCAGCCTAATGATGCCTTGATGTATAAATTTAGAGCTGATATTCGTGGTAAATTGGGTTTCAATAAAGAGGCTGTAGAAGACTACAAACAAGCAATCAGCATTCAAGAACAGGTTGATTCCATATGAAAAGATACCAGTTCTCATACTGCTTGGGTTCTGTTTACAGATTTCTCAGACCTATAATTAAAAAAAGTCCAACATACAAAACAAATTTATAATTTTTCATTTTTATATGTTCTGCACAGATTTCATTCTCCTAAATAATATAATTAGATTGATTGTGCAAAACTAACAAAAGTTATTTAAGAAAGGAATAAGACGTTTAATTTTTATTAATTGTTGGTTGTTCTTTATTTATTAGTGTCAATACATAATTGATTGTGTTGTGTGCAAAATGATGGACAGAGAAGAGGGATTTATAGGCAGAAGACCTCAACAATATTGGTTATAGAAGGATAAAAGAGACTACTTTCCCCCTTGTCCCCCAGATATAAATGCTTAAAGTGATGCTAATTATATGTCATCTGGACCATCTGGGAAATAAAAATTCTAAGATGGCTACCAAAAGTTTATGACTGTCTTCCTGATCTTCCATCTATACCTTTTCATAAGATTTTCTATTCTCTATCACTCACATGGTAGGGGAAAATCATTGTGGGAGGTCCATCTGTTGCAGTGTGTGAGAACTACTCCGAGGACTGAAATTGGAGGATATGATTCAGTTTGTGATTAAAAAGTTGATGTTATTTTCTTCCACTGAAATATATTACACTTTGCCCTCTTGAAGAGGCAGGTAAAAATGCATAAATAATAGATCATAATTTTGCGTTCTAAGCTGTAGAAATGGTCTGAAGAACAGGCTCCCAACTAAACATGGAGATGGAAATGTGACCAAAATTTAAAAATTGTCGAGCCCAACCCATGTACTAAATGAAACCCCCATGTCTGGCATAGTATGGTGAAGATAGAGAAAGGATGAAGCAAAACAGATGTCTTTGTTTCAGAAAAGAGAAAAAGAAGGAATGTTAAGGTCTTATTCAGCATGCAAGCAGCCTTGGTTTTGGAAACTGGAAGGATTCCTAAATGCACAAATGGCACTTCAGTGCATAATCCCAGTGTTATAGGAATTGTGTGTGTACTTTCAATTATGCTTAGGTGTAAAATGCTATCATTTTTCCTTTTGAAAAAGGGCAAAAGGAAAAGGTGAGAGGGACTTTCACAAAACAATAGACATAACACATGCTGATATGTGGCCACAAGTACCTAATGTTCTGTATGTGAAATAATCCCCAGATAGTAGAGAATAATCCAGAATAAAATAAAAATTAAATCATCTAATTTATATAAAAATAGTATTAAAGACCTATATTGGCCCATTTAACTTCATAACTCCTAGAGTTAAGTGGTTTCTTTTTTAAGTGCTATTGAGATGAAAGTGAAAAATGTTGTCATTGCTTTGTTTCAAAGAATTGCGTTTTATTTTCTCTGAGTACCTAACACATTGCTATATGCTATTTCTATAAAAATATCTGTTCTTGCATATCTATGCCATGTATCTTTAGCCAATAGGATAGACAGCGACTGGAATTTTAGCTTTGTTCTGGTAATATCACATGCTTTTAACTTTTTTTATATTTGGCTTGAAAAAAAAAGTACTGTGGAAAGGAAATTCAGAGTATATCAGATAAGAGTAGTTAACTCAGTAAAGCATTTGACTCCATCTGTACTCTCCTTGACTACCCTCTTATCTTGTTTAATATCTTTGAGATGAGACTTTGCACTTGCAAGATCTGTGGTCATAAGGTTGACTGGAATAGATGCATCATAGTTAACATACATGAAAGTTAAAGTAAGTTAAAAAATTTCTGTATTTAATTTTTGTTTATTCATTATTAGTGTCTGTTTTAAAATGAATGTTTATAGATATGAGCAATAAATTAAAATATTTCTAGACATTGTAGCATGTTGCGTATAAATATTTCTTTCTAGTATTATACATTAGAGTATTACTTACTAGAAATCTATTTGGAGTGACGGGTTTTCTTAAAATGAGATTAAAATATGTGACCATGGGATGATCAAAAAAAAAAATTCTGCTTTCCTGTTCTCCAATAATTTGAAATAGTAACAGCTGTTACAAGTATACACTACAATACAAATAAAATCTAGTAGATTGCAACACATAGTAGGAAGAAATTCTTTGTGACTATTATAGAATTCAAGAATCAGAATAACTGTGTCGTGTCTGATTAGACCATTGTAGCTACATGTTTCTGTAAAGAGTTTTATTCTTCAGAGGTTTTGCTTTTGTGCCTTTAATGTTGACTGTCATGTTACTAAATCTAAGTTTTTGAAGTCCAAGGTGACTGAATAATTATTTACTGCTTTTTCCCTTGTTCTTTTTTCTTATTTATTTACCTTATTTATTTTTGCGGTATCATCACCAGCCCAAGTGGATTAAATGTAATGTACAAAGTATAAATATATGTGTGTCTGTATTTCCTTGCATGATAATCATGGTTGTTGATGCATATTGGAGAATTATTCACCTAGTTTTCTGTATGCACACAAAGTCAAAGTTTGCTTGCGGGATGGTGTTACTGGCATTTTTGTTCGCTTTCTCCTTCTCCGCATGCCTCTTTCAGTGCTCTTTTTTATTATCTGAAGAATTTTTTATTGATGAAATTGCTAAATTATGCATGATCCTGTGGCCTTTTTCTTTCTTTGACCTCTTTATGAATTACCTGCTGATGGGTTGTGAGATAATGGTACCGTCATCATGTATAGTGCATCATCAAACTTAAATCAGAATGGAGAGGTCAGACCTTTCCCTTGGATCCTTTTCTTGTGATATTCACTGTGGATTTTCTTTAGCTTAACCTCTCTTGAACATCAAACTGAATTGGACACTTGAAAGATTTTTATCTTGAAATTTAAAAACTGAAACCAGATGCAGCTAGTTATGATTCACTATTGATAGAGTGACTTAAGTTATATGGGCTATTGTAATCTGTCTTCTGCTTGTCATTTTTTTATTCTGGATGGTGTAGGTCTATTTTTATAATCCTTAAAAACTGACTATTAATTCTATGGTTGGCTGCACGGAGTTAAATTTTTAGAGCTTTTCATCTATTACATAATGCTTAGGAAATGGCTGGTGTCCCATTGTATTTTCAATTCAATCATTTAGCATCACTCTCACTCACAATTCAGGCACCATGTTAGATGTTTTTTAAAGAAAATGGAAGTAGATGGAGAATTTATTTGCACAATAGAACATGAAAGTTTCAAGTTGCATGATCAAAATTTACTGCATTCTTTGAAAGATAGATTATCATGTTTTTTTCTTCAAATATATCTTTTACATTTCCTTTCTGACCTGAAAGAGATTTTATATTTTCTAAAGGTTTCAAAAAGTAGGTGGAAATATTTTGTATAATAGCACTTCTTTCATGTCTTTTTAATAGTCATTAGTGACTCTAAGAATCACTACTCCACTAATAAATTACAATTGTATTTTACAAGCTAAACAGTAGCACATGAACTTCCCTGTTGGAGGAACTATGATAGATTTGTAGCATTCTGAATTTTGCCGAACCCAGTATGGGACAGGTGTTAAACTCTGAGGTTACTTCCATTGCTAATAATAGAACTAATAAATTTTCATACTGGGGATTATCAAAGTGATTTTACTTCACAAATGGTGTTTAAGAGAAGCTCTTGTCCCTTGCTGTGCGATGGTATTAGTTCTATTTTGATTTAAAATCTGATAATCTGAGCTTCATTTCTTCTGCATTTATTTCCTTTCGTTCTCTTTTTCTAGAAAATCCTTTTGCTGGACCGCAGTTAAAAAAACAGAGTTACTAAGGAACCTCAGTTGCATTCAGGTTTTTCCTCCCTCTTTAAAATACTGATAATACATGCATGACGGGGAAACAGGTAATACTGTTTGATTAATAGAGAATGCAGTCGGTGACTTGTTATTAAAAAAGGACCAAAGCAAATATTTCCATATGAAACCCAATATAGGAACAGGAAGTTATGAATAATCTTTCACAGAGTAGTAGGTTACATCCAGGTGTCTATCAACTGAATGTTAAAGTATTTTCTTTCAATATTTTACAATTTAGAATTTTTGGATGGGGATACACCACCAAAGTGATGATGAAGCAGATCTTCTGTTACCTCTGCTGAAAAGCCAAAGAAAGTGGTAGTTTTTGAAAGAACGCAGGGAAATTAGTTTATTTATAAGTTTGAGGAAGTTGTTCAGGTTCTTTTAGTTGTTTTGCAGCAGACCTTTGCCTAAAGTTATTTGATCAGGCTTCAGTTTTTATCAGACTATATCCAATTATTTACAACTCAAGTTAGGAAATCATTTGCATATCAGTAGCATATCTCTAGTTTAACAATCTAGTTTGAGAGAGAGCCTGACAACCAGTGGCAGTGAAGTGGGCAGCCCATGATAGAAAAGTAAGGGTCTAAAATTTTGCAGTTTTTTATTTCACAAATTGTAAATGACAAACATCAGTGATTTTCCCATGTCTTCAAGGTCTCCACCTTTGTAAAATCAGTAGTTAAAATTTACTTTTAAAATCATTGCTGAAAAGTATTTAAG
Organism: Limnodromus scolopaceus; assembly: GCA_028565335.1. NCBI lineage: Eukaryota > Metazoa > Chordata > Aves > Charadriiformes > Scolopacidae > Limnodromus > Limnodromus scolopaceus. The sequence continues at coordinate 39,770,609 of JAOXNO010000041.1, forward strand.
TTTACCTTGGGGTTAGCATGAACAAGATGTACATAGTTGTAGCTTACAGAGAAGGACAATAATAAAGAAAATTGACATTGAAGTGACAAACCGAAAACTTCATTGACAGTAAATAAAACAGAATAAAAGCAAATGAAGAAGTTGTCTTCTCAGCTGAACTCCAGTGTCAGCCGCTCTTCTGAGTTCCAGATAGTTTGGGTGTGTGGGTGGCATTGTTTTTAATTGAGAAGCAGTGCTTTGGGACACGATATCTGACAAAAAATACAAGACCTTCACAGCTGGCCATAGCAGCAATGCAGTCAATTCAGAATACAAATTTGTAGCTGGTGACTGTATGGCTAAGACATCAGATTGATGAGATTGCTGTATGAGATGGCCATAACAGTGAAAGGGAAGAATGTGTGAAAGTGAACCAAACTCTGCACTGCTACAGTAGAAAACAAGCCTTGTAGGAAAGATGCTGCTCTTTGGAAGAAAACCTGGGACTTTTAAAAGGTAGTCTGGGAAACCTCTGTGTCAAAATGTAGTGAATGCAAGTGGTCTATTGTTATATCTGAATTTGTAGTTTTTTCAGTTTACTTTTCTTTGGCCTGAAAGAATGCAGTAAATTCTAATGCACTGCTGGCTTTGTTCATCTAAGTGGGGGAAGACTGACAACTTTATTGCATAGAGAGCATAATCTTATGGCTGCTGCTATGGGATTCTCACTAGACTGTTGTTTTAGAGCAAAGCAATTGGGTTTTAGTCTTGCCTTTCCAGGTATGCATATGACAGTGAATTTTCTCTTTGTGTGATTAGGGAGATGAATCAAATCTTAGTTTCTGTATTATTTTTATCTCAACACTTTTTCCCTAAGAAACATATCTCAGAATCTTATTTTGTTTTGAAGACTGTGCCAAATGATAGCGGATTTGTCATTTTCAGCAAATTAAAACAAATGCAAAACACCCTAGTGGAAGGAAGTAAGAAAACTCCTGCTAATGTGCTTCTAATTTCAATGAGAGGTATGCCATTTCTTTCCACGTTATTTGTGTATATGCTACACCGGTACTGCATTTTATAAGGCTGAGACAAAACCAAGTACCAGCTCAACCTTAAACCTGCTTGAGCTTTCTACGTGCAGACTGTGAGGAGAAGGAGGCAGGACTGGTGTAATGCCCACACAGTGCTATATAGACATTACCCAGCAAAGGCTGCCTGCGACTCGGCACAAAGGATGTTTCTTACTATGGGACACTCCGACTGCCGCCTTCTTGTAACACTGGCTGGGTACCATTGCCACAAGGGGCAGATGGAACACCAGATGGGCTAGGCTGCTATGGTGAGCCCCTTGGTGAACCATGGTACACCTGAGCCATCTACTATGCTAAAGGTAAGAGCATCCCTGGGTAGAAAGAACATCAGCTCAAGTTACCTGTTATGTCTTCCGTCCCACCCCAACCCAAGCCTCAAGCCAGTGCTTGAGCATGGGCTCGTGTGGACACGAATTTGGATTCAAGTTGGCAACGGACCAAACCTTGAAAAGTAATATAGGTGCAACCTGAGCCATTTCTTGAGTTATCAGGAAAAAAATATACTGGAATAAATGTGTTTGCAAAATGTGCTCTGAAAAAGTCAATGTGCATAAAGGTGATGTTTTAATTAACCTTATTGAAAAGACGACTCTCTTAGAAAGTGTGACATTAAGTAAAACCACCAGAAGATGGCAGTCTGCAGTCTTGAGTGGAACAGCTCTACTCCCAACAAACCTGCTGCAGCAGCAGCCTCCGGCTCCGGCAACTGTTGTGAGGAGGTGTTACCAGGAGGTACATGCTGGTGTTTTCTAACGCTTCTGGTTTAATTGACGCTACTGTTCTGTCACTTCCTTTTTGAGACGCCACACACAGTTCTTTTCTAATAAAACAATAACTGAGATTATCATACCTCACAAGCATTTATGTAACATAAAACCGTAATATTATAATGTAAACATACATGTATGTGAACATGTGCACAAGCACATCCCCATATATATGTACACCCATGTTCAATAATACAGGTAATAAGCAGCACAAGCCCTGAATAACAGCTCTTTTCCTGTCCCGATTTTTTTTCTCTCCTGGTTATGAGGTACTTTTCTCAGAAAAGGTGTGAAACCTTTTAACTGCTCCCAGCAGTTATATTTTACAGCATGTTTCTTTTTATTCACTCTCCCAAGTCAGTAAATTCTTTTTTGTTGCAAAAAGAAAGCGTTATCATTGCTATCTGTTAGAATTCAAACAGAAAAGCTAAAAAGTGGCCACACCTCGCTTCATGAGCTATTCCTCCTCTCCGGCCTTTTTTTGTCCCCCCATTCTCAAAATGGGCACAATGCTTTGTTTGCAGAGAGTGAAAAAGGCAAAGTGCTTTCACTCTGAGGAAAAACCTCCAGGGGCCGGGGTCAGCATGGCAAGCAGAGGCTGTGACCTTCCAGAGCAAGCCTTTGTCAGCTCCAGTAGAAGGAAAGCAGGCACCGGGCATTATCAGAGCTGCAAGCCTGGTTTCTCTGCTCTTGAGACTCTTAATTGTATTGCGGTCGTCGTCTTTTTTTTTTTTTTTGTGACTAGATGCATATGTGCATGTAACGGTCATTAAAATCCTCATTCAGAATTCATTAAATTCAGTGAGAAGAGCTTGGTTTTAAATCACAGCTACAAGCTACACAAGAATGACAAATAGTCGCTCCCTTGCCACTGCTTTTTCCCATGTTTACGAGAACTAGGCTGGTGTGACTGACCTGTTATTGGAAAAGATGGTGTTATTTACCAGCTTTTCCTGATCTGTTTGAAAGCGATGCAGTGTGGCAAAGAGTTTATTTACCATTCGTAAATTTATAACATATGAACAACTTAGCAGTTAAGTGGGTTTTTTTTTCAAGTAGTATGCGCAGCTCCATTTAGCGGTCTCATCAGTTCACTATTTACTAAGGCTGTTCTCATGGGGAGGCAAAATGAAACAAAAAAATGCACTGGAGACTCATGTGCTGTTTTACTTGAGAGTGACTTTCCCAAACGGACCTGTGTGGAGTAAATAAGCTCTCCATCTACAGAGGTTCATCTCTATTAGATGATGTTGCCTCTGCTATTTTTAAACAGAAATGTCTGGTGTAAAGGGGGGAAAATGTGTCTCAAGGGCACGGTGGAGCAGATTCTGCTCCTCTCAGTTGTCCCTCTTCTCCCAAAACATCAAGTGGCTATGAATGTTGGAGAGATGCTCTAAGCTCTCTGGGTGGGGATGAACCTTTTTGCTTGTCCCCAGTGAAGAGGTTGGGCTTGTGGTGTGGCGAGGGCTGACTTCCCCAGGACTCCTGGGAGGTGCTCAGCAGGGGTGACGCTTGCCCCACGCCGCTCCCTTTGTGCCTGGCTCCAGAGTGCGTGCTGTGTGGCTGTGCAGATTCTGACCCGGATGCTGGCAGGCATAATCTTCATAGCCAGTCTCTGTTAGTACAGAGTTGAAAAGTATAAGCAAGAAACCATTTGTACTTACTTCAAAAGCACAAATAGTATCTTATTTGTGCTTTTTAAACTTTTTCCCTAGCCCTAGTTTACATGCTGATAACTCTGACAAGCTTGGTGTCCATGCAGTTGTCAACTATAAACTTCTTGATTTAATGAGAAATTCATACACTAATCTTTAACCAGTTATCTCAGAAATCTGAAAATTATTTAGCTAGAGGCTTTCCAAATACTATTTTAATTCTAATTAAAGCTCTTCAGAAGCTATGAAGTAAAGAAAGGAAACCTGCATCATTGAAGACTAGCTCTTTAGTAACTAAACTGTGTATCAAGCAGAACAAATGTGATAAGGTAGTCTCAATAGGGAGCTAATTAGTACAAGAACCATTAGCCTTGTTTTCTAATAATAGCATTATCTAATACTCCATCCTTCTCTGCTGGTTGTTCTCATGAGCTCGCAGGGAAAAAGTACATTTTATTTTCCAGCAATATTGAAAAACTTGCTGACTTGCCTCGTCTCATTAAGTATTGCAGTGTTTATTTCTGTATCAAGGGACACTGCAAATAGTCTGGCAGATTTTAAAATGTAAATGTGAAACTTCTGGTTCATATATTTTAAAAAAAGTAAACGAGACATCTATATAAGAAAAGGGCAGGACATAGAGGATTGGTTTTTGTGAAGATATAAATCCAAACAATGTGGGAATAACTATACTGTATTTATGCATCAACTTCTTTTAGCTGTTGCTCTCCATCTCAGGATGGTGTTCTTGGTCTCATGGCTTAGCAGAGGTTTGTGTAAAAGGGCTGGGTCAGTGCAAGGGGGACCTAACAGCCCTCTAAGGAGAGGACATCCTTTGCAGCAGATGTTGTAGATGTTGCAGTTAACTATCTTTGAAAACCTGCAAGGACTGCAACTCTTGGTGTAGCTGCTGTGCTAAGACAGGGCTGGAGGTGGTTGCAGCATCATAGATGAGGTTGTGGTCTGCAGCACTGCTGTGATCCAAAGTGACACTGTGCCACTCGCTTGCTGCTGGTGGTTACTGTGGTATTGATGGCTTTTAACACCAAAGTCATACCTTACCATCTTTGTCTGACAAACTGCAAACTCTGTTTTTAATCTCTTTGCTGGTGCTTTGGGAGCGTGAGCATCTGCAATGTTGAGCCATACCCATGTAGTTGCATTCATAAAGGAACTGCAGTTAGGCACTATTTCAGCACTTGAAATCCTGAACCCTTAGTGCTTTTCTTAGCAGCCCTTCTCTGTGAAATGCTTCAGAGTGTGTTCTGGGAGAACATCTGTCCATTCCTGGCCCATGTGCAGAAATGCTCTTAACCCATCAGCTTGGTAAACGAAAGCACTTGTGGCATGGCATCCTCCACGTGGCAGCTCAGAGATTCTCCCCCAGATAGAAGGGAGGCACAGAGCCAACTCAAGATTTGTTCCAGTTGCTGGTGACCACATAACTCTTATTTTGAGAAAGGCAAGTGAACGCAAATGAAAGAACAGAAGTAGCTTGCTGTCTTGAAGAGGTGATAGCACGTCTCTGGTGAGATTGTGCAGGCTGCATGCAGAAATGTTGGGTTACTGCATCAGGTGTACTGATTTGGCTGTCCAAAACAAGATTGGAGACACTGAATGGAGCCGGGCAGACTAGCAGAGTGAAAATGAAATGTGAACAATATGGCTGATTTACGTACTAAGATATACAGCGCAGTGAGGTAAATCAGGTCTCTCCAGACGCAGGTGGATATTTCTTCCTGAAACTCGGCTATAATTATTATATACACACCCTCTTTCTCTTTCCTCTGCTTTTTTGTTCTCTTTCAATTTCTCTAGTATTGATTATACTATAGCAAAGTGTAGAATAACATACTCTTGCATCCAAAAGTATTGAGGTGGTTTGAAATATTTCAGAAATGAAAGCTAGACCAAGATAGATGAAGAGAGATGGCTAGTATTTTCTGTCAGTTGCCAGGAATTGGGATGACATGTAGATCAGCCAGCTTAGTCCAGCCAGGGGGTTTGTGGCAACTGCAGCTCCCTAGCTCTGGTTATTAGTCCCTCCTCTAAGTTTTGGAAAATAACAACAGATGGATTACTTGTTTAGAACAAACAAGGCAGCCAAGAGCAGAGCAGAGCCAACTGTGCTGATATCCCAATCCTTCCCTAATGATCCATTAGACCCGCTACTGATGTGACTCTGTGTTGTCAAGTAGGAATGACAAAACACAGTCCAACATGAATGGTGAAGCTTTCCTACCTTCTGTTCCGGGAAATAGTTGCCAAGATTTCCCAAAACAATTCTTCTTTAAACAAAATAGAATTAAAACATTAAACTGTTGAGCTTAAAGTGAGGATTTTCTGCATATTCTCTGAGAAAGAAGGAAACAAGGATAGTTCAAAATGTGATAGCAAAATCAGATTTAAATTAATTTCTCAAAAGTATCTGAAAGGCTTAGAAGGCTAATTCCCATTTCCAAAAGCAATGTACACATTTATGAACTTTAAAATATTCCAGCTGAGGACTATCTGTGTATTTAGGTGTCTGTATAAATCTGAAAATCTGGGATGTAGCTGCTTGCTAATTTACTTTCATTTAAAGACAGTATGATTAGTGTTAATCAGAAATTTTAGGACAGAAGGTTTTTCTATCAAAAATGTCTTTGTTAAACCCAGTCATTTTGTGGAAACACGCCCATGTCAGTGAATTCTTGTTTATGCAAAAGCCCAGCAAAATAAAACAATTTATTCAAATTCTATTGTGACGTTTAAGGAACAGAGTACTTTGACTTTGCTTTGAAACAGCTCTTTTCTGCTTGAGAAGTTGTGTTTTATTTTACTCAAAAAGCTGAGAGGAGTTTAAGTGAGGACTTAAAAGAGGACACTTTAATTACTTTAAAATAAAATCTTAGTCCATTAAAAACAAAATATCATTTGGAATGTCATTTCTCAAGGGTGTTCAAGTTTCCTGTTTACTCTCAGAATTGTATAAAGCTTTCAGATTCATTTTATTCACTGTAAAAACAAAAAGTCCAGTTCTCCTCTCAATCAATGTGGGACTGTTCTTTTTTGAAAATTTTACTCAAACCTGTGGTTTTTCTTGTGCCATTTTTGCCAGTAAGCGATGAATGCTTTAGTTTTCCTTGCTCAATATTCTGACTGGTGTTTTTGGGATTTTTTTGCAGGGGGTATGTGTGCTTGGAGTTATATCTAGAATCTATTAGTAATTTTTAGAAGTAAATGATTTTAGCATTTCTTTTTTTCTGTGAGTATTTTGTTTTACTGCAACAGAACATAGCTGTGGTGAAAAAGAGAAATTAAAGCAAAACACTGACTGAAGTTTGAGAATGTTCATTCCTCTTTCCCCTCTCATCCTCATGGTTCAGTTCTCCAGGCATGACATCCAGATGGTTCTCTTCAGACTCAAACATGAGCTGAAATTCTAAGCTAACAAAGAAAATTAACTATAATGAGTAGGAAAAAAATTCCTAGTTGTGTTTATCTGCAAAAAAAAAAAGAAAGTATAGTGATAAGAACAAATAAAACAGTAAGAATCTCACTTAATAGGGAGAAAAATCTATGGCGGTATGAAAACAAATTAATTGAGTTGTGATAAACACGTAGGATTTTTATGTTGATGAAAATATTTTTATTTGTGGACATTAGCAAATAAAACATCTTCAGAATCTAGCACGGTCATTTTCCTTGGTAATTGAATTTTGCATGCGTTTTTTCAGCTGCAGTTGGTATTAAGATTTGATAAAGTTCATTGGCACTGAGAAAATTAAAGCTTTTATGTAGCTTTCATTTCTTGAATGCAAGATATTTTCATGAAAATTAATGAAAGTCTAAGATCAATACATTTATAAATGATGACTGCAAAAAAGACCATTGTCATTGCATGCATGTGGGTTGCACTGAAAGCTGATGTTTGCGTCTCATATTTTTATCCCATAATTTTGAATTGTTTCTAATGGGGAGTTAATACATTCAGCTTTGGAAAAAAGCAAGGGAAGGATTGGTGCTTTATTCTTCCCCTTCCAATGGCTGGCATCGAGGTGTGTATGGTTGCTCTAAAAGGAGTCTATAGTTCTGTAACGGTGAATGCTCAGGTGTTTGGGTTGTAGTGAAAATTGGGGAAATGACACAGAAAACGGAAGTAGGATCTCAGATGTGTAAAAATGGCCATACAGAAGTGAGTAGTTTGATAAACTGATGCAGACAAAGAGCACGAATAGGAAAGTTCTCATAAAACCAGGTGTGGATTTACTTAGGAGAGTTACTGGAGCAAACGCAAATGGCCAACTCAGGCCCACCCTTGAGTCATGCAAATAAACCCTCCTACAACAGCGGTGTCCCATCACCTCACTTCTAATCTAGGGCAACATAAGCTGCACTAGATGCAGGCTGGCTCCTGTACAGCCATATCAAGTGTCTCCTTTTTCTCTGCTCCTCAGTGCTCTCAAAGAGAAGTGTGAAGGCGGATGAAGCAACGAACGCAGGCTGGATCTTTGCACTGTTGTGTGACTACATCTGCTTTCATGAACTCTTGGACCCGGAGCTGCAAGGGAGCAAGTTGAAGAAACAAGCATCAGAGAGGCTTTCGAAGCCACCACCCGAGAGATGGAATGGCTGATATTAGACATCCCAGCTGACCTCAGTCACCCCATGCAGAGCCTCCCCACACTGTGCTTCCCGACACTTTTGATGGTAAGAATGGGGCGCAGAAATCTGCATTAAAGTCCCTGGGATCCCTGCTGGTTTTGCTTCATGCAAAGGGATCTGAGCCTACTGCGGAAGCAGCAAAGTGTGTTTGCAAAGCAGAGTGCCTGAATTAAGTTCCACTCACCTAAACTGCATCATTTCCGAGGTGGTGTGCTGTTTAAAAATGTTACCACCCCTCCTCACCCCGCGTGGTGCGTTGGAAGCTTTCATAGCTTTGCTAGTAGAGGTAACTGGTGGGAGCTCTGCCTCTGCTACTGCCCGAAAACAGTCATTTCAGCTGTACCATTGTGACTTGCACATCTTAAGGGTGGCACACCATGTCCCCTTTTCCAACAGAGCTGAGGACACGTTACAGAGGGCAGGGATGGTTTAATCCAGCTTGTCTGGCTGAAGATGAGGATGTCTGGCCATGCTATGAAATCAGAAGCAATAAGAGAAACGAGAGCCTGAACTATATCAGCCGATGCAGTAAGGATGGTTTGGCTGTTCTGACAGAAAGCACTCCTTGATTATTCAGCTTAAATGATCCTCATATTTATTGTTCTGGGAAATTTAAAGCACACTAAATTAGACATAGATGATGTTAAGTAGTCTTTTAATCAAATAACAGTTTTGTAAATGATGTTATGTAAAATGAGAGGTCATGTTTTAACCTTTCCCTTAGAATAAAATAAGGCATTATCATTTTTATGTGCAGCTCTATGTATATTATGCATTCTGATAATGATTGTCAAGGGTGAGTTTTTCAAAGCCATTTAGGAGGCATTAATTTTGATGAGTGAGTAGCTTTTGCCCTAGATAGCTGTTCAAATCTGTCAGGTTCCTTTTAGATGCTATAGACTTTGAGAGGAGGAGAAACAAAGATGCTTTGGTGATCAACAGGGATTTTTCTTCCTGGGTGTAGATGCTGGATGTTGGAGTTGATATCAGAATTATTTAGCTTTTTCTCTGCCATTCTTTCTAACATTTGCTTTTCACTTCATTATTGGATATTGCCATTTTTGGGTGGTCTGACTATTCATGACTACTGACATGAAGATTCATGCCAGAAGTAACTCTGCAGCAATTTTAATAAATGTTTTAATTTCTCTAGTTTAATTTTTTCAAGTAACTATGAACGTTTGTGGATAACTTTAAAAAGTCTCAGAGCAGAAACAATACCAGATAATAAGCTTATTTTAGATTGCTCTTTACAAAATAACTCATCAAAAAACATAACATGGCAATTGTCCTTCAGATGTTTAACATAATTATGTAAGTTAAATCAGCATCAAGTCTCTTTTTCTGAAGTTTGTAAAAATATTTTCACACAATCCCTTCAGTAAATACTATTTAATATTCAATGCTTATATGCTAGAAAAAAGATAACGTATGTTTTCAGAATTTCCATACCCATTCTTGAATCCTGCTTATTTGCACATACGTGTTACTGTTTATTCTGTGAATGGCTTTGACAAAATATTAAGAAAGCTATTTCTCCAACAATGCCTAATTAGCTTTTTCAAATAGATAAAATAAACTCCTTTGTTCTCTGCTAGTTCCGCTAACATATGGGGGTTATTATAAGTGTAATGGCAGAGCTATCACTTCTAGTCTGGAAGTTTCTCGGAAGTGTAAAAGTGTCTGGATGACTCAAAAAGGGCAGGCATGCAAAACGTTAGCACAAATTAGAATTAATTAATTTACCAAAGCATTTATCTATTTGTGCTCTTCCTTTCACAGGATTTTCACGTATTTTGGATTCCCTATGATCACACCATAAGATGTAGCAAAAATTCCTTCTGTAGCTAATTTCTGGTTTTCATTAAGCTTGTTGCGTTACCTTGCAACTTCTTAAATATTAGTAAGGACTTGGAGAAATTGGCTAGTGCACTAATTAGGTGGAAACTGGAGGCATTATCAATTAATCAATTAATGCTTCTGCCATAAACAGTGTTTGGGGCATTATTAATTTAGAAGAGTCTCAGAGTCTCTTATATGCAGTCTTTCAATGAGAGAGTTACTGTCTTTGCAGAGAACAAAAAGAACCTTAGGGATAGTAGTATGCACAATTAAATAAACATGCTATTTATGTACTGTACAAAATGAAATTTTGTCTTTGGAGGCTGAATGTGGTATACTTGCAATTCTAAGCTTTAAGACATTACAAGTAGACTCAATGTAACACACTTTCTTGGAAATGTCTCTCTCCTTTAAAATTTCATTAAGTTGTTATGGCACATTTTGTAGCTAAGGTACTCTATAGCTGATCATTTATTGATTACAGTTGCTCTTCTGATACACGGCTTGCATGTGTTATAGCTAGAGAAGGTCAAACATCAGAATGTTTTGTCAAAACTCAGCAAACTTTGAGAGCTTTTCAGTCTAATAAACAAAGCAGTGATTGCAATCACATTCAAATACTCTCTGCAGATTAAAGTATGGCAGTGACCTGGAGAATCACTCTACCTGGATAGAAATGAGAAAACCAGGGAGAGAAACCTCTCCTTTACACCATGACTACTGCTTTACTGAAACCAGAGGGTCAGTGAATTAAGTTCCAGGTCTGTGTCATTTTCTTTCCATCTGTAAATACAGACTTGTCAAGTTGTGTGCAGTCTGTGTGAAATGCATGCCAGATGTTCTTATCCCTCCCCCTACATCTCAGGTGTTTTCCCTGCTGCTCCAGAGCAGCTCCGTGCAGTGGTCCCCGTGCCGGATGCACCTGGTGGGAAACTGGCTCGCTGCATCCGGCAGAGGAGAGTGCGGGGTAGCATCTTGGGGAGGGAAAGCCATTGCCGAATGCCTGACTCTCTGGAGAACCCCCCCAGAAGGCTCTTGCTCCAGCAAAAGCCTACAGTCCATGGCCCTGTGGTAGTCACAGGAATAATATCAGCATAAATATTTAAAACAGGCTGTGAAAGTTATGTTACTGGAGACTGTATAAGTGCTTGTGAAAATGTGTGAGCTAATTTTCCCTTAGTGTGTAAACTTTTGGGCCATAGTTTTCTCTTTTCTGTATGCTTATAGAAAAGCATATAGGGAGCCTGATGCCTGGCTTTAGAAGCTGATGTAATAAAAACAGTAATAATAATATCTGTCTGCAATAAAAGAATTGATGAAAATGTTTGATCATAGTGTATGTTGTAGGAATAGTTACTATTTTGTTTCTATACGGAATTGCTCACTAGGTGTCCTCACAGGATCAGAACTCCTTGAATAATTTTTATAATGAAGTTTGGAAATGGTTGTATTTGCCCAGTTCTGAATGTTTATGAGCTATAAAGGGAAACTAATGATGTATATCTGTCTCTGACTCAACTGGGAGATTAAGACGGACAGATGGAGATGGCCAACTTTATAACCATTTTTACACTTCAGATTTAAAATTGTTACAGTTTTTCCTGGCTTTGTACAGAATCCAGGATATTGAGCTAATGTAAATAATAATATATAAGTAAAAGTTAATTTAATCAGTCTTTGACAGGAGAGAAAGATGTGTGGAATAATTAACAGTACACAAGCAAGACTTAATCAAGAATTTGAAAGCCTTGCTGTTCCATGAATATACTTCAGATAATCATGTAGAATAGAAGAACAATGGTATTCTCAAATTAAACTTGTTTAGGTCTCCAGGAAAATGATTTATGCTCCTCAGAGTTAAGTGCAATAGATTTACCTGATATTGAATGAATAATTGTTTCTGTATCTCTGTGTCTTCTGATTATTGATTTGCCATCAGTATAACTAGAACAACTCCACTATAAGGCAACCTCTCTTTTACTTTGTGTCATTAGATATCCTTCTTGGGAGGCTAGTAACTCTCTTTTCTAAGCTAGTTTAACATAGATTTTTCAATTGTAACACCAAAACTGACCATGCCATCAGTTAATTTAACCTCCTTTATAACATAGGTTATAGATGTTTGATCAAAAAATATAAGCAGTCATGGGCAGTTATAACTGCAGATCTAAAGCTGCTGCTTTTGGAAAGCGTGGAACCTACCTCAGGCAGATTTTCGGCTCCAGCGTGTTGCAGCCAGCTAAAGACTGATTTAATCCTTTGTACAGATTCAAGCTAAACAGATCTTTTTTTTCCTGCACAGGACCTAGGAAAAGGGTTGCTATGGAGCTGGTAGACTGGCTTAGTACTATACAAATTAACACATTTTTTCCGTTTTATTTGCATTTCTAAAACAGGGACCTGAACTGTGCTTTGAGGGAACACTCTTTATCAGTGATCATCTGCCCATAATAGAGTGAGGAGTAATGCAGTAGAATTGCCTTTATTCATGTTCCTAATTATTTAAACTGATCAAATTGTTTTGACAGTTACTCCCTAGAAGTGTTATTAGTAAAACATAATACACAAACATCTTTTACTGGAACAGAAGTTTGACATAGCGGAGTAGGAAATCAATTGGGCCTTCAATAGATGTAACTAGATCAAAGATGGTTTTGGCTGGGGAAAAAAAGACAGAAATTGAGGGAAAACATAAATAAGCAGGTATTTTGAAACTCAGTAAACAAATCCAGCTACAAGTAGTGAAAAACTAATACTTTACTGGGAGATAAGCTGTCAGATAAACTTAGCATGTGAACTACTTTGAGATAATCTATTGTGTATAACCAGCAATGAACAGTGTGTGTTTGAACTGCTCTGCATTCTCACTTTGACTTGCTATCTCCCCTGAAACACCCTGGTCAAGAAGCGATAGCACATTATCCTTACTGCAGCTGCATGCTTACTGATACGCCATTCTTCATCTGGAGCTTTCTTAATGAACAGCTTAGAAGTTTCTCCCTAAACTTTTCATTTTATCCGTTAGTTGTGTTTGCACAGTATGAGTTTCAGCATCCCAATTTGACCCAGTACTTTACTTAGTACCAAGTGCCATCTTCCTTCTCGTGTCAGTCTTCTGGCTGATGTCCTCCACCTTACTGAGATTTCTCCTTTCACTGTGGCTGTGCTATACCTTATAAGTGTTCTGAGCCATTCAAAGATAGATTTGGGATCTAGGAACTAAGTTGGCATATAATCACAGAATGGTTTAGGTTGGAAGGCACTTTAAAGATCATCTTGTTCCAAACCCCTGCCATGGGCAGGGACACCTCCCACTAGATGAGGTTGTTCAAAGCCCCATCCAGCCTTGAACACTTCCAGGGATGGGCCCTCAACAACTTCCCTGGGCAACCTGTTCCAGTGTCTCACCACCCTCACAGTAAAGAATTTCTTCCTAATATCTAACCTAAATCTACCACCTTCCAGTTTGAAGCCACTACCCCTTTTTCTGTCACTATATGCCCTTGTGAAAAGTCCCTCTCCAGCTTTCCTGTAGGTTCTCTTCAGATACTGGAAGGCCACTATAAGGTCTCCCTGGAGCCTTCTCTTCTCCAGGCTGAACAATCCAAACTCTCAGCCTTTTCTCATAGAAGTTTTCCATGCCTCTGATGATCTTCATGGCCCTTCTCTGGATCTGCTCCAACAGGTATGTGTTGTTCTTGTGCTGAGGACTCCAGAGCTGGATGCAGTAGTCCAGGTGGAGTCTCATCAGAGTGGAGTAGAAGGGCAAAATCCCTTGACTTGCTGGCCACACTTTTTTTGACGTAGCCCAGGATACAGTGGGCCTTCTGTTGGCTCATGTTCAGCTTCTCATCAACCAACACCCCCAAGTCCTTCTCCTCAGGGCTGCTCTCAATCCATTGTCCGCCCAGCTTATTTTTGTGTTTGAGATTTCCATGGCTCGTATGCAGGACCTTGCACTTGGCTTTGTTGAACTTCATGAGCTTGGCATGGGCCCACCTGTCAAGGTCCCTCTGGATGGTATCCCTCCTATCCAGTGTTTCAACTGCTCCACACAGCTTGGCATCGTCAGCAAACTTGTTGAGGGTGCACTCAATCCCACTGTCCATGTTGCTAACAAAGATGTTGAACAGCACTGGTCTCGGTACCAACCCCTGAGGAACACCACTTATGACTGCTCAAGTGAAGAACTGGTAAGCACGTTCCTACATACTCATTTTTAGATATGCTAATTTGTCTTTCCTTTAAGGGTTAAATCACAGATATGCCTAATATAAAAAACTAGCAAGTTAAAGCAATTATGTAAAGTCTTGAACAGAAATAGAAGAGGCAAATGGAGGTACATACTTCTTGGAAAATGTACCCGCTGAAAAATATCAGGATGCATATTGAAATAGCAGCACCTGGAAGACAGTTAGGCTAAAATTAAAGCTAGAATTCATAATACCTGATAATGTAATGGTGAATATGGGTAAAAGGGAAAAGCAGTGGCAAATCTGAGGTGTAAATACTGAAATGCTCTATCTTAGTCCCACACAGGCAGTGTCACCTGTGTTGCTCGGCAATAAAGAGGTTTTAGATACAAATGAAACCTCTGGAATAGTAACAGGAAAAGATCAAAGGTCAGGCAGAACTGATCTATATAGAAAATTATTTTTTAAAGAGGCAACTTTACATAAACTGGCTATGAAGGTCTCTAGGAAATATGGACTATATTAATGGAACACATTTAACTTAGCCTAAGGATCTTACTGTCTTCAAATGGAGGAGATAAGCTTTTGCAGAGCTCAGTCAAATCAGACTCATGCACTGACTACTTGCCTGGGGAAGTTTATCTTCATTCACCAGGGGAAATGTCTATCTTCCCTACCATTTGTGACTATCTCTCTGTGTGATGATAACCAAGTTGGTGCACATAAACATAATCAATTGTCTAAATTAATGGAGGAGATTTAATAATAATTAAAAATACCCCCCGCACACCCTGACAACAATCATCCAAAGAAATATGGGCAAACTGTTAATGAATAGTATTGTATCAGTAATGGCTGCTCAAAGATGAGACACTTAAGAAGTGACAGATGGAATTCCTACTTTTTGAACTACTTAAAACTTTGTGGTGGATGACTGCTTTGAGACTGAACTACAGGGAGATGTTCCACACTGGCAAGGGAATAGACCTATCTGATATAATATTGTTGGGTCTTTTCTAAATTTATGTGTATTTAGTGATATGCAATGAGTATGTAGTATATAAATGATAAAAGAAAGCAGGTTTTCTAATAAAGCTCATTGGCAGATACCCATATTCTCCTCTGATAAGACTGTGCTTATACGCCAATTGGTGTTTTCCAAAACTTAGAAAGGATTCTTATGAATTTGGCTGGAAGGAATGAATGTGACACACATTTCAGTTACTGGACTCCTAAGCGAGGTTAGGAAGAGGGGAAACTTTTATCTTTGAAGAATTGTTGAGTCAGTGTGTGGGATTTCTAAATTATTCTGGGAATGGAGACAACTGAATCCTGGTCTAGAGAAAGGCCAAGGTATTATCTGCATCCTCTGCTAGAACTGCAGTGTTTTCAAAGCAGAAATGGAAGCAAAAGGAAGCGGTAGGTACATAGCAGCACCCTCAGTAATACACCTGTCTGAGAAATAAGCATGAGCGTTGTAGTAATCTGAAAAAGAAATTAGAGTTCACAGTGGGGAAGCTGGAGAAGGCTCAGAAACAAGGCTTCAGGTAGGTGCAGGCTGAAGAAGTGGTGTTTGGAAGGCCAAGCATAACCTGACAGATTTAAAAAGAGAGAAGAATAGAAGTTTTCGAAGCCTGCTTATATTGCTATGGCAGTCAGTGCAGGTGAAAGAAAGAAGCCAAACTGTTTCTGGAATAACTCTTGAGTGTGCATTAGCAGTGTACTGCAGAAAAAACAAATTCTGTCTTAACGTTCTGTATAACTCAAGGGCTCTGAGAAAGCAAGCACTGGGATCTCTTGCTGGTGCACATCTGTGTTGCTCTATTCATTTCAGCATTCTCAGGGTTTTAAAATCCATCAGTACCTTTATTGCAGTAGAAGCAGAATTTTGTCCAAACATCCAGGCACTTGTTCAGAAACTGGTGCGTTTATAAGAGGTAACTTTGCTATCTGCTGTTCTGCGGTGTGCCCAAATGTTGTTGCCTGCAGGCACAGCATCTCTGTTAACTGCTGCAGTGACAACATGACCCGGTAGCTGCTTTTTCAAAACAGAAGCTAATCAAGTAATTTATTTTCTGTAGATAGCAGTATTTGTGGGTAATTGCTTGAAGATCATAGATACTTCTCCACAGGATTTCTTTTCATGGTATTTTGATTTCTAAAGTACGCTTTTATTAGTGTCTTCTGAACAAGCTGTTTAGGTCAGC
Source organism: Limnodromus scolopaceus (assembly GCA_028565335.1). Lineage (NCBI taxonomy): Eukaryota > Metazoa > Chordata > Aves > Charadriiformes > Scolopacidae > Limnodromus > Limnodromus scolopaceus. The sequence goes on from JAOXNO010000041.1 coordinate 39,786,993, forward strand.
TCTGCTTATCTGCTCTTCTGCTTGGAAAACCGAAGGAAAGGCTGGACATGCAAGGAAAGCTTAGTTCCCCGTGTGTGTTCATGATTGCTGACACTGCAAGAGGCAGGTTCAGTCTCCACTGTAATTTGGGGGTGTAATTTCCAGAGTTTCTCTAAACCATAGATGGCAACACACCTATTATAGTGTCATTTTACAAATGAAAATTGCCAAAACGGAACATCTGTGTGATTTGCAATACCTCCTGTGTGAGAAATCCCAGTAGACATATACAAGGAGCCAAGTACCCAGCTCCCTTACTATGAATACAAAGTGCTATTTCTAAACCTTTCTTTGAGCAATTATCTTTGTTATCTAGTCAGCATTTCAAATCTGTCTGATAACTAATTGAATTACAATTTTCCATATCTGTATTTTCCTTACCAATGCAGTGTGCCTGAGTTAGGACATGGAGGATACTAGGAAATTTTGGGCTGAAACCCAGATAATGGGTGAGTTGTGCTCTTAGCCTAGTAGTAAAAAACTGTTTATTATGTCTCATGATTTGGCATCCGTAATCCCTTGAAGTCTCCCAAAATGAACTTTGTGGGCAAAAAAGTCTGCAGATAGTGAGCAGCAGCGGCTGCAATGCACCCAGCTATGGTAGGATAATGAAAAAACAACAGTTCAGGCTGGACATTCCCTGCTTTTTGTGGACCAGCAGCCCTTCTTTCCTCCGCAGTCTCTGCCTCTCAGCCTTGGAGCATATCTGGGATACCCCTTTATCTGCTCCTGTTCGGCTCCCACTGCCTTAGGGCTCCCACACCAATTTCATCAAGCATGATGTTGATTTTCATGGCACTGTGCTGCACCCCTGCCCCCACTCCCCATCTCTCACCTGTTTAGACCAGGACTGCGGCTGCCTGTGACTCTGTCTGCACGGTGCCCGGCTCTGTAAGCAGGCAAGTGGTCAGCACGGAGAAACAGGTGCAATAAATCTAATTATAGCAAACAGCAATGAAATAGGAGAAACTGGTGCATATCAGCCTGTCAGTAGGGCAGAAGTTGTAGAAGTCATACACTTTTTGTTTCCAAAAGCACAAGCAGACATGAAAGAAATGAATGATATTCAATTGTAGCAGTACATTATTTCACATCTTCTCTCCATTTGCTCCTGCTGTAAAGTTTTGTGACCTTCAGCAAGGTTGTTTAAACATCATCAGTAAGTTGAGATGACAGATGAAAACCGGGAATAGCTCTTTAGGTAAAAACTGGCATGAGAATTAGTCTGAAGTTTATTTGCAAAACTGTTATTATGCTTATACTTCTATGATGCTGTAAAGATTCAGCATCACAACAGCCATGAAGCCTGGATGATCTTTGCTGACTATGCACTGAACGTGGCTAAAGGACCTCCTGAACAGCCTGGGTGGGACCACAAAGTGTATCACAGACAATAGCGATGTGAGAAAATGAATTTTTTTTTATACATTACCTCAACCATGTCATTTTCTGTTGGGCACATGCTGGTATGCTAGAATTGGGGTGTGGTGTGAGGACATAAATATGCAACCTAGATCCTACAGACCACAGCTTTTTTTTTATAAATTTCTTTCCAAATAAGGCTAGATGGAAGTTGCTAATCTAACAAATATTATATCCATTGGTGTACTTTTTTCCACTTTGAAATACACTTAGCAGAAGATACGATATTGCAAATAATTTAAATTACACTCTAATGGCCACATTAATGCTGTGTCAAATGGAATGATCTTTCCTCAGGGCCTCAGTGTGAAGCTTACGATAACACTGATGTTTTGGTACATTATTTCATTTAGAGTTTTCATCTCTTTGTCATCATTACTATCATTATCATCACTAATCCATCAGTTTCTCCACTGACACAACAGATCTTTTAGCATCTACTATGTGAGGTTCCGTGCGAAAGCTGAAACTTCAAGATTAAAAAATTACTTTTCAAGTGCAGGTGCTTAAACTTTACACTCTTAAATGTGTATTTGAAGTGTCAAATGCAGTGACTGTTAGACATGCAGAAGTATTAACTCTGGTGAAACTGTGAAATTTAATGCACAAATGGGCATCCAAATTAAAAAATGTAGGTCCTTTTGAGTTGTCTGAAGCTGTTCAGGGACATCTGTGGCAGAGCTGAAAAGTGAACTTGAAACTCTCACCTTCCATTCCTGCAGCTTATTTACTGCAGCTGCCCCTTCCTGCACTGACATTTCCTAAGTAGTTATTTCTGACTGATTTCAGATTCACATCATTGCACCCCGTCCTGTATTTTGCTAATTAGTCACCATTTTTTCTCACAGACAGTCTGAATGAGTCTGTCATGTCACTGCAGGCCTGATATATGGGATACATGTTGGGCCACACGCTGGGAATGGGCTTTGGTGCTCTGCACCCCGCATCGCAGGCGAAGAAAAAGCTGAGAGCTGGAGAGAAGCAGAAGGGTAGCAGTGTCGGTGTTTAAGACTTGAAAGGACAGCTTTGTATCCATCATTTATTTTTCCTGGTATGTGAAGTACGTTCCAATTCCATGGATTAAATTCACAAGCAGTTTATCACATTTTCCAATTTACTAAGACAGTCATCTGAACTTCATGCTGAATCATCCAACTTCATCTAAGTGGGTAAACTAGGTCAGGATTTCAAATGGGAACATCTCTGGAATAAGGTACTGGAGTACTGTGAAGGCCACTGAGGGCTCATAAATGCTCATAAATAAGGATTCATTTTACTGGGGTTTTGTATAGGGTTTTAGAGAATCACTTTAATTCTAATATTTTTTTTAATTTATTTTGGGGATGATTTTCCAAAATATCAGCAATGTTGTTTTGTTTGTTGTTCTCCAAGAAGGCCATTTCTAGAAGAAGGATGGATAGAGTTGGGGGAATAATAACTATTTTGGCATAATGGTCAGGAAAAAAAAAAGGGAAAAAAATATTTGGCTTGGTCCAAAATGGATTTATTGTTTTGTTTTGTTTTGTTTTTTTTAAATTAATTTCAGAACAATCCAAGCAAATCCTTGCAATACCGATTCCTATTCTGGGGGGAAAAATGTTAACCCTTCAGGACACTTAATATGTCTTTAGAAAATTACATAATTTTTTAAGTGAACTTGCAAAACATTGTATTTTTAAATAAGTAAAGCCTAATCATTTCCCATTCTACCTGATCAGTCTAGAATATAACTCCTTTCTTTCTCTTTTCATGTGTTGCTTACAGGAAGAAAATAAGATGGAAACAGTGAACAAAAAGTGTTACTGAGTTCTTTCCACATTGAAATGGGCAATAAATTAAATGGTGACCTGGCAGTCAGAAGTACTTCTGGTAGGTCTTTCACATCTTCAAAAATTAGGTCAGCTTGCTTAGATGTCTGTCAGGTTACTGTGACTTTGCTGGACCTGTTTGAATGTGTCCTGGTTTCCTAATAAGACTAAGGGAGTTGGGCTCTTTTGCAGGCTGAGATGTGGCTACGTGCTGTGATGCTAACAAATGGGTTTTAATTGATTATGTGGGAAGAAGGAAGTGTTTTATTTTCCTTTTATTTTTTTTTTCTTTTCTAAAAATAGAAATTTTTTTTTTTTTTTTTCCTTCTTATGGGTAAACTGTTCCTGGTTCACTGGAAAATCCATCTGCCCATATGGTCTGCAAGACTTTCTGAAGCTCTGTGATATCTTTTGATACACATAATCTCCGAGGGAACAGTTCTCCATGCCTTTGTCCATGCTTTGATCTAAAGTTCAGTGTCAATAGTTCGGTGCTTTGACCTACAGTGTACAAGGACCAGTAATGTAGTATATGGAAAATCTTTGATGACAGCAGTTCACCTACCTTTCTTTTGGGGGGAATAACTATATTTTTTTGCACAGAAGAATATTTAATTTTATGCAAGAGACATGATGCAAAACCTCCATCCATTTGTGATGACATTAATGATTTCAAGTGATCTTTTTTATTTCCGAGCACCACAATTTCACTAAAAATCAAATACAAAATTTTCTGAGAGTTTAGGTCACTTGAAAAGAATCAAAGAACCTAATTTTAGGTGTAGTATGTTGTTATTTCCCAATATAGATAGTATTGTGACAATCTCATTGGGGTAATGTTGTTTCTTGTTTCAGGAAAGATGTCCTACCTACTTCCATCGCTTTGATTTCTCTGTACCAGTATAATTCCTGTTTTTGGTCTAAGGAGGAGTTTTAGTGGAAACACCTGTGTACATCCGAAGTACTTTCCGGGTAACATTCATGGGTTTTTTATTTTTCCAGTTCAATGAATTATGTAGTTGGGAACACAGTAAAGTTTTGTTGAATTGTTTGTTATGGAAGGAGTGTTTTCATGCGTGTGTATTATTGGAGATTTTTTTTTGCTTCCAGGAAAAAATTTCAGTTTGGCATTTCCTTTCTATGTTATAGTCAACAGAAATATGTGTAATTTAATTTCTTTTGATTTCGTGTTTGCTGCTGACTTTGAAAGTGAATCACTGAATTATTTCAGTAATAAGTATCCAGATTTGGAGGGTGCATGGACAACTGGTGAGGAAAGGCAGGGTTTAACTTCTGTGCCACTGTGAGCTTGCAGGGGAAGTGCCAGGATAGTAATAGCCACTTCTGGGACTAATTGAACATTTTATGAAATCAAGGGCAACCTATTTGCTAATTTAGAGCTGGAACTGACTCATATTTTGCTGGATTCAAGTTTCCTGTCACTAGGGTTTTCTGGTTGCCTTAGTTTACATTTGTTTGGAGGTCAAACACTGAGGATATAGCCTTAAAAAATACGAACAAACAGGAAGTAGATAGGGACAAGACAGAGTAAGTCTTTTATTTGGGAAGATCTGGCATGAGGCAAGGACAAGACCTAATTTCTGATATTGACTGTTTTTCTGTAACTTGTGAATCATCTATGTAAATTTTATTTATAAATAAAAGGCAAATAATTTTTAATGGATAGCTGTTGATTGATGTCTCTAGTTGTTCCAGACAGGCCCCAAAGACATTAGAGTCTGTGGCTGGCAAAATGATAAACAATGATTGCTTAAAATTCTATTTGGAAATTAGCTTTGTGCTGTACTTTGTCTAGCTCTACTTATTGACTGTCTGGGCAACGTACTTTACATCTTCTGTAGCCCAATGAATCACAGCATGTTATTAAAAATCAGTGTTGGCTCTTACCATCTCTCATCTCCTAATTGTTTTGGGCTATGTGGCAGGTATGATGCTTCTGAGAGGCTTAAGCAGTCTCTGTGTTGCTGCTACTCTGTGTCCACCCTTATTTTTTGAGGTATATTTTTCTACAGAAGATATGGAAATATAGAGCATGGCATCCCTGTGTGCTTCGCACACAGCTCAGGCAGGGGAGAGGAGGAGAGGATGACGATAATGAAGGCACTATTCTAGCTATTTCAGCATAGACTTTCCTTTCTGTATTGAGATGAAAAAGAGGGAAATTGCTCTGTAGTCAAGGCATGTGAAGCATGCAAAAGAAAATTCCAGGTATACAGATGAGTCAAATTTAAGAAAGGCATGGAGCATGGATACATGTACATATATATGAAAATATATATACACATATTTGAAAGACATATATAAAATAAATGTATAAACAAAAAGTGTATCTGTATATGTAATAATATATTTATGTATTTATATATTTATGAAGTATTTGCAGTAAGGGATAATGATAAAGAGGATAAGCTCACATAGTCTCCACTTTAAAATAAAATCTTATTAGCTAAAATATTTCTCAGGTTCTGAATTTTTTCCACAGGGAGGAGATGTGTAAGTCAAGCCATTAGGATTAGATTGTGACATATAGATCTTTTCATCTGCAGGATCAGGAAATTAAGCCATGAGCGCAAAAGAGCAAACTATTTTCGCAGAAGTAATTCTGTCCCTCTCAGGAAAGGTTTAATCCTGTGCCTAAGTCCCTGTGAAGTCTTTGAGATCTGTCTGATAATGATGATGCAGTTTCTAATTATATTATAGCACAGAATAAACACAGTGAAATTCAACATTGTGCTGTGGAGAGGAGGCTTCCTAATTTAAATATGTTTGAAGAGGTATCAGAAGCAGTAATGAATATTACTCATTAAATACATGATTAACAAAAACATAGTAATTCAATAACATTTCCTGAAACCTTAATGCACACTGTGAAAAATTTTCTAACATTTCTGTCAGTTTTATGTTTAAAATTAAGAAAATTGACCCAGTGATAAATAGTAAAAAGATGGAGAACACATCAATGTGGGCATATCTACACAAACAGAGGAATGAATTAAATGAAGGTAGAAGGAAATTATGTGCATGTACAAGTTTTCTGTTCAGTACTACAAAAGGAGAAGCTCCAGAGGTGAGTGGTTTGGTCTGGAGAATTCTACCAAAGGCATCCATGGTTGAAAACTAACCCTTTTGCCATAACTCTGCATAGAAGACTCCGGGAGAAGGATAAAGTAGCTTTCCCCTGGCTTTCAAATGTAACTGAAAATTCCTCTATATTAAAAACTCCTAACTGGAGCAGTGTGAATATGAATGTTTATATCCTGAAGCACTTTTGCAAGCTGTGAGGAGAGACATCTCTTGATATCTCCAGGGGAAGAATTTTGTCTTGATGTACTTAGTGGTAATTTTTGCTTCTTTCTGTGTGCTTTTTTTACCTCCTTTTAAAATAGAAAAATTGAAAGTGACACATCAGTCAAGTAAAAAAAAGAAAAAAAAAAAGACTTCTATGTGAGAATTGAATTTATACCTCCCTTCTCAGATTATTTTAAATGCATTCAACCTTACAAGGTCAGCCTACATGAGAGTTGTGTTTTAGACACTCTTATATATTTAATTTTATTACTTGTTTTCCTATGAACACTTTTAAAGCTGGTTTTTGAAGTAAGACAGTTCCACAGAGAAACACAATGCATCTCCATGATTTACACAGGTAATCCTGTTTCTATGATACTGTCCCTTCCCACCCATTAGTGAGTTACTGTCATGTAGCCCGCAGATGGGTTCAGAAAATCACTTGATACTATACAAAGGGCCTTAGTCTGAATATTTCAGTGCAGCAAAGTTTCAAAAATTAGCCTTTCATTTTATCATTGATTATGACTGCTCACTGATGTCTTGGAGGGTTAGTCCAAGATTAGATTATCTATTGGGATCTACAGGTAATGATGTAGAGCATAGAAAATGCAGTGGGAATACTTTCCATTGGCTTGTGTTGCTTTTTACTGGGTTCAGAATGAATCATACAAGATTGTCACTTAAACTTCATTCTGTAAATTGATGCCTTTTGATGCGATCAAGTGCTGGAACTTCCCTTCTCTGAATGAGGTTTAAAAGGGAAACTTAAGAAAGAGAAATATGTGACCACCATATTTCTGCCACCAGAAAATTCTAGTCAGTTCACTCACTAGCATATTGCTGTATTTTCCCCAACAAAGCACAGAATATGCAATATTCTGCACATTAAAATGATTATTATACTAATGCTGACTACCTTATTATCCTATAATCTTCCTTAAATAATTTGATTTTACACTTGGCTGGTTTGCCTCAGCAAATTAAGTAAATGCACTAAGAATGAAGATGGATAATGAACTGTTCTCCACACATGAAACAAAAATTAACTGATGTACTGTGGTAAATTATAATTATAGCACTCCTTTGTAAAGATGTCCTCTGAGTTTGGTGAATTTGGGAAAGACTCACAAGGACAGGTTAGAGGACCCGAAAATGTAGGTGACAATGTACCACAAGCTACTTTCTGGACTTCTGTGCAGACTGTGCCTTTGTAGGTGGTCTTTCTTTTAAATACATGGGAACTGTAAAGATTGGGAAAAGGCAAATAAAAATAAGAAGAGGAGACAAAAAGGATATGTCTTTTTGAAAGTTTTTTGAAAGTGAAGTTCTTGCAGACAATTTTCTCAGCTGTCCACCCCTGCACTTTTGTATGAGAGGAACATTGTTACAAAAGACGTGTTGATATCTCTCACAAGATGGTAGGTATTTTTTTTTTTTTTCAATTTTTATTTTTAATGACCAATTTGCTTTTAAATGAAGTTCAGAGCCCTCAGGACAGCCTGACATAAACACGCGGTCACATCCTGCACTCACAATGCAGTCCATCAGAGGAAGTGTAGCGTGTCACACGCTATTGTTTAAAAACAATCATTTAATCAAAAGCGCAATAATCCATCACCTCTGCAGAGGCAAGGATCATAACCCAATTCAGAGCATTACTAGTGAGATGAATATTTTTTATGTCCCTGCATTTGATTTATGGGAGGAAGGTGAAACGGTGAGAAGCTGATGAATAGGATTTCAGACTATGAGACAGGAATGGAGGTGAGGTGACAGTGTCTATTCTGTCCATGGTGTCTGTTCCATCAGTGGTCAATGTACCCTTCACAGAAGCACTGCCTCAAAAGCTGTGTTTTGTGGGGTTTTTTTTGTTTGTTTGTTTGGACCTTTTGTGGGTTTTTTTTAATGTTTTTTGAAGGCTTTTTTGTGGAGGAGGAAACAAAAGAGATGAAGGCAATAGAAATCCTTTGAGACTGCAGCCTTCAAAAGGCTTTTTTTGCCAACAGTTTCAGTGACTGCATGCCAGGCAGCAGGGGGGTTTGCAGTACAGCTTCCTCTGCTGTTGGCAGGCAGCAGGTTTACATTTCTGTTGTGGACACGTTTTGTCTAAAGCTGTGACTGAAACGAATGAAGAAGCCCTAAGATGAGGAGCTTCTGGACTGAAGCATGGAGGTTACTGCTCCTGGTACCTGCTGAGTGCAAATGATCAGGTAGCCCTGGAAAAGAACAACGTGCCCAGGGAAATCTGAGCACTGCAACGGAGGTAAAATGAACGAGGTTAGGGCAGAGGTAGTGGCCTGAAGGGGGGGGTACCATCTCTTGTCTGTTTTTCTTCTCTGTTTTGGGCAGCAAGGAAATGTCTTTGATTCCTCCCCTGTGTGTCCATGACCTAAGTCAATTTTAAATTGGAACTTTCCTCAAATATAGCTGGACTTACAGGACTAGGTTATACCAGAGGCCAGGAAGGGGAGGAAATTGACTCTTAGATACAGAAAGGTAGTGATTTATGTTTCCTCTCTGATATATTTGGTGTCCTTGCAACAGAATGAGGTCTTCAATGTGAAGTCTGATTTAGGCAACAGGTTTCAAGGACTCCAAGGTCCTGAAAAGATAATTATGAGTATGTGCTATTTTGCTATAGGTTGGCTTATATGATTTCATGGATGTACTATATTTTAAAATATAATCTATAGTAAACATATACCTGAACTTCTGTTACTGTCTAGCAATACTTTTGTCAGCAAGTTTTAATATATTAGTAAACAATAAGAGGTGCTATGAACATTTTGGGGAGTCCTTTTCATGTGAAACTGCCTTCTGTATCCTGTGATTTGTCTTGGTTTTCCACCCCTTTAGGAAACAAAACTATAAAATTATTTTCATAACACAATTGTAATTATAATGTTATTTCTCTGGTTGTTGAAACATGACATTAGAAATCTCATTTTTAGATATGAGAGTAAGAAAACATGTTTTATTGAAAGGAATAGTGAAGACTGGGTATATCATGATTGAGTGTTAAAATTTATAGCAGTTGAGAGGTTTTGGAATGTGACAGCTGAAACATACAGTTTCCTGCAGAGAAGGATTTATGAAATGCTACAGGGGGCAGGGAAGGCCGCATTACAATACGGTTTTTCCCACAGAGAGGGATCTTACAGAAATCTAGCCTAAAATTGCTTCACCTTTATAGGCATCTAAAATGAAGCACACCTCATTTACCTGTAGCAATTGTCTGGACTCTGCTTTTCCCCAGAGAAACCACAGGGAAAACCTGAAAGCATATATATGTGCTTCACATATGACTGGTTACTTTGGACTCTACTAAATTAAGCCAAGACTTTCAAGTGGAAATCCTATCCTCTGCCTTATTTTTCAGTTGGTCTTTTTCTGATAGACCTTGTAGACAGTTGATTTCCTCTGTGCATATTTAACCAAACAGTTAGCTTTATGTGACCGTTGTATTAGCTTTTCCTGGAGCAGCTGAGGAAGCAATGCTCTTTCTCACTGGGAGTGCGGAACGGCAAAACCATTGAAGTGGCTATTACCAGACTTTTAGGCCAATTTCATTTACATCTAAATTATTTCAAAAGAACATTTGAGGGGGAAAAATTGTGTATGTAGGATGCTGTAATGACCTTTTCCAGGTGCATATAGTAGATTGCCCTATGATTGCCAGGTATATTATTGCTTTGTTAAGACCACCTCATTATTCCTGGTACTATCTACAGGTTAGGAGATGACTCATTGTGGTTTTGGCCCAATTTTGAACCTTAGACTTAGGTCTCTTATGTCTGTTGACCTGCTGCAGTTGTGTTCATAGTGGAGACTGTGCAGCACATACCCAGGTGAAATAATTGCATGATTTGAGTCTTTTTGCCTTCTTGTTTCTGGGCTCTGGTGTCAACAGAACATGTGTGACTGGCAGAGAGAAAGGGCAAGGAGCTGCTCAATCTGGCCTTCTCCTGTAACTTGTCTCTGTCTTAAACCCAGAGTAGAGGTAACCCTACCTGCAGCACAAAGCTCACTGCAAAGGATCCTTGAGGATTTCTGGCAGGACAAGGCTGTAACATTAAGAGTAGCTATTTGAACAGATGATGGCCAGTGGCTCCAGTGGTCATCCCATCATCTGGGACTGGCGTTTGACATACTGGGCTTGAATGGGCTGTTTTCAGCCATCTTTAAGCAAGTGGAAGCAGCTAGTCTTCAGATACTTGTTCAGTGCTTCGTTGTACAACGTGACAAAACCACAACTTTGAAGAGAGAAAGTAAACTGGGTGAAGATGGTTAATGTTTTCAGGGCAGAGAAGGGGATACATGGCTGTGGGGAACATTAGAAAGGCATGTTGTACTCAATTTCACAAGTGTATCACGGCAAACAAAAAAGGGTTTACATAACCATCTGGTGTCAACTACTTCACAAGTTTGAGATAAAGTTAGAAAGGACAAAGGAGGACACTAGAAAAGTCAAAAATAGGTCAAAGAAGGATTTCTTCTTGAAGCATCAATGCTGACACACTGAAACAGATGGTTGCTCCAAAAGAGCATTATGATTTTCTTTTGCCACTTTGCAAAAAGTGCTTGCAAGCATAAATAAATAAATACCAATTTATACGTACCTGCATGTGTACAGAGATACCATTGCTGCTGCAGAGCAAGAAATACACTGTTTCTGCTACTTGTAGCAGTGGCACCTGGGAGTAGGCCAGGAGACTGTTACATGAAGGATGTTGAGAAAGGTTCATTTACAAAAAGGTTTATGAGTGTGGTTGGTCACAGTTGATGGATCTTCTGGTTAAAGTTGCTCTTGGGGACAATAAATCAAAAGAAGAGAAAGATAGAAAATGTAAAAAGGGAAAAGGAAAACTCCCCCCAGTGTCCAGCTGGGAATAGCAGGGACAGTGTCCCAGACAAGTGTCCTCCTCAAGGGGCTCTCTCCAGTGCAGCAGGCTGTGAGGTTGATGATGATTCTGATAAGCTTTTGATATCTTTCCCTTAATGCTATATATATTTTTCATTAGGACCCACACAAAATCCCTCTGGGTTGTTCCCAGTTAGAATGTTATTAGTGTTGATTGGAGCATGCTGATTAGGTGCCAGAGATGCACATTGATTGGTTGTTATGCTTCTGTGTGCATAAACTATTGGATAATATTTGTTGAGGATTTAAATATTAACTGCTTTCTTGTGCACTGTGCTTTGGATTTTTCTAATATATATATATATAAAAATCTAAAAGAGGGAATGAAAGCGGGGAGCAAGAAAAGGGGGGATTCTCATGCCAGTGGTGTCCACGGTACTTGAATGTGAGAACGTGCCATAACAACACCATCAGGATTTGCAAGTGCAAGGCTATGAGAGAAACTATAAAAGTACAATCAGATGGGAGGAATAAGGGGAAAATATTGACATGGGGCCCTGGAAATGCTGGCTCAGTGGCTTAGGTAAAAGGTTACAGAGTTGTAAATAATAAGCTCTTAGCATTACTAAGAGTAAGGCATTAAAGTACCTAAGACACAGTGGAACAAGACAGATTTGGCTTTTATTACATTTGCATCCTTGAAAGTAAAGAGGTACACTTGACAGGCAGGTACAGGGAGTCTGAGGATGTTTGTCAAGGCTCAATTCAGCAGAGCATTGAAGTGCAGGGGTGTTTTTATCCATACACTCAGCCAGCTTTCCAGTGCTCTGTGAGGATGCTCTGTGTTCATGGCAGGAAAGAGAGCTACCAGTGATAGCCAGCATGCCTATTGCCTTCTATCATAAATCTGTTGGTGTTGTTTTCCTGTCTTATCAGCCTTCTGCAAGCAAAAGTGCCTGGAAGGGCCACCTCTTTAGTGGCTGTGTAACAACAGACTTGGATACTGTAAAAATAGCATGTGTAGTTATAATCAGAGTAGAGGAACCTTCATTATGCTTCCTTTACAGGTAGATTAGTCATAAACAGCAAGGATGCTACAAGCATAAAATTTCACCTGGAGACTGCAGGGATGTCCCAGAGGCACAGCACAATACTACCGGCAGGACAAGTGCACTAACTTTTCACTTTTTGGATGTCTAATATTCTTGTTGCTACATGAGTGCCCAGGCACTTGGACAGCATGTAATTGCCTGTAGCTTCAATACCAGCTTATCCTGTTGTTCGTGTGGGACTGGAATAGAAATATAGAACGGAGAAGTGAAGGACACAGGCCATCAAGGCCTGGAGTTGGATAAAAGAATTGTTAGCGTGCCATCCACTGATGTTTCCAGTTTTAGAACAGATGATTCTGACTCAGCGAAGTGTGGGGTAAACCAGTGTCTGTGACCGACTTAGCCATGCAGAAACGTCTGCGGAATTCACAGTGACTCACCCCCGGTTTTGACAATTACAGATGCCATTTTGCTTTGTGTAACTCCTCTCATACAGCTGACCTTCAGGTATTCAGGTGACCCTTAAGGGCGTATGAGAACTCTCACTATCCTTTTGTGCATTTTGGTATTTAGGCTCAGAATTTTTCATAAGGTGAGGTGAGATGCTGAATATTCAGTTCCTTTTTTCCTGAATGCTGAGAGAAATTATCTTGTGTAATCTCCACAGTGCCTCCACCAACACTGAGTTCTATAACAGCAAAACAAAGCATTTTTTCAGTTCAGTTATGGATACTTAGTAATAACCAATATTGTGTCTGTTCTGCCTTTCCCCTACAGGAGCTCTGTTTCATAGCAGTACTTTGTAAGTGTGACAGTAAGTGCTACCGGTTCTGTGCACAGAGATGAGGAGAATATCAGCTGTCCACAGGGACGTGGCAGCACACCAGCTGCACAGCTCTTCTTGCTCTCCTCATTTGCTCACAAAGCTTCCAGCCTGCAAAATACAGAAGACGGGGGAAGATGATGGATCTGAATGTACTAGTACCTCTCTCCTGTAGTCTCTGAGGCTGCTGAGAATGATTCCTCCTGTGCATTAGTGATTTCTACTCTTTCTGTCATTTTCCTTGCACTGGTGTTGCTCTGATTTCCAGCGGGGAATGGGTTGTGGTTTTTGGTGGGTTTTTAGCACTTAGTTCAGTAGGTATTGGCCCATGACAAGGGATCCCATCTGCTGTTAACCCTGGAAGATTTGGATAGACTTTGGACTAACTGAGGATGAAGGGCTATGAAGAGCCATTCTGCCAGCATGGAGACTCACTCTGAATGGTAGGATATGCTCACTCTTGTCTACAAAGTACTTACATTGCTCTAGATACAAAGTGAATCTCAGCGTGGGATTTGTGTCAGATACTGAAGTCTTGGGGAAAGCATTTTGTGGAGGGAAAGAGGACATTAGTTTTTGTTTCTTGATTTTTGCCCTGAATCGGTGGCAATTCACATATTCTTTAGCTGCAGCGCGGCACCGTGGTTTCTCTTCAGCTCCTCCAGCATGTCCTGCCATGGGACATCCTGCCATCTCTGTCTTCAGGCTCAGGAAGATGAAGGGGACACTCCTATGCACTTGACTAACATTGGTGTTCTTTCTGCCCCAGGTTGCCAGGCCTGGGAACATGTAGAAAGACCTAGATCTAGGAAGATCTAGAAACCACACAAAACCACAGAATAAACTCAGGTCTGAGATTGCTCTTGCATAAGTAAGTCCTCACAGGTCCAGAGTGCTGGGGCACCTGTGGGCTCAGGTGACTCAGAGCTGGTGACAGTCAGGTGAAACCGGAGATACACTTTCCTGGCTACCTCAGTGCAGAGAGACTTGCACCTTTCTCTGCTGGATTGCCCAGCTGTTTCCCAGAACCCACTCTGTCCAAATTTACCATCCCTGGTTTCCCTCTTCTGGAATAGAGAAGACTTCAGAGGATTTGGGTTTTTTTAACAGTGACTGTATTAGAGCTAGAAAGCAACTGCCCAGATCTAAATTTAAATATAAATTTAAATTTAAATTTATTAGATCAGTCTAAGAATGTAGAATAATATTTCTATTTTCATTTGGAAGTCTGAAGTGACTCTAGCCAGTGTGCTTTAGAAAAGCACACTGGAGTATTTAATTTAGCAAACAGGTATTTACAAGAACAAAAATTAAACAACCATCTTGTATTTTACATAAGTAGCAATTAAATATGTGAAGGGATTTAATTTCTCATATTTTATGTTAATGCACAAGAGGCTTGTTCCTAAGCTCAGTGTTCCCAGCCATAAACTGAACATTAGGTAGAAATTTCACAGAACAATTCTAAGCCTGTAAAGAAGATAAGTTTATAATCCCAATACAAAATAATCAAAGCATTACACCACCTGGCAAATGTTCCTGAAATGAAGCTGGATTTCACTGAGGTAGATCCACTGTAACAGAAGACTTCAAGGTTGTGTGATATATTAGCATCCGTCTGTTTAAAGAAAAGTTAATTGTAGTAAATACAAAAATATGGTCCAGCAAATTATGTAAAGCAACTGGTAATTAATCAGAGCATGTTTTAGAGTGAAAAGAAATTGGAAATTATTCTAAGAACTATTCTTCCAGGCACACAATAGAGCCAAGTGTTATTAAAGGCCAGAGAAAGAGATCAATTAATAACTACATCTGAGTAGCTGTAAAACTGAGGTGAAAGGAAAAGTTTGTCATGCTTTAGCAAAGCATGCAGCTCCATTTTAAACTTTTTTTAACAGAGTCACCTTATTTTCAACTTGACCTAAAGTAACATCTTTAAATAACCCATGAGATGCACAGACAGTAACACTAAAAATGCATACTTGGTCAGGTGTTGCAAGAAGGTATAATGATTAGAAAGTGTCTATATAACAAAAAAAAAAATGCCTTTCTAATTCCTTCATACTTGACTAGTTTGGTTTTAAAAACTGGATTTAAAAGTCAGTTAATTAAGGAATCAGCTAGAATACCAGAATACTAGTAACATAAAGAGGCTAGTCAGGTTTGTAATAGAGACTATTTCATGCATAAAGTGCAGATGTATAGAGAGGTGTCAAAAAGGCTTTAAGGCATGACGCTCTGACTTCACTGACTGCATTTCAGCACAGTTCTCCTTGCAGAAAATTAATTCCACATGAGACGTTAAGACAGGAATGAGGAAAGGACTCAAATCAGAGTTCTTTTTTGCTAATTTATAGTGTTTCATCTG
Organism: Limnodromus scolopaceus; assembly: GCA_028565335.1. Taxonomy (NCBI): domain Eukaryota; kingdom Metazoa; phylum Chordata; class Aves; order Charadriiformes; family Scolopacidae; genus Limnodromus; species Limnodromus scolopaceus. The sequence goes on from JAOXNO010000041.1 coordinate 39,802,678, forward strand.
CCTGACCACCTGCAGGGAAAACTTTACGCTACTTTTGACATATCATTAGCATAGACCTCAGGTTCCCAGCTACTAACTGTGTCTGTTTTATCTCTGCTGTCAAACTTGTTCACAGTGTGAGCAATCTCTTTTGGATCTTCAAGGATACCTGGGAAGCGTTTTATTGTCCCTGCAGAGCTCCGTACTGGCTCTCGTGTTGCTTAGGGTTTATATGCTAGCTATAATGCACTAACAAGTCAGCATAAGGATATCTAAATGTAAAAAACACAAGAAAATTAATTTCTGTGTGTGCATTCTCTATTTTCTATGAATACGTTCTACTCCAAGCAAATGATAGAGAGGTGGGAAAGGAAACAGTAAAGTAACTCTTCTGATTCTTTAGTTTTTCTCTTCTTTCTTCAAAGCAGATTTTGTTTATGTCCCAGAAGCCAACTTTCTCAGGAACAGGTGTAATCCTATTATTCCACATACATCCATGCTGAGAAGTGTATGAAGTAAACAGATGCATTAGCTATGAGAAATTCTATATCCAGGCAAAAGTTTTGTTCATAAAACACTTCAGCTGTAAAAGCAACTTCTTAGCTGAGAGCTTCCGAAAAGTGCTTCAGTATTCACTTAGCTCTTCAATTTCTTTTCTGTTTTATTAGGCAGTGAAGTGGATTTTTTTCCAAACAGAAAACTTCTTGTGGAAGCCAAGAACGGGAAGTTTTGCAAAGCTTGTAAGTTGTAAAAGGTTTTGCAGTGTGCTTGTTTCCTCTATAGAATACTACCGTTTGAGCGCCTGTTTTTCCTTGCTCTTTGTGTATTTTCATAACTGCAGCGTAGATTCATAATGGGACACTTTTGAGGCAAGTGGATACAGAGGATGACTCTTTCTCAGAATTTAGGATCTCATTCCTCAAATGGTGCATGATCAACTACATGGCTGTCAGCCAGGTACCACCCTTGGGGCAAGTAAATCTCTCTTTTTCTGGTTCTAGCTTTTAACTGTGTTAAAGATTTCTTGGAAACAGCCTTAGATTCGCCGTAGGTGAACGGCTCTTTTGGAAGTGAGATTACTTGTGTCTTTTAAATCTTTCAGTCTTGGAAGAACTTGAAAGGTGGAGTAACAATAAAGGATCTCACCTCTCATATCACAGGACTGTGATATCATAAATTTAAAAACCCTGAAGCCTGGTTTTGCCGGAGATTTTATAGAGTTGTCTGTACTTCATCAAACATAATAACTCTCTCTGATTTTGTAAGGAAATATTCTCATTGCAAAATACTGGGACTGTAGAATGTGCATAGCAGTTCTTTGCAAAAAGGCTGTAAAATTCTTGCTTATGGGCATCAGACCCCTGCGGGCTTAGACCAATAGTTCATGTAGCCCTTTATTCTGTCTTTGAGAGAGACAGAATATCATTGGCAAGGTCTTGCCCTTCTCAGGAGGAGTGCTCCTCTTGCAGGTTTTACCTGCTTATAACTGCAAGTTGCACTGAGAAGGACCACTGGCCATGCTGTCAATGCAATGCCTTGGTTTTTCTTTCTTTTTATTTGTCCTCTTTGGCAGCTGTGTGCTACATGTGCAAATATTGCATCTACACAAGGTTATAAGCTTTGGCTTACATGAAAATACCAGTATAGATGTAGAAGTTCCCCTGCGGTGTTTTTAGAAGTTCCCCTGCGGTGTTTTTAGAAGTTTGTTGTTGTATGCTAAATTTCATTATCTGGTACAGCATGTGTAACTAAACCAACTGCTCTGCCATAAAGTTGAGAGATGATTTAGAAAATCATCTGAAAAAAAAAGAGAGATTTAGGATTGAAAGAGATCTCTTGCATTAATGAATGAAGTCCTCTGCTACTGTAGCTAAGTTATAAAATCACTTCCTAAACAGATCAAACTATTATTTATATATATATTTGATAATAACTAGATCTAATGTTATCTTTGTTCTCACAGCTCCTGCCAACAGAGTCTTTCAGAGCCAATGATCATAGATCTCTGTTTTTGAGACTGTGTTTATTCACAAACAATTTATACCCACTGATGCTTGATATGATCTTCCTTCCATTCGGTAGCCAAATATTTCTTGGTTTCCTTCTGTTAAAAAGCCTCTACACTCTTGATTGTTCTATGAATCCATTTCTGCAGCTGTTCTCTAGATTCATCTGTCTTGAACAGAATTTGCTTATGTCATAGAAATACTTCATCTGATGTATTCCAAAACTGCATTTCCCTATTTTCACAACATTTGTATTGGTGGCTTATGAACATCCTGTAACCAAGCAAAACACACAAGCTTACTTTCCATCATTCCAAATCATTAAGCCCTAGAATTTCTTGCTGTTAAGTCCAGAATACATGCTGTAGAACAAGAGTGTAATGTCCAGGTCTTTATGGTCCCCTTGAAGAGTGCTTCTATCAGCCATAAACAGCCCCCACCAGGAAATGGGAAAGCGGGTAGTGCAATACAAAAGTAGCGTCTCATGTTGCCTGTTAATCTGGCTGTATCTGTTTGCAACAGCAATATGTGGGCTATTAGTGCCTGTCAGAGGAGTTATTTGTAACTAGGGATAGTACAGGCGAGCAACTGGGCATATAGATGAGTATTATGCATAGTCAATTAGACAGCTTTAAGGTACAAATTGAAGCCCTGCTAGTATACATAGCAACAGCAGAGTTCTGTCACTTCCATGGCCTCTTTTGGTGTCGCTTTCCTGGCTCACCCTGAAGGTTTCAGACATCTTTTGTAGCTTTAGAAAAAACAAGATTTTGGAACTACTTAAATTACTTCACACATATTTTCCAGATTCTTAACTTACAATGGCATTTGCTATGGTTTTCGATGGTGCTAAAAGGCATCATCAGACACAATCAATGATTAATATGTGGTATTTGCACAATAACAGTGGCTTGAAGCCTATCCTTGCAATTTTAATGGTTCTTGCAATTCTATCTTTAGAAGCATCATATTTTGCACTGTACTACAGGAACAACAAAGCAGAATTGTTTGCTGAAATCTGCTTCACACAGTCATGTCTAGATCTGCAGAAAAGGTTCTGCAAGGTTCATCATCATCATCATCTTTGCAAAATGATGGGTAGTTCCCAGTCACTGCATCAATGAAGGGAACTGCCTTCAAGCTGTCCATTTTGCTTTCCAGGGTCCCAGGAGACAGCAGGGTCAGCCAGGACAGGAGCAGCAGTGTTTGACTGGCCTGAGAGATGCCTGTGGGGCTGGGCTCCCTGGTATTCATGTTTCAGAATTGTCTCCTCTTACCACGAGCAGCCCAAATATTAAGTGTGCTTTGTAGATGAGTGCAACTTGGGGCTATATCTCTCCTGAAACATTATTACTGGGAAATGCTGGCTTCATTGTCGTTCCTTTGCCTCTAAAAAGAAGTCAGTCGTTCCAGAGAACTGGCTAATTCCCTTTTCCCACCCCCTTTCTCCACTCAGTTTTTGAGAGGACCCTGAGTTTAAACTGCACCAGGCCTTCACGAGTCCAGAAAACGTGCATCCTGCTCTACGGTGGAAAGCTTAGAGGCCTTTGTCTCCTCCACCGCCCAGCTCCGCCAGTAAACTCAGAGGAGAATGTCACAAGCATGACGCCCTCCCTCCGAGAGGTACATGGCAGCCGGCATTTAGTCTTATGTAAAGTGTAGGAGAGAACTCTTGCTATAGCCAGAGTCTGAAAAATAATTGTGATGATCATAAAATATTTGGCATTCCCTCTGACTCAAAAAACTGGGTTAAAAAATGCTGGTATTCTGGCATTTTGCTGTACTGGTAGAGAAGGTGGCGTGATTTTAAAACACATATAGTGACAAGGAAGTAACTGCAGCCCGTAACTCTACAGAACAGAGTCTACTAGGTAGTGATGCACTTACAGCTGATCGAAGCTGTAGTGTTAATTGAAGGGATATGTTGTGGTTAGTGCTTGTACTATTCCTTTTCCTGCTTTGGAAAGAAGTCAGAGGCAGTAATGTGGTCCAAAACTACTTGGACCAGCCTAAATCTGTCATTACTTCCATATCAGAACACTGTGGATGTAGGAAGGTTTTTGCAAGGGATTTAAAATTTTGAGGCTGCTCCTTATCCAGGCGTTCTCATAAAATTACTTTCCCTTGCCTGTGGGGCTGATGATGAACAGGAAACCTGAACATACTGGGAAATGTGTTAAGCCTTTGCTGACATATTGAATGCAAGCTGCTCCGAGAGCGGGGATGGCAGGGGCAATTCCTGGTCACAGAAGGGGTCTGTCAGTAAGATTGCTGTACCCTGCCTAATTTCATTCTGAAGGGTAGTCATTGATCCTCTTGCTGTGCAGGAGCATAACATCTAAAAATCAGTGGACAAAATAGCCTACTTCAGCCACATGCCGGCTTTTGAAGTTCTTAACTAAGGGAAAAATTTGGGCAGTTTGGAGACTGGGCAGGCCAGGGGAAAAACTGAATGCCCCCCCCAGCAACCCCATTTCTCTGCAGTGCGGGAACTTGGCTTTAATATAAGTATTCTGTCATTCTGATATTCTCAGGAATCTAGGCAAAATCCCACGGTAGACAAAAGCACTTCTTTCTTATCTCATATCTTGGAAATAGGACAGAAATCAGAAAAGTGGGTAGAATTATTTGTAACTATATTTAAGCAGACAATTAAAGGTATGCCATTTATGAACAAATATGTATATTTTAAAAAGCTTTGTTCTGATGAATATTTTGTTCTTCTGATAAAGTTTTGTTCTTTCATAAATGATTTGAAAGAAGTATTGAAAAGCTGCTGCGTGGAGTCCTGTGCACTCACTACCGTTGTATTTTAAAACACCTGTCTGTGCGTGTTTGTGGGACGTGAAGGTCTTGCTAAATATCTCACCAGTTGTCTCTGTAACTCAGTACAAAGACCCTTAGGTTGAAAATGTACATTTACAGGCAGGATACCTCCCATACTCTCTGAAGACACCACTGGGTTAGACAGGGTACTAATCATGTACTAGATTTTCAGCAATTGCTCAGGTTCCCCTGACTGAAATTGCTGATGTGCTCTGGCACTATTTGGAAATCTATGCCATTAATTAGAGCTTTCTGCACTCCCAAATCCTAGCATAATCTGTGACTGCAAAGATAGGCTTTGCTATTAAAAAACAAACATGAACATCTTAAATTTTGCCATAAATTATTTCCCACTTTCCTTTATATATTCAAAGAAATCAGGTAGAAATGGGCTTCCTCAGTTCATTATTTTAAATTTCTGAGTTGACTCCTGTGCTTTTCTAACAGGTTCTTTTCAGCTTTTTACCCCAGTGTACTTCTGACAATTATGAAGTTGTCTTTTCTCATTCATGCAAATCATTAAAACAATGCCCTTTCCTGCTGCTGGTGCAGTGGACTTTCACCAGAGGTTTTCTCCCAATTACACGCCTCACTGGGCCCTTCCTGATTTAAATATTCTCTCATTTTTTCTTTGTTCTAAGCTGTCAATATTGCTACTCAGTGAGGTCAAGTTGTGTCAGGAATCATAGCGTCTATTCCCACAAGATGCTTGTGCTCTCTGAAATGCTGAAGTCTGAAAATCAATTGGTTTTGTAAAGGGGATAACGGAGGGTTTTGGTGTGATTCTCCACCTCTGAAAGGGATTCTGTGTGGATGTGCTCTGATTTTTTGCAGCTATAAATGTAGTTACTCAGCAACACAACCTGACACTTAACCTTCCTTTTTTGCCAGTGTTTATTGCTCACAATCACAGGGGAAGGTTTGGTTTTACTGGACACTGTGCAAATAAGCCTTGGCTCCACAAATGCCCACCTCTGTGTCCTGCAGGGGAACAAGCAGTCAAGCAAGGGCTGAAAACACGTCAGCTGTAAAACGCAACTGCTCACTAGTAAATTGGCTGAATTCACCTCAATGTCAAACAGTCGAAAGGTTGAGGAAATATTTGGACAGTCCTCACGTCAATGGGCGCTATTAATCTAAAATTAATAGCTGATCAGCTCAGAGCTGAATAGCTGTCTGCTCTTCTTAAGAAGCTTCTCTTTCTGGGGTGGCAGAGCACAGTGTGTCACTTGTGACATCATTAAGGGCTGTGTCTTAAAGAACTAGATTTCAGCTGGAAATTTAGAAGAAAAATAAAGATGATCATCCTGAAATTTTTTTCCTTCATTCTAGAAGCTTTTTGAAACCCAACTAAAGTAAGTTCTTAAAGATTCATGGGAATCTTAATTAGGTATGCTGTTCTTTGTCATGTCTGAAGTTTGAGGTTACTGCTGAACTGGTCTTGCAGCGTACTGCATGGGGAGGGATGGGCACCCGCTCCTACCGTGGACTCCTGAGGCATTAAACTGCCCTCTGGAAGGGATCACCCACAGCCTGTCTGAGAGGGATGAGGCCTTTCTACGTGATCGCTGTAAACCACAAGCTGCAGCACAGTTTTACTAAACACGGTCCTTCAGGGCACGCAGTGAATTTTTTGGCATGTTGGTTACTGCCACGTTGCACAGGCTGTGCCTGCGCCCTCTGGATTACGTGGCACTAAAAAGAGAGTTCAGCCTCAGACTTGCCTGCGGGATAGCATGTGAGGGCTGACTCCAGGGTAGCAGAGTCACCTCTTGGTGGCACTAATCAGTGTCCTAGACTGGCTTGTGTGGCATCTAAGAATTACTGCTGTTGTCCATCTCTCCAGGGCTCTATGTAAATCAATCGTGTGGTATTTCTAAGTGTGGGACACACATCCCGTGTGTTGATTTCATGTTGCTTGTCATATAACTTTCATGCCCCATCCTCTTCAGGACAACAAAAATGCTTTGACTTATTCTGATGTCAGGAGACTCAAAAGCAAATTTGCAGTGTTTTTTTCTCTGAGGCTGGAGAGAAAACTTCAGAAGTTTTCTTGACCTGCGGTTGAAAGTATAATTGAATTGTCCTACCCTGTAGGGCTGTTATTTTTTTTTCTCTTTTTAACAGTGGAACAAAGTCAGCGCTCTACATACAGTTCAAAATGAAATGCTCACAAGTCCTTGACTAGTGAACTTTATTATGGAGGTGGAAACCTGCCAGCGTGAAGTCAGGGTTAGCCAATATTAGTTTGTCTGAAGTATTAGAGTCACCTTCACAGTGGTTGGGATCTATGTTTCAGGCACTAAGAGAAACGTGCTTCTTTCTTAAAAGAGGAGTGTGAAGGCTGTACACAGAGACAGCCAATTATGCAGTTTGCTCAAAGAGAAGCCAATGATTCATTTTAATGAAGAGAATTTCAACTTAGACATAAGTATGTCCTTGACATTTTTTGGTAGCAGTGACATTATCTGAGCAGCTTGTTCTAAGAGAAACATCAGACATACAGAAGTACATTTACCTCTACAGGGAAAAAACACTAAGACACTTGACTTGCTTAGCAAACCAGTAACAGCTTATTAGGTATTACCAGAATTCCATCTTCCTCAGTTCTGTGAGTTTGTGCAGAGTATTTAAGGCAAAGAAGCTGCAACAGAGAAATGCAAAGCTACAAGATTCAGAAAGCAGCTGTGAGAACTGATGCTAAAGTGATCATGAGTGACTGTTAATAAGCACTGTTTCTTTATGAATTTCTGGCCACAATTTCTGCCCAGGGTTTGCAGTATGAAGGACCTCTGACAATGTGATCATGCTGGCATTCTCTTCAGCAGTGTTACTTCTAGGAAGTCTCAGAAATTTGTGATGTCAAGTGGGAAATATAATGGTTTTTTTGCCTCTCTCTTGATGTTTTTGTTTTGTTTTGTGAGAACATTGTCAGCTCACTAGAGCAAATATTCACTACTTCTAAATCAAAAATTTTACTTTATGATTCATCACCTAAAGCACATTGCATTGTTTTTCCCTTTAAATTCACAACTTCTGAGTCAGCTGGTCAGCCTGTATAAGCGAATAATCATGCAAACACATACCTCTGTGCATTTACCAATTTTTTTCTCAAAAAGTGTTCTTATGAAGAAAACCTTATTTATATGTGGGTTCCCCTTAATGGTCAAAAATATTAGTCAGAAATGCCTTCAGAGGATGTTTGATTTTTATTTGAATCAATGTTCTGAAAAACATTTTTGTGCAATATTGCATTTCCATGCAAAAAGAAGTTTCAGGGTTGATTAACATGCAATACCTGAGATTGAATGCCCTTTCTTTGTCAATTTGAATTTATTGGCCACTAAGTTTTACACTGGGAATATCTTTTGCCTTTTAATTAGATCTTTAATACGGGGAACTGAACAGTCTGGCAACCTACAGTCAGAATTAACAAAAGTAAACACAGACAACTTTATATGTCCTAGCTCCTCATAAAAAAGGATGATCAGAAACATGATTTGATGTGCAAACTATGGCTCATCAAGCTGTGTGTGCCTCTTGTGGTCTGTACCATAGTTTTCACTCACTTTAACTTCAGGGTTTTTATCAGAAGGGCAAACTAGCAAACATCCTTTTGTGACCTCAGAAGGGCTTGTAACAGCCATTCAATAATTTAACACTTAATTGTTTTCCTGGAATATCTTTCCTGGGTGTAATGCAAAACAGCCTTTTTTAAATCTTTTGCTCTAAGAGACTTTTTAAGATCTTAAATGACCAAGGTGTGGTGTACCACCAGCATTCATGACTGGAGTAGAACAGCATGGCACGGGCATCTATGGGAAAGATGTTATGAAGTGTCAGGTATTTATGTGAGGCAGCTAATAGAAGAATGTAATCATCATAGACACCTTCTGTAGTCAACAGAGAAAGACAGAGCCTTCCCAGCTGCTAAACCAACAACTCTGTTACATGTCCCTTGTGTTGCATGTTTTGCTTCAGAGCAATCCGGTGCCTTCGCTGTTATGCTGGCTGTGAATTTCACTTTTATTAAAAAAGTAAATTTGCCTTGGAATCAGCTGGTGTCCTACAGAGATCTTGCAAGGGGTGGAGACAGTAGGCACTGAGAACAGAAGCAGTTGCCAAGTAGAGAAGAGTGACTGGATGACTGTTTCAGATGGCGCTGCTGGGGTTTGCTACTACTCCCTCATGGCCAAGCGCTGCAGAAGCTGTTATGAATGTGAAATTTGCTTAGCACTAGGCTGCCACAGCACAACTGCTGTTTCTTCTGATCAGCATCAGAACATGAAAATAAAGCAGAGACTCATGCACAAGTTGCAAAGAAGCCCGTTGTGAAGACCTTCATGTTTTTACTCCTAATAAGGAAACATTGTTCTTCATACAAATGCCTCATCAATTCATTATCCTAGGCAAGGGGCAAGTTCATATAACTCACAAATTATATTATTTCAATAATAACTGTGGGTGCTTGAATGGAAACACTTCAATCTTGCAGAGGGAAATGTCATGACAACAGTCACTAATGCAGTCTTCACTGTATTAAGCCAAAAGCTGCGCTGGAAAATGAATAGACTCCATGTGCTGGTAGGCACACCCAGAGCCACAAGCAGTTTTTTTTTAAAAAAAAAAACAAAACCAGGTTTTAAGGGTGACATTTGCACAAACATTTTTTTTTAAATAAAAATTTTGTTAAAAATCTTCCAGCATATTTTGCAGATAAGGGAGGGCTTCTTTTTTAACACAAAACTGGGGACTTTTGGACCCAGATGCCACAAGTTCTGTTTCTGTGGCTTGTATTTTGTATTTTACAGGTTCATGATCCTGCATAGGTCCAATTAATGTTTCTGGAGTTCTCATTACCAAAATCCATAACACAAGAAGTTCTAATGAAGAATAAAATCTGAAATGGTTTTGCTTTGCTTTTGCTCTCTCAGACCCAGTCACTTTCTCTTATCTTCACTTACACCATTCTTTATTTTCCGTTTATGGTTGTGCCTATTTCTGTCAAAAATGCCTTTTCAAATTTATTTGGAGGATGCTGGGATATGCAGACAGTTCTGTAGTGTTCCACAGCAGCTTGAACTGGTCCATGGTTTCATTACAAACTGCCCTGTTAATGTGACACATCTAGGGCCCAGTTTTTCTCTCCCATCAACCCATGTTGCTCCTGATGGATAGAGATCTGGAATTCTGTGCATGCACCTCGTTATAGGTAACTCAGATGGATTTTGCAATCTGCTTGTCCAGGATGCACATATTTAAAGCTGATGCTTTTTTGGAGTAAAAACATCTAACTCCTGTGGTTCCTAAGAAATTGTATGGGCTACAGTGCTGTCTTACGTTAAAAATTTCCTAATGTTTGCCATCAATCTTACCACAACACTAAATGATGCACCTGGCTGGAGAAGGACTACGGTGGTGGTATGCAAGGGCCAGAAACTTTACACTGCAGCTCTGGGTTTGCTGTTGCAGGCAGTCATAGCCAGAGCAAAGCACACAATGTCCTTCTCTCCATACCCTCCACCAAGGAGGGTTTTTTTTTTCCTGAAAAATGACACAATTTTTTTGCTAACCGATGAAGCAAAACAACCTAGTAAGTAAATAGGAATTTGCTACACTATATGAATATTTATCTTTTAATGTCCAAACACAATGATTAAGAACTAATATTTTAACCCCTGGAAAATTCTGTGTGTGCAAATAAGATGCTAAATGGCAGTGTTGGGAAGCTATTAATAAATAAATCCAGTTTGCCTACTGCTAGTAAAAGATTTAGAGATTCCTTATTTCCAGTTTAAAGTATGACCCAAGTGGCTACATTTGTCACTGTAGATATTTTGGTCTTCATACATAGGCTGATGGTGCAAGAACTGGAACCAGATTCAGCGATACAGCAGCAGCTGCAGAGCTATGTGTTTGTACCTATACCATGTCATCTACCTGCAGTAGTAATGGGAGAGAAAGGAATGGTAGATAAGTTGAATGTGGAAGAACATATGAACACATTTGTATGTGGATGGACTTTCGAACAGTTTACAGAAATATTGTATTTAGAAAAGAAAGAATACCTGTGTTAGAGTCAAGCAAGGCACTATAGCCTTGAATAACTTTTATGAGCTCTTTCAGCAGGACAAGCTGTGCTGAACCAAAATGGGGAGATCTGGAGGCTGAATTGTCATGATGTCGGCACGAAGGCGAGAGCTCACAGTTTACAGAAGAGTTACTCAAGCACAAGCACTGCTTCACGCCCAGTGCTCTGTGGCACGTGGCGTACTGGTGCCCCTGCCTCGGAGCAGTTGTGGCCATGCAGCAGCTATGAACGGCCTCGCTCACCCACAGGGGTGATTTTTTAGAATTTACTGAAGTTCTCTGAAGAGTGAGATTGCCACCCAGGTCTCAGTGGCACTCACTTCTAGGTGAACCCCTCTTACACTGGTGGGAATCAAGCCATGAAAAAACAAATGCCTTCTTAATTCTTTTTCTTGAGGTGGTGACACCCAGCTAATACACTTGAAAGAAGGATTTAAGTGAAGTGACAAGCAGCTGGCAATTGTCTAACCTATTATTTTTACACACTATAGGTTAATCTCTTTGATTGGAAAGCTTCAGGATTCACTTCCGAGAGAGCTCCCAATGGCAATTAGTAGAAAAGTAAAACCCACCCAAACTGTCTCTCCTGAAAGCCTGACATGACAGACGAACATGCCCTGAAGTCTGCACGTGTGAGACCACAGCAAGAAAGAGTGAACAAGGTAAATGTTCCTGTTTTGTCTGTCATTTCTTTCAGCAAGCTATTGATTCCCTTTTGCAAAAAACCAAAAGCAGAATCTGTCTTAAAAATGCTATTGAAATTTGAGTGAAGCTTCCAGTCAGCTGCAGCAAGAAAGGCAACCTTACGACACTCGGGCCTAGGGATTTTACATATTCCTATCAAATCTGAAACACATTTCTTAGAATCTTGTTAAAAGGAAAGTTTGGGGGAAAAATCATGAGTGTACGCCAGATGAATCCCAGTCTCTAGTGCAGGCGTCTAATTACTAATAAATTAAGTTATGGAAGGCTAAAAGTTTGCTTGAATGATAAATAATACATCCTTCAAATATCCTGCATGCTTGTTTCATCAGATGGAGCATATGCTGTTGAGATTTCAAATTAAAATGAAAGTAAATGAATAGTGAATTTCTGTCTTTTCTTTCTACACTCCATCTTCAATAGAAAGTAATTTAGTTTCACCTTGCTTGCCCCTTTGCTAAGAGCTTTGAATGGTATGAGTAGAGAGTCCTATGCTTTATCTTTGGATGTAAAGTGTTATGGGGATTGAGACCCTATTTCCAAATTTTTAGAGTAAATCTTATGGTATGTTAGCAAGTTATTTAAATACAACTAAACTAGATTAAACATTGTCCATTATATAGAAGCCTTATATATACTTCTATATAACTTAAATTTTGTTGTCCCAATGAATCTTCAGCTGTGATAAAGTTTACAATCCCCACTACCAGTGACAAACCCAAATATTTGACATCTATCCCTTGTATCCTCTGAAGAGGTACTCCTGAAACCTTTATAATGGTGGTGTTAGGGTCACATCAAGTAAACTCTAAACTTTCAATGAAAATACGTGTAAAAGTAACTTGCAGTTCCCAAAATAGAATATGTTTGCTAGAGCAAACTTCTTTGAGCAATATGATTTTTAACATCTGGTGAAGTGTTGACTTTTTTCAGCCATGTCGGTGTTCTGCAGATACAAGACATTTTACTTTTACGTTAGTAATTGTGTATCTGGAGCCACACATTTCCTTTATGTACACAAAACGAAAGTGCTTCCTCTTTCTATCTCAATCACCACTTATGTCCCTGGGTCATATTAAAAATACAAATGGAATCAATCAAGGTGCTGATGAGAGGAAATGTAGTGGTGATAAATACATATCCATTGACTTTCTGTTGCTGTTCTGGAGAGGAGACAAATTGAATAACAACCTAAATGTGTTGTAACAATGCACTGAGAAAACAAATGCAGCTGATGCGTCACCCACAACAAATGTACTGTGCTCAGTTGAATGGACAGGATTTAAACACTTCCTAGCGTATTAGTCAGGAGTTGTAGTAAGTTCTTTCTCAGACAACTGGGTTAGGCTTATGACATGGTCATATGGTACCTGCAGGACATAAGTATCTGTTCAAAAGTAATGCCAGGCACTCACACACCTACAAATTGCAGGGTAGACGGAGTTCAGATTTACCTAATCTGAAATATCTAACTCCAGGGAGAATCATCCTTTTGGGAAGATATTTTCACGTTTTCAAGATATATGAGATACCTGCCTATCCCTTTAAGCAGAGTGTATTACCTGTAGTGAAAAGTTAGCAAATACCAGTCTGTGGCAGAGTTGCTGCTAACATATCACCTTAAAGGAAAAGTGAACATGAACTTCTGATAACACCAAAATATCAGAAATTACTGCTTTCTGATACCGTGGAAATGTGCCTTCCTACGTTCTTAGTTTTTCTTTAACCTACTTCACCTGATTTTAAAGCTACAAAGTCTATTTAGAATATAAGTGTATGTGCTTTCCTGCCTACTTTCTTGTAAAGACTCAGGTGATAAGTAACAAATGAGTTGACAATGCATTCAATAAATCTACAGCTAATGCAGATGCATAACAAGTAAGGGGTAATTACTTTATTTACATTTGACTTTATTTTTCATTAAAATGAATAAAAAATTCATTAAGTCCTATAGCACACAACTGTTACTTCTCTGTAGGGAGTAAGAAGGAATGGAAATTGAAAAAGCAAAGAGAAACATTCAAACACCTTGACAATCACAGTTTAATGGTAGGAAAAACTCATGATAATTCACAATACTAGGCTTCAGTTTTACCACAGACCCTTGCACCTTCTACCCTTACCATAGTCTTGGCCTCAGTCCATGGGTCCTGTTTTCCTTTCTCACTGCTTGGACACGTCTCCTCAATTGTTGCAGCACTTGTTGAGATTTTATGCCTTCCATTCTCTGTAGGGAGGTTAAGAAATTTACATTTTTTTTTGGACAGAGAGAGAAAGCAGCTGTACTTGTATGAGAAAGAGACCAAGGATTTGTGATTTGAGTACCTGTGGACAGAAGCTAAAAGGGGTGAGAAAGGTGGAGGTGGATGTTGTAGAGTCTGAGAAAGGAAGACGTGAAAGATACGAAGAGGAAAAGAGTACTTGGGGAAGAAAACAGCATCCTTCAGCACCATGACTCAGAAGAACTTAAGCCAGTGTTGAGCTTTCCAAGTATGGCAGGTAGGAGATACTTTAATGCCTGAGAGGTTGCAATAAAACTTTCATCTTGTATGCACTGGTCTGAAGTACTTGCATACTTAACACTTCCGTTAAACTCAGCAAAAGAATCTCCCTGTTACTCTGGGCAAAAGCAAGCAGGGCTTTTAGAGCTAGACATAAGATCTGTTTCAAAGCATTTATGCATATGGTTGGCTGAAAGCTGGCTGATCATCTCTGGCCCCTTGCCCAGTCAGCTCTACTTTAATTTCTTTGTGTGTCTCTATGCTGGATACCAAAGTATTTTACATACAGTATTTTACAAGTTTCAAGTGGGACAGAAGGAAATAGGTAATGCTCTAGGTCCTTATCTGGATTTGGGTCTTGAATGTTTCATTACGTTCTCACCAGTCCTGTGATATTAGTAGAGCTGAAAAATACGTGGGGTGTTTTTGCTACACAAACAACGAACATTAACTACATTAGACTGGAATATATAAAAGAGGCATAAAATACATTGACATGCTGAAATCTTAATGCTGCCAAAAGTAGAAAATGAGAAGTGTCAACACTACTGGCTGTCATCCCCAGGCTCTAGTGAGCAATATTGACATTATTCTGGATGCAAGTTCCAATTTTGGTGATGAAACTGTAAAGCTACACATTCTAAGGAAAAAAAAATGCATGTGCAATGGAAGATGTCTACTCTCCTGAGTCTTATCCAGCTACTTCAAGCATGAGAGCTCTCAAGCATCCCACCTCATTTGCATTTTGAAAGTTATGTCATGCAATGATAGTCTTGATAAGTCTCATGCAGTGACAAGACACAGCACCACCAAACCGGGTTTAGCAGAATTTTCTGATTACGATGCAGTACCATAAACGCTGGCAACAAACCGAAATATTTAAAAGGGCAAGAAAGGTTCCCAAAATGCATCTGCACTTTTTAATTTAAAGTTACAGGAGATGAGATTCTCAATGTAAATGTAAACCAGTAGCATTGTAATGAGTCCAGTAAACCCCCGTTGTCAGTTGCAAAGTCAAAATCAGCAGCTACATTTGCAAAGACATTTATGCATTTGGTTTCCAGTTAAAGAAAAAGAGATGCCTACGTGCCCTTAAAACCTGCTCTTTGGGCTTTTAAAACTGAATTATCTCTGAAAAGGCAGTGCCCTTTCAAAGTACTTTTACTTCCATGAAGTGGATTCTGTAGAAAGCAGTGGAAAAGCAAACTTTTTGAAAATGAAGATTGCAAACTGCAAATACATTAGCTTTTAGTGGTTCCTGTGATTTAGAGAATCTTAGGACAGAGTGACCTATTTTTTGGCTTTCAGTGACAAAAATGCCAACTCCTGTCAAGACTATTATCATTTTTGTAACAAACAGATTTAACATCCTTTTCATGGTCTTGCCTACAGTCCTTGAAAGTTACATGGATAGAAGGTGATGAGACAGACTTATTGATATACACACGTGCACATTGCCTATCAAGCAAATCTGCCTGCAACATGTGTTATTATAGTACTGGTTTTTGTATTTTCCAGTTGTCATCGATGGCCTAAATGTATGTGCTATGTCAAGAAGTACTTTGATTCATCTGTACTTTTGCTAAATTACTGCTTCTCTCTCAACCCTGCACAATAAGTGATGTAAGTAGTTCAGGGACTGATTTGCTTCTCAGCTCCCCTTCCCTTCCACCCCCGCAAACCAGCCTTTAGATTTTCCAGCATCCTGTTTCGTTTGCATGAGAAACCAACATTTTAGAAGGTAATTGGAAAAAATGTATTTAAAAACAATCCAACAAAGCAGACAGTCTGAACTCGTAAATCTCATTAGAGGTGCTTCAGGCTGTGCCATAATGGCCTGGAAATCACTGACAAACAGCTCTATACCTGTTTGAGGAGGAACTAATGGAAAGACACATTTTATTTGGTTTTTACATATAAAATATCAAAGAGCGGAATGTAGTTGCCAGCTTTTTAAATTCAGTTTTGTTAGTGAAAGTCAGTTGGGGCTATCAGAGAAATAATTGCAAATTCTTTCCAGTTGCTAGAAATTATTATTACTTATTATTTCCTTTCCTCTTTTTGTAGCAGCTTATGTGACCTAAAGAGCTCAGAACAGCTTTAAAAAATCATGAATGGAGCCTTTAGAGTAGATAACAGTTTAGCAACGGGGAATTGAAGTTAAGGGGCTCGTTGAGGATAACATCACAAGTGGTAGATCTGGAAGTAAGACTCAGATCCCTGGATAGCTGATCTTTTGTTTTAATCTGTCCTAAATCTTTTGTTTTAATCTGTCCTAAATTTTCTAGACTATACATTATAGCTCCATTCAACAACGTATTGACGTAATAAGACAGTTGCTGTCAGCTTTGGGGCAGGTTTTGCTGTGAGTTCATTATGATTCTCACACAGGGTAGGGTTCATTATATCCAGCTTTGGCCCTGTCAGGATTACACATCTAGTCGAAGCTGGTTGCCCAAGATCCCTTTCTATACAGTGAAGAGAAGCAGACAGCTCCAGGCAGCAGCTCACCCTAGTCAAAGACAAATGTCCATGCTAAGGTACCAACTCACTCCTTGGAGTACCTGTCTCTCCTAACTGCAGCCCAGACTTGCAAACTGGACTCCCAAGGTTAGGTGAGGCAGTTTATGTCCCAAACAAGAATTTGCCACGGACACCATTTTCAGTTATTCCTAGCGCTCTATACTCTCCACAGAGGCATGCTGCTGTTCGGCACTTACGAAGAAAGCTGCTGGATTGCAAACACAATCCAAATTTCTGCAGGAAAGAAACATCCTGAGCTGTGTTTGAATAACCCTCAAAATTAATTTCATCATGTTAAGGGTAAGAGATCGCACAACAAAACCGAGTGTCTCCAAAACAGAACTAAGGAAATTTCCCAATGATTCAGTGGGAGCAGTTGCTATAATGAGGAAAATGTTGTCATGTTCAGTTTTCATAAATCTGTCTGGCAACAACATCCCAGCTAGAAACATCTTTCAGCTCTATGCAGCGTGGTTGGCTGCAATTACTATGATACATAAAACCAATAGTATCCTAGGCATCACAGAGGAACAAAGTAAAATTTCTCAGAGCTTATATATGTGGCAGACAAAAGCTATGTGAGGTTTTTGCTTAGAAAGGTTTTCTGACATAGGAAATTGTTCTGAAGGTTTGTCAGGACATATATTTATCCACAGCATGTCAGCCTTTCCATCAACAACACCCTGTTATTTGTTCTTTCCTCCCCATTATCATTTCAAAAGGTGCATTCTCCAGGTACTACTATGGCCTTTCAAATTTACACTTACAAATTCAAGTTTATTATTTAAGGGTTTTTTTAAACTTTATTTAAAATTTAGCTTAGGAGCAGGATAGAGTCTAAGAACCTAAGAAATTAACCTTAAGCAAAAAGCTCTCAAGCAGGAGATCAGTTTCATGCTTTCTATCTTGTTTTGTGGCTTTGCGCTTAAACTTGGATCTGCTGGACCCATGATCCATACAGAAATGTACAGGTATCTAATTTCCTTTGAAACCACTGGATGTGAGGCATTTTAATACCTTTTAAGGCCCTGTCCTCTAATACTATGGAATACTTGCTGTCTGTTGTTTGCTGAAGGCAAACCAACCTTTTTTCCCCTGTAATTTTCTGTGGCTTGGTTTGCTGTTAATGCAACTGCTTTCACCCTTTGCCATGCGACGCTCCTGAGGTAGTGACCCCTTCACTCCTTATTACTGCTCTGCAGAGAAGACATTTGACCACTGACTGAAGCAAAATGTTCTTTCTGCTGAAAACTCTTGTTGCTTCGTAGACAGACAGAAGTGATAGTACCTGATACTGGATCTTGCTGAAACAGATCTGCAAGGCAGAAGAGTAATCAAAGAGGGGGAGAATGAATAATGCTGCTACAAATCTGGAAATCAGCATTTTAGTTAAAATACCAGGGTGCTGGCAGTTAGCCTGCATATCATATCCAGCTGGTTGGCAGCCACAGGAATCACCTTATTTTGTAACAAATCTGAAAACTTGGGAGTTTTCTTTTTAAACCAAATCATTAAATTGTCTTATTTCTGAACAAAATGTTCACCCTCCAGGTCTCGTGGTTTGAAATTACATTAGTTTAGGGTATTCCCATTTAATTGCAACTTTCACATAGAAATATGATAAGGTCTGAGAACCTTGCTTTTGTTACCTATTTTAATTATTACAAAAACACACTACTTCAGACCTATAAGGCACAAACGTGCATTTTGCCATGGAAACAGATATCAGTTTCAATTTTCCAGACCGTAATGGATATTTGAGACAGGGGGACAGTGTGATTTTAATTGCTGATGAGGCTATTTTGTGCTGGCAAGGGCAAGACTAAGCCTGTAAGCTTGCCACAAGAGATGTCTTTGTTTAAGAAAGATTTCAGTTGTCATGAGTGCCACTATGTGTCTCCCACAGAGCTCTTCAAGATGATTACAGCTATCACAGCCTGAGCCCTGATTCGCCGCCCTCTTTCCCTCCACCTACTCTTCTGTCTCTTCCCCTCCTTTTGTTCGTCAGCAACTGCTTGGAAGTTTTCTAGAGGTAAGGGCCTGGCTCCAGCTGCGTGGAGTGTTGTTAAACAGCAAAGAAACTCCTCTGTTTCTAATCCAGCCTGATATGATTCATGCTGCTCTGTTTTGAAATAGTTAATAGTTAAAGCGAGCACTTGAGTTTTGAATTCTATTTTGGGAGGCCTGTGTCTGACCTTATTATCCTAGCCCCATATCCTTATCCTTTCTACCCAAAAATGTCATTTAGCTCTCTTGGGTTATTCCAAATCTGTGTACAAAAAAGCGAGACTGGAATATTTGAGGATTTATTGTTTTAGCACGACCACTTAGATACTAGAGTTGTGATTCGTGACTGGCCTCTTCTTAAGCACTGCCAGTTCATAATAGAAAAGCTATTTTCTGGTGCATACTGTGTATAACTTGGTGTCATGCATTAAGAGCATGCTGTTAAGTACACAGCGTCTTTTCTGCTTTATGATTACCAGGCCAACAAAGATGCACATAAAGTGCAAAGATGCATATGTTTTCACTGTCATTTCTTTTGACACATCCATCTCTGAGAACAGCATCTGACCTGAAAACAGTAGGAAGAAGTTAAAAGTCACGGAACAAACAAATCCGCAGAAAATGTAAAACACTAATTTTTTGCAAAAGTTTGCAAAATAGCCCATTCTGATTACTTAGTTTTCAACTTTGTTGGGCAGCAAAACATAAAGCAAGGATCCAACTTTATCCTTCTCAATCTGGACTTAATTATCAACATGGTGACATATAAGGTTTTTCACACAAAAATATTCGAGACAATCTGTTGGTTCATTAAATTCACCAAATAGCACATGCACTTTTGCAGCTGAAGCTAGTGCTTTGTTCATAAGAAGTCACGGTCTTCATCAGTTGAGATAACAGAGACTTGGAAAAACTTAATGGGCCCTTATGTTATGTCAACTAGTAAATGTTTTTAAATCATTAATTAGTTGTTGAAAGTAAACAATCTTTTCAGAATAGGAGAACGTTTCTCAGTTCACTGGGTCTAGCAGCATAATTATATTTGGTACCAGCTTTGTCATTATATTTATTCATTTTAAAAAAGTTCTAACATTTAAAAAACAAATTATGGCACATTTTAAGAATTACAACTTTTATCTTTAATAACAAGTTATGTGCTTTCTGAAAAAAACCTTTCATCTATCATTTAAGTAGTCTATATTTTCCTTTTTAATTGCTTATTTAAGGCAATACTTTACAATATTCTAGAGCAGTGTGACATATCCATTTGAAATGAGCATGAGTGCATTGCATTGCAGTGAGTCATCTGTGATTGCTCATGTCTCTGCCTTTGCCTGCCTTAAGCTAATCTCTTCCCTCTCCTTTATAGCTGTTTTTCAGAATGCTGTGTCTTTCCTGGAATGTCCTCTTCTACTGGGTGTTGACGGTTACATTTAACAGTATGACAGCACTATGTTTTAAGAAGCCCTGAGTGCTACTGGAAGATGATGCCACCGTAAGGCCCCATTACTGTCCCTTCCCACCCATGCTCTCCCCATCTCTGTACTGCAACTGGGATTCCTCATGAGTTTAGCCCAGGCTCAGGTTCGTAACTAACCTTCTCTCACTTCCTTTTTGCTCCCTGGAGGGATGCAGGATGTGACCAGGGCAGGTGTAACTGTAGTGTACAGGTAAGTCTTTGGAGCAAAGGAAGGTTAAGAGGCTGTGACTGCATGAGTGTCAATACAGAAGCTCTTGCTCCAGGAGTAGATAGGAGGTGTCCTAAACACTCAGATTCAGGAGCTAAGGGATTAAGAGGAGCAGCTCTTAGCAATGCTGGAAACAACTCACCAGTGGGGGACGAAACCCAAACAGTTCACATAGTCCTTCCTCAGATTTTCCTGCTCACAAGTACAGCAGGAGAAAAACTTTCAAAAGAGTGTGAAGTTGTGAAGCTTTCACCCTTTCACCAAAAGAAAGGAATTGTGAATCCTTAATTGCCACAAACAGGTAACTAGGGCCAGAAAGAACTGACCCTGGTGATTTGAAATCTTTGCTGTACTTTTGACTTTATGTAATCTCCCCTTCCTTTTTTTATATAGGAAAAATAAAATTCCAAACCAGATGTTACCTTAAATGAGGAATAGAGTCTTCATTCTGAAAACGTCCATATCGGTTGTTTTGACCACGTAAACACTGTTCCTCAAATTTTATTAAATTGGAAGTCCCATTGATTTTTCCCTCACAATAAGTTCTACTCTCTAAAGTGTTTTACAAAGTGCCTAGATATCTTTTTTGTTTAATTGCTTGTTCTGTTAGTCTAGATTTCTCCTCCTCAGAAATCCTTCATTACTAATCTCCTTTTTCTTATAGTTTTTATTTTCTGCCCACTTTCTTCTTCTTAGCCAATGGGTCTTCAAATTCTAAAAATGTCTGCAAATACTTTGAAACTGTGATAGTCCCTCAGCGCAGCTTATTTGAAATGAAAAGGTTGGTATATTTGCTTCAGGAAAGCAGTTTAAGCTAAAAAAAAATTATAATTTTACAAAACTTCTCTATTGGAACAATTTTATTTTATTTTAGTTTTACCACTCTGAGCCTCTTCAGGTTGTCATTTAAGAGAAGACTCTAAGACTTAGACTGTGTGTACATATTAACATATGACAACATTCTGACTCATTTCCCATAAATTTCATACGCAATATAGTCACACATGAATATATTCATTATACTGGTCCCCTGAGTATTGATGTTATGTTAATTTACCTGCAGGGCTGAATTCAGAGCAAAATAAAAAACCAATCAGGTTGTAGGAACCAATAACCAAGCTATTTTTGCTGTGGTTTTCTTTTAGTACTTCTTAATAGACTTTTCCTCTAAAATATGTAGTTTTTATGATATAGTTGTGTGTTAGTGTCTTCGTTAGAAATCATGTATTAGCAAAAGGATCAGGAACTTTTAAATCTTTTGCAGTAAAGCTCAATCAGTCAGAAGAAAATAGGAGGAATTGAATTTGCTTTCAAGTTGCTTTTCGAAATCTACTCATATAAAAGGAACATTTGCTTTATAACGGTAGGGCAAAAGGTTCAAAGCAATATATAGTGGAAATCATAGCAATATCACATAAATCCACAGTGAGGACACAAGATAATGGACCAAATAATACCAATGGCCTAATCTGAAGCCTGTTAAAGTCAATGAGGTCTTGACATTGACTGCAGTGAGCTTTGAATCAGACCCACAAGAAATGCATCTCTTTTTGCCATCTCCTCATGACTTAAAACACAATATTTTAATGTGGAATACATAGTCTCAAAAAAAATCTCCAGATTTTACTTTCTCTGCTTCTTCCATTCCCGTGTCCTTAAGCTGACACAAGGCAGTTCTGAGAGTCCTACCACCTGTGCGCAGCATGGATTCGGGGGCTGCACTGCAGCGTGGGGTTTGGGTTCAGGTGCTGAGGTGCGCAGCTGGTCTTGGACATGTGCATCACGTGAATGGTTGATAGATGGGGAATTTATGTAAGAATTCAGTGGTGTAAGGCTGGAGTAATTTCATGAGGAAAAAATGCTGCCCTCTGAACTGAACACTGCACAGATAGTTGATCAGCGTAGAGCTGAGGGGTCAGGATTATAGCAGCATACACATTTAACTTAATGCAGAGTTTTGTTAATAACCAGTGGTTTTCCATAGCCTTAAATCCCATACTTGCTTTATGGACTTTAACCTTTGACTACAGAAGGTGCAACTGGAGTTACTAAATTTGGAAAGGAGTCATGATTTATGCAGGGAGAAAGTACAATGGTCGAGGATTAGCGTAAGCATGATCTATACATGTTGACTCTCTGGGCACAGTGGGGGTTTAGAAATGTCCAGTGATCTATTACAAAAGAAGAGACGAACACCCAGAAGTGGGAAAAGGTATATTTCTTTTGGAAGAAAGTTTGAGGTAACTAATAACGTGGCTTCAATTACCCAGAACTATATTACTGAATCTCTTGACCTTTTCTCCTTCATGTTCTAATCTTGCCTCCATCTCCAAATTAAGCAGGCGGGAGAGCCTGTCTTTCACTGCAGAATAGAAAATACAATGAAATGAAGAATAGCATAAAGCTGTTTCTCTTTGCCCCTTTCCTTTTCTTCCCCCTGGTTTTAAACTGCAAACAGTGCCCAAATGTTTTAAATGTATTTATCTAAGTAAAACTATCTGTATCAGACTACTTAGCAGCTGAGCGTGCACTTACCTCATGCTGTACATTCATCAGACTTACCAGGTTACCAGCTACCCTTCCATAACACATATCTGTCAGATTGATGACACCACAAACGTAAGGAACTGAATGGAGGAAAAAAAAACTTCTCTGAGGGGCAGAGTCCTCTATGCAAGCTTTTAAACTGATATGTCACCCTCAGCTAAAACCTGTTAAACACATATGTATTAGGGTTGAGATCACTGAAACCTTTTTAACAACGGTGTGTGATTTCATGGTGGAGGTAACTGAATCCTTTGCATGTACTTTTCCATACATTGAAGTCACACCACAGACATCCTTCCCTTTGTCTGTGCCTTATTGTACAACCCCAGCATCCCCTATTCTACCTGTTTTCCTCCGTATCAGCTCTCCTACAACCTTTATCACCAAAGTATTTGAGTAACATTCACCAGTGCATTAAGCATCGTAACTGCCATCTGTCATATGTTTGTCTTCTGGTCCTCTCTGTAGGGAGTGTAATGGCCTCAGTAAAGGGCCTTGTTTTGATAGGGTCTTTGTTGGGATAGATTTTTACAAGTGTGTAAAAATAGATGGAAATCTGCCTTGACCTTAGAGGAGAAGGTGGGGATGTCAGTGATGCTCTAAGTTCCCAGTTCATGGGGGAATTTACCCCGCAGACTGGACCAGCCCCTGAGACAATGATGTTTTCCTGAGAGAGGAAACCCTGCGCTTGTAGAAGCTACTATGAGGCCTTTCTAAATCTAAAAGTAGATCTTTTAGGTGATCTGGGCCCAGACCAAAAGGCACTTCAAAGGAAAGTTTCAAGATCTTGAATTTGATTTGGGTGCTTTCCAAGTCTTTCAGCACAGCTTTGCAGTGCTCCTGGTAACTTTTGTTCTCGAAGAGGCAGTTATTCTTGGCATTTCTTCTGTCCCAGGTTGGTGCTGCAGCTGAGTTTGCCAGTCTGTCAGGACACTTTTTAATGCTGCCTCGACAGCAAAGGCATTGCTTTTGTCTGCAGGCTATCAGCCAGACCTTTCTAGGAAAACATGACACACTGCTTTCATTCCTTTTCAGAAACCTCTTCCAGTACTTTTAAAAAACTTGTCTCAGGTCTCGCCAGCTTCCTTTTGGCCATCTTTGATTCCTGAAAATGCTTTCATTACCCATTTCATTTTGGTTTGAGAGGAGAAATTCAGAAACTCTAGAAATCTAAAAGAAACAGTTTGGAGAGGTAGGTAGCTCTCCGACACAATTCTGTGTTTGAAATTCAGAGTGTGTTTCTGTGTGTGCAGCAGTTTGTTACATGATATTTTTGTAGCATAGACAGATATGCAGAAAACTGAAATACTGCATTTATCATAAGGAAATTCTGTGACCTGCAAAGCCCAGCTAGTGCATGAACTTACACAAGTTAGTTGTTTAACAGTGGTTTTCCACGTATTTGTCGCCAAACCGAGGGTTGTACTGTTTCCTTCAGTAGCCTGACACTAACGCACCTCCTATAACAAATAGCTTTAAAGTGGCACAATTGCTTTATTCTGAAGAAGTAATGGGTGAATGAATTAGGTAATAAAATAAAAGTGTGTGTCCAGAGGTAAGTGAAGCATGGAGCTAATAAACCTGCAAGTTGCAAGACTTGCTGTAAGATGGAAGACAAGTGCAGCATGTTCTGTTACTGTTTTCAAAAAAAGCAGAAGAACCTTGAAGAATTAATATTGAGGCTTCTTGTTACACCTAGAAGTAGTTCTGACTCTGTGTTTGTGGTGATGTGCTCACCCTGTTTTCCGCTCCTCCCCCCTCCAGGTCCTGCTCAGGCCTTGGCCACCATGGCCATCACAACAGCAGTTGTGATAACTTGTATCTGGACTTTGGGGGATGGCTGGCAGCATAGTCAAAATACTGTCTGGAGTGGGGACCTAGAGATTTTATTCTCATGAGAATATGACTATAGGTCAATTATCTTACTGTATAAATAGTGGACAGCCCAAGAGCCCTTTGA